>CM075694.1:31493080-32743080 GCA_037954015.1 Psophocarpus tetragonolobus
GTTGGTAATTAACACAAAATTTAGAAAGAATAGAAATTAACTTTCAAAAATTGTAAAAACTAAAAAAACTTTAATGATTAGTGCTATCTCTCTTAAATTAATGTGTAGAGTAAGCGGAGAAATAATGATATCTATCCGGGGACCAAAAACCATAATAATAGAATATAGATGATAGATACATAAAAAATAAACGTGGATCTGTTTTCTTCAGATTTGAAACATGAAACCTCGAGGGAGGTATCTTGCAGTTACAAGCCAGACCCTCTTCAATTCCATAGTACACTGTCACTTCTGTCGGTTCCTTAATCACTGCCACGTTGTTTTTTTCTTTTTATCTCTTTAATTTCCTTATCACACATCATTCTTCTAGTGTTATGTTATGTTCATGCATTCATTCATTTCATTCCACCACTTCTTAAACTTGTTTCTCATTCACTTTCAACCAGTTCTTTTACTTCTTGTTGGCATCAAACCTTTGTGCTTTTCCTAGTTTCACTGTTCTGTTATCGGAAAACGTGCACCTTGAAGGTGACTCTTGTTTGGCATTCAGTAGAGCAAGAACCATTTTTGCTTCTCTTTGACTTCTACTTGTTGTCTTATTATCAGAATATAGGAAGTGGGGGTTTCTTTTTTTAATTCTTTGTAGATAATTTTCTGTTCACAGCTGCTACTGTTTAAATTGGAGGTAATTATTGTGAGGAGAAAATACAATGTACTGGTGCTATTGTAATTAAACAGTTTTGTTTTTTTTTTAATTCTGAGTTTATGGTTGTGGTTCTTGGTCTTTGTTTGGTCGATTAAATGGGTAGAAGAAGATAATGTTATAAAAAAATGGTTCCAAATGGTGTTGCTCTAAATGTCTTTTTCTGAAAATTTCCTAATTAAGATGTAATTGGGTTTCTTTTTTATGCGATTCTTGCAGATTTTGATAGTTGAGTTCTGTGATTCGTCAACTATTGGTATTTGCCAAGATGGGAAGACAAAGTCCTGGAAAATGGATCAGAAACTTGTTTATGGGGAAGAAATCTTCATCAAAGTCCAAATCCTCTAGAGAGAAAGATATTTATGTAAGTTTTTTTTTTTTTTTTTGGCTTTTGTGATTGGCATCAGTTTTTTGTTTAGGAGTCATTTTAGTGAATTTCTGTATTGTAAAAGAGAATGTGAAGGGCAGAATCTTTAATGGGGAAAAATTCAGCTGTAGCATTAAAGTGATTGCTTTTGTTATTTAATCCACATTATTGATAAACAAATTATTAGAGTGCAAAAACTTTTCTGAAATATATGTAGATTTACCTAATCTGTTGTTAATTGGCTGTAAATATAAGCACTTAGACTTTCTAACCTGCAAGTTGTAATTGTGATATCTATTATGTTGTAAAGAAACCTGCAAGTACCAAGGATGTTCTGGTGGTGTCTTCTGAGGCATCGATGTCTACTACAACATCTGGAGCTAATGCTACCAAAAGAGTGGTATCAGAAAAGGAAGTTGTTGGTAAATCATCAAATGATGGGGTAATTCTTTCAAGAGGAGAAGAACAGGCCAATGCACAATCACTTGTTAATTTTGGTTCTGGGGACCATCATGATGAAAACAAGCTAATAGAAGCAGCTATAATAGTTCAGGCTGCTATCAGAGGCTATCAGGTATTCACCTCTTGTATTTATACAATATCCTTTGGAAGTTCTTTTCACTGTCAAATTTCTAAATAGTCTATTTGGTTTATTTTGTTTTTGTACAAATTATTAAGGAAACCATTTTTTTTCCCAGTAACATGTTGTGACCACTCACTTCTGGCCCATGTATTAGGTTCTAAACGTCTATAGTCTGTCTTTTCGATACTTGATTGCCCTTTTCTTAGATATTTCATGATAAATGGAAATTATCTCTGCCTAGCTATCTTCTGTCAACTGTGATTTTTTAGAGAAATTTACAATTGCATTTGAATTCTAGAGTTCATTTTGTTGTTTTATAACATACAGAAGAAAGAGTATATCTACAACTTGATAAACATTTCTTTCCCTGAAGAGCTTTGAGAAATAGAATGTAGCTTTTATTTTGTTCATATTTTTTATGAAGGTATCTTTATCCTCAGAGTACTCTTATATAGATAGTTGCATCCTGTTTTTTGAGTTGGGATGGTTATGAATTGGATCAGAATTGTAATAACTCTGGATATATTGTTTTTCAAGAATCCATCCTTGAAATAGCAGAAACATATATACAGTGATTATAAATTGTTTGTATGAAATTGAATAAACTCACAATTTTGAACTTTTGCAGTGATTATATATTCTCTAACAGCATATCCAGCCACATCATATCCTATATTTTATAGAATTTGGTGCATTTATTCAGTTGTATTTGTATCACATCTCATAGCTGTGTTTCATAGGTATAGAGAATATGGTAAAAAATAATAAAAATCAACACTATTTTTTGGATTTTTGGTAATTCTTACTCTTTTAATCTTTAGATAATAAACAAAATTTAATATAGTCATGTAATTGTTGAATTAGCTATGCATCTCAGTTATGATTATTTAGAATACCTTGAGGACATAACATGTGTTAGAAATGTTGACTGATACCAACATAGCTGCAGTCATTTCAGTTTTAGAAGTTTAAATTCTCAGTTGAAAAATATATTTGTTTCATTTATGGCCTTCTCAGTTCAACATTTCATTAAAGCATTATTATGTGGAATTCTTGCTAAAGATATTTGGCCGTGCATTTGCAATATGCTTTGATCTTTAACTATAAACTATCACTGCAAAGTGTAAATTTCATAAACACTCATTCCTCATCTTGGAGTTTGTATGGCTATGGTTCATGTATTCATAAAGTGATCCCTAAGTTACTGAATTGAAGGCACGCGGGACATTTAAAACTCTCAAAGCTATCATACCACTGCAAGCTTTTATTCGTGGCCAGTTGGTTCGACGACAAGCTATTTCTGCTTTATATTGTGTGAAGTCAATAGTTAAATTTCAAGCATTGGCTCGTGGTTACAAAGTTAGGCACTCTAATATTGGGCTTGCAGTTCAGAAAATTTTTAAGGTAAATGTAGTTGAACTAATGCTATCATGTTACAGGTTTTTCATTTAATCAGTATCGAAGATGTTATGATACTATGCTTCACATTACATTGCATAGATAATTTCATCAGTTACCTTCTGTACCTTCTATGCTTCTACTAATTTCTGCTTATTGAATATCTTTTTACTCAGGATACTAAATTTCCTAATTCTATTGGAGTAGTTACATCCACACAGGCAGAGAAGCTCTCAGATAATATCTTTGTTCAAAAGGTAGAAAGTGTAACTGCTCTTGTTCTTTCCTTAAAATGATATAGCTTTTTTCCATTCACTAATAGATGTTATTCTGAGCTAATGGTCCATGAAGGTTTAATGGTTTGTTACCCTAATAAATTGTAAGTTTGGTTCTCTTCCAACTAGCATAGAGCCTGTTTCTTTTTCAGTTTGTAGTAATAGTATGCTTTGCCTTAAACAAAGACAAGATAGGCTCATTTTTTATGGTTTTTTTTTCTCATGTTAAAATATCCTATATGATTGACTTCTTCTACCTCTATTCATACTGGTTTCTCAGAGTTCCTTTCTTTAGCTTCATTTCTGAAGCCTGACAATAATGTGTACCAAAAGTTTCCTGGTATTTGTTAGTATATATATTACTACAGTTATTTTTGGATATTGAAACGGCAAACATCTTGTTCTGTATTAATTGCAAATTTTTAACTCAACACTTTATAGATCAATTACTAAATTCTTGCACTCATTTGCTGATGTGATTATGAAATGACTTGTATTGATTGTATTAAAAAAATTTGGTGCCTGATTGATCATAAGTTGATAACCATTAACATTTTATAGGTCAGTCATTAAACTCAATTACTGTTTATGGATTTGATTTGTGAATGTGAATTGCATAACAAAGGTTGGGAATGAAGGATGGAAGTATTTTTCTTGTCCCTTTTTCCTCTTATAGTTTTCAAAGATGAAGCTTATATTTTTGTTTTAGATAATTACTTATAACACACATTATCCCTTTCAGCTTCTGGCTTCATCACCCTCAGTGGTTCCTCCAAATTTCAAACATAATGCTGATGAACCTAACTTAGTTTGGAAGTGGCTTGACCTTTGGACGAAATCAAACTTTTGGGTACCTGTTAGAGAAGCGCAGAAATCTGATTCGGTATCTGATAAGAAAAATGGAAGTTGTCAAAAAGTTGAAACTAATAAGGGACAAGTTAAAAGAAATACCAAGAAAGCACCTACTGTGAAGATTGGTGATGATGTACTTTCAGATTCTAACAAACATAAACGGTATCCAAAAAAGGATTCAAACCTCCCATTGCATTCAGGTTTATCTAAAAAGACTCATATTCAGAATGGTTCTGATAAATCTGAGGTTGCTAATGAGAAAACAAAAGACATCACAAGAAAATTTTCAGATCATTCAACAGTCAATGATATTCCTGTGAAAGATGCCAGTGCTTCTTCAGAGAAGAAAGACTTGACAGTGTCAAAATCAAAACAGGATGATCTTGAGAAAAGTCTTGGACAGCAAGCAGAAGAGCATGATAATAATGAGTCATGTAATGGTACTAATACCCACTTGCACCCTATGATGAATGGTAAAGATGGAGATCTCATTGAGGACTTGAGTAATGTAAATTCTAAGAATTTCAATAGAAGAGCTTCCCTGCCTGCTAATTTTACAGATCATGAAATACATAATAACAGTCCAAGACGTCCCAGTTATATGGCTCCCACTGAATCTACAAAAGCTAAGCTAAGAGGACATGGACAAGGCTCTCCAAGGTCTGTTAGTGATATGGCAGACGTAAGTAGTATAACCCGCAGGCTTTCGCTTTCATCTTCGCTTAATGGCAAGTTAGGTTCATTCTCTCCTCGGTCAGATAGATTGTCTGTCTTGAGCAACAAGATAAGGACTGACAGATCTCTATCATCTTCAAGGGATGGAACTGGTAAGAATTTACAATTTTTAAACCTTTTTCATCTATTGATGAGATAAACATTTGGTCATAATCTTTTTTATCTTTTCAATTGATTGTGAATTTGTACAAATGCTTTTGGAAATACATTTACAATGACTTGCATAGACTCATACTTTCATCCACAGAAACACATGCTCTATAAATATATGCTTATTATTGGTTTTGTCATGCCAGCTTTTGTTTTGAAATGATGATTTTTAGTGCTTGATTACACAAACACATATTTATGAGGCTTTGCTTTTTAATCTAGTTGAATGGTATCGCGTGATTCATGTAGCAATCTCACTTAGTCGGATAAAGCTTTGTTGCTGTTGTTGTTGTTGATCTCACACACATCAGTCTAATGTGCTTGAAATAAATACAAACAGTTGTTTTTTTATTTTTCTTTATCCCTTAATGATGTGGATTCCTTAAGGTAGTAGTCAACTCTTCTTGAAGCTTTACTATTTCCATATATGTATATTATCAATTTCAGATAAGTTGATCCAACCAAAGTGGAGAAGGTAACGTTGCATAATCTTTCAGATCAAAGATGCTGCAAGGAGGTAAAACTAATAGTGTGAAATATATGCTGACAATGCCTTTCTTTACTCATCATTCTTATTTACGATTATACATCTTGATGAGTGTCTCGTGAAATCAGAGTCTATGTATCAAATTTATTTTACATATAGTACCATGAATGTTTTAGTGGGGTATATATATATATACATGAACAGATCTCAGCTTTTGCATTGGTTTCTCTTTGCTTTTTGATTCTGTACTCCTCAAACATTGTTTCACTGATTGTGATGATTTTAAATCTTGAGAAAACTTTTGGATCAGACATGTCAAATGTAATGTTGGCACACATAGATTAGCAATATGATGTATCTAATGCCATGGCTTCAGAGATGAAATTTAAATATGTCAGACCGATCACAAGGCAGAGTTGATTGATCCTGAATAATCACAAATCAATACTTATATTACCACCTAAGGAAAATAATTAATACAAAATACATCATGAATATTCTAGTCTTACAAAAAATATTAAACACCATTTTTTTAGAAGATCATAGAAGGAACGAGTTGCAAGTCAATTTTTTTCCATTCTTATACCACTTTTTTTTTTTTTTTTTTTATACCACTTAACAGTAGCAATTTTTAACCACCTTAAGCTCCACATTTTTCAACTTTTCAATTTTCCAACTACGTATGGTTTCCCAATTAATATGATTTCCATGACTAATCTCTTTAATTCCATGGTCATTATTAATACCCAAGTAAATATGAATTTTCAAAGGAGGAATTCTGGCAATACATTCTGCCGCATTTTCTTCTATTCTTATTAGGTGAAATTTCTGTGGTCTTAATGTGGTTTTATTTTCCCAACAAATTATTGGTCAAGTGTAACTGATCTCTTTAACAAGATCTGGAATTAGAGACGTAAATGCAAAAATATTTAATTGGGAGAAGTGATCTTCCTAAAAGGGTGTTTTTTTTTTGTTTTTTTTTTTTAATGAAGGGCATTAGTTATCATAAAGTCGATAGTGGATGGATACTTGGTATTAAAAAAGTAAGTTTTATTTTTAAGTTTAATAATTATAATGGATAGTGTAAAATTTGTATTATTAACTAATAAGAAGTAATTATTGATATAATTTTTAATATAATCTTATATAATAATTTATAAAATTCATGAATAGATGATAATATAAAAATGATTTACATAGTCAATATGTAATCTATTTTCTCTTTAATTTTTATTTGACAAATTTCATGCTTAGATTAATGAAATTTACATGAATTTTAAATAATAAAATATATTTTAGAAAGAAAATATAACAAATATATTATTAATACTTTTTACCTACTCAAGAAAAAAAAATGATAGTGCAGAAAAAGATAACGAATTTGAAAATTTTAAATAAAAAGAGACGTATACGTGGTACTAAAGAGCATAATTATAGTAAGGTTTAAATGTGGGTCTTATTTTTTAAAATTCATAAATTTAATTTTTTTATTTTAAAACAGAGAAACTGTTTTTTTTAATCTGAAATTTTGATTATATTTTAAAATAGATATATTTAATATTAAAAATTTGTATTTACTTTTACCGAGGGTATGTCATGTAATATATAAAACATGATGGAGTGATTAAAATGAAATTACAGTCTAAAAATTTTAAAATTACTATTTTAATCTTATCTTAGAATTATCTATAGTTATATAAATATATTTGATTGATTAAATGATTAAGTAAATAAGATAATATATAAAATAAAAATAATTCTTTTAAATACTAATGTAAGTAAGAAAGAAAAAGACACTGTCTGGAATGAGACTCACCATCGTTGGGACTTGTCTTTTTCTTTGCTGCTTAACTCGGGCTGGAGAGGTGCTGGACACGGTTGGGACATCATGAAATTGAAAAGTGATTTTGGTGATGAAGATGAAATCATGAAATTGAAAAGTGATTTTGGTGATGAAGATGAAATCATGAAATTGAAAAGTGATTTTGGTGATGAAGATGAACAACAAAAGGATTGTCGGTAGAAAGCGTGTCACAACTCACGTGGCTACTCTCCGACAAGCGTAGTTCACACGCCGCTGCTACAGACAAAACACGCCCTCGAACACAACTCGCCTCTCTCCATTTTTCTCATTTCTCTGTTTTTTATGCCTTTTTTTTTCTGGGGAGTTTGATGCCCTTATCTTCTTTGTCGGCTCCATTCATACCACATCAGCATAAATCTTAAAGAGTAAAACTATGGTAATGTTTATGAATTTTTTACTAAGAGCAACTTACGGTAAAATTTTCGTATTTTTTATTTTTTAATTATTATTTTGTGCACTTTTAAGAAACTATTAATATAAAGTTTTAAAAAAAATAGTTGTGTAATATTTTTAAATATATAAGAGTGTTCGTATAATATTTTTAAATTTAAAAGAAATTATTATAAGAAAAAATAAAATTATATATAATTTGATAAAAGTTAAAGATTATTGCTGTAATTTTGTTTTTTTTACTGATTACACATGTATTTTTTTCATTTTTTTTCACCTTAGAAAACACATATTTATCTTTTGTCTTCTCATTACATTAACATTATTTAGGAGTTTTACTTATCGGTTTGGTTTGGCCCAATTTTTTTTTTTTTAAAAATTTCAACTAATTAATTTTAATAAACTGGATTTTGTTTGAATTTCATAATTTCTTTTTTATGACACAAAAGCAGTTTTAAATGAAGAGTAAATGTGTAATTAGTGAAAAATTTAGAAAATGTTTTTGTAATTTACTCAATGGTAAAATGTTATAGGATATTCTATCGTTATTCGATGAACAATTGAAAGAATAAATAAAATAATATTAAATTAACTAAAAAATTATTAATATTAATATCTTAATATAATTAATTTAAATATAGAATATATAAGTAAACCAACTAATAGATAATATGAATTTAAAATATATGAAGTGGTATTCTCCAAAGTTAGAGTCTTCTCGAGTTTAAACTTTTTTTGTGATTAAATTGAGAATGGGTTAATATGTAAAGCCAATGAGCTCGAATTTGATGAAGAGTAAATTAAGGGTCCCTAATTTTTATTTTATTTTATTTTATTTTTTATGGAAGAAGAGTGTTCGAAGAATTCAATAAAATACAAAAGAACTTTTAGCTTATAGATAAGCTGATTGAAGCAATGAAGCCTACCTTAAGACTCGAGGATGCACTTGAAGATTGAAAGATAAAAAATAAAAACAATTATTAGCTGTTGTATAAGTTGTTAGAAGTTTTATTTCTCGGAGGGAATAAATAAATAAACAATGTGGATGATACACATAGGCAATTGAAACGTTGTAAAATTGTTTATAAATACTTTTCATTGGTATTATTTTTTATTGGTTGTAATATCTATAAACAATTTTGTAACTTGAAACAATAGGACATGATTAAAAATGAAGAGATTAACGTGTATGTTTTACACTTACTTTGAGACAATTTATCTATTTCTTATTTCATTTCTTTACAATTGCTTTTACATTGTAGTCTTTTATATTATTTACTTTTAATAACTTTTATTTTATCACTTCATCAACAAATGGAACACATTCCATTTGAGATTTTTTCTGTTTTAATCTAAAATTGGTAATAAGAACAACTATTTTATCAAAATCAAGCAGATATCAATCATAATTGGTGGTTTTTTTTAGTTGAAAGTATAATATTATTGCTAATTTGACTAAAAGGAACATATTTTCCCATTTCTAAAGATGCTCAAATAAATATAAGTTTGTTTGATTTTAGAATTAGGTAAAAATTAATTTGTTTGTAGATCACTTAACACAATTTTTAATACATGAAATAACACAAATAAATTATTTTCATTGGAAATACGATGTGTATATCGACCCAATCAAGAGAAAGAAATAATAATCTAACCTTCCACCGACTAAAATAATTAATGAAATGCAGAAATATAAAGTATGGGCAACCAATTTAAACTCCCAATTTTATTTCAAAATTTGATTTTATTGGACATCTGATAGAAAGAGAATTTTTTCTATACATGATAATATACAATAATTATACACTATTATTCAATTATAAATTATTAATTATATAAGTTTTAAAATAATTATTATAAAAATTAAAGTATTTTACACATTTTCAGTGCACCATCCTTTCTCTCTCATTCTCTACTTATTTAATATAGAAATCAATAAGTTAAAATCACGTTACTTACATTGCTTATTAGGGCTAGACAAATAATTTCATTATACAATGAAAAACTTGGAGAATTATTATATTGACATAATATTCTTTAATATTAAAAAAGTTATTTGAAAGAAAAGCGGAAGAAATTATTGGTTCAAATATCTTCTATTAATAAAATATTACACTCCATTCTAATATCATATCAATTATAAATTAAATATGTTCTGTCTTCAAAATTATCATGTGTCACTATGAGATTGATTTGTTAAGTGCTCATACATTATGCATTCTGCCACATGTCAGTATTCATCTTTCTATTTTCTAAAAAAAAATTCACTTTTCTTTTTATGTCTTATTATCATTTTTAAAAACAACAATTAATGTCCTTATTAAATTTATAAATCTCTTCCTGAAATAAAAAAAATAATTACTATATTTTGCATATCATTAAAAATATTAAATAAACTAAATTTACTTTAATTTTATTTCCTAGTACCATTTTAAAGAGAAAATAGTTATTAAACTAAATCTATCTTAATTTTATTTCCTATTTCCATTTTAAATAAAATTATTATTTTTCATACTTCAGCTTTAAATTATTATCATATTAATATACATTTTTTCAAATAAAAAAAACTATTTTATAATCTTTTACTCTAAGTTGTCAATATGTAAACATTCAATTTTTATTAACCAACTTTCAATAAAAAAATTATTTAAAATTGGAACCCATGAAACACGTTCGCTTTATAAGTTTTTTTTTTTTTTTATAACAATTGATGGTTTAAAGTTTCAAGTTTAATTGATGTTTTGTCACCAATATTAGTACTTACTATTTGTGGTTCAAGCATAAAATATCAATGCATTAAATTAGGACATTTTATTATTTTAGTCTAAATACAATAATATTACTTAATATAGATACACATAACTAATTATTTTATTAAGAAAAAAAAAACAATGGACAGGTTGTATCAGTACACTGTTGTAGTTTTCCATCATAGCCACAAAGCTTTGCAGGAGGAAGACGAAGAAGGCCCATATTTTATAATCATAGTCAACAACTGGTTTTGGTCAAAGCCCATATTTTCATGTTGTTTGTCATTTGCAAACCCCAATTTTTTCTTGTGACTTCCCAACTTTTAATATTTTGTTAAAAGTAACATCCTTCCCAAAAATAATTTTACCATTGTGTTAATTAAATATTTCTCAAATAAATTTCAATATAACAAAAAATTATTTATGTTGTGTTCTTTTTTTCATTAATGAATTATAAAATAAAACCTATTAAATACAGAAAATAATTAGTGATATATGCTCAAATTAATAATTTATTTAAATTAAAAATAAAATTTAATTATTTATAATTTTATATAATGAAAACCATGAAAGGAAATAAAATTTTTAATATAAAGATAAAAGAATATTGTTATCTAAGAAAATTATAGAAAGAGAATAAGACATTTTATCAAAAACTTAAAAAATATAACACTTAAATACCTATCTATACAAGTAGGAACCTAAATAATAATAATAATAATAATAATAATAATAATAATAATTATTATTATTATTATAATTATAATTATAATTAACAATTGTGTTTGGATCGGTGATAGATAACATGTAATAGAGTAGGATGGAATGAATGAAATAATCATTTTATTATTTAAATGAAAATGAAAAGCAATAAAAGAGATTGAAATGTAAACAATAAAATAAAAGTTCATATAAAATTATTATTTTAACTTACGTTCGTTATACAATGGGTTATGATGTAGTAATGGACACTTATATTCCTTAAAAAAAATATAAATATTATATATTCATTTGAGTCTGATGAATGTGGGGAAAAAAAAAAAAATAGAGAAAAAAAAAGTTGACTGACCAATATATTGCATGTTGTGTCTTTTCTTAAATAATCCATAGAGTCCATTTTCTCGTCCAGGTACAGAAATTGTGCTCATTAAAAACCATATCTAATAGATGGAACTGATTTATTGTGCTATTTTTATTTATATTTTTTGTGAATGAATAGCTGGAACAGTGATTGATGACAACATGACAAACAGTAATTGGTATATAAAATAAAAACATGTGACGTAGGTTTCCCTCATAATATCATAATACCAAGCAAAAGGAGCCAAAAATATAGCTATGCAACTGGTGTTCCCTAGAGTTCCCTCGACCACTTCAATATTATGGATTTCACTTTCGCAGAATCTCTATTAATTAATCCCTATTGAAGTGTTTGGAGGAACTCCTGGAATCACTGCTGAGCAAGCTTATTAAGGATTCAAGGTTCTTTATATTTGTATAATAGCTATGTTCATTCTTCATTAATTCTTTATACCCTATGCTGATTATGTTGTGAATAGTTAAAGCTAATTAGTTCTTGAAAGCTAATTCTGATTGTTCAGAATTAATTGAGTAATATGCTGATTAAATAGTCATATATAGTTTATTTTCCTTACTCTTTGATTTGTATTGATCAAAAGTCTTACCATGTGACCAAGAATCAGGGATGATAAAAACGAGTTGAGGCTCTGCATATGATGAGTTTTGAGATTAGAGTAGAAGAAAATATAGAGCTTGAATTTCCTGTAACCATTTTCCCTATGTTATTATGAGACAGAGTACAAGTGTGAAATTTGTACCCATTTATTGTAGTGAGATAAATACCAACATTATTCTTTTCATTCCCCACTCCACCTCTTTCTACACAGATAATATATATGTTTTAAATAAAAAGGATTGTAACTTCTCAGACAAGAGATAAATAAAAAGGATTATAATATAATATTCCTTTTTTTCTTTTCAATCTTTTATCAATATAACTCGGAAGGTACAAGAAATACAAATTATTCATTACAGCTCCTGGTTAGTTAAAGTTTAAGCATACAATGCATAAATATAGAATAATCAGGTCAATTTCCCCCAAAAAGGAGATTTCAGACACATAGCTACTCCACAGAATGGTAAAAGATACCACAGTAATGTGGGAGACGCATACCAGACTTGTGGCTAATGTCACACCACCGTGATTGACATGCAAGGTTCTTCAAAGAGTGATAAGTTCACATGTTTCGGTGATGAATCCTACATTGTTCTGTGCATAGCAAAGACAAAAGGGTTCTCCGACTTGTGTTGTATTATCTCATTGTTACTTACATGAACACTCCTATGATGTATGTTCACTTTTGTTGAAATTCTTATTATAATATATAAGACTTTTAGTAATATTTTTTGTTTAATACTCAATAAAAAAATTGTTCAACTTTCTTTAGAACATTTGAAAAATATCGCTAAATTATAAATAAATATTATTAACAAATTTTTACAATATTTTATCCAATATTGTGTATAGTTTATGTTGCTAAAATCAAGTAATAGTTTTTTAGGTTTTAGTAACAAAAACCCTACAAATATTTAATAAAAGTGTTACAAAAGCATATTAGTAGTATTTATTAATAATTTGATAACATTTTTCAAATGTTACTAAAAATTTTTGGTAGCATTTTCAATAAATATTATACAAAACATGTTACTAAAAGTCACATTTCCAATAGTATCTATCACTCATGATTCTCAAAGTAGTATAAATAACTCTGATGCTGCCATAGTCCACAACCAAGCAAAGGCACTCTCATGAGATGTGACCCAAGTGATGCTAGGTAGCTAAGAGTAAAAGCAAATTCAACTGTTAACATACCTCACTAATCAACACTCCAACTTCATTCATCATTGTCACCTTGTTTTAAGCTCACAGTATGTATCATGGTTATCAAAGCATCAACACCACTTCTTTCCTATTCATTCACATTCCCATCTGCCCCACCTCATAGGTTATGCAATAAAGAAAGGATTTAGATGTGTTTAAGTTTACACAGAAAAAAACTTTTCTAGTGCATTCATTATGAGTTCATAATATATATAAATATAAAGGATAAGGATGGGAAAGGATAAAGATGGAAAATTGTTTCTATATATTCAAAATCTCACACCGATTAAGAATCAATGTGAAAGGTTGTTTATAAACACTTTCTTCTTTATCCTATTAAAGTGTCTTTTATAAAGACAAAACTATAACAAAATTATTATAAAACGGACAATACTTCGGCCGTGATGACCCTAATTAAGGTAGGAACAATGACCATAAAAGAGTAATATAATTGAAATATGTTGTATTTTGCTCTTCATTAATGAAATTTTAATAAATATGAACAAATTTTTTCTTTCTTACATATTTAAAAAAATTTTTAAATAATACTTACCAAACAAGTTTTTTTGTCTTTTCTTTTCAAAAACAGTTTTTAAAAACTATTCTTAAAAATTCTTTTCACACACTAAAAAAGTAAAACCAAATCAATCACGCTCTTAGATTTTGTACGTTGCTCTATAAGTATTTTTTTGTCGAACATAATATTTAATTGATTAATTACTTTCTATTAATTCCTTGTATATATAAATGTTTATCCACACCAAGAGATCAAGCAAATTTATGGGGTGTTGGTGAAGGGAAGAACTTTGTTAATCTTACGTACGTAGTTATGCAGTTTTTATGATAGGAGAATTGGTCAACCACCGGAACTGATCGAAAAACAGCTAGCTAGCGTAATTTTTTGGAGAGTATAATAAATTATGATAATGAAGCTTTTATAAAAGTCAGACCATTTGAAATTTTGAAGAACATTTGTTTAATACTCAGAGTATTTTTATTTTTTAAGAAAACGCAGAGTATTTTTGTACTCTTTTACACGCATTTATATTTAACATCATTTCACACAAAAAAAAAATTTTCACATCACATGATTAAAATGTGGATGAGAAGAATGGTTTCAAAACTAAATTATATAAGTGTAATTGACAATATTTAATAATTTTTAATTAAACAATGAAATAAAGTTTGCCTTACAAGAAATATAAAATAATAAAAAATATATAATTAACAAAATTGCATGACTCGAATAAGATCAATGATTTAACCAGATGAGATCATTGACTCGATCATACTTGATTATAAATTAAATTTTATTAAGTCATCGATTTAAACTGGATCATATATGTTGAGTCAATTGATGACATTAACAATCTGATTATTAACTTGATCTAGTTAAACATCTGTTTTTAAATTAATTGGTTATATCAATTAGAATTTGTAAACTATGTTCCTAATTTTCTAGATTTCTTTTTTTAAACTCAAAGAGTTTTATGATTAAAATTTGTATTGTTTAAAAGACAAAAAAATTGAAAAATTGTGATGACTTAAAACGGTCAATAAATATGTCAGCTAACCATTTTATATGATCACTATTATCCATTAAAAGAACCAGCGACTAACAAAAGGATTAATGTATACCATACAAAAATTAGGAACTCACTTGCCTTTTTTTTTTTTCAAGAACTTAACCATGAATGCAAGGATTGGTTGATGACTTGGCTGGTTTTGCTTTAACTCCCTTTTTCTTTTTCTACCTCAAAAGTATTCTATATTGCGGATTTCTTTATTCACAATGTAGTTTTTTAAGTGTATTATGAATTTTACGATCCGTAACATATTTTTCTTGTATCTATATTGTGAATTTTGTGATTCATAATATATTTTTTTATCTGTGTTATAAATTTTATAATTCGTAATGTTTTTTTAACCATATTCTGGATTTTGTAGTCTGTAATTTATTTATTTGGCCTAGAATGAGTTTTGTGTTGCTAATAAGATAATTCACAATTTTGTAATAATATATTGTAAATCACTTTATTATGTGACTAGTAATGTATTATTATACCAATATGTTATAGATTAAGTAATTATGTATTATTATATAATTGCGGATCATTTAGTTTGCTACATGAAAGTCTTCAAATGTAGCATTAAAATATGTAACTATGTTGTCTATTATCGTAAATTTCATGATTCATAATATAGAAAAAACCAATATGTTACAGATTTCCAGATCTGTAATATAGCAAAAAAATTGTTTTTCAGATAATAAAATTCCTAAATATAAAAAACTTTACTAAGGGCTCAACGATAGTGTAAAAGGAAAAAAAATGTTTGAAATGAAAGCTCATAAAAGTGTTGGAAAATAGTACAACAAAAAAAATAGGGAAAAAAAAGAAAGTGATAAGAGCTAAACAGTTTTTTCGATTATTAGGGGCGCACAAAGAAAAACTTGACTTGTGGATTGCTAGTTAATGGGTTGTTGTGGCCATTAACTATGAGCCACTAGACATTTTATTCTTTTGTTTTTGAGAAAACACATTTTTATCCTTAAATATAAGCTATTTCTAATTTCAAAATACAATATTTATTTTTTAATTATAATTTTTATAAATGATAGCCACTTATTTTGCATTCATGATTTAAATTACCACATAAATTAACTAGTATCAAATTATTCTAATTTATTCCGTGATTTCAAGTTCAAGTCTTGAGTATGTAATTTGATTTTGGATCTGCAACTGCGTTAAATAATCAAAGAGAGAGTTTGACACCTACATTGATCTCACAAGGCTAGAAAAAAATTCTCTTTGCATAAATGATACATGTAGTTAAACACAACAAATCATTATTTAAATCCATTATGTACATGTATTTCTTTTATAGTTTAAATGCTTCTTCTTAATTTACTTTTTGAATATTATTCAAAATTAAAACATCTATATAATAAAGAGAATTGTTCTAGTAACAAAATCATGGGAAAAAAAAGAAGGAAGGAATTGTTGATTTGAATCATTTCATTAATAAAACTAATCTACTGACAATTAATTGTCTATAAAAAGTCAAATTCACTTGCAAGTTTGTCAAAATCATTAAATATTAAATACATAAAATTCATATATATTACTAAAATAATAGTGAAATATTAGTCTTATTCAAGCATGTTGCAAGTGAATGTGGGTGTTGAAGTAACTTTCATCATCGTAAATGTTACACAATACTAGGTCAGTAGGTTAGGGAAGAGTTACATTCATGAGCTATTTCTTGTTCTAACTTCTAACCATTTTAATTTAGAGCTGAATTTCTAGGAAAGGTTCGTAGAAGAACTCAATTTAGAGCAAAGAAATTGTCTTGTTTTCTTCCTTTGCAATTTGTGAACATTGTTGATATGGCAGGAAATGACAATTTACTGGACAAGGATCCGAATACATCGATAAACCCAATGAACTCGAACTTAAAGCATGAATTAAATTAGAATAAAATTGATTTACTATAGGTTTGAAAATTTATTTATGAGGTGGCGAACCTAAGTTAATGCAGGGACCTCGATCTTTTGTAGTATCTTTTGAATTGAAAATTTCATTAATTTGGAAGTTATTGGAAACGCAATGATAAACATACATTCAATAACATTGGGTCAATTTATCAAAGATTTGTATAAAAAATAGTCTATGTACTATATATTAATGAAAGAGAATTTTATATTATAATAAATCACAAATTAATATATGATATGATTATTTTTTAATATAATTACCTTAAAAATTAATCATATTATAACTTTTATTTGTTAATAAAGTAATTTCTTTTATACTATATAACCATAAACAAATACTAGAATCCTTAAAAAAAACATAGAAATCAAGCAAAAAAAAAATGTACTGTTAAAGCAAGAAAGGATAACTGGTTCTTAAATCAGGTTAAGGTGGTTGTTGGGGATGAGTCCTTATTTAAGTTCTGGGAAGAGGATTGGAAGGTAGATGGTGGGTTGAAATCCGTGTTCCTAGGTTTTATGTTTTGTCTAATAAAAGAGAATAATAAATGGGTTTGGAGGCTTAGATGGATGAGGGAGCTCTTTAGTTGGGAGGAGGGGTGGTGAGGGAATTGGACGAGGTATTGGAAGGGGTTAGCCTGAGGCACGAGGTGAAAAATGGTTGGTGGTAGGGAGTTAGTTTGGGAATTTCATATCAGTATTTGGTGAAAGAGGCTTATAAGCTAGTGCTAGAGGTGCCCCAATCTAATGCATCTTTGTTTTTTAGCAAGTTGTGGCGGTCTAAGGCCCCGTCCAAGGTGGTGACTTTTGCCTGGAAAGTAACCCTGAACAGGATCCCATCTAGAGTTGAACTGACTAAGAGGTCTATTATATCCTTAAATGTGGTTAGTTGTCAGCTCTGTGGTTTGGTACTTGAATTAGTAAGTCATCTGCTTTTCTCATGTAACCTCAGTTATTTGGTTTGGATGTAGTGTTGTAAATGGCTCGGGTATATTTCTGTTCTGCCGGAGTCTTGTGAAATGAGTTTTCGAAAATTTTTGGGCCTTTATAGCTCAATACTAGAGGTTCTACTAAGATTTTAAGTATAATTTGGTTGTCTATTCTGTGCAGAATATGACTTGCTAGGAATGAATCTGTTTTTAAAAGTGAGTCATTCTGCTCTGTGGAAGTATGACAATTGGCACTACAAAGATCGTGGGTATGGATTACAGGGCTATGTAAAGCTTCCTTGATGTCTTTCGTGGAATGGTCTATGTGCCCACTTTTGTGTCTGAATCGTATCAAGATCTAGGTGATCTACTGACTCTATGTTGGGGGAATGTTCGTATAATTGATATGCTGGTTTGTTGTATTGTTTTGGTAACTTTTGTTGACTTCTGACTACTTTGGAGGTTGGTCCTAGTTGGTGACCTTGACGGGGTTTTTTGAATGTATTGCTTTCTATGTTGTATCTATAATTTGCTAATCATCACTGTCATATCTTGTGACATGTGATTATCTTAAATTTTAATAAATTTGGCCTTTTATAAAAAAAAAAAGCAAAAAATGTATTGGATTGGAAATTGAGTTGTGAATATGAGAGTTTGAGATTATGAAGGCCGATAATTATGAACAATTAAGGGATATTTAACTTACCACCTATCTATTTTTCATTTCCCACCTACTTATCTGAAAAATATGAAAATGCCCTCACTAATTTAGTTTAAAAAAATAACCTGTTCTATGGAATAGACTTTTCGTAGATGGAGATTTTTTTCCTTCTAAGGACAACCTCTTCCATACAAGAAAAAACAAATTTCCTTCTCTGGACAAAGCTATTTGTAGAAGGAAAAAAAATTTCCTTTCTATGTTTGTAGAAGAGTTTCTTTTCCTTCTATGGAAAACCTTATGGGTGTAGTTTGTTTGATTCAAGTACAAATGCAATAGACATGACATACGCATAATAGGCTCAGTTCGTCAAGATACAAATTTTTGGAAAGGAATTGAAAAGTCATGGAATAATGCAATGCAAAATATAATTTGGCAAGTTGGCAATGACAAGGATGTTGACTTTTGGGTTGATAATTGGATTCTAGGGCGGGGTCCTTTAATCAATGGGTGTAATGATAATCAATATATGTTAACAGTAAATAAAGTGTTTCTTTGTGTTGTTAGATGGTTTGTGAGAGGTCCAAAAACTATTAACTTTGTTACCACCTTAGGTGGTAAATGATATTTCCACTATTGTTGCTCCTCGAGTTGACCGTCATGATTATATTCCTCTTTGGGAGAGGGAAGTTGATGTAGAATTTTCCACCAAGTCAGCTTATGAAAAAGCCTTATAACCCAGAATCAGTTGCAGACTAACCCTTTGTTTGAAGTGGTATGGAAATGGAAAGGTCCAGAATGCATTCATACTTATTTGTGGAAGCTATCTTCCATTGTGTTATCCACAAACAAGCTGAGGTATATGAGGAAGATGACAGATAACCCTACTTGTTCGCTTTGTGGGTTTGCAATGTGAATCCATGATGTATGTTCTATGTGACTATACCCACTCTGACAAGGTTTGGAGGATATTTGGACTTGCGAAATTTTTTTTTTTCTTGCAACAGGATTTTGCTTTGTGGCTGTATACAAATTTGAAGGAAGTACAAGATGGAGTTAAATTTTTTGGAATTGTTTTAGATTCGCTATGTTAGCAGCGGAAACAATGTGTTTTAAGGTAAATATACTTTTGATGACCAAGTGGTTTAAGCTGCTAGGGCACTTATTACAAAGCTCAAGGGTATCCACCATATGGTTTCAATTATGAAGGACAAGGGATCATAGTATGTTGATGTTGGGCGTTAGGTTGCCTGGGTGGCCCGAGTTCCAGGGATGATAAAAACAAAATGTGATGTGGTGATGTTATCATCCCAAAGAAAGGTGGTTGTTGGGGGGATAATGTGTGACCATTCGGGAAAGTTCTTGTTGGGTTTCTATCACTCGATTCCCTACTATCAAGTTGACAAAGTTAAATTGATGGCAATTATCCATTCGTTGATAACATATGAACATAGATTTCATACTTTGATGGTGAAATCAGATTACCTTAACAATATCAAGTTAGTCGAGCAAATTCAAAGATGTGCAATTGATCATGAGTACTATCCTATAGTGGACCGCATATATAAAAGCAGTGGGAAAACAATCCAATGTAAGTTTCAATATGTCTCTTATTATGCAAATTCATTGGCTAATGATTTTGTAAAGTTGGTGTTCACTACAAATGAAGAAAATATTATTTTTAACTCTATGCTAGATGAATTGTATAATGTATATCAAAATGACCTCTATTATATGATGTGTTTTCAATATAGTAATTGAGGTGGATCGATGTTGCCTTTCCCTTTCACAAAAAAAAAAAAAAATATTAAATGAATTTTTATATAACCTTAATATAAATAATTTTATATTATCATCTATCAATAGAAATTATAATTGATCCTCTCAAAAAAATATAATTGATATATATTTTTAAAATAGATATTATAAAATCTGTAAATTTTATTATAATTATTTATAATTAAATAATAATATAAATATTATATATCTTATAGAGAATGAGCAGCTGCTCCACTTATTTTTAATATTTTTTTACTAATTATATATATAGTAGTATTTTGCTCCCATATATGATAGTAGTATCTACCTGTAATTTCAATTTTATACTAATTAAATTTTTTTGCAGATAATATATATGTGGGCATTTTTCTATTTTCCATTTTTACTTTTTGATATTAAATTTTTTCTATATATTTTTTGTGATATTCACTATAATTTTTTTTCTCATTTTACTGCAAAATATAAAAGATTGCATCTGTTATTACTTTGTAGCCTTTCACATATAAAATAAAAACTATTTGAAAACTCGTCTCAATGCATTGGTCAGTTGTCTCTCATTTTTACGCTTTTCAATCCCAATCTCTGTTTCTGTCTAAGACTCATCATATATTGAAAGGATATATAATCGTATATTTAAAAGGTTATTCCATTAAAATTTGAAAACTAATTGTTTAGAGAAGCACCGTGTTTAAGAAATTTGAAGTCTAAGGTAAATTGTGTATTTATTTTATTAAATTTAATAAAATTTAAATTTACTTGATGTATTTTAATCATTAAAATATTTATTTTATCAGGTAATAATATTGTTAGCAAATACTAATTTTTAACTAATTTGAACCAAAGTCATACTTATTGGAGTCATGCTTGATAGCATAACAAAATTAAATACATATTAAAAGTTTTAGATTCTATTTATTGAAAATAAAGTTGTTAATTATAGTGTCTAATATATTTTGTTATGCTAGACAGCATAACAACATTAAATGCATATTAAAAAAATCAGAAGTAATAATTTTATGGGAGACATTAGTTACTTACAAAAAGAGATATTTGTTTCTAATATTAAAAATAGGACAATAATCAATCATTTTAGAATATTAAAAAAAAAGGAAAAAACTAAAAATGATGTATATTTATAGTTTTAAAAATATATGTAATATGTATTTGATAGACGACAACCTTCTCCTCATATATTCGATGGATAAATTCTTAACTTCCGCCCGATAAATATCTTAGAAAATTAAAAATATATACTTTTAAAATAATATGCATTGTTTTTAATGTCACAAATTTTTGTATAAGCATTATTCAACATAATTAAAATTCCTATATTTAACTTATATTAAATAGGTTTACATAAGTTTTTTTGTTTCTATCCTTTCACAAAAAATCAACTCTTTTTTGTTCTTAAAATTTAAAAATATTTTTAGTTGCTGATTTATTTTTAGTTTTTCTTCAAAAAAATTGTTTGAACACGTTTTTGTATTCATAAGTCATTTTATTTTTCAATCCTAATCTTCCCAATCTTCAATTTCATATTCAGCAAACTAAATACATCGAAATTTATAAACGGACAATATTAATAAAAAATAAATTAATTTTAAGAACTAAAAAAAATATTTTTAAATTTCAAAATAAAAAAATAATTTTTTGTGACAGACAAAAGGTTTCTTACTTGCATATTAAATATATCAACCTTGACTCTCTCATCCTTATCAAGTAGGTTTGAAGGCTAAATGACAGAAATGGTAAAATAGTAACAACAGGGAAAGTGGTCCATTTATAATCATGTTCGATTATTTCGAGTCTGAAAGAAACAGTACAAGGAATACACTATATATGTACTGATATGATTTGAATACTTAACTGAACATGAAAATTATGGGGGATAAATAAATATAGGTAAATTAATAAATCTATTTTTTTTCTTGTCTTTCTCCTATAAGGAATCTTAAACTCTTCGAAAACATTAGTAAGTACTTCTACATTTTTTTTGGTCTTTCTCTCTCTTCAAGGGAATGCATATCCATTTTCAGCATTTCTAAATGCTAAATGTACTATCTAAAAAATATTATTTTTTAATGAGAATTATGAGTAATACACTCATAATACTTCTAAATCGTATTTAGAAATAAAAAATGAAGTGTGTGACTTATGAAAAATTATATTTTTCAATAAATTTCAAGTGTATTAAAAAAAGTGAGATAATTGTTTTGTGAGCAATAGCATTTATCTTTTGTGTTTTATTTACCAGATAGAATCTCCCTTCAGACATACATTGGAAATACCAACAGTGACACCAAAAACAATGATACAGATCCTAATAAGGATTATTCATATCTTAAATTACGTGAAAAACTATATATATATGTGCCGGCAATATATAGGGGGCAAGATCCCTATTAATAATTAGCCTTTAGCTTGATTGCTTAATTATCAAGTTTTAAATATGAAGACAAATATGCACTTTGTTAACACCGTAATCCTAAGCTATTAATACTGCATTATTGTGATCGTTATTCTCTCCCTTTTGGCCTCAGCTACTACTTTCTCTATTCTAGAGAAAGAGCACAAAAAATGAAACAAAGGGCAGTTGAGTGTGGAAAACAAGATTATATTACCAAACTTCCCAATAACATAATATGCAACATTTTATCTTCCCTCAAAGTCAGAGAAGCTGTGAAGACCAGTGTTCTCTCATCCAAATGGAGGAACATTTATGCCAATCCAACAAACCTTATTTTGGATGGAGACAACATGCTAAAGAGAGATCACTCAGCCATCAATGTTTGGCAGTACCAAAGTGAAGTGCTAAGGTTCAAATTCAAAAGTGACAGAACCTTAGCCTTTGTGAGTAATGTCAACAAGTACTTGTCACATGTTGAAGAAGTTCAAAAGATTGACAAGTTAAAGGTTTGTTTCACATTTGGTAATGAAAGTTATGGCTCCACTGATCTTGATGAGTGGATCCATTTTGCTATAGAGAGAAATGTGGAGGAGATTGATCTTTGCTTGTGGGAAGGGAATTACCTAAGTGCTCAAAGTGGTGGCTCCCTTCATGTTTTTCCTTGTGATATTGTTGGCAATGAAAGTGCAAGTGGCTCCAAGTCATTTCTGAGGTTCATGAGCTTGGCACATTGTGTACTTGCACCCCAAAAATGCTATACATCTGGTTTTAGCACACTCACCACTATGGAACTTTTCAAAGTAGATTTGAAATCAGAGTTCCACTTCCAGATTTTGCTGTCTAGCTGCAGCAACCTTGAGTGGTTGGTGGTGTCTCAATGCTACAATATGGAGAACTTGAGAATTGAGGACCCCTTTTGCCAGAAGCTGAAGTACCTGAATGTGAGTCTTTGCCAGCAATTGAAGAAACTTGTGTTGCAAAACACCAATTTGGAGGCTTTGGAATACAAGGGAAGAAAAATTGAGTTTGTGTTTGAAGCTCCAAAACTAAGAACTTTCTACAGTCCTGTGAGTGATTATGCTGCTTGTCATCAGGAAGTTTGGCCAGTGTTCAGGCTTCCCATTGATATTCCCCAGCTGGAAACTTTGATCATGGAGTGTAGCTGTTCCATGGTATGTGGTTTTCAGCAAGAGTGTTTATAATTTTGCACGTCAATTTTTATTACACTTTCTTCTACACCTGTTTGAAAACACCTTTTTTTTTTAAATTTAGAGAACTAGGTGTGGATTTATCCCAAATTTCAGCACTAAAAACATAACTGATGTTTTTTCTAATATAAAAAGTAGAGTGTGAATATTAGTGCTAATAATTGAAGATCTCTTTTGGATTGCAGTGTAGTTTAGATGGAAGGACCAAGAGTTAAGAAGATGAAAACGAGAAATGATGGGAATATGTACTTTCTAACACTATATTTTGATTATATTTTTTATCAGTTGAAAATTTATTAAAATTAAAAAATTTTATAGTTCTTAAATTTTATTTCATGAATGTTTTTATTGATTTTTAATTTTAAATAAATTTTAATTATTAGAAGGTTTATGTTAAAGACTATACTGTAGCACTTTTAAAAAAGAATATATGAGATAAAAAAACAGAGCAAAAAATGAAGAAAAATTAGATGATAGAAAAAAAAATTTGTATAATTGTTGAAGTGAGTAGGTACACAATAAGAAAAGATGTTAGATGATCACCTGCAAATTACATTATATCGATACCACAGATTTTTCTCTATTTTTTCCCCTTCAAATCACATCATATTTTCAATTATAATAACCACTTATTCCTTTGCTCTTTCTATCTATCTCAGGATGTTTAAGAATGATTTTTTAATAGAACAATGAATTTTGAACGTCCAGCATTTTTGTTAAACATGTACTTAATATTTCTGTATCTATTTTTCTATCACATTATATATAGAAAATTTAAAATGATGTGAAAATGGGGTGTTAAAAACCCTTAAGTTTTTAATGCAAATTGACATGAACCCTTTTGATAGAATATGATAAATTAATTAACCCTGTTACAAATTTTTGACATATATATATTTTTCTTCATGGGTTTCTATTTTTTAGGATGAGGTTATGAGAAAGAGATTGCCAACATTAACATTTCCATGTTTGAGGCATTTAGAAGTGATTAAAGTGGCCACACAGCGACAAGACCTGTGGTGGGTAGCGAGAATTCTGAAGTCATGCCCTGTACTCTCAAGGCTAGAGTTGCACGTATAAGTTTCTTTTCTTAAATCTCTATTTCTATATGCAGCATATATAAATTTTGAAACACAAATTAAAATTATAACTAACATTGCTTCAAACTAATATTTAACAATATAATTTTGGCTCGTCAATATTCTGCCTTAGCTGTCATCTTTATTCTTTTAAAGATAGCTTTTGATATTTTTTTTTTCCTTTTGCTTTTATAATAATTTTATTTTTATTTTCAGAGTAAATTATAGCTACACTTCTTACAAATTTTATCGAATTATTCGTAACTGTTTTTTTATAAATTTAAAATATTAAACTAATAATTTTTAAATATTTAAAAACATTATATACTAAGTAATATCCTATTCAAATATTATTTCAACACTTCTGAAAAAAATAATGGTTAAAAAATAGAGACAGTGTATTATTAGATAAAATTTTAAAAAAACATTACTGTAATTTACTCTAATTTCATTAGTCATAAAAATTATATTATTGTTTCAAAATTTAAAGCCTAAACTGTGAAGATAATCATATAAACTATACTGACAATACTAGCTGCATCAAAGTTTTTACTTTAAACATTAGAACGAATTATTTATCGAGTTTTGTTAATGTCTAATTTTTATTAAAAATTTTGAAAATGATCTTTAATGAAATCTTCTCTTCTAATTATAATTTTTTATTTATGAGACTTGTATCCAACACTTTAACCAACCATATCGAGATTTTTTAACTTTACTATTTCACGTGAGTATATACATTGAAAATATCTATTTGACATTGAATATGGCATATAATTTCAATTAAAACAAAGAAACTATGTCATATCTGAATTTAATACTTTTTGTTGATAATATATACTAAAGATAAAACACGTATATATGATTTTTAAAATATTAATAAAGTTA
Organism: Psophocarpus tetragonolobus; assembly: GCA_037954015.1. Classification (NCBI taxonomy): domain Eukaryota; kingdom Viridiplantae; phylum Streptophyta; class Magnoliopsida; order Fabales; family Fabaceae; genus Psophocarpus; species Psophocarpus tetragonolobus. The sequence goes on from CM075694.1 coordinate 31,518,978, forward strand.
ACTAATTAGGAAAGAGTCTTATGCAGCTGAGGACCTTTCTTTGCATGGAAGGAGAGGTAGAGCAAAGTGATCGACCTCCCAAATGCCAACATAATCATCTGAAGGAAGTAGCAATAACTGGCATTAGAGGACACTCAAGTGAAATTGAAATCGCAATTTATCTTTTAAGGAATGCAATTGCACTTGAGAAGATGACAATCGACCCATGTGCAAAAGTGTACCTTGAGAAGGGTAAATGGGGTCGAGCAGAAGCTTTTGAGAATTGGAGCTGGGAGAAGGTTCATAAACATCTGCATCAACAACCCAATTCTTCATCAGTGGAGTTATTGATAAAAAACAAAACTTATGTAAGAAAAGTAAACTACCATCTTTGTCTCTCAAAGTTACTATTAAGCGTTAGAATTTCAAACAAATTAGTGCTACAATGACTATGTTAATAAGCAGGTTAATCTTTAAAGCGTTTTAGATAACACTTTTAAAATGTTATCTGAACCACTTTAAGATCAACTTGTACATATAACAATACTATCATTAGGTTACTAATTTATTTGGAAAAAAATTAGAAATCTATGTGCTAACCCTTATCCATTATGTTTCAGGGATCAAAATAAGTGTTTACTTGACAGAAGAATCTTGTCACGTGGAAAACCTCACATCAAGCAGTAGACAAATAGATAATGGATTCAGACAAGAAACAATATGGTGAGAATTGAAAGTAATATATAAAGGCATCATAGCCAGCCAACAGGGAACATAGATCATAACAATAATGTAAACATTTATATGTGGTTCAGTAGTATGGCACTAAGCGATAATCAATGGTAAAATGCATAAGGACAATGCAGAACCTAGAAGTTCAGCTGAATAGAAGAGATAGTTTCCCCAAACACTTCAAAGAAATGAGAGAGTTCCTGGCTGGTTTTCAATGTACACATAAATAATCTTGTCACTAATAAAATGAATTTGGTTCATATTTTGTTATTTTTTTTATAACCAAACAAATATTATTAATAAAAAGAGTTATAAGGAGAATGCAAAAAAAGTACTTGCTTAATATATAAAACATTTGAAAGGACAATTAAAATAAAACTATTAAAGACAAAACTTGAAATTCATAACTCATTCGGCATAAAAATATGTTGTTAATTTCTTTGCATGACATCACTTCTACGTTGTTAATTGCATTGTTTAAATTATATCAACAATCTCTTCTGAATGATTGTTGAAAATTGTTTTTAGCTTTTCATATATTGTTATAATCTTACAAAGAGAATCGACCGTGCTTGCTTCATTTTTGTTGTTCATACTCTGCTATTTAGTATTAGTTGTACCCAAAAGTTCCCCCAAACACTTCACTATAAGACTATTCTATCTAACTAATACAGAATAGAACTAGCCCAATCTGTGAAGTGCTAAGAGGAACTCCAAGACACAACCAATATTATTAATTAATGATATGAGTCATGCTTTAGGCCAATAACACATTGGATCCTATTTATAGGGGAGGAATGTGTTCAGAGAACAACTAAACAATGGAGAGTTTATGTTAACATGGAAATATTTAACCAAAAATTGTGTAGCATTGAACCTGGTCAGGATGTTAGGTAAGATTTTGCTCTGAATGGCAAAATGTGTTTGTTGATGGTAAAGTGATTCTAAGTTCTATAGGGCATCATAAGCTAACAGAAGATCAATTCTCCATCCTTTAAGTCATTTTCATAACTGACATGCACATAATAAAAGTCGTGTGTCACATCCATATATATACTCTTCCTTTTTATAGAGATATTACAGCTTATGGATAACAGGTACTCAGAAGTTTAGGATTTTTCAATGATATGCATCATACAGATCGATATGAAGTCTAAAAGGTGTTTAAGTGCTTTGTAGATGGCTTATACAAAGGAATATTGTGAGCATTAATTATACTTATAGATTCTTTTATGGAATAAAATTCATTAATTAAATTAATAACAAAACCAATTAATATTTAAAAAATGATAGTATATTATTTACTGAATTTTACGAGAATTTTCAATACTAAAATGTTGGAAAAATATTACATTTAGCATCCTTTTCACTGCTAAAAAAATTGGTCAAAGATTGCCTACGTGGTTTGTTCAACCAAGCCAAAATCATTCAAACAATTACTATCAAAGAAAAAAAAAAAAAAAAAAGGAATCAAATTAAAGCTTTCTAGCTTGCTGCGTCTCTGCATCCGAGGATCACATTGAAGACCCATACGTGGCTCTATTCAATATCGAGCTTACACATTCCACTTAACACTTGTGTTCTTGCTACAGTTTGATGCGAATTTTAGCTTAAAATCAGCTTAATTAAATTTAAAAAAAAGATAAGTGAAATGTAATTTTGTTTGATTTAAATTAATTATAAAATTTGAATAAAATCAAACTAATATTTTGTAGTTTGATTTGATTTGATTTTGTGGTTTAAGATTTCTAGTATTAACTATTCAAATCAAACTAACATTGTATTTTAAGTTATATGTATTATTCAGTAAAAAAGAGGCCTTGCTATGTAAGGTTGGGGAGAGATGGGAATGAAGATTAAGATGAACGAGAGAACTATTAAGTTGGGAAGTAGAGGGGTTTAAGGAATTGGAGAGGGTTCTAAGCGGGATACAATTGAGGCGGAATATAAAAGATGGATGGAGTTGGGTAGATAGCCCAAAGAACAATGTAATCTACTTCGTAAAATAAACATATAGTCTTGTTTGTGGGGGATCTCAAGGTTATGATTCTCGTTTCTTCAACATGTTATGAAAGTTGAATGTGTCTTTCAAGGTCTTAGCATTTGCTTGAAAGGTTGTTCATAATCAGATTCCCACTAAGGTTGAATTGGTAAAACGGAATATAATTCTTTTAGCTAATGTTTCTAGTCATGTTTGCTGTAATAAGTTGGAATTTGTATCACGCTTGCTTTTAACCTGTGACTTATCTTATTGTGTGTGGCTGAAATGTTACATATGGTTAGACTATGTTTGTGTTTTACCTTCAGATTGTCACTCTCATCTTTGACAACATCTGGGTAGTGTAAAAACCAAAGGGAAAGAGAGTACTGACATTATCCGTATAATTTGGTTAGTCACTTCTTCTTACAAATTTGCTAAAATAATTAATAGTAAATAGTTTTGTTTTATTTAACACGTTTCAACATATCAAATCATAAATTAAACTAAATCACACGACCTAAAAATTACAAAAATAAAAATTATCTCAAATTTTTTTTTTTCAATTTTCAATTCAAATTAATTCGATTTTAGAAAACCTTTTTATTGTCTTGCGTGCTTTAATCAGAGGACGTAGTGAAGACAACAAGGCAGAATGGTATGTGGCCACTCAATATGAGTTAATTTTGCAATATTCTCATGATTCTTCAACTCTCTATGGACCAATGTTGCGTCCATATTCACTACCTTACACCTTTCACATTATTCCCATGAACATAGGCAACTTTTCTAGCTTAGCGCAAAGGGCAGAAGCTGGGTGATACAGCCATCACTTTTTCCCATGCAAATACATAAACATAGTATCATTTAAAGTGAAATGATTGGAGGGTCACAACCTTCACATTACTCAACTATAATAATTTATTATTTATAATTTGATATAGAAATATATTTTTGTATAACTTACAAGATAATTAATTAAATTTTTGTATTAAATTGAGTAAATTGATTAATTAATTATATATTACATGATTATTACTTACGATCTAGAAGATCTAGTGATATAAAATTATACAATAATTTGTTATCATCAAGTGTTTTCTAAAAGACTACAACTAGGAAATCCTTTTGAAGTTAATATGTCCTCTCAAGTTAACATGCTAACTTTGTATGGGAGAACCTTAATTCGATTCATGCAGGATATACTCTTAGAGAGTAGTGAGGAACATTAAGTATAACTAAATTCCACAAAAATTGAGTGATTATGGTTATTTCAAATATGACATGTACATGGTTATTAAATATAATTTTATTTTATTGTTCTTAGTTTTTATGTTTTAAATTTAGAAATTTATGCCGCATGAATTTTTGAAATGTTTTATTATTTTTTAACAAAATGAAAGAAAACAAAATTATCTACATTGATTGACACAATGGTAGCAACTTGTATTCTTTAATTATGTCATTTTGAGTACGTAACAAATCATATATTGAGGGAAATACCCTTTGTGTATTTATATAAATTGAAATTATAGTATTTTCTTTTAAGTGTCCAAATATAAAAATTAGATTCAAAAGTTATTTTTAATTATATATTAAATTTAAACAACAAGAATAAATCACAACAATTAAATGCACATAGGTTGCCAACTCGGGATAATTTACTGAAGTCAGAGGTTTTAATAGAAGAAGTAACTGAGTGCTTTGTGAGGAGAACTTGAATAAGCACTTTATTTGTTCTTGCAAGGCAAATTGTCTTCTTGGGTTTGACTCTTGCTAGTGTCGTGGTGGAGACTGTCATCAGCGCTTTGTAATAATTTCTAGTCTTTGGGAGTTAGTTTTTGGGTCTGGTTAATGGGTCCAAATCGATGAGAAAAGCCTAGTCGTTTGTCTGTTGCTGGGTTGTGACACATTTGAAAAGTTAGATTCAAAAATTATTTTTAATTATATATTAAATTTAAACAACAAGAAGAAATCACAACAGTTAGATGCAAATAGGTTGCCAACTCGGGATAATTTACTGAAGTCAGCGGTTTTAATAGAAGAAACAAATGAGTGCTTTGTGGGGAGAACCTTGAATAAGCACTTTATTTGTTCTTGCAATGCAAATTGTCTTCCTGGGTATGACTCTTGCTAGTGTCGTGGTGGAGACTGTCATCAGCGCTTCGTAATGATTTTCAGTCTTTCGAAACAGTTTTTGGATCTGGTTAATGGGTCCAAATCGATGAGAAAAGCCTAGTCGTTTGTCTGTTGCTGGGTTGTGACACATTTGAAAAGTTAGATTCAAAAATTATTTTTAATTATATATTAAATTTAAACAACAAGAAGAAATCACAATAGTTAGATGCAAATAGGTTGCCAACTCGGGATAATTTATTGAAGTCAGACGTTTTAATAGAAGAAGCAACTGAGTGTTTTGTGAGGAGAACCTTGAATAAGCACTTTATTTGTTCTTGCAATGCAAATTGTCTTCTTGGGTATGACTCTTGCTAGTGTCGTGGTGGAGACTGTCATCAGCGCTTCGTAATGATTTTCAGTCTTTCGAAACAGTTTTTGGATCTGGTTAATGGGTCCAAATCGATGAGAAAAGCCTAGTCGTTTGTCTGTTGCTGGGTTGTGACACATTTGAAAAGTTAGATTCAAAAATTATTTTTAATTATATATTAAATTTAAACAACAAGAAGAAATCACAATAGTTAGATGCAAATAGGTTGCCAACTCGGGATAATTTACTGAAGTCAGACGTTTTAATAGAAGAAGCAACTGAGTGTTTTGTGAGGAGAACCTTGAATAAGCACTTTATTTGTTCTTGCAATGCAAATTGTCTTCTTGGGTATGACTCTTGCTAGTGTCGTGGTGGAGACTGTCATCAGCGCTTCGTAATGATTTTCAGTCTTTGAGAGTTAGTTTTTGGGTCTGGTTAATGGGTCCAAATCGATGAGAAAAGCCTAGTCGTTTGTCTGTTGCTGGGTTGTGACACATTTGAAAAGTTAGATTAAAAAATTATTTTTAATTATATATTAAATTTAAACAACAAGAAGAAATAACAACAGTTAGATAGAAATAGGTTGCCAACTCGGTATAATTTACTGAAGTTAGAGGTTTTAATAGAAGAAGCAACTGAGTGTTTTGTGAGGAGAACCTTGAATAAGAACTTTATTTTTTCTTGCAATGCAAATTGTCTTCTTGGGTATGACTCTTGCTAGTGTCGTGGTGGAGACTGTCATCAGTGCTTCGTAATGATTTTCAGTCTTTCGAAACAGTTTTTGGATCTGGTTAATGGGTCCAAATCGATGAGAAAATCCTAGTCGTTTGTCTGTTGCTGGGTTGTGACACATTTGAAAAGTTAGATTCAAAAATTATTTTTAATTATATATTAAATTTAAACAACAAGAAGAAATCACAATAGTTAGATGCAAATAGGTTGCCAACTCGGGATAATTTACTGAAGTCAGACGTTTTAATAGAAGAAGCAACTGAGTGTTTTGTGAGGAGAACCTTGAATAAGCACTTTATTTGTTCTTGCAATGAAAATTGTCTTCTTGGGTATGACTCTTGCTAGTGTCGTGGTGGAGACTGTCATCAGCGCTTCGTAATGATTTTCAGTCTTTGAGAGTTAGTTTTTGGGTCTGGTTAATGGGTCCAAATCGATGAGAAAAGCCTAGTAGTTTGTCTGTTGCTGGGTTGTGACACATTTGAAAAGTTAGATTCAAAAATTATTTTTAATTATATATTAAATTTAAACAACAAGAAGAAATAACAACAGTTAGATGCAAATAGGTTGCCAACTCGGTATAATTTACTGAAGTCAGAGGTTTTAATAGAAGAAGCAACTGAGTGTTTTGTGAGGAGAACCTTGAATAAGAACTTTATTTGTTCTTGCAATGCAAATTGTCTTCTTGGGTATGACTCTTGCTAGTGTCGTGGTGGAGACTGTCATCAGCGCTTCGTAATGATTTTCAGTCTTTGGGAGTTAGTTTTTGGGTCTGGTTAATGGGTCCAAATCAATGAGAAAAGCCTAGTCGTTTGTCTGTTGCTAGGTTGTGACACATTTGAAAAGTTAGATTCAAAAATTATTTTTAATTATATATTAAATTTAAACAACAAGAAGAAATAACAACAGTTAGATGCAAATAGGTTGCCAACTCGGGATAATTTACTGAAGTCAGAGGTTTTAATAGAAGAAGCAACTGAGTGCTTTGTGAGGAGAACCTTGAATAAGCACTTTATTTGTTCTTGCAATGCAAATTATATTGGGTATGACTCTTGCTAGTGTCGTGGTGGAGACTGTCATCAGCGCTTCCTAATGATTTTCAGTCTTTGGGAGTCAGTTTTTAGGTCTAGTTAATGGGTCCAAATCGATGAGAAAAGCCTAGTCGTTTGTCTGTTGCTGGGTTGTGACACATTTGAAAAGTTAGGAACACAATAATCTTCAAGATCAAATCAAACAAATTGATGATATTATCCTTACGATTCATCTAAGCTTTTGGGAATGGTGTCACATAGGTAAAATCATTACTCACTCCTTTCCAGAATGGGTTGTGAATCCAACCTTATATGTCAAGGGTCCTTAAAGTTTTATTTGTGCATCTTTGACACTCCTTGTGCAAGCTATGTAACTTTTTGTTTCATGAATGAAATCTTGGCTTATAAAAAAAATTATTCACATATCACAAAAATAAAATTATATAAAGTAAATATACAAGATTATATAGTTATTAATTTATTATAAGAGAAAAGAAATGTAAAATTGATTCTAACAATTCTAATTATATAAGAATTTTATGATATATTTAGATATTATGTTTGAAATTGTAAAAATAAAATTAATATATTTTTTAAATAATTTGAAATTGATAATAATGAAATTAATATATTCTCCATGTAGAATAATGAAATAACATTATTTAATTTTTAAAACGAATATTAATAAAAAATAGAGAGACATTAAAAATTGTTAAAAATTATGGCTTATGCTATTTGAAATATGAATTCATCTTGATCCGTAAAAAAATAAAAAAATTATTATAAAAAAAAGATAAAGATAAATATTAAAATTAATAAAATAATAACAAGAAAGGAGAAAGAAAAATTGATCTGTGTGTTTGTGTGTGCGCGTGCGCTGGAGGAGGGGAGAGATGATATATTCACTTGAGTAAGTTGTTTAATGAAAAATTACAACAAAAATTTTTATGGAAGTAATTTTAACAATGGTGAATTTTCTAGATTACAAGTTTTGTGTTTAAGTTGTAGAAGATTAAATAATAAATTTAAAGTAATAAAAGTTCAAGAGACAATTTGTCAAATAACGTGGTTGTATAATAAATTATAATCAAGAGATAAAAATCTTATCGAGTTTAATTTTACTAATACCAAATATTGTGCCATATATAATTTAATCTATTAATTTTCAATTTCTTACCAAAAGAATAATTGGTATCCAAAAGTCTATTCCTAGAAGAGTAGACCTAATTTTCTCAATTTTATTCTAATTTCTTGATTTATAAAATTGAAAAAGTTATATTAATTACAAAATAACACTCAAATTTGGCTAATAGTATATATATATATATATACTTTCCATATACTATCAGTTGTTCTTAATAGTTATCAATTTTAAAATATCTTTCAATCTACAATTAAATTAAAAAGTTCATGCTATTAGGGTGATGAATCCTAACATAGATAACTAAAACAAAAAAGGAATAATAACAATGTTAAAATCAAAGAAGAAATTTCATTATGTGATAAAATGACTTGGTTACATCAAACTCCAATAATAAGAGAAAATTAACTTCTTGTGAGGTAGAATGCTCATAGTGTTATAGTTTCACTCGATTGAACCTATATACCATTAAATTAACAATCTATGTCAAGAGAATAGAGAATAAGAAAGATAAGTTATAAATTCAAATCTTTTTACTAATAAAATGAATCTGTTAACTCTTCTAAATTTGAGTCCTCTTACTTCTATTTAGTATTTGTGAATCAAAGAACTTTTATCTTTAATTTTGATATATTGCTATAGACATATTTATTTAATTACTGTGCAATTACTTATTAACTTGCAGTACAACCATTATTTTCACGTAAAATCACTGAAGTTCTCTACAATTTTCACTTGAGCCATTACAGAAAGATAATAAATTTGTAACTGAAGAGGTTCATAGATGAGTATGAAATTTCAGCTACTATATGCTTTCTTTCCTTATTATAGACCTGTTCATGTCTGCAAATCACTTCAAAAAACAACATATCATACCTAAGCTAAGACTACTTTAACATAAAATAAGATTATTTTAAGGTTAAAAAATAAAAAAATATAAATATTACACTATACGGTGTAATCCATAGTTCAGTACCATTGATTATGTAATAATTAGTCAATTGTGAAATGTACAATGACAGTGCAAGACCTTGGAGTTCTGTTAAACGCAGAAGAGATTTTCCTCAAAGACTTGAATGAAATGAAACAAAGTTCATTCTCACTTTTCAATGTACACAAATAACCTCTTGCCAGCAATGAATTTGGTTGACACTTGTTATGATTAGTTTGATTTAATTTGTTTTTTAGTTTTTGAAAAAAGTTTTAAAAAATTATTTTTGAAAATTGTTTTTTGGAAGAGAAAAAAAACTTTTTTATAAGTGTTATTTAAAATTTTTTTTAGAAATGCACAAACAAAAAGAGTTGATGATATTTAAGAAAATGTTATTATTTAAAAAAACAAAAAACAACTTTTTGAAGACAAAAATATAAAATTGAAAAAAAAAACTATTTACCATTTTTTTAATTTTTAAAAATTAAAAAATAAAATATATTTTTGAAAATTTTGTTAAAATAAACTTATTAAATGAGAATTTTTTAATTTTTAAATGTTAAAATACTAAAAATAATTTTATAAAACTCCAAAAAAATAAGCACTTAATGTTAATTATACCCAAAAGTTCCCCCAAACACTTCACTTTGTGATCATAACTATTCTATCTAAAGGATAATAATACCTTTCAAGAACTAGCTAGCCCACACGTAAAGTGATCAGAGGAACTCCAAGACACAACCAACATTGTAATCAATATGAATTATGAGGCATGTTTCATTGCTAGGCAAACCACACAATGGATCCTATTTATAGTGGAGAAATGTGTTCAGAGAACAACTGAATAAACGGGAATGTGGACAAGGAAATATTTAACAAAAAAAGTGTGTCTGGTACTGAACCTGGTCAGGATTTTTGCTAAGATCCTAATTGCTTTGAATGGTAAAATGTGTTTGTTGCTTGTAAAGTGATTCTAATCTCTAACCATGAAAGACCAACTGAAGATTTTCTCAATCCCTTTAAGCCATTTTCATAACTCTTACATATAATAAAAGTTAAATGCAAGTAGGAAAAAGAAAACTACTTTAATGTATCATACACGTACTTAAGATAGACATATTCTAGTTCCCGCTTATGCTTTGAGAGAACAATTTCTCAAAAGTTTAGGAATTTTCTGTAGAAAAGCAATTCAAATTTAAAAAATGAAGCCAAAAATGATAGTCAAATTTAAATTTTATATTTATGTTTCACTTTATATATAAAGTCAATAAATAATAAAAATCAGTATAATGTACTTTGTCAAAGATACTTTGAATAAGTGAATAATTTGTTATAGGTAGAGAAGGATTATTTTCCAACATTTTCGATCATGGCAAAATTGTGTATTTATGTATATCTAAAAAGAGAATAATTTTTTAAAAAAAATCAGAAATCATAATTACAATCTAAATTATTTTTAATATTCCTTTTAAATATCTAACTAGGAACTGGGACCATAAGGATCCATATAAAGTCTAAAAAGATTAAGTGCTTCGCAGATGCCTTATATTCTGTCGTTTGTTTTTTATAAGATACTTTGCATATAAATTACCTTAGTTTATTAGTTAACTTTATTGTTTTATAAAATATTATTAATGTACCAATTTTATCCTCATGTAATCTTATTAAAAAATTGATAAGTGACACAATTACTTGAGAGTTTAAAAGATATAAGAAAAAAATTTATGAATAACTTTTCAAATTCTTCTAAAAATATAGAAACATTCACAATTTTTATTAGAAGCATATAAAGAAAACAAAAACCAATATTGTATAAATATTGTAAAATATCTTATATAAAGGTAGAACAATTAGTTTTAAAACTGTCTTATAAAAATAAAAAAACAAATGTTGTGAGCGTTATATTTGTAGAGATCAGCTGAATAAAATTTATGAGAAATTCATTAATTAAATAATAAAACTAATTAATTAAAAAGTTATACTTAATATGAATGAGTTAATATGAACGAGAGTTACAAGGTTAATTTAGTATTAAAGTGGAGAAATAGAAAAAAGAATGATAATGAGTTTGAATATCACTTCTAACAAAACTAACATACAAACAACTAATATTTATTTATAAAAAAACATTTAATATTGTGAATATTATTCAATAATAAAAATGTGAGAATACTATTACCACTCCCTCCACATTTATATATAAGCACATTTAACTAATATAATTTAATTTTACTAAATATAATTAAAAAATAAGATTATTTCTAAAATACTTTACATTAAAACTTGATATAATAAATAAAATATTATTTACAATATGACCTCAACTAATTAATTATAAGGCGTATTTTTAAAGTAATATCATTAAATGAGATAAAGGTAATTAACACTAATTTGTTTATGGAGAATATTAATCTTTGTATGGTACTATTAAAAAACTATATAAGAGATAATATTTTAGTGGATGTGCAAATGTTGATTCGTTGTACTCATACATAATTCTAATTATAAAAAAATTTTACATATAACTCCTGATTTAGCAAGACCTTTCTATTTCATGCATATAGGAATTACAACAGCATAGGACGAGTATGACATTTTTATCTTTACTTCTATTTTAATTTACTCTCATAACTCATTTCTTCTTCATCCCCCATATTTAATGGGATGAAATTTATGTCTTATTTCTGTTAGGTATCAGATATACTTGTGCTTGTCTCATAGCTGCAAAAAAATTATAACATATTTTTAATAAAAAATAAATTGTTTGAATATAATAATATTAATTAAAAAATATCTAATAAACATAAAGTTTATAATTTGTGAATTAAAAATGTCAAACTTTTATTATTTTTCGAAGACAAATATCAAACTTTTCTTGGTATTACAAAATTGTAATTTATGAAAAAAAATCTTTTATATCATTTAGTTTAAAAATTGGCTGATTGACCCAAGTGGGTTTGTTTTTTAAAAAAATTACCGGTATGGGTCTGTTTTGAAACATATTACCAGCGTGGGTCTGTTTTGGTGGTTGACTCGGTCAAACCGCAACTACGAATTGCGGTTTCATTGCCCCGTCAGCAACGTCATTACGTGGAAGCTAGCATGGAAAAACGCCCTAGTAAAACCGCAAGTCTGAATTGCGGTTTGACTGGTCTTTGACCAGCACCGTCTTGTTATCCAATGGGTAAAAAGAAACAGAAAACGATGCACGTAAAACCGCAAGTCAGACTTGAGGTTTGACTGGGGTTTAACCGGCCCCCCCTTTACCCAGCGGTTGCAACGAACGGGTGCGGATATTGAGGAACAGGCGCGGTTTTTTACGCACATAAAACCGCAGATGCGATTTGCGGTTTGAATTAAATAATATTTTTCGTCGTAAAACCGCAAGTCAGACTTGCGGTTTTACGGGGGTTTAACCGGCCCCCCTTTATCCAACGGTTGCAGACGAACGGGCGCGATTTTTCACGCACACAAACCGCAAGTGCGAACTGCGGTTTTAATAAAAAAATCATAAACCGCAGATGCGAGTTGCGGTTTATGTGGAGTTCGCCTCCTATAAATCTCCCCCCCAACCCCACAGAACCGCACACCTTTCCGCCGTATATAATCGCAGACGTAGTTGGAAACTACATAGGGATAATCGAAGAAAGCTTTTGTTTTGTGGAAATTATTTAGAAATATTGAGGTTAGTTTTCGTATATAATATTTGTTTGTTATTTATTAATTTTGTATTTTGATATATATTATTTTGGGTATTATATTAACATAATGTTTTGTATTAAATTGTAGCAATTGTCATGGCATCATCTTCTTCTCGCCCTTCTGTTGATTGTGTTCATTCTGGACTTGTGGAGAATGACGTGTTGTACATGCAAAATCAACACGTTTCTCAACATATATGGAATGGAGAGGACGACAGAAAACTCTTAATCAGACGTGCAGTTCCCACGTATAATGGAGAAGAGTCAATTCCTCCTCAAATTGTACGATATTTGTGACAAACGGGATTTTACACGGTCGCACAGATGAGTTTTCTTCGTATTAATGCAGGTTTAATTAATGCATTTGTTGAGCGGTGGAGGCCGGAAACTCATACTTTCCACATGAGATGTGGAGAATGCACTATCACCCTTCAAGATGTTGCAATTTTGTTGGGTTTACGAGTAACTGGCATTCCTGTCATAGTTTCAACCAATGTTAATTGGGTTGAACTATGTCAACAACTGCTTGGCGTTTCACCAAATAACGATGAAATTGATGGTAGCTCTATTCGAGTTAGTTGGCTAACTCATCATTTTGGTGATATCGCAAATTTTGAAAATAATGAAGAAAATTTACAGAGGTTTACTAGGGCATATATTTTACGCCTCATTGGTGGTGCCCTGTTTGTAGATAAATCTAGTAGTAAAGTACCTTTAAGGTGGTGCCCTGTTTGAAATTACTTGCAATATGGCGTATGCAATACTTATGATAAGCATATGGTGGTTGCCATCCTAATGCCTCATTTTGCACAGCAGACTTAATCCCAGCATGCCGATCAGAAATTAGACAGATTCCTTGTTTTTGTGTCACATGCAGTCGTATGTGGGATAGGAACCAAGACCACGAGGACGAGTTTTCACTTTCAACCACAGCAAAAGCTAAAGGTAATACATTGCTATTTCCATCTTGTGTGGTTGCGATTAACAACGTTCCATGATACTTTCCATATAAATGTGTTCCATCAACCTGTATCAACGGCTTACAGTAGTTAAAGGCATCAGCACACTGCTTAAATGTCCAAAACACTCTTTCAAACTGTTGGTATTGATGGTAACCTCGGTTGCCAACAACAAGATCATCATGACATATTTGATAGAAAAAACCTGGCGATTTACTTTCAATGAATTTCAAAAATGTTGGAAGAGTCGCGAATGATTCATCCCAGTCCCCATAAACACGCACAATTGCTTTTTGTTTTGCTTTCCATGCTTTCCTGTATGATATCTTGTATCCATATTGACTACAAATTCTCTCCTGAATCAAATTAATTCTTAAAGATGGATCTGAACCAACCATTCCTAAAAAAATTAAAAAGTTAACAACAAATGATAATAAATTAATTTAAATATTACGTTACATATGGACAAGTAACCAAACCTGATATCAAGTTACTAATGAAAGTTGAGTTTAATTTTTTGTGGTCTTGTGTCACTGCCGGATTGAGACATTGATGATCTCCACCCCATTGAGTAACCGTCCAATTGACTGTTTTCCGAGACAAAATTGCCCTCATATAAAATGGACACCCATCTTTATGGTTGGGACATTTGATAATGTATTTCTAACTTTTTGACTCCACAACATGATACGTTTGATGTGTTCGCATTGAATATTGTATCAGCGCATTTTTTAGATCTTCTTTTGTGTCAAACTGTAGACCTTTGTACAATGCATCTCCAATATTCCATGACTCATGCAACTCTTCGCCTAAAATATCTTCTTCATCAGGATGCAACAAATTAATGTGTGTATAATGAGCTGCATCAGTCCAAGGTGGACGTTGCCCTGCAACTGTAACAGTATTGTTATTCATGTGTCTGTTATTCAACAAATTAAACTAGTAAACTGTAAAGAAAATAATTATTTTTGTTAAACATACCTTGTTCCACATTTGTTACCGACAATAACTCCATATTACGAGTTTCATTGTCATCAGTATCAGATGAATTACCATCAATTGAAACGTCATTTTCTTCATCAGATGTTTCCTCACCACATGATTCACCAACAACATCATCATCATCTACTTCAACTATGTCAGAACTCATTATACCAGTGTCTACTGCAGTGCCTAAACTACTACCAGCTGATGATTTATCAACATACAATTCTATTATATCAACATTATTTTGTTGTTCAAATGCATTAAACATAATTTCAATATCTTCATCATCAACAATTTGTAGTGGCACATATTTTCCAGAAAATAAAAATCTACAAGTTAGAGATGATATAAATTCATTTAATGGCATTTTTAACTTTTCCTTAATTTTGTTTTTCAACGAAGTAAAACTGATATGACGCGTAATTCTAATTGCTCTTCTACTCCCTTCAAAAATAACACCTTCGTCTCCTTCGTACATTCTTCCATCACTATAAATGAAGGTGACAATTGGAGCAGACATAATATTCATAAATGTACCTACAAATAAATAATAAAGTAAATTTAAACATAAAAAATAGAGTTATAAAAGCAATTTGTTTTTAAAAATATTTAAAAACACACAAAATTTACACATTACGTTTTTTACCTGAACAATTGGACTGTAACGTAAACCTTTGTTTTACGTCGGGTGCAACTACGTCGGCGGTTCTCTGTGTCGAACGGCTGTGCGGTTCTGTGGGGCGACGGGGGATTAAATAGCAACTGCACGTAAACCGTAGTTCGCACTTGCGGTTTAACGAAAAAATATTATTTAATTCAAACCGCAAGTCGCATCTGCGGTTTTATGTCAGTAGAAACACGGGTCGTTTTTGCAACCGCTGGGTAAAGGGGGGGCCGGTTAAACCCCCCTAAAACCGCAAGTCAGACTTGCGGTTTCGTAAACGAAAAATATTATTTAATTCAAACCGCAAATCGCATCTGCGGTTTTATGTGCGTAAAAAACCGCGCCTGTTCCTCAATATCCGCACCCGTTCGTTGCAACCGCTGGGTAAAGGGGGGGCCGGTTAAACCCCAGTCAAACCGCAAGTCTGACTTGCGGTTTTACGTGCATCGTTTTCTGTTTCTTTTTACCCATTGGATAACAAGACGGTGCTGGTCAAAGACCAGTCAAACCGCAATTCAGACTTGCGGTTTTACTGGGGCGTTTTTCCACGCTGGCTTCCACGTAATGACGTTGCTGACGGGGCAATGAAACCACAATTCGTAGTTGCGGTTTGACCGAGTCAACCACCAAAACAGACCCACGCTGGTAATATGTTTCAAAACAGACCCATACCGGTAATTTTTTTAAAAAACAAACCCACTTGGGTCAATCAGCCATATTATTCCCATATAAGTAACATTTCCCACCAAACGAAATCTTTCATTCTAAATTAGTATTTCATTTTCAATCTCAACTAAATAACTAATACATGTCATTTAATGAGTTAAATGAAATATAAAAAAATTATAAAAAAAATTTATTAAATGGTATGACTTTTATTGATTGGTTAGACCACAAGATGAGACATCAATTTGTAATGGAAAATTTTCATCCCATTTTCAACATAGTAAAATCATATATATAAGAATAATATAAACAAAAATAGCTTGTGAAAATGGATAATGATAATTTTTCGGATATTCGTCTTTTTCTTACTCTTTCAGCCTTTATTATCTGTCACTCATTTTTCTCTTTTCTCTCTCAATGATTGAAATTTTTCAAATATTATTTTCTCTCTTTTCTCAATAGCTAAGATTTGTTCCTATCGCTCTCATATAAATTTGGTTTTCTTACTAAATATGTTTTATATATATATATATATATATATATATATATATATATTATTTTTGTAATTAGAAACCAGCTGCAATGGAATTAGACTTTGGAAACAAAGGATTATTGTTTAAGTATTAGTCAGGAATAATACAATCTATTTCTAATTAAATTTAAATATCTACGGTAAAAAAAATGAGTAACTTTGAGAATTAACATTGAATTTTTTGTAATACTTTTTATATTTACCGTGAAAATATTTATTAATGATGAGAGAGAAAATACTATGCATTGGAAGAAACAATAACCCTAATTTGGATATAGAATTTGACATAGGCAAAAAGTTTAAAATACATTAAATTTGAAATGCTTTCCATTCAAATGACTTCATTTTTAACTTTCTTTGGATAACTTAATTCAAATTTATTAAATTTTAATTTTTCTTATTTGGATAAAGTATTTTTAATTCTCACTAAAAATAAAAATTTATTTTAATATTTAATAATTCAAAATATTGATCAATGTTTTTTAGCAAAAGTTTTTTTGTTGATGTTCATAATTTTTTAGTTTTAACATAAATCATATTTTTTCGACTAATGTTAGCCAACATTTTTACTTTCAATCGACATTAGTCAAAGTTATTTTATTTAACAAAAGTTAATGTTATTTTTCATCAACATTGACCGGATATTTTCTAGTCAATGTTGGTGATTTAATCCTCCCTAGCATGGATTATGGTTAGGAGGATGGAGGAGAACATGACAAGGATGAAGCTCATTGAAAACCTTAGGCCATAGTATTGATTTATTTCATTGTAAATATTTTTGCATTTGTATTTTTCCTTAGGCAATGTATTTCGGCTATTGTTGCGTAGTTTAGCTCTTTGAGGTGCCTTCAGTTAGTTTTTTGTGTGTATTTAGTAGGTCAGCTTTGCTTGGTGGACGTTAGGGCTCTTCTTTACACCTCTTAGGTTTGGTTTGGCACCCCTCCTCCTTAATTAGGTTAGACATGTGGATTAGGGAATGTAAGTCTTGATTAATTAACTTTAATAAGAGTTAATTAAGATAATCCCCACATTGCCCAGAAGTTCACGTCCAAGCTCCCTCTCCCCTATATATACCCACCTCAATCTCTTTTATTGACACACTAGAATGAATGTAAGATTCCTTTAGTGAGCATTTTGATCAATTGAGCTTGAGAAACCTCTATTTGAGGAGTTTTTTCAAGCTTTTATAAAGGACTCTCTCCTTAGTGGTAAACTTTCTAGTAAAAGACTTACCTTCTTCTCCTTAAAGAAATGATGTCTCACCACCACCTTTTAGTCTTCCACCTTCTTGGAGCTTGAAACCTTGGATGGAGATGATATGGGAAGTACAAATGGTTTTGCATCAATTAGCCAAACAATTCCCCAACTATATATATCAGAGTATGTAGAATAACTCAACGTTGTGGCTAAACACACTAGAGCTTTGTATAGCTCACATGCAACTCCTATACAAAAAGGTGGGATCAACCATAGAACTATGATCAAGCCATCGACGCACCTTCTACAGTATTGTGGAATAGGCCACAACTTTGTGTTTAACATTCTAAAGCTCTGCATGTCACTAGTTTCAACGTATCTTCCACAGTGTTATGACTTGCTCACCAAAGCTTTGTATACCTCACATATATACGACTCTTACAAAAAGGTGGGCTAAGTCATAGGAGTGTAGATGTAAATGTAGTAATTAATGCATCTCCCATGATACTACTATGGCATATGTCATAGTTTTGTATTTGATGTTTTGGAGCTTAACATGTCATACTAGGTTTTAAAGCATCTTTCATAGGTGTGTGGAATAAGTGATAGAGATTTGATGATATCACTATCAAACAAAACTAATTTTTTCTATACAAGGCATAACCTATGTCATTTTCTCATAGATACAAATAAAATATGATTCAAATTTTATCAAACAGATAGAATATGGGAGATTTCAATTTGTAGAAATCGAAATAGAAATTGCAAGAAATAAGTACAAATTCAATAATGAAAATAGATATTGAATTATATCACAATCACAATCCCTAATTATCATGAATTTAAAGAAATCTAATTATTGAAACAAGTTGTCAATCGATCACTTAGCCTCATATGATTCAGATTAATCAATCTAAATCAATTGCAAACCAATTTCTATCAAAACACCTAATCAGAATTCACAAATTGGAAAGGAAGAAAAGCATAAAAATCACAAAATAGCATATAGACAAATGTAGAAAAATAATCAAAATTAAACTCCATTATGCAAAAAATGCAGAAACATAAGAGACCTTGAATCGATTTAGAGTTTATCCTTCGATGAAGATCTCCATGAAAACTTGCAAAGAAAAAAGAAGAGAGAACAAAGATGTAAAGAAAAGAAAAAGAAACTAAATCTAAAATTGAATTTTAACAAATGGAAAACAATTGGACTTTGGTCCAAAATGAGTCTGACCAGAAAAAATAGTCTCTAAATCTATCACTAATTTGTCTCTAAATTGGACTTCTAACCCAAAATGAAACTAACAAAAAAAAAAACCAACACAATACTATTGGAAAAATAAAACTAAAAGTTACAATTAAAGAAAAATTAACTAGCCTTATGCAAAGTTTAATCCAAGAAAAGTCCAAACATGGCCCAAATATAAAAATTAAACTAAATAAAAAAACTAAGAAATAATTATAAAGATAGAAGAACTAAAAATGATATAAAAGTGTGTATAATAAAATGTTCTATCAAATTCCTCAACACTTGAATGATGGTACTTTTAGGCAAAACTAAAAGAAAACTAAAGAAAGAAAGAAGAAGAGAAAAAAAAAAGAAAAAACTAATAATTAAAAGGAATATTAAAATAAAAAAGGTAGATTAACAAATCAAAAGAAGGAAGAACTCAACAAATTCAAAGAATTCCAAAAAGATAAAAAATATAGAGAACACAATAAATTACCACCATCACCCCATCATTCTCATCATAGGTTTATTTTCAAAATTAAAAAAGTTTGCATGTACAAAATCAAATATAAATAAAGGTTAGATGCGAAAACTAAAATAATTTTATTTTTTTAGGTACTAAAAAAGTATTTAAGCTTAAAAATTATTATTATTATTATTATATCACATATTATTTGTCATATGATATGTATATACACCTCAATTGATCATTTTATTTAAAAATCTTTTTAAATGTTATCAATGAATAAATTTAACTATGAAGCATTAGAGAAGTTTTGTAAGTTAATGAAATAATTTATTTAAATCATTAATTTTTAAATTATTAATAAACTAAATAAGTTCTCTTTGTTTTTTGAAAAGATTAAATCCGTATTAAAAAAAGGTTAAATATTTTTCATGTCCTTAATATATTAACGAATTTTGTGTTGAAAAATCTCTATAATTTTTTTAATTTATGACGAGTCTCCAAGTAACTTTTTATTTTATACATGTACTTTAAATTATTTTTAAATGTTTTAAAAAGTGATATTTGATAACATTTCACAAATCTAAAGAACAAAATAATATATTAACGAGGGAGTCAAGACAAAAGAAAATATAAAACTTAACTGAAAATTCACTAATACATTAATAGCGTAAAATATGTTTAAGTTTTAAAATAATTTTTATGCAACCAACGTTAGTTTTTTAGCCGAAAAAATCATTTTTTAATATATTTATCATGATCACATGATATGAATGTTATATCAATAATTTTAAATAATGTAACACTTTCTTCTGTCACAGAACTAACGAAAGAAATTTAACAATATATACCAACAGAAAACTTTAAAAAATTTTACACTATAAAAGTTACAAATTTTTCATATACTAAACATATTTAAACCTCTTTATAAAATTAAAAGTTTGGTTACTAAAATCCTAACATTACAAGAATCCCAAAGAGGTTATTAATCAAGAACCCAACACTAATCCGAGACATATCCGATATTATTAAAACAATAAAATCAAAAGTACAAAGAGAATGCAAGAATCTAAAATTCTAAAGTTGGCAACCCTACATTAATTAACAGCAGAAATAAAGTTGGGTATATATTAATTATTCCACCAACTGATACCATTCGCAGATGTAGGATTGACTAGATGATGAAGGGAATGAAAGAATCGTAGCGATTCTAATATTTTACATTGTATTAACAACTCATATTTTTTATAAAAGAAAAATTAACGTATTAACGAACCAATATAATAGTAACCAAGCCAATTAACTTAGCAAGCCTGCATATTCATATGCTTTATCTACTGTAAGCATATCGATCTTTGAAGAGCAATACTTAAACATTTGGATCACTAAGCTAGAATGGCACTCTAACCATATATATTTTTTGCCCCATTATCACTTCTCAAAGGAAAACTCGAATGCAGTAATTGCACCATTAACAGTTCAGCATACACGGCAAAGTTTTGACCAATATGTAAACCATGTGCATGTGTATGTTCACTAATTTAAAACATTAAGGGAACATACACAATAATAATAAAAATGTAAACTTGTAAGTTCACCAGTATATATCTATCCAATAATTAAGGACTTTGGTGAGTAAAAAATTAGAAAGAAAAAAGTTAAAGCAACTTCTAGTTTCATAAGCCTTTCAACTAAACATGCAAGAATTTTTACAAATTTAATTTTAAAAACGCTAGAAGCTGTAGTTCAGAAGACAACATACATTAAGTTTGTAGAGAAGAATCTGAATTTAATTCCTATAATATCCTAACTTTAAGTGTGACTAAGGTTTTAAATTGTTGTTCGCAAATCGCTGTTATGGTTCACTCCGCGATCGTATCGGCATGCAATTACTGTGTGATTTTGAATCACACAAAATTCTGCCATATGTCAGTAATGGAACTGTCTCGCAGATGAACCTTAAAACGGTTCAATTCCATTTTTTTTTAAAAAAATATTAAATTTAGATTATAATCTTTTATTTTAATTTTCTTAATGTTTATAATTAAATAGCTATGGTGACATGAGAGTTAAAATATTTAATCATAAAAAAAAAGAGTATATAACAATGATTAGAATAATCGTAAGGTGTAATGACTTCAACTACAATAAGTAACCACAATTCTAAACCAAACCTTGAGTGTAAATAAACCTCAAATGGAGTAATTAATGATCTACAAAATGAATTTGGTTAATGTTAGATGTAGCCAAATGATTGACACTTGTTACTTAATGGTAAATGTAGCCAAAAGTTCCCCCAAACACTTCACTTTTGATAAGTACTGTTCTATCTAAATGGTAATAATACCTTAAAGAACTAGCCCCAAGCGTGAAGTGCTCAGAGGAACTCCAAGACACATCCAACATTTTTTAATCTGAGTCATGCTTCATGGTTAGGCAAAGCACACGAGGGACTCTATTTATAGGGCTGAAATATGTTCAGAGAACTAAAGAATAATGGAAATTAATGTATGTGGACATTGAGATATTTAACAAAAAATGTTTGTAGCACTGAACCTGGTCATGATGTGTGCCAAGAAGGAAATTAAGAATGAAGAGAGATCCAAATTGGTATGAATATGATATGACAAAAACATGTGTTGCTCGTAAAGTGATGTGATTCCAAGTTCTATCCTTCAAAAGCTACCAAAAGATCAGTTGTCGGTCCTTTCAGTTAGTTTCATAACTCACTAATAAAAGTTATAACGTTGGTACAATCAAAAAGTATACATGAGAGAGACAAGAAGAGGAAAAAAAAAAGTCCTAATTTAACATAACTACCTCATTACTGTTTAACGTTTATCAATAAAAAAAATCCAAATTATTAATATTGGTGTTTTATTATTAATCTAAAATTATTATTAAAATCACCCATTTTAGGAATAAAATTATTTAATAACAAATAGAATCTTCCAAATTGAAATTAGTGATTTTTTCAAAAAAATTGTGTTTAGTCCTTCATAATTTTTTTTATCTAGAGACATCTAAATAACACTTTAGATATTTTAAAATGCTATCTAAATAGATTTAAGAACGGAAAATAAAACAAAAAAATATTAAAAATCAAACACACAAATAAAAGAAAAATTTACTAATTTATCTATAAGAAAAGAAACATTTATACCAAAAAGGTATTATATTTTCAAAACTTTTAATTCTTAAATAAAGAAAAGAAGAAATACGTAAAGGAATCAAACAGTTTCATACGTGGCTTTGCTCTTCCTGCTGAAAGCATTCAAACAATATCAAAGAAAAAGAATATATCAAAGCATTCTTGCTGCATGCGTCTTCATCAGTTTATGGTATTTAAGATCCATTTTTGTGACTCCAATGTAATTGACCTCACAATTTTTCATTTACCAGATTCCATTTAACACTTGTCTAAGGTCTTAAATCAGCTTTAAATAAAATTGACTATGATAATAATGTGATTTATGTTGAGATGTTTTTATTATAAAAATAAGTTAATACTAAAATTTAGTATAAATTTTTTTATTTTAATACAAAAATTACTTTAAATTATTTCAAAATAAATTCTTAATTGTTTCAAAATTTATCTAAAATTAATTATAAGTATAAAATAAACTCGAAAACGTTTATCCAAACCTATACTAAATATGCATTCAGGAATTTGTATACTGCCTGATTAGAAAAATTTTAATAAAATTGATTTTAAATAGAATTGATTTCTTATAATTTGATAATGATTAAAAGTTAGCTTTATATTTGGATATAATCTATTATTACCATATGTAACAATTTATTAAATATAATGTATTATTACCAAATGATATAATGTTATTTATGTTTATTTACATATAAAAATAAGATAAGAGTAAAATTTAGTATAAAATTTTTAATCTAAAAAAAAAAGTTACTTTAGATTGTTTTTACCTAGAATCAATTCAAAGATTTGAAATTAACTCTGAATTATTCTTGAACGAAAATCAAACTTATTGGCTAAAATAAATTTTGAATTCAGAATTAATTTTGAAAATTCCTAAATAGGAGGGCGTAGCAAAGCCAACAATGCAGAATGGAATATAAACAATAGATTTCGGTTTGTCCTTGCAATATTCTCATTCTTTTATTTCAACTCTTTGGACCAATGTTGCGTCCAGGTTCACTTCCTTACACCTTTCACATTGAACTAATGCAACATTTGCTAAGTTGCGGCTAAATTAAGTAATAATTATAAGAAATAATAAATTTGATTTAAAAATTATTTTTTATAAGTAAAATTTTAATCGAAAAGAATGGAAAATGCCTTCTTGCTTATTACAATAAAGTTGTCATTTCAATCTCAAGAGAAGCACAAAGTAAAGATAAAAATAAAAAATTACAATCGAAAAATGCAAAATCAAGGATTCATAATCCTTTTAACAAATAAATGATTGTGATTTTGGCTACTCGACACCATTCTCATGCTAAAAAATTGAATGACTTCGATAATCGAGTTAACCATGACTTCCTTAGTATTGAACACTGCATCATTCCTAACCTTTCAAATTTGTCAAATCTGTACTAATTACATAAAGGACCAAACTTATTGCCTATTTCGAGATGTCCCAAAAATTGATAGTAGTGAGAATTACTCTTATTTGGTAACTTGTAATGATGTCCCACCAGCAACAAAGCTCCATCCATACCTTGCGAGAGGAGTCATGAGTAAAGAAAATATGATCTCTTGTCTTCTTGTACTTGCCACAAAAACTACATAACTCTACCTCTTCTGTTAAGACTTTGCGTTTCAATAAATTTTTTCCTTGTTGGAAGCTTATCTGCACCGACTTTCCATGCCAGCAACTAAACCTTTAGAGGTACACCTTTTGTCCAAATTAGTTTGCCAAACAAATTTGCATATTCTCCTAGGTCCCTTGATAAAAACATGTATGCTGATGAAATAGAGTACATACCTGTCTTCTCCAGACTCCCATCCATCCACCAATTGCCTCTTGGGACAGAATAACATTTCTCACCATCTTTCCTAACTCCTCTAACAACTCTTCTTCCAACACAAACAACTTTCGTCTCCAATTCCAAGTTCACCCTATTCCCATGTTGTTCTTCTCAGTGATAGATACTTTTTTATCCAATGAAATCCCATATAATTGGGGGAACTCTTCTTGGAAACAACTATTGTCATTCTATTTGTCCTCCCAAAATGCAATATCCCACTTGACACCAAGATTACGCCTCATATTCGAAGACCACCAATTCCTATTTCCTACCTCTACATTATCAATGGAATTCAAATCAAACCACAGGTTGAACACAACTTACCTCACACCTCCCACTGCCCATCAACATGTCTATACTTAGAATAAAGAACCTTTGTCCGCAAACTCTCCTTCTCCACCTTCAAACGTCACTGTCATTTACTTAATAATGCTAAATTTAATTTCATTATATCCCGCAGTCCCAAACCCCCCTCCTCCTTCGTCCTACACACTCTATCCCATGATACACAATTAATTTTCCCCCAACCACTCTTGCCCACCTCAAAGGAACTATCTAAACAAAGAGTGAAAGAGAGTGATTTTTTGGAGTCTTGAAGAATGAGAAGAAGTAGGTTGGCAATGCAGACAACACAACTTTTAAAAGAACCACACGACTTGCCATTGACACATGTTTATTTTCCCAAGACAACAGATGACCCCTCACGACATCAACCATTGGTATCCACATTTCCAACCTTTATGAAACCCCGTCAATAGGAAACCCTAGATATTCAAACAATAGCTATCTCTTGCAATTCAGAAAAGTCACAACTCGCTCCAACCAAATCGACGCCACATTCACACCTATGAGCTAACTTTTATAAAAATTTACCTTTAGCTGGAGATTCACTCAAAGTTTTACAATATTGCTTTGATCACTTCCATAAATTTCCAATCCCTCTTTGCAAAAACAAGGTATCATCTACAAATTGTAAATGATACATGCATAAGCCTTCATTCCCTACAACATATCCCTCCCAAAAACCCAAATCTACTACACCAAAGATCAATTGACTGAGTCCTTCGGTAACCACTTTGAAAAGAAATGAATAGAAAGGGTCTCCTGCCGAAGTCCTCTCCCAACTTCAAACTCATAAATGGGACTACCATTAACAAACACTGATAATCATGCTGATCTCACACATTCCTTAATCTATTTTATCTATTTCTAACCAAAGCCCATTTTTCCATTATGAACCATAAAAAGTACCAATTAACAAAGTCATATGCCTTTTTAAAATCCACCTTGAAGCAAACTAAATTTGTGCGACTCCTCCACGTATCCTCGGTCAAATCAAGTGCAATTAGCACACTATCCAAAATTTGTCGCCCACCGACAAAAGCCATCTGATTTTCCGAGAAAAGCCATCTGATTTTCCGAGATCAAGAATTGGATAACACCACTGACTCTTCTAGCTAATACTTCGGCTAACACCTTGTACATACATCCAATAAGAGAGATCGGTCGATAGTCCTGATGTAGTACGAATCTGGTTGTTTTGGTAAATGAGTGAGAAACGAGGTGTTAGATCCTTTTGGAAACTTTCCGTTCTCATAAAATTCTTGAAAAAATGCCACAAAATCTCCCTTGATCATATTCTAGAATTTCTTGAGAAACAAGAAATTCATATCATCAAGATCTGGACTCTTATTCCCATCACACTCCTACACAACCTCCTTAATCTCTACTTCTGTAGAGCGATTTTCCAATTTGTCTTTTAGTTTACACGAAGTTGCTGAAAAGGAATATTGTTCATTCTAGGTCTTCTCCACCCACAACCATTAAAATGTTGCTGAAAATGTTCCTTTATTTTTTATTTCAATTACCTCTGACACTTCTTTTTCATTGAAACAAAGGTTGAGAATCTCATTACACTTACGTTGCTTCACTACTATTTTATGAAAAATTTTAAATTAACATCACCTTTCTTCAGCTAGTTTACTTTAGACTTTTGTCTCAAGAGAGAGCAGTTTCTTCCTACTCACTTCTTATAATTCATCATGGATTCCAATCACTTCTTTTTATCAGCCTTATCTTACCTCCCTTCTTCTTTTTTCAAATCCAACTCTATAATCCTTCTCTCACAAGATAAAACCTGTTGTCCTCAAACCAACAATTAAGCATTTGAAAAGGTTTGGGTCCCCAATTTACCTCCCTTGTAACCAACATAATTGAACAATAGTCTGACACGCTCCATTGCAACCCCCATTGTTCCACATTGCCCCAAGATAACAATAACTTTTGAGAGATTAAGAATCTGTCCAATCTATTCATCGTTCTACCATCATACTTGTACCATGTGAATTTTCGTCCACCCAAAGGTAAAGCTATAAACCTCTCCTCTTTAATGAAATTATTAAATAGTCGCATCTCCTCCTCTCAGCTGCCACTCCCAACCCCCAACCTTTCTTAGTCACATCTGACAGAGTTAAAGTCATCACTATACACCAAGAAGCTTTACCGCACTCATCCTTGCATTTAGATAAAGCTTCCCAACAATGTTTCTTACCATCCAAATCACATAGAGCATATACATTCCCCACAATCATGGTTTCCTACTTATCCTTCCATTTTCCAACAACCCCAATAAATGCTTCATCCAAAAAACTAACTTCATGAGAGAAAATTCTTGGGTCCCATAACATTAACAACCTTCCCGAGACACCATGTGAAGGTTTGAATGACCACCTAACCTCTCCCGAGTCTCATAAAAATTCATATAGTGAATCTTTTACACTTTCCAATTTGGTCTCCTGAATAGACACCTACTTGGTTTTTGCTCCTAAATAATTAATTTCATTTCCCATTTCTTCACCCTCCCCCCAACCCCTTTATGTTAATAGAAATGATCTTCATTAAAATTTTGAGTTTACTCCCCCTTCCACTGCCACTGGGTCTTTTTGCTCCATAAGTTCTAGTCTCTGCATGGCATTAACCTTATTCCCACTTCCCACTCCTAATTTCTCGCCAATCTCTTAAACCTCTTTTTTCGCTACCTCCCTAATCGGCCTAACCTTATAAACCATTTTCACGAGACTCCCTGTGAAGTCTAGAATGCACCTCATCCCTCTTAAACCCTCGTTAACCAAACCCCGTAAGACTTTCTTTTTTCTCCCCCGCTGAGCACACACACCCTTCCGCCCATCATTAACAGACCTCACAACTGACTTCCTCAGTTTGCACCCCCCTCTTTGCTTGAAAAGGCATCTCTTCTGCATCGCCAACTTCAATTTTGAACAACCCTTCTTCCCCACTAAAGACCTTAATGTTGGCTTTGGGCAAAGGTTTGTTACATGCACCAACAAGGTCAATAACATCTTCAATCTCATACAAAGGCATAGTCTGGTTCACTTGTAATACATGACATGATACATGTACATCTTGTGGGGTTGAGACATTACCCTTGAAGGCATTTTTCCCCTCATCGCTGCATAACCCACCCTCCAATTTTAATAATTAGAAAATAGATTTATTACCAGATCACCAATAAATAAACTTACAGAAACTAGATGAAAGAGAAGTACTTCAAGTCTCTCAAATGCTTTTAAAATAAAAAAAAGAAGAAAAATTAGTTAAAAAATTAACAATAATTATGTATTATTGAAAGTTTATATATATATATATATATATATATATATATATATATATATTAACAAAAGGATAATTCTAGAATAGAAAATATAGACATAAAAAAATAATTCTCTTTATTAATAGTTATAAACAATCAACATATTTAATATGCATTTAAGTTTATTATTATTATTATTATTATTATTATTATAATTATATAGGTTACAAAATGTTAACTTATACTGACAACAAATTATTCTTTGGAGACTCTAAAACTTATAAATCATTAAAGTGGATAATAAATAACAATGTTTTACAGTAAAAAATTATATATTAAAAATTAAGTATAATTTTTTTGTTAAATTTTAGTTTTTAGCTTAAAAGAATCTGTTTTATGTTAAAAATTCTTTGAGAGTTTAATGAAAAATAAATGTTTAAAATTATTTTGTGTCCAATAATTTACCCAATATAAATATATATATATATATATATATATATATATATATATTAAATAAACTCTTTAAAAGTTTAAATACTTTATAAAAATAACGATTGGCGAAAAAGGTTAGTTTAGTGGATAACAATGTATCTTAAATTTATATTATTTTTTAAAACTATTTTGTTATTGATGCTACTTTTTTTCTTTCTTCTAATTATTTACCATTATAATTTTTTAGGTAAATTATATATTTTTTACTTTAATTAGAGGTATATAATCTAAAAATAATTAATACATGAGATTGTATCTTATTATAAAAGCACCACACATTACTTTTATTTTGCATCTTATAAATAGACCTAAAGGTACATAATCATGGCTGTTAGAACTGGATTAGATTGAAGTAGAAATTGGTCATATGTTTGATCCGATGTTTCCTAAAAATTGGATGATTTTCAAACTGGCTAAAAACTAATTGGTTCAATGGGTTTTTGGGTTATTTAAAATTAAGCTATTTTCTCTAAAATTGAGAAAAATATTAACTTTTATTTTTAGTATAATAGAAAAACTAATGCACCTTGGCTCTTGTTTAACACTTAAAGTTGAAAACAAAGTTCTAGAAAAGAGAGATCTTTCCGATAAGCTTATGTATGAGAAAAATAAATTCAAAAAGAATTTTTGCAAAAAATTCTTAAGGAAGATTCTTAAGGTTCGTTAATCACGTGACCAAGGAGGCAACACAATGAATTTGTATTACAAATTCATGACGTAATACTTTTCTCATATGTTAACTTCTTTACGAAGTCTTTATCACTACTTAAAATAATATAAACTTTTTTAAGAGTTATTTTATATAATACGAGACTTTACTTCTAAAGCAACCCTTAACCCTTAAACTTAATATTAATGTTATGAAACACGTACCAGACCAGTCGGATTTGGATTGATTAAACTCAGTGACTCGGGCTATTTTGAAACCTAGTTCGACTGCGTAGCACAATTAATAAAAATATGGTACAGATGGGATTCGGTACAACTAGACTAATGTAAATAGTTGTTAAATACTATCAAAATAAAAAACATAAAAATTAATGTTTATATATATATATATATATATATATATATATATATTTATATTTAAATACATAAATAAAATATCTATAAATACATAAACATAAGAGTAAATTATGTTTTACGTCCCTATAAAATATGCAAAATATTAATTTTGTCTAAAAAAATTTTCATGTGTTAATTTAGTCTCTCTAAAATTACACCTAGTATGCATCATGGTTAGGAGGATTAAAGGAAGACATGATATGGATGGGAGCTCATTGAACACTTGAAGTCATAGTCTTAATTTATTTCACTTGTAAATAATTTTAGTTGCTTTCATAATTAAGGGCGTGAGCTTAGCATATGATTAGGCCTTGTATTTTTGTCATTTCTCTTATAAAAGCGGTTCTTTGAGTAATTATGTGGAGTGTGTGTAGAAAAAGGTGCAACCCATATTGCTTTCAATTCTTGCTTTCCCTTGGTCTCTTTGTTGGGCATTTCTTTTCTCTTGGATAGGGCCATATTGGTTAAGCTTCCACAAAGGGTAGCATCCTAGGAAGTGTTGATCAAAAACCAAGGAAGAGTGGACTTAAAGAGGAAACCAAAACTTAAGTGAAACACTTTATGAGGGAGCACTTGGAAGAAGGATCATTCAAGACTTCTTTTAATTTTCTTGCTTTCAATTGGGTGTATTTTTTTCAACTTTCATTTTAATAGAGGTGTTGGATGTCAATAAGGGTCACCTCTTTTGCTTGTAATAACTTAGATTCTTGATTAGGTGTGAAATAGGAATTGGTACACCAATCTTATACCTTAGGAGCATGTTTTAGTTCCCTTATATTTGCTTTTAAATTCTTTTATTGCTCTAATGTTTAGGAAGTGCATAAGTTCCAAAGGCGTAAGTCACTTTTAGGAGGGAAAACTTCAACAAAAGGAAGAATATTCTTTGCTTTCTTGCATCTTAATCATCCTAGTTCAACCTGACACTCTAAAATGGAATCACACACTTCAAGCAATAAGAGTGTTAACCAAGAGGGATCACCTAAAGCAGATACTTTAGATAAGTTTGTGAACGAATTTAAAGAGTGGAGAGTTGAAAAGAGTAAAGAAAGAAAAGAGAGAGATGTAAGAGAGGATAGAAAAAGAGTTGAGAAAGAAAAAGAAAGAAAAGAGAGAGTTAAAGTAAGAGAGAATGCGTGAAGAGAAAGAGAGAGAAATAAAAGAAAGAGATGTGAGAGAGAGATAAGAGAAAGAAAAGAAAGAGAGGAAAAACGGAGAAAAGAGAAAAAAAGAGAAGAGAAATGAAGAAAGAGAAAGAGAAGAGAATGAGAAATGAGAAGAATGAGAGGCATATGTTGAGTCCCGCACACTCAAGAGGAAGTAGTGAGAGTGAAAACTTTGAGGGACATGATAGAAGGGAGAGACCCAAAAGGAGGAGAAACCAAAACCATAAGGAACAAAAAATAGACCTCCACCTTTCTTAGGTAAAGATGATGTGGAAGTCTACCTTGATTGGAAAATAAAGGTAGAACAACTCTTCACTTGCTTCCAAGTGAGTGAAGAAAGAAAAGTGTCTTTAGCTACCCTAAGCTTTCAAAGATATGTTATGTATTGGTGAACCTCTCTTATTAATGAGAGGCTTCACCATTATAATCCTCATATTGAGTATTAGTATGATCTTAAGAGGGTTATAAGATGAAGGCATGTCCCCTCTTATTATGAAAGGGAATTCATTGACAAACTTCAAAGACTTAAACAACATAAATTGAGTGTTGACAAGTATCACAAAAACATGGA
The DNA here is from genome assembly GCA_037954015.1 of Psophocarpus tetragonolobus. Taxonomy (NCBI): domain Eukaryota; kingdom Viridiplantae; phylum Streptophyta; class Magnoliopsida; order Fabales; family Fabaceae; genus Psophocarpus; species Psophocarpus tetragonolobus. Next base: position 31,550,289 of record CM075694.1, read on the forward strand.
ATTTTTCATGATGAGGGCAAGAATAAATTAAGAGCCTAGGTCCACCTTTAATAGATTTTTAAGTGGCTTGAATTTTAAAATTCATGACAAAATTGAACTTTTTCCATTTAGAGATCTAGATAACTTGGTCCAAATTTGTATAAAAGTGGAGCAACAATTGAAGAGGAATACTTCTTCAAAGAAGGATTACTCTAACCATTCTCACAACTCTTATAGAAATAGGGATAAAATAAGGGGAGCTCTTCCAAAAGCCACCCCAAAGAAGAACCCACCACAACCATGCATGATAAGTCTAATCTTTTGCACCTTAGAGAAAACCCCCCTACTAGTTCTTCATCTAAGACTAGTAGCATTAAGTGCTTTAAATTTCTTGGGAAATGCCATATTGTCTCCCAATGTCCCACTAAAAAGAACATGATCATGAGGGTTCAAGACATTGTAAGTGAATCATCTTCCTCTTCTAGTAAGACTGAGGAAGAAGGGGATCATGAGCATCATGACATAGAGGTCTTTCCTTGTGATGGGGACTTAATTATGATAAGAAGGCTTCTTGGAAGCCAACCTTGTGAATTTAGCCACTCTCAAAGAGAGAACATCTTTCATACAAGATGTAAAGTATTTGACAAAACATGTTCTCTCATTATAGATAGTGACTCGTGTTACAACTATTGTAGCACAAGATTGGTAGAAAAGTTGTCTTTGACTACCATTCGTCACCCTAAGCTTTACAAACTTCAATGGTTAAATGGAAGTAAGAAATTGGTAGTTAATCAACAAGTGGGTGTACCTTTCACCATTGGGGGTTATCATGATGAAATCCTTTGTGACATGGTACCAATGAAGGCGACACATATCTTGTTAGGGAGGTCATGGTAATTTGATAGAAAAGTAATCCATGATGACTACTCTAATGAGATCACCCTCACCCACAATGAAAAGAAAATTAAGTTGCATCTTCTTTCACCATCTCAAGTGGCAGAGGATCAACTTCTCTTAAAAAATAAGATGGGTGAGGAAGAGAAAAACAAGAAAAAGAAAAATAAGCATACATTGACAGTTGATGGGTTGGAGGAAGTGCCCCTTTTAAGAAGATCATACAAAAGAAGAGCCATTTTGCAACAAAAGTGGACTTTAAATATAGTCTCCTTCTTGAACAAACTTTCTATCTTCAACTCATGAAGGCACCAATGAACATTTCCTCAAGTGTTGAGCTTGAACCATTAACCCTTGAGCTTGACCATGCATCACAAGCTCAAGATTTGGGAGAAGTGGAAAGGAAGGATGACTTTCAAGAGGATTGCCCCTTGGACTCCAAGGAAAGTCTTGTTGAAGCTAATTCTTCCCTTGAAGAAGTGGAATTTGAGGTTGTGTTCATTCCCTTTTAGCATAATCCACCACAACTTCACATTTTACCTAATGATGAGGTCACATTTGAGCATGAGATTGAGCAACAACCTTTGCAAAACCATAGTCAATCTCAAGTTCAAACCCAAGAGACTATGCAAGAATGGTCCACTCCTAGGCCCATCACTTTTTCTTGGGGTGAACAACAAGATAAGGCTTATTTAGCCTTCTTAGATAAGTGCTCTAATGCACCAACATTGGTCTCACCACAAATTTCCAACCCTTTGAGAGTAGCACTTAATGCATTAGGAGTAGGATGAAGAATTGTTGTGTGGAGGCACAACCAAACTTTTTCAAACCTTAGTGTTAGACTCCACTACCCTAATCCTAAGGGGTATTCTCATAGACCTCTTACTCCCCCCAAAATCATTTATCTGCACATACTTACTATTTTCCTTATTTTTCTGTAGACTTTATAAAAAGAGAAAGAAAGGTAGTAGGATTTGAGGTTGAATCCTCTCCTAAGGGGATGAGATGATGGAATCACACCTAGCATGCATCATGGCTAGGAGGATTAAAGGAAAACATCGCATTCATGGGAGCTCATTGAAGACTTGAAGCCATGGTCTTAATTTATTTCACTTGTAAATAATTTTAGTTGCTTTCATAATTAAGGGTGTGAGCTTAGTATATGATTAGGCTTGTATTTTGGCAATTTCTCTCGTAAAAGTTAAGTAGTTCTTTGAGTAATTATGTGGAGCATGTATAGAAAGAGGTGCAACCCATATTTGGGAGTGTGGGTCATTTTCACACCTCCTAGCTCATTTTTTCACCCCTCTTTCTAACACATAAAGTATAACAAACACAAGGGTCCACTATCCATGCTTATAGGTGTGATATTAGGAGTTTGTCCCCTTAGTTAGTTAATCTTTCTTAAGGAATGAGCCTCACTTGGACGTCCAAGATTATGAACCTAATTCTAACCTCCCACTTCCTATAAATAAGCCCTCTCATTCCATGTATTTTTTACCTTTGAATTGAATGAAAAATTATCTATCTTTGAGCACATTCATTAGTAAAAGGTCTTGATGATCCTCTCTATTGAGGAATCTCTTCCTAATTGGCTTTTATCAAGGGTTCCTTCCCTTGTGACAAACCTCCAGAATATTTTGGATTACCTCTTCCAAGAGTGGCGTTATCCCACCTCCATTTCTTTCCCTTCCATCCTCCATCTCATGGTTCTTGGAACCTCAAGGAGAAAGATCAAGGGAGTGCAAACTTGGTTTGCATCACTTACTTTTATTAGTTCTCATTTGTAACTTCGTTAAATGGTAATTCGAGAGATGCATTACCTCAGTAGTCTAGAACGATTGATTCTACCAAGTTAAACTGAGTGAGCTGAGGAAAATTTCTTTCCTATGTGAACATTAACAAAATTAAGTTTAAGTATGTGACTATATATGATAAATTCATATAGAATTGGTATTAACCAATTGAATTTTACTAGTACAAATCATGAAACAAGTTCTAATTCATGTGCTAAATAAACCATCTCAAACCACAATAATGGTTATAATTATGTTGTTTTCTCATATCAAATTACTAGTTAAGGGAGTTACAATGAGAATCTAAAATACTAGATTTAAATTTTAGAAGGACCAAAAAAAATTTAGAGACAAAATTAATATTGCATATTTTCCAAAGATTTAAAACATAATTTATACCCTAATATATATATATATATATATATACTTATAAATAAAATATACATATATGTATTTTACATTTTATTATACACTTGGTCAAACCAAGCCAACTAGTGACGCGTCAATCCAATAACTTACCCATTAACTCACTAGCTAAATCAAGTTAGTTTTCACAACATTGTTTAATATGATTAATAGATTTAAAGTTATAACTTATAAGGTTGATTACGTGATAAGGTAGAGAGATAAAAAGAAGATGTTGTGAGTTTGAATCTCCTCATTAAAAAAAAACTAACACATTAAAAACTAACATTTGACTTATAAAAAAATGATTATTAGATTTATGTGTTATCATATATGATTCTTTGATTTTGCTTAATATATAACATATTAGAAAAAAAAATGTTAAAGAAGATAGTATTTTATTAAAATAAACTAGGTTGAACCTTTAATAATATAATTATTATTTTTATTAATAACTAATAATTAATTAAAGACTTGAATTACATGATAAGAAAGAATCAATTAATAATCTAAGTATTATTTTTATTAAATATTTATGTTATCAGATTAGTTTGGGTTCATAGTATGGTATACTAAAAAAAATTATCAACCCGAAAAATAATTTTATTGGGTTGACATAACCCACTCACATGCCTAATCTGTTCATTAGTTGATATAAGATTTCCAACAAAACAAATTAACACGATCAGCCAAATAAAGTATAACAATGTGAAGGATCTACTACCAAAGTGTGTGTGAATTCTCTTAGAATATTTTTAATTTTATTAGAAAGAAAAAAGTTTAACGATAATCATTTTTGACAAATGTGAATCTAACAGATATTTTAATCGCTCAAAAATCAAAATAAATATTTGTAGGGATCTATAGCTATCAAAAACTACATACAATTATGACAAAAGAATTTGCAACGTTTTTTAGAGCATCTCGTTAAAGTTTAAGATGTTGATGCACAATATTGCTCTAATAAGTTAAGAAATTTATATTTTATTTTTTTATTTTTAATTATTATTTTGAAATAATACCATTGATACAATTAATTGATTGTTAATAAAATGAAAATTTTAATTTCAAAAAACTATATTATAAAAGATACTCATCATGTTTTTAAGAAATTATATTTTAAGATTGATCCCTAACAAACAAGTTTTTGAAAATGCTACATCATGGATTTAAGCAACTTCCATTAAAACGACTTTAGTGTACCTGAGATTAAATGCAGCATATTAATTTAACTAAAATAAAGAAATAATTAAATGTCATGATTTATATTAAAATCATGAGTAATATTGACTTTGGTAAAAAAAATCTTGAATTGAAATCTTATAAATGAAAAAAAATATGATTCTATTTAAGGTGGTTAGTCAGATTCATAGATGAAGATTGATCATTAATAAAATTGGTAGATATTTATTATCATAGGTAAGAAATTAAATTTTTTTAACAATCACAATGAAAAACTCATTAATGGATTTTTAGAACATTTTTTGTATGTGGATCCTTTCGTTCCAAGTAGAATCGAAGAGTTCTTATTAATTTTTTATTGCAACGGTAAAACTCATTAGTTTTAGTTGGTAGTTTATTTTTAATTATTTCTTAATGAACTCACATTTTAGAAGAAGAAATCAATAATGATTCTTGTAAAAAAAAAATTCTTATAGTTAAGAATCACCCTAATAAGTACTACTAAAATGCTCTTAATTTTAATTGTTAAAATTAAATTTTTTTACTCCAATGGTAAAATTCATTAGGTTTAGTTTGCAGTTTATTTTTAATTATTTCTTAAAGGACTCACACTTTAGAAGAAAAAATCAACACTGATTCTTGCGAAAAAAATTCTTATAGTTAAGAATCACCATAATAACTACTATTAAAATGCTCTTAATTGTAATTGTTAAAATTAAAATTATATATATAATAACTACTAGGAGTGATTACACATTTTAAGTTTAAAGATTAAAAGAAAATGATTATAGTTATTGAAAATAAAAAAAATTAATTATATCTATCAAACAAGTAATAAACCATTTATTTAGATGTTGCAGTTAAAACGATATATCACTATATTAATTGATGAGGAGTTGAGGAAAAGAGATTGACCTCCGTGTTTCAGAAGTAGAGTTGTTAAAATGAAATAGGTGGTTTGTTTTAACTCATCGGGCTTATACGATAAAATGAGTCGAGGTCAATCTAATTCTATAACGGGTCACCGGACCAAAATAGACCTTTTAAAAAAAATTCAAACTTTAAACCTTGTAATATTATTAAAAAATATATTTAAATTTAAAAAAAATAAAATAAAATAATTCATAAAATTTATTGGAAATAATAAAATAACCATAATACATAAATATTAAATTTATTATCCATCATGATAACATAAGAACAATAATAAAAATTAAATACCTAAATAATAAACATCATAAAATAATATATAATAATTAAACATAATTAACTAAAGAATATTAACTAGATTATAAATATAATTAATCAATTTGCAAGTCATGTTCAGTTTAAGTTTATATTCTTTAAAAAGCCTAATTTTTGTTTATTTTATTTTTAAAAATATATAATACATTAATATATTTGTTAAATTTATATGTTTATACTTTTATTTGGACCGACTCCTAACTTGTTGGGAGACTCCAACCCAAGTTTATTTATACAGTCGGACCAAATGAATCCGGTCAAAAGTTTAGTTGTATTTGAATGTCTTTTTTTTACGGTGTAGTTTAATTTATTTTATAAATATGCAAACTAGACCCATTTTGACAACTCTATCTAAAAGTCCGCATCACAGTTACGAAAGAAACTAATAACAATATAGCAAAATTGAAATTGAAATTATCTTCTAAAGATTGCAATTATATTGACCCACTTCTAAAAATTTGTGTGTTGGAGCAGAAGTTTCATACATATCTAAAGCAAGAAAGCTAAATTCTTCAGAAATGGAATTGTTGATATAATGAAAACAAAAAAATGAAAAAGGGATGTAAGAAGCTTGTTATGTGCAATAGACATATGCATTACGGAATCAGACAAGAAAGAATATGGAGATAAAGGAAGAGTTTTATTAAACTTTTAATGAGAAAAAAATTATTTATCTAAACTGAATAAGTAGCATTTATTGTAATATTTTAGATGTTTAAAGTAGTTTTCAAAATAAGTTAACGCAGAAACTGCTTTATAAAAAACAAGAAGTTGATACATTAAAAAAAAAAACTTTTTTATATTGTATCCAAACATAAAAAATATTCTACTTTCATAAAAATCACTTTTTTTTTAGTAAAAGTTAGTCATAGCCGATAATAATGAATCACTAACTAACATTATATCTGTACTCTAAAGGTACAAGAGGTGGATAGTCTTCTCCCAACCATATTTGTTCTATACTTAAAGTGGCTAACCAGCATTCCAACTTAGACCACTTTTATTCTCACATTGATTAAAGGCATTGTTTGCAGATCAAATAACAATTAATAATAGTTTTTTTTAGAAGCCTAACAATTAATAGTAATAATAATAATAATAACAACAACAATATTGTAAACATGTAATCAGGCATTGTAGTTCACTGGTATGCACTACTCTATAATCAATAGTGAAATGTAAAATGACAATGCAGACCCTACTACTTGAATATATGAAATGGTGAAATGTTTTTCCTTCTTGGTTTTCAATGTACACACATAAATAGCCATACCAGTAATGAAAATGAATTTGTTCAGAGTTGCAGCACTTGGTGTTTAGTGTTAGATGTAGCCAAAAGTTCCCCCAAACACTTCACTTGATGATAAGACTATTAATTCTATAACACCTTAAAGAACTAGCCTCAAGCGTGAAGTGCTCAGAGGAACTCCAAGACACAACCAACATTTAATCTGAGTCATGCTTCATAGTTAGGCAAAGCACACAAGAGACTCTATTTATAGGGCTGAGACATGTTCAGAAACAAATAATAATGGGAATTAATTTATGTGGACATTGAGATATTTAACAAAAAAATGTGTCTATTATGAACCTGGTCAGGAATGTCTGCTAAGAAGGAAAGACTGAAAATCCTAATGGCTCTAAATGAAAAATTGGAATTGTTGTGTAGTAAAGTGATTCCAAATTGTAGCCAACAAAAGCTACCAGATCAGTTCTCAATCCTTTCAATCCTTTTCATAACTCTCAAAGTGTACCTCGTAAAATGAAAACTATCTTATTTAGTTTTTTAATGTAATAATAATTCTTTTTTTATTCATATTTTCATAATATTACTTTAGCTTTTTAATATAATATTAATATTAATTTTGTCAAATCATTCTTAATATTGGAAGGATGCAGTAATCTATACGTTTCATTTTATTAGACGTTTTATGTTTTTTACAATTTTTTTAGCTCGTGTTTCAATACGCTCCTAAATAAATATTTTTACCAATATAAATAATTTCAATGTAATAATAATTATAAGGATATTCTAATATTGGAATGGAGGTATACCATATACTCCTTCTCACCTCTGCAATTAATGAAATGAATATAATTCACCAAGCACGTATTTTAATAATTATATTTTATTAATTAATTAATTATCATTTGTCTTAATATAGGCTGATTGACTCAAGTGGGTTTATTTTTTATAAAAATTAACGGTATGGGTCTGTTTTGAAAAATATTACCAGCGTGGGTCTGTTTTGTTGGTTGACTTGGTCAAACCGCAACTCCGAATTGCGGTTTCATTGCCACGTCAGCAACGTGATTACGTGGAAGCCAGCGTGGAAAAACGACCACGAAACCGCAAGTCGGAATTGCGGTTTGACTGGTCTTTGACCAGCACCGCCTTGTTATCCAATGAGTAAAAAAAACACAGAAAACGATGCATGTAAAACTGCAAGTCAGAGTTGCGGTTTTACTGGGGTTTAACCGGCCCCCCTTTACCCAACGGTTGCAAACGAACGGGTGCGGATATTGAGGAAGAGGTGCGGTTTTTTACGCACACAAACCGCAAGTGCGAACTGCGGTTTTAATTAAAAAATATTTTCCACGTAAACCGCAGATGCGAGTTGCGGTTTATACACAGAAAACGATGCATGTAAAACCACAAGTCAGAGTTGCAGTTTTACTGGGGTTTAACCGGCCCCCCTTTACCCAACGATTGCAAACGAACGGGTGCGGATATTGAGGAAGAGGCACGGTTTTTTACGCACACAAACCGCAAGTGCGAACTGCGGTTTTAATTAAAAAATATTTTCCACATAAACCGCAGATGCGAGTTACGGTTTATGTGGAGTTCGACTCCTATAAATCGACCCCCTTACCCCACAGAACCGCACACCCTTCCGCCGCAGATAATCGCACACCTAGTTGGAAACTACATAGTGATAATCAAAGAAAGCTTTTGTTTTCTGGAAATTATTTATAAATATTGAGGTTAGTTTTCGTATATAATATTTGTTTGTTATATATTAATTTTGTATTTTGATATATATTATTTTGGGTATTATGTTAACATAATGTTTTGTATTAAATTGTAGCAATTGTCATGACATCATCTTCTTCTCGCCCTTCTGTTGATTGTGTTCTTTCTGGACCTGTGGAGAATGATGTGTTGTACATGCAAAATCAACACGCTTCTCAACATATATGGAATGAAGAGGACGACAGAAAACTGTTAATCAGACGTGCAGTTCCCACGTACAATGGAGAAGAGTCAATTCCTCCTCAAATTGTACGATATTTACGACAAATGGGATTTTACACGGTCGCGCAGATGAGTTTTCTTCGTATTAATGCAGGTTTAATTAATGCATTTGTTGAGCGGTGGAGGCCGGAAACTCATACTTTCCACATGAGATGTGGAGAATGCACTATCACCCTTCAAGATGTTGCAATTTTGTTGGGTTTACGAGTAACTGGCATTCCTGTCATAGTTTCAACCAATGTTAATTGGGTTGAACTATGTGAACAACTGTTTGGCGTTTCACCAAATAACGATGAAATTGATGGTAGTTCTATTCGAGTTAGTTGGCTAACTCATAATTTTGGTGATATCGCAAATTTTGAAAATAATGAAGAAAATTTACAGAGGTTTACTAGGGCATATATTTTACGCCTCATTGGTGGTGCCCTGTTTGTAGATAAATCTAGTAGTAAAGTATCTTTAAGGTATTTGTTATTGTTGCGAGATTTTGGTGAGTGCAGTGCATATGCATGGGGTGCTGCTGTACTTGGTTTTTTGTATAGAGAACTATGTGTCCAACAAACTACAAAATAAAATCCATGGGTGGTTTATGCCTATTAATACAGATATGGGCATGGAAAAGATTCCCAAAAGTTGCACCGACTATATTACCCCCATACAAACCAATCAAGGTAATTTTTTTATTGAGTATAATGTTAGTTATATTTGAAAATATTATTTGGCAGTTAGTTATATAATATTTAATATTATTCATATAATTTTCGTAGGTGGCTACGACGGGGAAACCGACACATTGGAGTCACCGATGATTTAAAACATCATCGTCGTTTACTGGATACAATGAAGCAAAATGATGTAAGAAAATATATGTTATTGTTTGTTAATTTTGTGTACGTACTAACTACTTGTTATTTTATATAGGTCATTTGGATGCCATATCCAAACGAAGTTGTGGCACAGTTACCCCCGATATGCTTAGAAGGGGTTAACGCGTGAAAATGTGTTGTGCCATTGCTTTGTTTCAATATTTGTGAATGGCATCAACCAGATAGAGTAATGCGGCAGTTTGGCATGCGCCAACCCATACCCCGTCCTCCTTTGCAGCCCAAAAAATTACATGGGTTGACTATGCGAGGAAAAGGTTCTGAAAATTAGCTTATGTTGTTGCAACCAGCCATTGCAATATGGAACAACATAGACCAATTTAGGGTCGAAGAAACTGGAACTCAGGTTGGAGAGCTGACATTCAACTCTGAGTACATGGTTTGGTATCGTGCCAAAACCAAAATGTTTATCGACCCAAGAAATGCAAGAGCATCGTTGTTGGTAAAATTTGTCATAGTTATCGAATTTGTTTTTTAATTTTTGCAATAAAATTTTTATGGTTTTAATGTTTTCCATTCTATTTTTATTGTAGGGTGAAGTTGGAGAGACATTATCGTATATGGTGTCGCCGGAGGAAAGAAACAAGTGGTCAGTGGACGATTTAGTCCCATATGTTGATAAAATAATGGTCTTGTTGGAAGATGAAGATCGAATCACACGAGCGGCAGTGCCAGCACCCGAAAGTATGCCTGAGGTCGATGTTCCAGATTTTCACGTTAAACAGTCATATCGTGAAAGTCGTGGTCTAACTAGACGGAGGGACGTCGTTCAGGCAGAAGTTTACCCTGTTCCTAATTTGCCTGAACGTCAAGAAGGCATATATTATACACCGACACAACTAACTGGAAATATGCCTACTACTTATTATTATCCGTCTCAGACAGACGTAGGATCATCTTATCAAGGTCGTATACCGTACGGTGCTGGCATGCCCCAAGGCCATATTTTTCAACAAATATTTGGATCACTTCGCACACCGGAGATGCCAGCACAGCAACAATTGCTTTTTGTTTTGCTTTCCATGCTTTCCTGTATGATATTTTGTATCCATATTGACTACAAATTCTCTCCTGAATCAAATTAATTCTTAAAGATGGGTCTGAACCAACCATTCCTAAAAAAATTAAAAAGTTAACAACAAATGATAATAATTTAATTTAAATATTACGTTAGATATGGACAAGTAACCAAACCTGATATCAAGTTACTAATGAAAGTTGAGTTTAATTTTTTGTGGTCTTGTGTCACTGCCGGATTGAGACATTGATGATCTCCACCCCATTGAGTAACCGTCCAATTGACTGTTTTCCGAGACAAAATTGCCCTCATATAAAATGGACACCCATCTTTATGGTTGGGACATTTGATAATGTATTTCGAACTTTTTGACTCCACAACATGATACGTTTGATGTGTTCACATTGAATATTGTATCAGCGCATTTTTTAGATCTTCTTTTGTGTCAAACTGTAGACCTTTGTACAATGCATCTCCAACATTCCATGACTCATGCAAGTCTTCGCCTAAAATATCTTCTTCATCAGGATGCAACCAATTAATGTGTGTATAATGAGCTGCATCAGTCCAAGGTGGACGTTGCCCTGCAACTGTAACAGTATTGTTATTCATGTGTCTCTTATTCAACAAATTAAACTAGTAAACCGTAAAGAAAATAATTATTTTTGTTAAACATACCTTGTTCCACATTTGTTACCGACAATAACTCCATATTACGAGTTTCATTGTCATCAATATCAGATGAATTACCATCAATTGAAACGTCATTTTCTTCATCAGATGTTTCCTCACCACATGATTCACCAACAACATCATCATCATCTACTTCAACTATGTCAGAACTGATTATACCAGTGTCTACTGCAGTGCCTAAACTACTACCAGCTGATGATTTATGAACATACAATTCTATTATATCAACATTATTTTGTTGTTCAAATGCATTAAACATAATTTTAATATCTTCATCATCAACAATTTGTAGTGGCACATATTTTCCAGAAAATAAAAATCTACAAGTTAGAGATGATATAAATTCATTTGATTGCATTTTTAACTTTTCCTTAATTTTGTTCTTCAATGAAGTAAAACTGATATGACGCGTAATTCTAATTGCTCTTCTACTCCCTTCAAAAATAACACCTTCGTCTCCTTCGTACATTCTTCCATCACTATAAATGAAGGTGACAATTGGAGCAGACATAATATTCATAAATGTACCTACAAATAAATAATAAAGTAAATTTAAACATAAAAAATAGAGTTAAAAAAGCAATTTGTTTTTAAAAATATTGAAAAACACACAAAATTTACAAATTACGTTTTTTACCTGAACAATTGGACTGTAACGTAAAGCTTTGTTTTACATCGGGTGCAACTACGTCTGCGGTTCTCTGGGTCGAACGGGTGTGCGGTTCTGTGGGGCGACGGGGGATTAAATAGCAACTGCACGTAAACCGCAAGTCTGATCTGCGGTTTATTAAAATTATTATTTAATACAAACCGCAGTTCACACTTGCGGTTTACTGGAAAAATATTATTTAATTCAAACCGCAAGTCGCATCTGTGGTTTTATGTGAGTACAAACAGGGATCGTTTTTGCAACCGTTGGGTAAAGGGGGGGCCGGTTAAACCCCAGTAAAACCGCAACTCTGACTTGCGGTTTTACATGCATCGTTTTCTGTGTATAAACAGCAACTCGCATCTGCGGTTTATGTGGAAAATATTTTTTAATTAAAACCGCAGTTCGCACTTGCGGTTTGTGTGCGTAAAAAACCGCGCCTCTTCCTCAATATCCGCACCCGTTCGTTTGCAACCGTTGGGTAAAGGGGGGGCCGGTTAAACCCCAGTAAAACCGCAACTCTGACTTGCGGTTTTACATGCATCGTTTTCTGTATTTTTTTTACCCATTGGATAACAAGGCGGTGCTGGTCAAAGACCAGTAAAACCGCAATTCCGACTTGTGGTTTCGTGGTCGTTTTTCCACGCTGGCTTCCACGTAATCACGTTGCTGACGTGGCAATAAAACCGCAATTCGGAGTTGCAGTTTGATCGAGTCAACCAACAAGACAGACCCATGCTGGTAATATTTTTCAAAACAAACCCATACCGGTAATTTTTTAAAAAAATAAACCCACTTGGGTCAATCAACCCTTAATATAAGTGACAAAACTTGAACAACTAATAAAATAAAATGGAAAAGTATAATACTAGTATAATAATAGTGAGAGATATATTAAAATGTTTAATATGAAATAAATTAAAAACAAATTTATTATATAAGAGCATCTTGGATTGAGTTGTTTGAAGTCATGTTTTGTTGTTTAAAGAAGAACCTTACTTCTCATTAAAATAATATATTCAATATTAAGTAACCTAATATAATTTATGAATAAAAACAAAAATATAAAAAAGTGAATTTCTTAGATGTTTCTTGTTATTAAAGTGAATTTGTAGTTAAGTTGTTTAATGTTAATACGTCATCATGAGAACCTAACACTTCAATGTATAAAACAACCCAAATAGATTACTTCTATGGAAGATATCCAAGATGTTTATAATTTTAAATTTAAATCATGTTATAAGTTTATCATACAACTATATTTTTAATTAAAACTTCAAAATAATTAATGATAAATATAAGATATATTTAAATAGTAATTATTCTTTCATAAATTAAATTTAAATTTAAAAATATGTAAATTAAATATTTGAATTAATACATTTTTGTGTATTAATTTATGATTTTGTTATTCATAAACTAAAATTTTAGATGCCTTTTTAAATATTTTATATGTATTTTTAGGTACTTATAAATATATAAAATTTAAATGATTATACATTTTTTATATATTTATATCTATTTTAAATAAGAGATTAATTAGTATACAATATCACATTTTTAACATTCAATCAAAACTCTTCATTGTTACTTTAAAAGTCACATAAATGGAAAATCATGATCGAATGTTAGTGTAAAAATTTTACACTGACAATGTATATCAATTAAACTCTTTAAATCATAAATTATAAAAAATATATATTAATGGACATTAAGTTAATGATTAGGCATTAAATTTTTTAACAAAAGTTAGTAATTTCATTTAATTGAATTATTAAATTAAAAGTTAGGGATAAGGAAAAAAATTCACACCTTGTATAGCTGTGAATACAATCCACAATATGTAGATTATGAATATCCCTAACTGATTGTCCAGATGTAATTGGTATAGATATTTTCATTAGCCAGCTTGGAGCATGTAGGTGTCATGCTACACATACTCGTAAGTATCCATCATCCATTAATATTAAAATACTTATTTTATTTATATTTATGTTTTGTAGTGTAATTTTATTTAGAATTATATTTTAATTTCATTTCATTTTTAATATTTTACAGAGTAATTTTTTAAAAAATGAGCTTATAAAATAAAATAATTAATTACTTATTCATATTATTTTAGTATCTATGGATTCTTTAATTGTATAGAATGTTTAAATAATCTTAGTTGTAAGTATTGAAACTATTTTTCTTAAAAGAAATATTAGTATAAATAAAAATTATAGTAAAAGTAAGTTATTTGTTAACTATTTTTAATTTTTTAAGATATTCTTGGATACTTGCAATATCCATGGGTATTAAAAAAAAAAGTGAGTATTCACGGTTGGATATTATAAGTAATAGGACAAATGTTTATCATGTAGAATGGATATTAAATCATGAATATCTATCTATTTTGTCCGGTTATCATCCTTATTAGAAGTTAAATCTTCAATTACTTTTAATTTGATTTCTATAATTTGTTATTAACTATCTTTATGTTAATAATGCTTTTAATTGATCATCCAAAATATATTAGTTGGCTACATATTACCATGTTGTAAATTCTATTATAAAAATTGGAACGGGTAATCCAACTAATCAGATCGAAAACTGGTCCACCTCCTCTAAAAATTCAAAGAATTTTGAAATTGGTGATAATTGGTGAAGAACAACCATGAAAATCTAGTATGAACCGGTTTTCAAAAATACATATTTTGGTTTTGGTTTTCTTTTAATTTTTAATTTTTAATTTTAATTTAATTAATTATTTTAAAGAAAAAAAATTACACTAAAATTATAAATAGTAATAGTTTCATTGGTTCTCTCTTATAAAATATATAGTTTTCTCATTCTATTACTTTATAATTTTTATATTTTTATTTATTATAATTTTATGTCATACTAATTTTTCTTTTTATTTTTTATTCTAAATGGAAACTTCTTGTTATTCTTAATTAATATTTTTTATTTTATTGAAATTTAAACTTTTTTTTATGATATATTTGATTTAGTCATTTGTATATACTTTTTTAGAACATCTTGTTTGATTGTTACAAACTAGATTTGTTTTAATTTTTTTTTCAAAGAACAATGTTTTGTTTTAATTATCAGTACTATACAATTGATATTACATTTAATGAATTTGAATCAGTCTCATTATGTTTTAATGACTGATTTGATTTTTTTCGTAAGCAATAGTATAAAATGATTTAGTCTATCAAATCGAGTGAAATTACTTTCATGTGAAGCTTAACAAAATTATGCTGAATTATGTGACTATAAATGTTAATTTATATTTTTGAAGGGTTGTTATTAACCAATTAAATTTTATCTGTTCAATTCAAGAGATAGATTTTAATTAATGTTCCCAATAAACCATCTCTCAAACTATAATAATTGGTATAATTATATTCTTTTTTATATCTTAATTAAGGGAGTTACAATTACAAATGAAAACATAAAATAATAGGTTTTAGAGTGACTAAAAAAACTTACGAACAAAATTAATATGTAATTTGCATATTTTAGAAAGATCTAAAACATAGTTTATCTTGTTTCTTTTTCTCCCTCTCTGGATATACATATAGACACATATTCATTCATACTAGATCCATTAGTGATTCATCCGTCCGATCATTGACTCATTGATACACTGCTTAAACTGAGTTAATAATCGAATTGGTATTTATAGGATTGTTATATATGATTATTAGATTCATGTATTGTTATATATGATTTTTTTTTCTTAATATATAATAACATATGAGTTTAATTGTTACACATCGTCAATGTACATTCTATCATAATTTTTCATTTATGTGATTTTTAAAGTACCAATGAGTAAAGTCAACAAATTTACCATGAATGAAGGGTTGTGATTGAATGTATAAAAAATTTTACACTGACCATATATACCAATTAAACTCATAACATATTAGCAAAATTGTAAAAAATAGTATTTTATTAAACTTGATTGAACCTTTAAAATTTAAATCTAAACATATATTTTTACTGATTCAACTGTTAGTTCAATTTTAAATACATGATATATAATTATATAAAAATCATCAAAATCCATCATCACTACCAAAAACAAAGAGTGGTATTTATTTTTGCGTACTAGCTAGTAAAATTTCTGCTAGCTTAAGTATGAATCTCTGGTCGTTTCTAATTTCCAGATAATATTTGTTATTTTTAATTTTTGAAAAAAATGTTTTTAGAATTTTGGTTTAAAACCAAATTTAATTGTACAAATTACACATAATATTAGTATATCCAACATGAAATGAATGTATTATTATATATAAATTTAATTTACAAATTACATATAAATTCAAATTATTCTATAATTAACTATTTAATATAAAATCTCAAATAAAGTCATGAGATAAAAGTAAAAAAAGAAAAAAAAATATAGTAGCTTATAAACTATAGTTTACTTATTAATTTGAAATACCCTATAAAAAAATATGCTATAAGATATATAAGATATAAGTTACTAAAAGTTTTACAGCGGAAAAATAAAATTATAAGTACGTGTGTTAAATAAGTTTATTTTTATTCAACTAGCTTATTTTATAATCAAAAGAATTTATAAGTTATTCAAGTGTCTTACTAAACACATGTTTGATAAAATTATCTTATAAATTAGTTGAAAAGTTAATAATTTATAAACGTTTCGTAAATTTAGCTTATGAGAGAATTCTTATTAATGTTGCTTAAATAATTTCTTTTTTTTTTGGCGTATTTAAAAATATATTAAAATTTACAACTTTTTTAAATGGATAAATTTTAATTTTAAATTTTAATTCTCAATTTTAATTTATGTCTTTATTTTTAATTAGATGTTAAATTTTATATTGTTGTTAATATAACTAAATTTTAGTTTTAGTTGTTAACCCTTAAATTTTAATTTCAACTTTTAATTCTTAATTGTAGTTTCAAAATCACAAATAAAATATATAACATAAAATGAAAATAGATTTAAAATTAAAATATACAAGTAAAATATAAAATATAATTAAAAATAAAAGATAGAAATTAAAATTTAAAAACTATAAATTAAAGTAACAACTAAAACTTAAATATAAAATTAAAAATTAAAAAAAAAATAAACTTATTCAAATAGATTTAACATAAAATCAAGCTAAGTAGTTTTTAGAATTTAAAAAAGTTTCTTTATTTAAAAAATTTACAACATAAATGACCAAGAATAGTAAAACAAAACAAAGGAAAAAAGACAATAAAACCAAAGTTGGCTTACTATCTAGTGGTATCGTCTTAAAACTCTCACAGATCCTAGGTTCAAATCTTACTTTGTCCAATTTTAATATAAAATTGATGTTGTCACATGATTAGTTTAATTAAATTTGAATCTCACAAAAAAAATAATATTGACTTTTGGTCTAGTGATATGGCTTTAACAATTAAACATCTAGACTTTTGGGTTCAATTCTAGCCTTGCTCAACTTTTTTATATTTTTAAAATTAACATTGGTATTGATTAGTTTAAATACATTGGAGTTGCAGAATAAAATAGACTCTGACCTTTGGTTTAGTAGATTGGCCCTAGGACCTGGTTCAATTCTTGACATGATACATGTTTTTTATATTTTTAAAATTAAAATTTTCAAATAATTAATTAAACTTTAATTAACTCTTAATTACAATATAACCATGCCTCAATGCCCTAAATTTGACGGAAGGGCAAAAATTAAACTTTTGAAAAAATGGGAGAGCAAAAGATGCGCAAAAAAATTTAAGGGATACAAAGTGAGCTACTCCTAAATAGAGGGATACCGATGGTAATTTAACTTTTTTTTAAGTAGTTACCGATGATAATTTAACCTTTTTTTTTAAGTAGTTGATGTTTATTTTGTACCTATTGACTTGTAGAGACATGTGACACGTGAAGATTAAAATAAGAATCTTAAATAAGTACAAATATTGTTTAACTTAAAAACAAGCAAAAATTATATCACATATAAAACTCACACCCACTTAAACTTAAATAAACAATTTTTTTATGGATGCACCATTTCATAGAAAAGTTGTTTAAATTAGATAAAATAAAAATAATTATTGTGTCAATTATAGAACTCACTTAAACAACCTCTATGAGGTGCATCACTACAGATACTCTAAGCTTGCTGAAACTTATAAAGTATAAGATAAAAAGCTTAAAGTTAATGTATTAATTAAATTAAATTCTCTGAGCTACATATCCCTTAATAGATTGTTTATCCTATATACATATGTAGAGCTATGTCAGGTATGATTGTATATGGGTATACTTTTGAATATCTTGTATAGTACTAGCTTTTTATTTGCTTATATCAAAACACCTTTTTCCAATTCTTCAGAAAAGAGTTGAAGTTAAGGGTGAAGAAGCTATCTACGTAGTTTGTTTTAAGAATAAGTGGCCAAGAGCATTCTAAAATATCAAAGAAAAAAATGAAAAATATTGAAGATACATTTTTTGACTTGAAACATTTTCACGTACTAGCTAGAACACACTTTCAAGTACTAGATTCCATTGAATTAACACTTGTCTGCATGTGTTGAGAAAAGCATAAAATCATAGCTTTAATCAGAAAATGTAGGGAAGATAATGCAGAATAGCATGTGGCCACTCGATATCGATTATTGTCCTTACAATATTCTCATCCTTAATTCGTTAATTTCAAGTCTCCATGCAACCAATGTTGCGTCCAGGTTCACTTGCTTTGCTTGCACCTTTGATATTATTCCCATGAACATAGCCAATGTTTGCAGCATAGTGCAAAGAGCAGAAACCGCAAGAAATAGTGGGGTTGATTGGTCACTATTCCCATGCAAGGACGTACACATAACACATCAAGTGTCACTGAGAATAAAGTTCAAGTTACTTTTGGGTAGAATTTATAAATTCTTCGTCTCTCGGAAAAATAAATATTATGTTGCCTTACAATGTTTTTAGTGGTATTCTTATCATGTTCTTATGTATAACTACTATTGTAAGAAGACATAAGCTTTTCAAAGTGATAAAATAAATTTTCGTTTCTCCCAAAAATTCGGTAAAAGATCAATTTTATACACGTGAGACTTCGTCTAGTTAGCCTTATCTAGTTCATAAGTTTTATTATATACTATTCTCAAATAGACATTCTATTTGGTATAAGACTTTGCCTATATTGTTATATACAAGTTTTTTAAAGATAATAGTGATTTTATAAAACTAATTTTAATATATAATGTTACCTTGAAAAACGAAGGAAAATTATTAGAAATACTAGTGAAAAAAGTAATATTGAAATTCAAATGTATT
Organism: Psophocarpus tetragonolobus; assembly: GCA_037954015.1. Lineage (NCBI taxonomy): Eukaryota > Viridiplantae > Streptophyta > Magnoliopsida > Fabales > Fabaceae > Psophocarpus > Psophocarpus tetragonolobus. The sequence continues at coordinate 31,569,578 of CM075694.1, forward strand.
ACACTTATTTTACTGTAAGTTTGTAATCCATTAGATCAATTTGTAAAGATTATGTTATTCCATTAGCCATTGAGTGATGGATTACTTGCTTTGGTAATCGATAAATTCGAAAGAAATTACCCAAACTCAATTATAGGCATAAGTTAATCTATTACACGGCTAATAATAGATTATTAAAACCATGAAAAACTTGGAAATCACTTAAATTATCCTCCATTTAAAGTATAACTGAAAAAAAATTACGAAAATAAATAATTAATCTTCCTTGCATCCTTTTCTCTCATTCTTTATTGATTCTTTTATTTGCTTTGGTTCTCTCATTCTTTATTGATTCTTTTATTTGCTTTGGCGATTTGGACCTACAAGGGTTGAGTTTAGAGCTTTTGATGTTTGAAATTGAGGGCCAAAACTATGGGAGTGTTTGAATAACAAAGAAGAGAAGAGTAGTTTAAACACCTAGAGATGTCTGCAGTCAAAATTTCTATTATTTGAAAGGTATCAAATTTGGTTGAAATTTGTATTATGGTGTAAAGTTGTAAGCAATTTAGCTTAATTTGTTGCATTGATGTACTATTTTTCTTGTTAGATAATATGCATTTGATTCAAGGTTCCAAAGCAATAGACAATTTTTTTTGGATAAGTTAAAAATGTATTTTAATCATGCAATCGACCAGTGCACAAGATGTGACATTGTCAGGCAGTAAAAGCCACAGACAATAATATTTCCATAACCATGACCTTTATGCATCTAAAAACTACATCTAATTTTTATAGTAAAATGAGTTCATTACACCTACTTTGCATGAGAATGAGAAGTGATTTTGAATGATAGACACCATTAATTCCCACGATGTTAGTTGGATCTACAACACCACTTCTTAGATATCTATCTGCTCCTCTTTGAACACCACAACATTTCTAGCCTCCAAATCTGCCAAACTTTGGTGAACCACACATAGGACCAAGCTTGAAGCACATCTTTTGAGCTAACCACCAAGCCCAAAAACTAATAATAGAGATTTTTTAACTCACTTGAAAAAACTGAGGAGATCCCCTACCAAGAGCAGATAGCCTGCCACACTTGATAAGAAATGTTACAATTCAAAAACAAATGCACACCAAATTCCACTACCACACTACAAAGCCTGCATAGATCTTGCCCTGATGAAAATTCTACGACGAAGTAAATTATGCCTTATTGGCAGTCTGTATGCATCCAACTGTCATACAAAAAATTGGATCTTTAAAGGCACTCTCTTCATCTACACCACCTTATAAAACGAGTCAGGTTGCATTTGTAAACCTCAATCCAAAACACTATATGCTGAAGCCACTGAATATTGAAATGTTCCTTCCAATTCTCATACCTACCTATCAGATACACCATCCCTTATCACTACCCCTGCCAACCTCAAAGATAGCTCGTCCACCAACTCTTGTTCCCATACAAATAGGCTCTTTCGCCATGCCTACTGCCAATTTAACCCTGACATATACCTTTAACATACACATATTTTTCAACTGCAAGGCTATACAAACGGGGAAACTCAGTACATAACTTTTGTTCCCAAGCCACCTATCCTTCCAAAATAATACCTTGCTCCCATCCACAATATTATGCTTAATGTTTCTTACCACTAATCCCCACACCCCTGATTAATCATCTCTAAGGAATTTAAATCTCGCCTCCACCTTGAGCAATTAGGCATTTTATTTCCTAACACCCTGAACTCTGCTTATACATGGTTGACAACACTCTCACCCACATAGAATTAGACTCCACTTTCATATGTCATTTCCACTTCCCCAACAAGGCAAGGTTAAATAAATATAGATCTTTCACCCCCAAGCCATCATCTTCCTTAACCCTGCAAACATGATCTCAAGCTACCCAAGACACTTTCCTTTGATCACCTGACCCATCCTATAAAAAAAATTTAAAAAGGGCAAGATAAGATATGATACCTTTTTGAGCCTTGAAGAACAAAAGGAAGAAAATTGGTAGCATAAACAATACAAACTTAACTAACACCAATCTCCCAATTGATGAAAGGTGTTTGCTCTCCCAAGATTATAATCTTTTCTTCACCAAGGACACTACTAAGGACCACATCCCAAGTCTTGATGGATCAACACCTATTGGTAAACCCAAATAAGTAAACGGGATGGACCCTAACCTATAGTTCAACATTCTTGCTACATGATTAAGCCAGCCACACTCCACATTTATCCTAATAAGACTGCTCTTATGGAAGTTAACCTTCAGTCTTGATACCAACTCAACATTTTGTAATACGATCTTAAAACTCACCATTGAGCCCTAATCTGTCTTTGCTAACAATAAAGTATCGTCTGCAAATTGTAAGTGTGTAATATAGGGCCTTGCATTCTGCACAATATACCCCTTCCAAATCCCCTGAGCCTCTACCTCTTGGATCATTCAGCTCAAACCCTCAGGCACAATAAGGAATAAAAAAGGCGATAAGAGATCACCTTGCCTCACACCTCTATCTACCCCAAATTTCTCAATCGGGCTTCCATTAAGCAGTAATATACTTTTGTCGTGCTCACACACTTCTTAACCCATTAAATTCATTTACGGCCAAACCTCATTCTTCTCATAACATACCATAAATATTTCCAACTCACTAAGTCATATGCCTTATCGAAATCAACTTTGAGGCAAACAAGCTCTTCATCTCTTCTTCTAGCCTCCTCCACCAATTCATTGGCAACCAGAATGTCATCTAAAATATTTTGGCCTTTTACAAACGTAGTATGATTTTTAAAAATAATTTATTGCATAACTAAACTCAACCTTTTTTCCATCACCTTTTCTAGGATTTTATACATGCAACCAATGAGGGAGATTGGACAATAATCTTTAACCTTTTGCGGATAGGCCTTCTTAGGAATAAGAGCAATAAAATAACTATTAGACCCTTTTACAAGCTTCCAATTTGTATGGAACTCCTAAAAAAATGCAAATAAATCATCTTTTATGGTTTACCACATCTCTTTAATAAAAAGGAAGTTGAAACCATTAGGACCTAGACTCTTGTCACTCTCACACCCTTTCCTTGATTTCCTTTTTCAAGAACAGGCATTTAAGCTCCTTTCTTTGGCCATCTTGTAACTGATTGAAGAATAGGTTATCCAACCTAGGCTTGCTCCTCTCACAATCCTTAAAATGATTTTCAAAGTAACATTTCACTTGTTGTTTTAGGGTATCCACCTCTCACACTTCCCTACCATCGAATTCCATGCTCAATATTTCTATCCTTTTTTTTTTTTGAGTCACCATTGCCTTGTGAAAGAACTTTGTATAGCCACTGAAACCTGGCCTTTTGCCTTACTAAGGAGCACTTCCTTCCCAAGCACTTCTTAGATCCCACAAACTCATTAAATGGTCTTTAATCTCTAATGTTTCTAGCACTCTCTTCTCCTTTATCATGTCGAAATCATGAACTCTTTTCCTAGCTTCCTTAATTTGTTTGTCAATATCTCCAAATACTAATTTGTTCCATTCTTTCAATTTTCCTTTCAACATTATGAAAAAAGCCTTCCAATCCTCTACTGCCATATGGTTCCTTTCATATTCCACGTAAGGCCTAAATCCTTTATCATCGAGCCAACAATTTAGGACTCAAAATGGCTTTGGGCCTCAATTTGTTTCTCCAATAGACAATATCATCATTGGGCAATGGTCTAACACACTCCTTGGTAAATCTCATTGTTCAATATTGGCCCATATGGCCAACCATTCTTCTATCACCAAGAATCTTTCCAACCTGTTCATTGTCTTTCCATCTGAACTGTACCATGTGAATTTCCTACCACTCATTTTTAGGTCAATGAGCCCTCTTCAATGAACTTATTAAATACCAGCATTTCTTGAGATCTATTGTGTCCTTCCACCCTTCCTTTCTTCTTCGATTAAAATTGAATTGAAATCCTCCAAGACACAACAACAATCTTTCCTGATTCCTCCTTGAACCTATTTAAGGCATTCAAGTACACAATTTTTTTCTTGGGGTCATATGGTGCATAAACATTAATTAATAGAACCATATCCTCTCACCCCACCCATTTTCCAGATACTCCAACAAAGTCTGAACCTATATAACACGGACACAGATACGAACACAATACGGAAACACAGATACAACTAAAAACTAAGGATACAGGGACACAACGCGTACATAATAATAATAATAATAATAATAATAATAATAATAATAATAATAATAATAATAATAATAATAATAAGTTTAATAAGCAAATAAAATATTCACATGAATCTAACTTACATAGTTACATATTGAATTTTTCTAAGAAATTAAAAAAAATTCTAAAACATGATGATATGTATATACCCATTAATAGAATTATAATAAAAAAATTAATATCACCATTAGTAGTTTTTAAAATATATATATATATATATATATATATTAACTTTTATAATATATATAATAATATTTAATAATAAACATATATAATATTAAAGGTGATTATATATGATGATTATTAAATATTATAATGTTTTAGAGAAATGAGTGATTATATATTAAATATTATAAGGACAGGTGATTATATATACATATTAACTTTTATAATATATATATATATATATATTTAATAATAACTTGATTGTTATAAAACATTATAATATTTAAATATTATAATCAGGTTTATTAAATATGATAACTTTCTATATATACTAACTTACATTAATGGTTATATATAATAATTTTATATATATAAACTGAAAACGTGTAACTTGTTCGTGCGTTTAATTGAAAAAGTGAATTCAGCAATTGGAAAAGTGAAAAAATAAACCGTGGGCGAAACCGGTTAAAACTGCAATTGAAATAGGGATGATTCACCTAAGTGACTTTATTTTTTAAAAAATTAACTAAGTTTGTTTTTAAAAATATTATTCCGATGAATTTGTTTTTTTATGTTGACATGGTTAAAATATAACTTGAAAGTGTCACGTTAATTGTGTGTTTAAGTCGTGATAGTTAACATGGAACAAATTGATAATAAAACTGTAACTAACAGCTACGGTTTGACTATTTTTTACCGGCACTATCCCTTTGCACAAATTTCTAGGAAGCTAATCATTATTCATTTTTCGATTACAGCCTTTAATCAAGTAGATATTGCCCACATAAATCATAAAAATATAAACTTAAAAAAAAATTTAAGAACATAACAAGATAAAAAATGTCACTTTAAAAAAGATTTAAAAAATTAAAAACAAAATTTAAAAACTCAAAATTTAAATAAAAAAAAAAATCTAAATGGTAACATAAAATCTAAAAAAAAATTAACTTTTAAAAAAATTTAAAATGTAATAAAATAATAAAGTAAATTTAAGTCTGTTTTTTTTTTAATTTATGTTTTTTAAATTTACCTTATTATTTTTTTACATTTTAAAATAATAAAGAAAATTTTAAAATGTAACAAAATAATAAAATAAATTTAAAAAACATAAATTTTAAAAAAACAAACTTAAAACAAATTTTACCTAACTTTTTAAAAATATACTTAAAACATAAATTTAAAAAAAATATTACGTAACTTTAAAAAATATTTAAAAATAAAAAAGTCACTTTAAAAATTTTAAAAATTAAAAAATTAACAAAAAATTAAAAATTCAAAATTGAAATTAAAAAACAAATTTAAACCAGAGATACTTTTTAAAATGTAAAAAAAAAAGAGTAACTTTTAAGAAAAATTTAAATGTAACAAAATAATAAAATAAATTTAAAAAACATAAATTTTAAAAAAACAGATTTAAATTTCTTTTATTATTTTGTTATATTTTAAAATTTTCTTAAAAATTACTTTTTTTTAGATTTTATATTACCATTTAAATTTGTTGGATTAAAGGTTGTGATGAAAAAAATAGATACCGAATACAAATGGTAATTGTAAATTACAATTTTAGCATTTATAGCATATAGTTAAAAAGAGAGACATTATAGTTTGGTATGAGATTTTAATTTCTAAAAATCTGTACTATTTATAACTACTACACAGAAGGATACACGTAGTGGACGTGACAATCCAAAAAACAGAAATCATCATGATAATATTTTTAAAAACAAACCTATTTAAATAATTTGTTTAAAAATAACCCACTTAAAAGCAAATTTATGTATTGTGTAACGTGTAAAGTTGTTAGGCTATTACTCAATACCCACTTTTAATAACTTAAAGTATTTGAGTGAAAAAACAAGTGAGACTGTGAGACCAAACCGGAGAAATAGGGAAATGCAAAACCGTGATACCCACGGCATTGGGTTCACGAACAGTAAAATGTGCGGCGGTGGCGCAACGATTTGCGGTGGCTCGCACGGTGGTCACGTGAAGTTCGATCCCAAAGGTGCATAGCAGCGATGGTGAAAATGTGAATCCGAAGCTTAATATTTATAGGCCTAAAAAAAGATTAAATGACGAATTCCTTTGCTACATACAATATTCACGTGTTTCATTTTAACACCATTCAAAGAAAATTTTGTACCACAGTGATTTTGGCCTTTACTCTTCCTCTGTATGATCTCTTCAGCCGCCCACGGTTTTGTTCACACTCACTCGTGTTCCCTTCTAACAATTGTGTCACGGAGTAAACGCATTTCAATATTTCAAAAACTGTCACTGATGTAATCTTTTAAGAGATGAAATAGTAATTTCGAGTTAGTATAAAAGTAATTAATTGACTTGTGTGTTTAGTTGGAGAAAATTTTTCGCTTTCTATTTTTCAGTTGTTTAAATTTTTTTTCAGATTTTTTTTATTTTTGTGTTCAGGCACTCTCTGCTTATTTAGTTTAGAAAAAGAAATAGGATAATAGGTGAAAGACACATGGGAATTGCAGGCAAAGGCAACAAAAGGTGAGGGAAATGTGATTAATGTGTTTTTCTGTTTTTTTAAATTTGAAAAACTAATTTAAATAGTTTTCTAATTTCCTAAAAAACCAGTTTTTTAATTTCTAACCAATTTCTTTTAAAAATTGGCTATTGAACCGCTAGGAAAGGTACTTAATTTAAAAGTCGTTCATTGAAAAAAAAAGATAAAAAAACAAATTCACAATTAAACACAGTAGCATTTGAAGTTTTGAACCTTGACAGTCCCAGGAAGTGAAGAGTGAGCACTAGCTTCAATCTTGCCTAAACCCCTTCCTATTGGGAACTCCTCAGCGGGACAACCATTAACCAGTACCGGCAATCTTGCCAAACTTACACTTTCCTTAATCCACTTAATCTAAGTGTGCCCAAACCCCATTCTGTTCAAAATGTACTACAAAAATTATTAACTCACAATATCATAGATTTTTTCAAAATCTACTTTAAAGGAAACTTATCTTTTTGTGATATCTTGCATCCTCAGTCAACTTGTTCATAAGTAAAACTCCATCTAAGATATATCTACCTACAACAAACCTCGTCTGGGTTTCCAAAATCAACATTTGCATTGCACTCCTCAGTCTTTTAGCCAATACTTTGGCTAATACCTTGTATATACACTCAATGAGAGATATAGGCTGATATGATATATAGAAGTTGATTCTTATCAGAAAATAGAATTATTATTTTAGTATATTACATGAAAACAACGTTCCAGTGAGAGAAGACTCTATAACAGTCCCAAGAAGAGAACAACAATGGCTCAGGTAGTGGCTGGCTTAGAGAACCATAGCAATAGTTGGGAATGCATAATCAGACAATATATGGTGGCATCCGAATGATTTTAAAATTGCTCCTTCATAATTTGTAAACCCCTTAATTTCAACTATAATGATAGATCATACATGAGAAAGAAAAAGGATGAGAACAAGCAATCGCATTCTTCCAACTTTATATGTTATGTTTTTATTGCATTTAGAATCTCTTTAGTGCTGCTAGAAAAAAAAATACAAAAAACAAGTTAAAGAAGTTTTTTTTTCTCCTAAAAATGCTTTTAGAAAAGCTTACACAAACACGCCCTTAATCATTTATGTGTAACTACCTGTTCTTACTGACTTCACATACTATATTAGTAATAATGATTGCGTATGATGCACAGTCCATGGTTTCAATGTAACTCTTGGCTAGCAATGTGTCAATAACAGTTGTACAAATATCTCAATAGTCAAAATCAACCAACAAATGAACATGTAGAATACTGTTTGTGGAACTTCTATGACTCTGGGAAATAATGTGTTCATATTCAATTGAAATTTGATGAAAATAATACCACATTATATCTTGTGAAAACCAACCTGATATAAATCAATAAGAATATATTTGCAGATGTTCAAAATTTAGTGTACACAAGCAGGTTTTGGGTGAGATGGCAAAGGGGAATGCAGTAGCAACATGATTCAAAGAGGACCCTTTTTCTCTGTGGACTTTCTGACAGGAGCATGGACTCCCTTTTGTTCTAATGGGGAATTTCTCCCTGCAGTTTTTTATTCTGCAATCTTTTCCAGAGTTTCTAAAACCTCTGTTATTGGAGGTCTTGATTTGGCTTCGCGATCAAGGCATCTTAGAGCAAGATTAGCAGCCCTGTAGGCTCCTTTTTTTGGGTATCGGCCTCCCAAACTTGTGTCCATAATCCGAAATAGTTTTCTTCTGTCACCTAAATATAGTTTTGTCCACTCTACTAGATTCTGCTCTACAGAAGCTTTTGTTCGGTCAATAGCGCGCCGACCGGACAATAGTTCAAGCAACACAACTCCAAAGCTGTATACATCACTTTTAGCTGTCAGCCGACCTGTTAAGGAATAGGAGCTTAGTATGATGGTTTGCATAAAATGAGACATGTGGACGGAATTAGCTTCTGAATTCTATCCTAGGGTGCATTACATTAGACCAGACATAATGAATCTTTAAAATGCACCATTTACCTGTTTTGGAAAGAAAATAGGATTAGAATTTAGAAGGAGAACAATTAAGCACATGAGTCACAAGCAATATCAGGCATTTATACTTTACACTGTGAAGAAGAAACTGAAGTGTAGACCAGTTCAATTTGTAGACTCTCATACAGCTGACTAGAACAATAGCATGTTCAAAAGGAAATAAATTATTATAGACTTATAGTTTACCCTATGCAGAAGAAACTCAAGTGCAGATCAGTTCACTGTGTAGATCCTCATACAATTGACAATTACAATGGCATGATCAACTGGCATAAGTGATTATAGACCATTGACCTAACCATTTACTAGAAACAATGCAAGGTAACAACAGTTTACATGGAGTTACAAGATTGACTTGGTAGTTGTACAGAAAAGGGAAGAGGGAGAGGTCATGAGTTAAAATTTCTCCCATTAACATTCTAATAAAATACTTATAACTAAATGAACTAATATTTGACGATTAAAAAAAAAAGAAAAAAGTTTAGACATGTGGACGGAATTAGCTTCTGAATTCTATCCTAAGAACCATTACATTAGACCAGACATAATGAATCTAAAAATATACTTAATACTTTACACAGAGTTACAAGATTGACTTGATAGTTGTACAGAAAAGAGAAGAGGGAGAGGTTGAGTTAAAATTCCTTCTATTAACATTCTAATAAAATACTTACAACTAAATGAACTAATATTTGACGATTTTAAAAAAAAAAAAAAAAGTTTAGACAAAGCTCATGTATACCTGTTGCAACATATTCTGGTGCTGCATAGCCTTGAGTTCCCATGACTTGAGTAGACACATGAGTTCTATCACCGGTAGGGCCTGCCTTTGCTAAGCCAAAATCAGAGAGTTTGGCATTGAAATCCTGTAATTAATTCAGTGCATGATGAGAAATTATTTTTCATGATATAACAATAACTAAAAAATTGTTACATAATTTTTATCCTCAATGATCTTACAGCGTCTAGTAGGATATTAGATGCTTTGAAATCACGGTATATGACTTGAGATTTGTCATTATGAAGAAAAGCGAGTCCTCTGGCAGCACCAATGGCCACTTTCATCCTCACTGACCAAGATAGAGGCTGTGGTCCTCCTATCAAATATAGTAAGCCCATCAATCACAATGCAAACTACTATAATGCAGTAATATGTCATTTTCCTAAGTGAATTAGTTATCAAATCATACTCAAATATGTTAATAACAAAGAAGAACACTCTAAAAGAACCAGTTGTCTCTGTTGATATCTTTATTATTCTGAGTTTCTTTGATGACATAACCATTGAGGTAAAAGCTTAATAAACTAACATTACAAGACAACAATGTAAGGTTTATGTTAACTTACTTCTAAACAGATGATTCTCTAAACTCCCTTTGGGCATAAACTCATAGACCAACAGCTGCTGCTCTCCTTCCACGCAGTGTCCAATCAATTTAACCAGATTCTGATGGTGAAGTTGCCCAAGGTAGTTCACTTCAGTCTAGAAAATGATTAAAACATCACTAATTAGACCATGAATAATATCCATAAACAAGATATACTTTCTTAGAGGCAGGGAGGGGAAGGGGTTTAATATAAACTATGGTTAAGCCACCATATACTTAGAAAAGGAAACAAAACACCTACCAACCACTCCTTATGACCCTGTAACCCTTCAGGCTTGAGTTTCTTAACAGCAACTACCATCCCTGATCCAGGTTTCGAAGCTGTAAATGTGTGTTCATCAATCCACCCCTTGTAAACATAGCCAAATCGTCCTTCACCAAGAAGACTGTCAGGGCGAAAGTTTCTGGTGGCATTCTTTAGTTCATTGAAGGTAAAGGCCTTGAGATTTGGGGAAGACAAGATTTCACCCTCAGACCTTGGTGTGGGAAAGCTTGAGACATCACTTGCTTCAGTATATGACACAATTGACAAGTTGGAAGGACTAGATTTTGAAATTCCTGACAAAAGCAGAAGATGAAAAGAGTTAGCTCGTATATGCTGCCATTTTGACAAACAAAAAGCAGAAATATCATATATACAAGATTTATCTACACAGCACATATTTCATCTATTTCTGTTATTGAACTAACCAGGAGACGTCCTCCTTCCCCAGTTAGCAAGTCCAAGCAACCGAGCAGCAACTCCTCTTCCTCCAGTATTACTATTACCTGAAAAAAGGATTAACGGATTAGATAAAAGATTAAAACCCCATGCTAGAGTTATATTCCAAACCTTAAACCATTTTACCTCTGTTCCTGTCAAGTAAGAAATTATAGGCGTCTGCTTCAAGTTCTGCTCGTCCAGGAATAGCCCGCATGGCATTATCCTCTGCTGAAGCAAAACTAAGGACAGGGGAAGTTCCCCAAATAGACACGGTTTCACTCCTGATTGCATTGTCCAGTATGGAAGTAAAACTATGGACAGGGGATGATCCAAAATTTGAGCCAGTCTCACTCATTATAGCATAGTCCACTCTCCAAGCAAAATCTGGTGCATCAGCGACCATGTCAATGCTCCCATTTTCACTTTCCATTTCAATTTGAGCTACCATGTATGGATTTTCCATTTTTATATGTGCTTTACCCATTGCTGCAACAAATAAACGCGTATCTCTGTTGGATAGTAAAGCATGTGTGTTACTTTACCCATTGCTGCAATAATTCCACGAAACTTCTTCCAAGGACCACCCACCACCAGTGCCTCCTCGTCGTCTTCCACTCTTACAAAAGTTTTAATAAATTATTTAGACCAAATTCTCTTTTTAAAGGGCTTGTTTCGCACCATACGTCTTCCAAGAACCACCATACGACCCACCACAAATTCTCTTGTTTCACACCACTTTTATAAAACTTGAATGGTTCTAATTTTTAGTTTTTGAAAAAAAATTTAATAATAATTTTCTGAAAGAAAGAATTGAAAAAAAAAATTGTTTTGTAAATGGTATTTAAAGTCAGTCTTTAACATGTGAAAATTAAAAAAGTTGTTCATATATATTTATTGAAATTTTATTAATAAAAAGAAAAACCAATATGTTGGAGATTTTAAAATAAAAATAGAAAACTGAAAAGTAAAACTACAATTATTTCATTGGTTTGATTTTATTTTTTAATTTTTAAAAAGAGTTTTCAAAAATTTTTTTGGGAAGAAAAGAAAAAAAAGTTATCTTATAAGTGTTATTTGAAAAGTGGTTTGAATATATAAAAATCAAAAAACTTGTTTATATTTATTAAAATCTCATTAATGAAAAACAACAAACAACATATTCTGATTGTATTTTAAATTTTCAAAACAAAAATAGAAAACTGAAAAGCAAAACTATTTTGCGTTGTTCCTGTGAACTTTTTTAAAAAAGACTATCCAAACAAGTTTTTTAGTTTTTAAATACTAAAATACTGAAAACAGTTTTATAAAATTATTGTCAAACAAAAACTTTTAGTATTTAAAAACTAAAAAACTCATTTGTGTAGTATTTTCTTAAAACAATTATAAAAAATAGTTCTAATTTTTTAGTTTTTAAAAACTAAAAAACAGAAATATAGTTTTGTTTTTCAGTTTTCTATTTTTGTTTTGAAAACTCAAAATACAATTAAAATATGTTGTTTTTTACTTTTTATTAATGAATTTTTTTGTTTATAAGCAAGATTATGATGTATAATAGGCACCAGGGGCGAAAAGAAAAGTACAAACAGTCCCACCAAGAACTAGAAAACTAAGCACTAAAACAGGCTTAAGCTAAACACAACATCTAATGTCTGAGCACCTAATATGTGGTGTAGCGAAGGCAAAGGAACAGAGAACAAACAAGGAAACACACACAAAATTAAAACAGAAAACAACAACAATACAATTACATCGAAACAGAGAAAAGGCAATAGCAAAGACCGATTATGTTGACTCGTGATAGCTACCAGAGAAGCACAAGAAGGCAATACCATGAGGTACAGCCCCTCACAATAGTAACAGCAACTTGAAATTGATGTATGCAGTGGCATAGGCAGCAATAAAAAATTTAAGGGACCAAGAAAACGCCAATGCTGGGTGGCATCCAATATAGCAGCATAATCCAGCACCAAACCACTATCTAGATATCAACCCACAGACCCAGTAGAATTCAGCAACCAGGATGACTCAGATTCAACAGCAAATGCAATCTGTAATAAGCAATCTATGTTTAGTAGCTGCACTTAAGTAACCAATGGACAGCATAGCCAAACTACAATAATTATTGACAGTCACAATCAGAGTCAATTTCAACTTTAATAAATATAAACAAATTTTTTTAATTTTTATATCTTCAAAACAGTTTTTAAATAGTACTTATTAAACAAGTTTTTTTCTTTCTCTTTTCTTCCCGAAAACATTTTTTGAAAGCATTCTTGAAAACTCTTTTCAAACACTAAAAAACAAAATCAAATCAATCAAGCTCTTATAGTTGTTTCTAGTTTTTAATTTTTAAAAACTAAAAACCAAACTTGTTTTAAAAAAATGTTTTAAGAAAACAATAATCAAACAAGATTTTTAGATTTTAAATACTAAATACTAAAATACTGAAAATAGTATTAAAACAGTTGTCAAACAAGTACTTAGTATTTAAAATCTAAAAAACTTGTTTGGTTACTGTTTTCTAAAAACATTTTTTAAACACAGTTCTATTCTTCAGTTTTCTTTTTTTTTTTTTTGAAAATTTAAAATACAATTAAAATATGTTTTTTGTTTTTGTTTTTTAGTAATGACATTACAATAAATATAAATAAGTTTTTTCATTTTTATATCTTCAAAACAAATTTCAAATAACACTCATCAAACAATTTTTTTTTCTCTTCTCCCAGAAACATTTTTTTAAAACTCTTTTTAAAAACTAAAAAAATAAAATTAAATCAATCAAACCATAAAATAGGTAAAATATATACTTTAATGCTACTAAATAATTGGTGGTTGAAAAATTTAAGAAACTTTAATTTTATTTCAAATTCATTTTCTTACTTCATAAAATAGTATCATTATCAAATAAAATTATTATGTGAAATTAATGCAATTAACAAAAAATATATTAATTGACAAAACTCTAAAGATTATTTTATTTATGCATGATTTTTTTTTTGTCTCGGGAATATGATATATTAATATGATTAGCTATTTGTGTAAAGTGTATATTGATAACTATATTAATATCATCAGTTACAAAATCCATGAATTCAAACATCCCACGTGTGTCAAGCAATGAAGAACACCTTCTTTCTCATGGCTCTATAAGATAGAATTGAAACCACCCACAATCCTCCAAGGTTCATGAATAAAAGAGCATGCTAAGTATGTTAAATTTTCCCAAAGACATCTCCTGTTTGGGCGATAAGGACTCCTATAAACCCCGTAAGTAACCAACTATCATGGGTTTTCTGGCGAACACGAAGATGAACAAATTGGCTCGTTTCAGTAAGAACTTCTATGTGCCAATAATCTAACTTCCAAAGGCACCAAATACCTCTAGCTCTTCCTATTATTGCTTCAACATGAATAATCAAACCCCAAACAGGCCACAATTTTGTGTGCCCTTAAAGTACTAACTTGAGTTTCAAGTAGAAATAAAAGATTTACCTCATACTCTTTGGCGATATCATTGATAAGCCTATTAAAGCCAACATATCCTATACCTCCACAATTCCAAGATACGAAATTCATTTAACAAATATTTTGTTTGTGATCCCCTAGAGCTTGGATCATATTCACATGGTTGGACCTCAGTTTCCTTCATTAGATCATCTTCACATTTTGCTTCCTCCATGGATACACTTCGGTTTTTTTATATATACCCTTCACATATTTCAAGTGTTGCAATGTTGGAAGGTATAGATGAAGAAACTCTGACAAGCCACACACGATTGTCGTCCGTCAACACCATTGGAGTTTGCCACACCACCTCGCCTTTCACATTTCGCAGTTCACCAAAGATAAACTTCTCATCGAGCCTGTGATACTACCGAATAAGGTGTAGCTCCTCCGTTGCGCCAAGTCATTGCGACTCTGCAATAGGACTACTACCCGTGACTAATTTCAGTTCAATATTTGTTTTGTCATTGTCTGCTTTCCCTTTAAAAGCACCATGTTCACAAGGTGTAAGTTGGTTCACAGGAATCACTTGTTTCTTACTCACGTGTTTCTTCCCATTTTCATTCGTAGCCTTTAGCATGAGAGATTTTGTCCCCATTCGAAACTCATTGCATGTGCCCTTCTTTGGTTTTTGCGTTCGACCCTTGTTGCTTCCCACGATTCTTTCTCTTGGTGTGGGCTGGATGAGTTTAGATTGCCACCTACCCACATGTAGTTGTTGGAAATTTCTTTTACCACCCCCTTATTTCCTATTCACACCCTTCAACGTTTATAATTTTCTACAAAACCCCAAAACATCTTCACCCTCTTTTACCATAAGTTTTTTTTTACAGAGTATTACCCAACTTCATAGTTGCAAGCACACCTTTACTCACTTCTTTGAAAGATTACATTAACTTTTTCCATTTCGCATCTTCACCCTTTTTGAATATATATTTTTTTTCAATTCTATTTTTAGGAACTTCCTCTATCATATATGTTCGAAGAGGATGAAAGTGTTATTTCAAAGAGGTGGGTAGAGGTGAGTGTGTAGCCATGAATCTAGGTGATGTTTTGTCAAGAAACTTCGGATAAAAAAAGGTGAAAATGTTTTGGGGTTTTGCAGAAAATTGTAAATATTGAAGGGGTATGAACAACAAATTAGAGGGTGCTAAAAGAAAATGTCGAAGTTGTTTTCACTCCCCATCATTGCTAGAAGATACCCCTTCCTTCGTGGGCTCCAACCCAATTTTTTTATAGAAGACACCCCAATTTGTGGGCTCATTTTTGTGTAATACCATGAACCTTGACCCAAATTTGTTAGGAATATTATTTTGATCACCGACATGATCACGTGGATGGCCTCCCATCAATGATGCCTTACATGAATTACCATTACGTTCCCAAATCTTCCTCCTTACCATTAGTCAGGGACCATAGATGTGGTTAGGGTCATCCGTTTCATGCCCAAAGTCTACCATATTCATTTTAGGCTCTTGTCCCACATTAATCATTGTAGCATTAACATAGTGAGAAATATTGGTACAATGGTTTCTTGATTCATCATTCCATCCTCTCCAGCCATCGGCACACCACCAAGCCCCTCTCGTTCAACCCGTTTTGTTTCCTTCGAATTTTTAGACATATAGTTAACATCTTTATGTCCATATCGCCCACAACGAAAACAAATTTTGTGAAGGCCCTCATACTGTAGTTGCAACAAATGTCCCCTGGCAGTTATCTTGGACTGCAATGGCTTATTAATATCAATTTCAACACAAAATCTAGCATACTGGCCTCTAGCTTGGATTGATGTCACCCGATCAACCTTAAGCATAGTCCCTATTGTGTTGCCTACCCTACCCAAAAATTCATCATTATACAAATCTATTGGAAGATTTGGGATACGAACCCACACTGCTAATTTCTTTACGGAACATACACTTTCCATGAAGAAAGATCTCCACCGCTACACCAGAATGTAGTGATCTACCACCATCTAGGGATCTCCAAAGACTACCCTGTTATAATCCTCAAGCGACAAAAATAATATTTGGTAGTAATTGTGATGCATGTCAATAATCTTTAGACAGCTCTTTTTTCGCCCAATCACAAGTCACCTTAGCTAGGAGTACACAAAATCCCACATTCTTACCCAAACAATCACAACAAGTGACCCCTTCCATGACTTACAACATTCATGGAATTCTTACCCACATTATAAAAATCTATTGGAAGATTTGGGATACAAACCCACACTACTAATTTCTTTACGGAACATACACTTTCTATGAAGAAAGATCTCCACTGCTACACCAGAATGTAGTGATCTGCCACCATCTAGGGATCGTCAAAGACTACCCTGTTGTAATCCTCAAGCGATGAAAATAATATTTGGTAGTAATTGTGAGGCATGTCAATAATCTTTAGATAGCTCTTTTTTCGCCCAATCACAAGTCACCTTAGCTAGGAGTACACAAAATCCCACATTCTTACCCAAAACAATCACAATAAGTGACCCCTTCCATGACTTACAACATTCATGGAATTCAACATCCGTCATTGTAACCTCCTTGTACATTGCGATATCGTCCACTTCTAGCTCAAGTGGTGGTAATTCAGTCTCCGACATCCCAAAACATTGACCATCAAACTCTGAAAAAACTACAGACCCATCTTCATTTAACGATACATCTTTGTATGAGCAACATTTTTCATTCAAAGCAGTATTGTCATCCTCTACATGATTACTACCCCCCTCAAAAACCATTTTCCATTTTACCTTACGGTTGCTCTGAACAAGGAAATCCTCCTCTTCCCCAAAACCCTCATGCAAAACCCTAGCAAAGCTCTCACCCTTCATTACTTCCTTTTTGTATTCTTACAATCTAGTATAATCATAACAGCACCTAAAACTTAGGGACCAAAATTAATAGGTTTTAGAGGACAAAAAAAATGTATTTGTATATTTTACAAGGACCTAAAACATAGTTTATCCTCTCTCTCCTTCTCCCTCTCTCTATATACATAAACACTCATAGACACATTCATACATAATATATATATATATATATATATATATATATATAGATATGTGTGTGTGTGTACACGCGTTTGTGTGTGTGTATTTTAAATTTTACTATACATTTGGTCAAACGAACCAATTAGTGATCCACCAGCCTAATCATTGACCCATTGTTCCACTGCTTAGACTGAGTTAATAATCGGATTGGTATTCATAGGGTTGTTCAATATGATTATTAGATTCAAGTGTTATTATATATGACTTTTTTTTGCTTAATATATGATAACATATTAGCAAAATTGCAAAAAAATACTATTTTATTAAACTTGGTTGAAGCTTTAAATCCTAAACGTATGCTTTTACCGATTTAATTGTTAATTCGGTCTTAAATACATGATATATAATTATATGAAAATCATCAAAATTCATCATCACTAAAAAAAATAAAAATAAAAATAGTGGCTATCTATTTTTGCTACTAGCTAGTAAAATCTCAGCTAGTTTTAGTATGCTATCTCTAATTGTTTCTAATTTCAAGTTACTATTTTTTTTTTAAAAGGTTAAATTTATTCATCATTATAAGATATTCCTTAGTCATGAGGAATGACTTGTTATTTTTAATTTTTGAAAAGATGCTTTTATAATTTTGGTTTAAAACCAAATTTAGTCATACAAATTACGCATAATATTAGTATATCTAAGACGGAATGAATGTAGTATTATATATAAATTTAATTCTACAATTTACATATAAATTCAAATTATTCTATAATTAACTATTTAGTATAAAATCTCAAATAAAGTCATGAAATAAAAGTAACAAAAGAAAAAAATATAGTTGTTTATAAACTAGTTTACTTATTAATTTGAAATATCCTATAAAAATATGCTATAAGATATAAAATATAAGCTATAAGTAACAAGTATGTGAGAAAAGTTATAAGTTATTACTAAAATAAGCATGTGTGTTAAATAAGTTTATTTTGATTCAACTAGCTTATTTTATAGTTTATAAGTTATCCAAATATCTTCCTAAACCCATTCTATATATATATATATGTTTGATAAATTATTTTATAAATTAGTTGAAAAGTTAATAACTTATAAACTATAGATTATGTTTTGTAAATTTAGCTTATGAGAACATTTTTATTGGTGTTGCGCTTCAATTTTAGAAATGAAAGACTTTTAAAGAAGAAGAAATTGTTTTTCGAATTTTTTATCTTTTGCTTTTGCACTATTATGAAGAGCCTAAAAATTGAATATTACTATACTCCATGTTAAAATTGGTCTTTGGCTACATTTTGATTAAAAACAAAATCTTCACATTTGGCATGTTGCTGCACGATTACATGATTGTAATTGTTACTTGTTACGTTGATCTTAATTGCTGCATGTTACTTTGAAACTTGAATAAAGCAAAAAGAATACTACAAATGATTCACACTCTTATATGCAAAAACAAAAATTGAATTGATTTTTGGAAAATGCAACAAATCTTCCAAAAATCTCAGAGAATATTCACATAGTAACAATAATAACAATTGAAAGTTAACTTTTAAATTTAATTAAGTATCTATACTATTAATAAAAGTAATACTTTCTTTTGATATTTATTTTTCAAAATACCTATTCTATCCTTACACTTATTTTAAAATTAAAAAATTAAACTAATTCATAACCTCTTATTTCCCAAAAATATAGTTTACTACTAGACCAATTTATAACTTTAAGTAAAAAATTAATTTAAAATATTTATATCCAACATACATAAGGCAATACCCCCTTTTGATGTCCACTTTTCAAAATACCTATTCTACCCTTACACCTATTTTAAAATTAAAAAAATAAACTAATTTGTCATAAAAGTGACTTAAACCCATAACCTCTTATTTCTCAAACATATACTTTACCACTAGATCAACCTTATATCTTTAAATAAAAAATTACTTTAAAATATTGATATCCAACATACATAATTGTCTAATTATATTTATAATGTATAATATATGATGTTATATTATATACTATATCTATACTTCTATACTATTAATAAAGGCAATACCCCTTTTGATGTCCACTTTTAAAAATATCTATTATACCCTTACACCTATTTTAAAATTAAAAAAATAAATTAATTTGGCATAAGAGAGACTTGAATCTATAACCTTTTATTTCCCAAACATATACCTTACCACTGCACCAACCTTATAACTTTAAGTAAAAAATTACTTTAAAATATTCATATCTAACATACACAATTGTCTAATTATATCTATAATGTATACTATATGATATTATATTATATACTATATCTATACTATTAATAAAGACAATACCCCCTTTTGATGTCCACTTTTAAAAATATATATTCTACCCTTTCACCTATTTTAAAATTAAAAAAAATTAATTTGTTACAAGAGGGACTTGAACGCATAACCGATTATTTTCCAAACATACTTTACCACTAGACCAACTTATAACTTTAAGAAAAATATTGATATCCAACATACATAATTGTAACTTTTCCCTATTAATATATCATGATAAATATTTTTAATAAACATGCAAATACACAAGTACGACAATGTTTTGAGTTCTATTCAAGTTCTCCTCTTTCCATTGTTTCATATTCATTACATATTCGTGATATTTATTGATTATCTGACATGTTTTTATCACGTTATCATAAACAAAAAATATAAATTAAAAAGATATGTTTCCAAACATGTCATATAACAATTTATATTTCAAAATATAAAAAATTTACAAGAGATATTAAATTAAAATCCTAAAATTGTTATTACATATTAAAATAAAAATACGAATACACAGACACGGCAGTGCCTGAGTTTTTGCTAGTTATAATAAAAATATTATAGTATATACATTTTAAATTATAAAATTAATCAGTAATTTCTAGCAAAAAATTCTATTATTTAAAAGCTATCAAATTTCGTTGAAATTTGTATTATTGTGTAAGCTGTAAACAGTTTAGCTTATATTCCTTGTATTAATGTACTATTTTTCTTGTTAGATAAGATGTTATTTGATTTAAGGTTGCCAAAGCTATAGACAAGTAAATTTCATAAACAATAATTCTTTAGGAGTTTACAAAATTTATATAAGCTAGTAAATAAAAAAAAAATGTGTTGTGATTTTTAACTATTAACAAGTGTGTCACTTAAACGTATTTCGAAAACCGTCACTGTAAGCTTTTTAAGAGATAAAATGGTAATTTCGAGTTAGTATAAAAGAAATTAATTGACTTATGTATTTAGTTGGAGAAAAAATTATTTATTTTTGAATTTTTTAAGAAGTTTTTCAAATTTTTTATTTTTATATTCAGACAATTTTCACTTATTTAATTTAAAAAAATAGAATAATAACACGTGTATAGCAAGGCGAAGACACACAAGTAAGGGAATGTTAATATGTTTTTCTATTTTTTAAATTTGAAAAACTATTTAAGTAGCTTTCTAATTTCCGAAATGTTTTCTTTTAAAAATTGGTTATTGAACCCGCTAGGAAAGGGGATTAATTTAAAAGTCATTCAATTGAAAAAAATAAAAAAACAAATTTACAATTAAACGCAGTACCATTGGAAGTTTTGAACCCTGACAGTTGGAAGCAGTGAAGAGTGAGCACTAGCTTCAACTTCAATTTGTTCAAAGTATAAACGAATCCCATTGCAATAACCTAATCCAACAACACACGAAGATTCTCGGAAACCGTGGCTGAGAATGTCGGCATCGACGAACGTGGTGGTTCTCGACAACGGCGGCGGGCTAATAAAAGCGGGCCTGGGCGGGGAGCGCGACCCGGCCGCCGTGGTCCCGAACTGCCTCTACCGCGCTCCGGCGTCGAAGAAGTGGCTCCACCTATCCTCGGCCGGCGGCGAGGCGGACCTAACCTCGGCCGCAGTGCGCAGGCCCATGGACCGCGGGTATCTGATAAACCCAGAGCTGGAGCGCGAAATCTGGGCCCACCTCTTCTCATCGATCCTCCGCGTAAGCCCGTCGCAATCGTCGCTCCTCCTGACGGAACCCCTCTTCTGTCTGCCGTCCATCCAGCGGTCGGTTGACGAGCTCGTCTTCGAGGAGTTCAACTTCCGCGGGCTGTACGTGGCCCACCCGCCGGCCCTGGTCCACCTCCACGAGGCCAGCCGTCGGCCCGCTGGGCTGCTGTCGAAGGCCCAGTGCAGCCTCGTGGTGGACTCCGGGTTCTCCTTCACCCACGCGTCCCCTGTTTTCCAGAACTTTGCTCTGAATTACGCTGCGAAGAGGATCGACTTGGGGGGGAAGGCCCTCACTAACTACCTCAAGGAGCTTGTCTCCTTCCGATCTGTTAATGTCATGGAGGAGACTTTCATCATTGATGATGTCAAGGAGAAGCTCTGCTTTGTCTCCCTTGATGTCAACCGTGACCTCCTCATCGCCAGGTTTCCATCCTCATCCTCTTCATTCTTCCATCTCTTTGCACCCAAATGCTACCTACCTTTCATTCTTTTTTACAACAATTCCTCAACTTTAGTTTCATTACACATTCTTTTAGTGTAGGATTCAAGAGTGGTGCTATGCTAATGTTTTCAACCTCTAAAAGAGGTAAAGGGGTTAGTATAACAAAATAAAAAGAGTGAAGTTATGTGTAATTTGATCAAAGTTAAGGGAATGTTGCTCTAATTTGCTCTTTTTTTTAGTTTAGATCACCCCACTATCCTTCTCCACTGAAGGCAATCCTGCCCAAAGGGGGAAGAGTAATGTAACATTCTTTTTTTTTTTTTTTTTGGGTCTGGATCACAGGTATCCTCCATTCCATTGAAGGCTATCTTGTCCGAGCTGGGAAGAGCAATGTGGCATTCTTTTTTTTGGTTTGGACCACAGGAGGTAGCCCTGTCCGAGCCAGAAAGAGAAATGTAACATTCTTTTGAACACGTCCGTGTGATACATTCATGTGGGTCGTACTTGTTCTTAAATAACTCTATCTATCCCAATGTACAATCTTCAATAATTTCAGCCAAGTGTAAGTATTAGGAGGAGTGTGTTGCTAGTGTTCCACTATGTTAGGGGTGTTTGGATTTCCATTGGGAAAGTGCAGAAGTCATTTTGAGAGGAAGCAAGTTTAGGATCATATTTGGTTACTTCCCATAAGTATGTTTGAGACTGAAATTTTGTTTAAAAACTGGGTTTCAAAGAGGCAACATTGGGGATATTTTTGCAAACTTAATTTTGACCCAAACTTAGGTTTGCAAAGAGGTTAGGATGATATTTGGTTACTCCCCATGCCACAAAAGTATGTTTGATTAAAATTTTGCTTTAATATTTTAGGACCAAAATAGAATATAGCACTGTTTTAGGGTGTGTTTGGATTTCAAGTCAGAGAGTTGATAAGTATGTTTAAGAGGAAAATGAGTTTAGAATCGTATTTGATTTCTCCAGTAGTACGTCTGAGACTAAAATTTTGTTTATAACTCAATTTCAGAAAAGTAACATTTTGTTTAAACATGCTTTTAGAGAGTAAACGAGTTTTGATCACATGTTTGGTTACTTCCAAAAATGTTTGAGACTAAAATTTTGTTTAAAAACTCAGTTTTAGAGAAACAACATTTGAGATACTTTTGTGAACTCAGGTTGCAAACTTAGGTTTGACCCAAACTTAAGTTTGCAAAGAATTTAGGATCATATTTGGTTATAATTCAGATGTATGTTTGAGACTAAAATTTTGTCTAAAAACTCAGTTTTAGATAAGCAATATTTGAGATACTTTTTCAAACTTAAGTTTGCAAACTCAGGTGTAAACTGAAATCCGAAACATGCACTCTGCTTATCTTTTAAAAGTATTTTTAGATGTTAAACATACTTTTAGAGTGTAAATTTGTTTCAACGACATGTTTGGTTACTTTCAAAAGTACTTTTCTGATGAAATTTTTGCCAGGAAACTGGATTTTGTTGGAGTGAAACTTTGAGATATTTTTGCAAACTCAAGTTTAACTCAGACTCAATGCTACAAACTTTCAACCAAACATGCTCTTAGTCTATGAAGATATGTATAGCATTGTTATATTAGTTCCTGAAAGTAAGAAAATTTTGAATAAGTCTGTGAAGGTGCAATCCCTCAATTACATTACTCTATGTAGTTCACACAAAAAAGATGTGTGACTTAAAAATCATATTAACATATGTTTAGAGATCAAGATGAGAGTAAGTTGTTAAGTTTAGAGACCAGAGTAAGTTGTTAAGTTTAGAAACAGCAGGGAATTCCATGGACTTATTTTAGAATTTGCTTAGTTTTAGGGACTGATATGATAACGCATTACACTTACTAGGGCAAAAATGGTGATTTATTTTAACAAATTAATACTAAGTTCTCACCTTTTATGAACAAAATTGTATATTGTATGTTTGAGTGAGTGTATGTAAAATTGCTTTAAGAGTTTAAAGTCTAATTCATTGTGTAAATTTGATTATAGTTAAAATTGCTCAAAAGTCAGATGAGCTAGAGCTGTTGTATCGGTGACTGATGTAGTGTTAACTGTTAAATACATATCTGAAACTTTGGTCTTTAACTAAGTTGATTGATGTTGTGTAATTCATGTTGTTGATCTTGCTTGGTAGGATAAGACTTTGTTATTGATTTTGAAGTGGAAGCAATTTATGTTGAGTGTTTTGATGTTTTTACTCCAAAAATCATCGTAAAATTCAGTATAAAATATTTTATTTGCAAAAGCTGCCTAAAGATAGTTTGAGTAAAAATTAATTGTGGACCATAAATTCATTAAAGTGAGACTAAACATATGGATATTTGTCTAAGATTATGTTAACTAGTATAAGTGTTATCAATAGCGGGTGACGGAACATAGCAGAAGGCCAAAATTCTGCTATAAAAACATGTCATTGCGCCTTATGACATTGTCATGGCGAACATTCCTTTACAAATTGTGTATAGCAGTTGGTAAAAAAACCTCCATGGCAGTTATTTAACAACATATTTCAACGTGATTTTAGATCACTCAATGTGAAATCAAAGCATGTGCTAACTCTTAGTTATGTACATTTTTGTTATGTGTTGCTTTATCAGGATAATAGAGTCGCCTGAGAAAACAAGATTTTACTTGTTTTTATAGGAAGAGTGGAAAAGATAATCTGTTCAGGTCCACCTATGTGCTTCCAGATGGTGTCACACATACAAAGGGGTTTGTTAAGTATCCAGCTCAAGCTCGGCGGTATCTTGCATTGAGGGAAGGTGACCCTCCTTCTTTGCCGCCAGTGGAGACAGCGGGGGATATGAACTGCCCAGAAATTGATGAGCAGTTGGAGGACAGGAAGAAAGTTGATTTGACAAAAAATGTATTTGAGAGTGTTTTTTGTAGACTTGCATTTGTGCCATTCATTTTTATGTCAATGATTTTAATGTTATCTTTTCACTTTGTGTAGGAGTTTGACTTGACAAACGAGCGGTTTCTTGTGCCAGAGATGATCTTCCGTCCTGCTGATT
The DNA here is from genome assembly GCA_037954015.1 of Psophocarpus tetragonolobus. Taxonomy (NCBI): domain Eukaryota; kingdom Viridiplantae; phylum Streptophyta; class Magnoliopsida; order Fabales; family Fabaceae; genus Psophocarpus; species Psophocarpus tetragonolobus. Next base: position 31,594,583 of record CM075694.1, read on the forward strand.
TGGGTCTGTGACATAATGTGATTTTGGTTGATGAATTCTTAAGTGACTGTATATGAGGATCCATTGCTTCCCTTATTAGCTGGCTTTTCCTTTTTCTAGATGATGCTGACAAAAAATGGTTTGCAGGAATGAACCAGGCCGGGCTAGCGGAATGCATAGTGCGAGCTGTTAATGCTTGTCATCCTCAACTCCACCCTGTACTCTATGAAAGGTACATAGTTCAGAGAGTTTGATTTGATGGCTGTGTATCTTTGTTTATATAATATACATTTTCCTTTATTTGACACTCATTTTTCAATCCTGTGAAGGCATTTTTTTTTTTTTTTGCAGCATCATATTAACAGGTGGAAACACCTTATTTCCTCAGTTTGCTGAGAGATTGTAAGTATTTTGTTTGCTCCACTGCACTTTGTACCGTGGTGCCATATTCTTTTTGCTCGTTGGTGACTATCTTTCTTGCCCTTTTATATCATGTTGTAAATTGATTCTACATGCTACAGAGAGAAGGAGCTTCGGCCTCTAGTTCCTGATGACTATCATGTGAACATAACTACTCAAGAGGAGTAAACATCTTTCCTACATAGTTTGTTCCATCTAAGTTGATATTTTCTGTAAGAGAACTTATGGTTCTCTTTTACAGTCCCATACTAGGTGTTTGGCGTGGAGGGTCGCTGTTGGCTTCAAGTCCGGATTTTGAAGCAATGTGTGTGACCAAGTCTGAGTATGAGGAGCTTGGTTCTGCTAGATGTCGGAAGAGATTCTTTCATTAACAATGCATTCTATCAACATGACTGCCCCAACATTGTATGTAAGCCTAATCTATAATATGTAACCCTAGATGTCTACATTTGTTGCTCTCATTGATTTCCTATATCCTACAGCTTCCTCACAAGCAAATGTCACATGAGAGAGAATGCAGTGGATTGCAAGTGCAAGAAGTGTGCAAATGGAGAATATTTGTTCAGCCATTGTTCTGTCCCTCATCTTTCCAGGGGATTCTTAGGATGACCAAGGTGTGAATTTTGGATGATCATCTTCTGTGCAAAGAGTTTATTTGAGAAAACCTTATATGTTGTCTGCAGGTTTCAGGTGAACATGATGCAGGCTACTGTTAAATATTGGATCAAAGTCCATAGGATGGCGGCTTCATTTTTTCTCTGCAGCAAGCGTGGTGAGCTTTTGAGGTGCGATTTAATGTGATATCAAAAGGATTTAGATATTAATATAATTTTCGTTTTCAGGAATTTGAAGTAACCATAAGTATTTGATTACCACCTGCTTTAAAAATGTGTAATACACTAATACTGTGAATATTTCTGTGGCTCTTGCTGCTATTTTACTGTAAGTAGAATTCTCATTTTTTCCCCACCAATTTGATTTGGCTTGATTTTGAGTTTTAAATGTTCTTGATGCAATCATCAAGCTTGGATTTTGAATCCATTGGTCTTAAATTTCCCTTGCTTAAGCTATTGGGACAGCTGAAATCATGTGATTTCAGCTGTCTTATGAAATAACCAAGATGTTGAGCATTGTAGCTGACCTTTGAAAAAAAAGCTTTATAAGCTGTTTTTATATAAATTGAAGATTTGTAGCTTATAATTAGTTTTTAACAGCCTTTTTACGTTTTCAACTGTTTTAATATTCTTTTTACTATGTAAAAACTGATTTTTGTTATATCATCCAACGAAATTAATTATAGTAAAATCACTTGTCAAAAAAATTGTCCTAACAAAAACTGATGCTTATAATTGATTATCGCAATAATAAGTTATCCAAGCAAATGCTTGATTTTGTGAAAATTTAAAAAAACAAAGTATAATCCGAACAAATCTCAAGAACTACTGGTGTGATTTACACTTAATTACTTGAAGCAAAGAATTTGAGCATTTGCATAATTAAAATTTGATGAATAAAGAGAAAATTTAAATTTTATTGGATGTGCACCTTATCAAAGAAAAAACTCAGAAGGAATAATACTGTGGTCCGTAACCTTGTTTTTTTTTAAATCACTTTTTAATAATATTGTGGTCAGTGTATATTTACACCTCTGATAAAAAGAAAAGAAAATATACGATGATATCTTTCATTGCCTTACATTGTATTTTTTTATTAAATATATTTAGTATTTGTAATGTTATTTATACTATACTTGAGAGTACATGATATTTAATCTTATGTTTATTTTTGTTTGTTCTTTAAAATTATCATTAAAAATAATTAATTTAATATTTAATTTTGTGTTTATCTGTATGATTAACTGTTGTTTTTAAAAACTAATTAATGCCATGCGATGTCACTCACTTCATGCAACTTTTTATTTAATCTATATAACTCGTTTTCATTTTAGGCTTTCTGATTTTCTTTTTTTGTTTTAATTCCTGACCTTTTAATCATCTCAAAATAATGGCGATAAAGTATAAAGAAACTATTTAAGGTAAAAACTTGAATATTATACAAATTATTTAAATAAAAATAAAATCAAAATGTTGGTGAGCGAAAGATATTTAAAAATTTTAAAAATATGTATTTGGGAGAGTATATTTCATGGTGTATTTCGTCGGTGACCACAGTATTTGCATGCCAGTTGAATTTTGTGTGGTGTAGACACAGAAAAAGGCAAAGTGTGATAGTCTGAAATTCTGAATTGATTCTCTTAGTCACACTTTTTCTTTTTTAATTTTTTTTGGGTAATTATTTTTAGTACCGTGCGTTTTGATTTTACTACCTAAATTTTTAACTTTTAATTTAGTTTACAACTTTTTTAACGTTTCACATTTGCTTCTTCACTTAACATGACTAACTAACATTATCAATTCATGTGATTTGAAATTGCTTACTCAACATTCATGACATTGCAATGATAGGTACTATTTTAATATATATATATATATATATATATATATATATATATATATATATATATATATATATATATATATATATATAAAAGTACTAAAATTAAAATAAAAAATTTATATATCAAAATCAAAATAGTAATTTTTATATAGATAAAAGAATTATTATGATGTACCAAACATCTTTGTCAAGCAATATCTACCTCATCTTACAAAATCTTTCAAGTATTTGCTAGTGAATAGATGGTAGTCAACAAAGTTATGAAAAGGTTAGGTCTGTAATAAATGGCTCGGTCTAAATCATTCATTTTTTAAATAATAAAATTAAACGAGATCCCTTAAGTTTTTGAAGGACTTAAAATGAGCCTACATTTAAAAAAACATTAATCTACCAAAATAATAATTAATTTAATATTTTTATATATAGCTTAAATAATTTTTTTGTATATGTAATATAAAATTATATTATTTTTTATTTTTTTACCTAACATTTTGGCTTAATGTCTCCCATTAATCATGACATAATTGATTTGAAAAATTAAAAAGTTTTAACATCAAATACTAAAATTAAAATATTAAAAATTTAGATGATAAAATTAAAACACTATTTTATAGATACTAAAAAGATAATTAAGCTAAGAAAAATATTTATACTATGGGTTAGTCCAGTTCACTTTGAGTTAGAGTTATATGTTTTGCCATGTTGAAATGAACAACATTGGTTTCATTACAACAAGAGAACATCACTATATATAAATATAACATGTTGACTTATATTGCATAACTAATTGACCAAATTTGATTTTTTTACAAAATATTCATCTAAATAGATCTGTTTTAAAAATATCCACTTAATTAGGTCTAAGTTGAAGAAAAGTGAAAGCTTCCTTGGTTAGGAGAGCTCCTATACCTAAGTGGGCACAAAAAGATAGAAAGGGTACTTTGCCTTTTAGATGAAAAGAGAGAGATTTGGATTTGGATGGTAGGAGAAAAAAGAGAGAAAAAGAGTGATTTTTTGCTTCATGGAGTTTGCAATAGTAATGGGGAGTGACAAAGGAAAGAATGAAACTTACAAGATACTTCATTGTGGTACATTGGGTGCTGAAAAAAAATTAAATTTCCACAAAAATGTAAGAGGGACTTGCGATTTTAAGAGATAAATTACAATTCCCACATGTGATTTTATATGCATCCCTAGGTAAAATTGTAGTTCAGAATTGCAGTTTGAATTTAGTCAACAATCAAAATAGACTTAGTTTTTTTCAATAAGCAAATGTTAATTGTTAGTTTTATTAATAAAGAGATTCAAATTCACGAACTTTCCTTTCCATATGGACTTTTGCCATGACTAACCTTGTAGCTCCTATATTATAAAAGGTACCCAATTTGGTCAATCACCATATATTGCTCACCAATTAAGAAGCCATAGAAGCAATGAAGCACCTAAAAAGGCTTATTGTGTCAAGTTTCCCCTAGAGTTCCTCCTAACACTATTGAAGACTTTGTTTAGGTCCAATTTGACTAGTTCCTACTTAAGTGTTTAGGGGTGTTTCGAGTGTCACTTGATGCTTCAAAAGATTATAGAACTTAAGGCATAGCTAAATCTGAGACACACCCCATTGATGTATAAACTTCTACCAAATCTCTCATTTAAAAGAAAAATAAATAAAAATTATCCAAATTATATTATTTTAGTATCACCCATTAATTAATCTCTCAATTTTTTTTCTTCCTTAATTTCTTATCATTATTTTTTTGAATAAAGCATTCTGCTCCAAAAAGTGTAAAGAAGTCAAAATGGAATTAAATCTTAATTGTTAATTTATTATTGTTAGTTTGCTAATTTTTCTTAGTGGAAAAAAGTTAATAAATGTTAATTGTTAGTTTGTTAATTTTTGTTAGCGGAAAGAAGTAAGGATTTCTCTTCCTCCTTCTCCCTTCATGTGAGTTTTTTACAAAGTGATTTAATCTTTTAAATAGTTACATGAAATTAAATATTGTAATGAATAACTAATATCAATAATTAGATTTTAAGAAAATAAAATGTTAGAATGAAAAGTAAGTCTCTTAAACTTACTCTTGGAATTGGAATAAGAGAATCCTTCCTTTATATTTATATATATATATATATATATATATATATATATATATATATATATATATTAAAATTTCCCATTTTTAGTTAAAAACATGTTCTAATAAGTTTCGGACAATTTTCTATCCTTGATGTATTGTTTGCTTCTCAATTAGGCTCAATTTATATTTCTATAACCAAAATTATTATGAATTATTCGACTTGAGGATAAGGTGACTCGATTTACTTTTAATACACTACAAGAGTCTATTTGATCTTGTGTTTGGCCATCGATTTTTTTTTAAGTTCACATTTATGTATTTAGTCCTAGATGTAGAGATTAAGAGGCTTTGTTAAACTATATCTGGTATTAGTTAAGAATATTATTAAAATATCCTTGTAAGAGTTAAATAATATTTCTCCTTTGAATTAAATTGGAGTTGGATTGAATTAATTTAAGATTAATAAAATACTAAAATAGGTTGAGCTATCCTAATTTCTTGCAACTCATCTTAAACAGGGTTGTTTGGGTTGATGTGTAAGTAAACATTAAAAAAATATAGAGTGGACACAAAATAGTAAATTGGTAGGTAAACACAAAAATAAAGAGTAGAAGAAATACTAATTTATTTCTTTTTAAATTTTAATTAAGTTCCTAAACTAAGAGAAAAAAAACCAATTGAGTCTTTAATATTTTCTGATTTTTTTTAATTGAGTCTCTAAAGTTAATAAAATCGACACAAGTTAACTTTTTTCTCTGGACTTGAAGTTGTTGTGAACTAACTCTAGAGACCTAATTACATAAAAATTATAAAATCAAGGCTCATATTATATTTTTTTTAGTTTAAAGACTTAATTAAAAACTTTCAAAATATTTGAAAATTTACTAATGTATTAAACCAAATAAATAATAATTTAGTCATGTTATTTTTTTAAAATAAGTTCTCAAATTCAAGTTTTGATAAAAAATATTTAAAGAACATAACCTATAAACGGCTTAGGTTTACTAATAAAAATTAATCATCAATAAAGTGGTATGTTTTGTTTAAACTTTAAAGTTAAAATACTGCACTCATCTTCCAATACAAATCTAATAGATAAAAAAAAAATGAAAAAAAAAATGTCTTAAACCGTTTACAAATACTGTCATCTAATGTCAATTAACTCCGCTTTGTAGATTTTGTGTTGACTTACACTCAATATTGTTTGTTATTTTTACAAACTTGCTTAGTCTTAATTATTCAATAGAAAAAATTGTTGTCTAATACAACAGTTTGACTTAGCCTAACCTCTGCTAGTATAATTTTTAATGAAAATTAAACTACTATTATAAATAATTAGATATTATGGTTATGTAATAATTAATAATAATATTTTTTTTATAAGCGAAAAATTGCATTAACCAAAACAGAGAGCACAAGAGGTGTCTTCTATCAAGTTTTTATGATTCATTGTAACATGCTAAAACCCACAAGGATAAAGCAAAAAAATAAAATCACAAACCATTGATAAGAACAGAGATTCATTAACAATTTTGCAAATGAACGCACTTTAAATTTTGTTGTGCAACACCACTCTCATGTGAAGAATTGCAAGGTTTCGACTATATCCTGAACTGTGACTTCCTTCAATTGGAATGTCTTTGCATTCCTAGAATTCCAAATTTTTCAGAGACCCACAAATCACACGAAAGAGATCATGCTTTTTGCATATCCCAAGCGCTAGAGACCATCCCCAAAAATCAGTAGAATTGTGATTTAAGGTCATAATGTAACACTAAGGAAATGCTCTACCAATAACATATCCTTAACCACCCCTTTTAAGTCATGACATAAGTTAGGAATAGATGGACACTTGTTTCCTCTTACCTGTCATACATAACATAGAATTCCTCATCTTTTGGTAATATTTTATGCTTCATCATATTTTTCTTTGTTGGTAATCTATCTGTTTCAAGTTGTCAAGTCAGTAGTTGCATCTTTAGAGGTACTCCCCTTCTCCCATAGCTACTTGTAGAACACATTTAGCTCTTCTCCTGGATCCAAAGTAAATCTGTATGTCGAGGATACAAAGTACTAACTAGACCTCTTCAGGCTCCATACCTACCCATCTGGTACCTTTGGAGATACTCTTACAACACCCACCTTTTTTACTAACTCCTTTACCATATCTTTTTCCCACACAAATAACCTTCTTTGTGTCCATTTCCATCCCACCGCCTAACTTTTTCTCTATTACCGAGACATTCTTTTCTAAAGCTAACCCATATAAACGGGGAAATTCCTCCTTTAAACTATGATCTCCATACCACCTATCCTCCAAAAATGCAATGTCCTTCCCTTCTCCTAGGGTATGTCCTACATGCGTGGGCCACCATTTCTTTCACCTTTGACCTGGCCTCTCTATAGAGTTTAAATTTAACCACCATGTAGAACATATTTGCCATTCACCTCCCAACTCCCATCAATTCACTATATATACTTAGCTTGTAAGACCTTTGCCCGTAGACTCACACTTTCCACCTTCAAGCGCCACTTCCACTTTCCTAAAAGAGCTAAATTGAACATGCTCATATCTCGCATACCTAAATCCCCTTCCTCCTTTGGCCTACATACTCTATCTCACAACACCCAATTAACTTTCAAACTCCTTCCTTACCACCCCATAAGAATTGTTTAGATAAAGAATGAAGGTGAGAGATGATATTGTTTGGAGCTTAAAGAAAGAGAGAAAATAGATTGGTACCACGAAAAAAATGGATTTTAAGAGCATCACACAACTTGCCATCGAAATATATTTATTTTCGCAAGAGAAAAGACACATTCTCATCAAATCCACCATAGGTTTTTCCACATCACCAATTTTGTAAGGGTGTCACCAATGGGCAAGCTAAGGTATTTGAAAGGTAGCGGCCTCACCTTACAATTCAAAAACAACGCTACTCTCTTTAGTTAATCTTGTTTCACATTCACACCAATGAGCTAGCTTTTATAGAAATTCACCTTGAGCTTAGATATTAACTCAAAATTTAGTAGTACTACTTTTATAACCTCCAAAGACTTCCAATTCCTCTTAGCGATTAGCAATGTATCATCTTCAATTGCAAGTGCGAGATACATAAACCAGCGGCCCCTACCTCGTATCCCAACCATAACCCCAAATCTATTGGTGTCTTGATTAATTGGCTCAAACCCTTCCATAGCAAGGATGAAAAGGAAAGGGGACAAAAGACCACCTTGCCTAAGTCCCCTTCCTACTGCAAACTCATCGGTGGGATTGCCATTAACCAACACGGACAATCTTCCTGAACCCACATATTCCTTAACTCACTTAATCCAAGTGTGACCAAACCTTATTCTGTTCAAAATGTACCCCAAAACCCTCCAATTGATAGTGTCATAGGTCTTTTTGAAATCTACTTTAAAACAAACCAGGTTTTTTTTGCCACATCTTGTGTCCTGTGTCAACTCATTTATAATTAGAACTCTGTCCAAAATCCACCTGTCTGCAACAAATGTTGTCTTGGTTTCCAAATTTAACATCTGCATTACATTATTAAGTCTTTTAGTCAAAACTTTGACTAATATGATATATGACATATTGAATTCTATTTCTAAAAGAAAAAAAAAATCTTGGTATATTACATGAAAAGAGTGTTCCAGTGAAATAACACTCTAGCAATCTCAAAAAGAGACCAACAATGACCTAGGTACCATATCAAAAGTTGGGAATGCATAATCAGAGGATATATGGTAACATCTGAATGATTTTAAAATTACTCTTTCATAATTCATAAACCCCTTAACTTCAACAATAATTCATAAACTCTTAACTTCAGCAAAAATGATAGATCATATACATGAGAAAGAAAAAGGATGAGAACAGGTGATCACATTCTTCTAACTTTATATGTTATGTTTTTACTGCATTTAAAATTCTTTAAGCGATCTTTTCTAGAAACACTTCTAAAAAAAATATACAAAAAACAAGTTAAAGAAGTTTTTTTGTTAATTTTGTAAATATCGTGAAACTTTTTACAAGTTAATTTTTAAAATATCTCACATTTTAAAAAAATTATGAGAATTTTTACTTATTAGCTAAAATTAACTTGATAAAAGTCTTCCATCTTTTTAAAAAACTTATGGAATTTTTTTTACTTTTTTCTTTGTATTTTTTTCTCCTAGAAATGCTTTTAGAAAAGGTTACACAAACATGCCCTTAATCATTTATGTGTAACTACCTGTTCTTACTAGCTTCACATACTATATTAGTAATAATGATTGCGTATGATCCACAGTCCATGGTTTCAATATAACTCTTGGCCAGCAGTGTGTCAATAACAGTTGTACAAACATCCCAATAGTCAAAATCAACCAACAAATGAACATTTAGAATACTGTTTGTGGAACTTCTATGACTTTGGGAAATAATGTGTTCATATTCAATTGAAATTTCATGAAAGTACATAACACATTATATCTTGTGAAAACCAACCTGATATAAATCAATAGAATATATTTACAGATGTTCAAAATTTAGTGTACACAAGCAGGTTTTGGGTGAGATGGCAAAGGGGAATGCAGTAGAAACATGATTCAAAGAGGACCCTTTTTCTCTGTGGATTTTCTGACAGGAGCATGGACTCCCTTTTGTTCTAATGATCCAGAATTCCTCCCTGCAGTTTTTGATTCTGCAATCTGTTCAAGAGTTTCTAAAACCTCTGTCATTGGAGGTCTTGATTTGGCTTCGCGATCAAGGCATCTTAGAGCAAGAGTAGCAGCCATGTAGGCTCCTTTTTGTGGGTATTGGCCTCCCAACCTTGTGTCCATAATCCGAAATAGTTTTCTTTTGTCACCCAAATATGGTTTTGTCCACTCTACTAGATTCTGCTCTACACCAGCTTTTGTTCTGTCAACAGCGCGCCGACCAGACAATAGTTCAAGCAACACAACTCCAAAGCTGTATACATCACTTTTAGCTGTCAGCCGACCTGTTAAGGAATAGGAGCTTAGTATGATGGTTTGCATAAAATGAGACATGTGGACGGAATTAGCTTCTGAATTCTATCCTAAGAACCATTACATTAGACCAGACATAATGAATCTAAAAATATACTTAATACTTTACACAGAGTTACAAGATTGACTTGGTAGTTGTACAGAAAAGAGAAGAGGGAGAGGTTGAGTTAAAATTCCTTCTATTAACATTCTAATAAAATACTTACAACTAAATGAACTAATATTTGACGATTTAAAAAAAAAAAAAAAAGTTTAGACAAAGCTCATGTATACCTGTTGCAACATATTCTGGTGCTGCATAGCCTTGAGTTCCCATGACTTGAGTAGACACATGAGTTCTATCACCGGTAGGGCCTGCCTTTGCTAAGCCAAAATCAGAGAGTTTGGCATTGAAATCCTGTAATTAATTCAGTGCATGATGAGAAATTATTTTTCATGATATAACAATAACTAAAAAATTGTTACATAATTTTTATCCTCAATGATCTTACAGCGTCTAGTAGGATATTAGATGCTTTGAAATCACGGTATATGACTTGAGATTTGTCATTATGAAGAAAAGCGAGTCCTCTGGCAGCACCAATGGCCACTTTCATCCTCACTGACCAAGATAGAGGCTGTGGTCCTCCTATCAAATATAGTAAGCCCATCAATCACAATGCAAACTACTATAATGCAGTAATATGTCATTTTCCTAAGTGAATTAGTTATCAAATCATACTCAAATATGTTAATAACAAAGAAGAACACTCTTAAAGAACCAGTTGTCTCTGTTGATATCTTTATTATTCTGAGTTTCTTTGATGACATAACCATTGAGGTAAAAGCTTAATAAACTAAAATTACAAGACAACAATGTAAGGTTTATGGTAACTTACTTCTAAACAGATGATTCTCTAAACTCCCTTTGGACATAAACTCATAGACCAACAGCCGGTGCTCTCCTTCCACGCAGTGTCCAATCAATTTAACCAGATTCTGATGGTGAAGTTGCCCAAGGTAGTTCACTTCAGTCTAAAAAATGATTAAAACATCACTAATTAGACCATTAATAATATCCATAAACAAGAAATACTTTCTTAGAGGCAGGGGAAGGGGTTCAATATAAAGTATGGTTAAGCCACCATAGACTTGGAAAAGGAAACAAAACACCATTGACTTGGAAAAGGAAACAAAACACCTACCAACCACTCCTTATGACCCTGTAACCCTTCAGGCTTGAGTTTCTTAACAGCAACTACCATCCCTGATCCAGGTTTCGAAGCTGTAAATGTGTGTTCATCAATCCACCCCTTGTAAACATAGCCAAATCCTCCTTCACCAAGAAGACTGTCAGGGCGAAAGTTTCTGGTGGCATTCTTTAGTTCATTGAAGGTAAAGGCCTTGAGATTTGGGGAAGACAAGATTTCACCCTCAGACCTTGGTGTGGGAAAGCTTGAGATATCACTTGCTTCAGTATATGACACAATTGACAAGTTGGAAGGACTAGATTTTGAAATTCCTGATACAAGCAGAAGATGGAAACAGTTAGTTCATATATGCTGCCCTTTTCTCAAACAAAAAGCAGACACTTTGCTATATCCTTAAGACACAACCAACTACACACTCGTATGTAAAATAATGTTCACACCTTCCACATCAGAGAGGGAAATGTATAATAAAGCACAAAGTATCCATTCTCCAATCCTGGTTCAAACGATCCCAAGGATTGAATCCTTGCAAGTACCAACCCTATCAAACCAAATTTGCAGCACCAAAACAAAAAAGACACAAGAAAGCCTCAAAAACCAACCAAGAATTCACACTCTACAACACCATCAAACCCACAGCTTTGAAACCCGTAGTGGAAAAAAGCAAAACTGACAAATGACAAAGGCAACCATTCATCCAGACACATCACATGCACCCCTTCAATACACAAAAACAGACAAGCTTTAAAAAATTATCCATAATCACGATTTCACTCGCAGCATTAAGATTTTTTTCCCCTCTCTACATCGCCGACCACAAGTGTGATCACATCAGCTACACTTCTTAATTTTCTAAAATTCAAAAATCACAACAAAGCCGCATCAGCAGAACTTGTCCTTAATTTCCTACAATGTCAAAGATTGAAACAAAACACAACTTTATCCGCATCGGCTTACCTTATCCTTAACTTTCTACATCATGAAGAATCACAACAAAATCTCATCAATTGTGGCCACCCCTTAACCGTTTTTCTTTTTTTTTTTTTTTTTGTCTATTCAAATCCACAACCTCTCCTTCTCCTTCTTCCTTCCTCCTTTTAACCAATGTCACCTTATCCCTTCTTACCTTAGTTTCTTACAATGGCAACAACCATCACAAAATCAAAACTTGGAATAAGTAAAACCTTGGAACAACTATTGTAGCATGGGAATAAGTAAGGAATGGCTAAAATAAAAGCAAAAAAGAAAAATTTACCAGAAGGGGTTCTGGAACTGTGAGTTGCTTCCACTTTGGCTGAAGAAGCTATGCAGTTACCCATTAGCCCCAGTCAGAAACAAAGTCACACACTACACTTGTTGGCATAAAAGAAGGACAAATGAACTAAAAAAAAGTGATTTTTCTGATGGGTTTAGTTAAAGTTGGAAGGAAAGAATGGTTGAAGAAAAAGGAACAAGAAAAGAGTGGGAACGGAAAGAGAGGAGAAAGTACATATGAATGACATAAGACATTGCGCGATTTAAGCCTAAGTGGTGTAATGAAGAGACACGAGAAGCGCGTGGGGTCACACTGCGTCACTTCCCTCTCAAGACGGGTTCTTCTTCACACTGCGCATTTACTATATTACCCCTAGGGTTTCTGATCCCTTTCACACTCCCATTAAATATTATACTTTATTACCATTGGGACATTCTCGTTGGAACATCCCATCTACGGATTCGGTTATAAATGTTTCACATCATACAAATTAAAAAACAAAACGAGAAAAAACTCGTGTGCTTTTAATTGGAATAAAAGAATTTTATATTAATTATTAACTAAAATTTATTTTATATAATTTTTAAAGTATTCAAATGATAAAGCCAATAAATTTATTATTTTATGTATAAAAGAATTGTGATTGTGAAAAATTGATTGATAAATATTAATTTTTTATAAAATTCTTTTGATTTAAATTTTATTTCAATAATTTTTATTTATTTATTTTTGTGTTGGAAAAATTCAAAATTAATTTTAATCATAAATTATTTTAAATTCAAATAATTTAAAATAACTTATACATAGAATCATAATTAACTCAATTTTATAATAAACTAGCATAGAAAAGCACGGAATAGTTAATTTACGGGATATTATTGTTGATTAAAATCTATTTACAAGATGAAAATTGATGTATTCTAAAATATAAAGAAAAATAAAAATAAATGAGACATTAAAAACGAACTATATAAAATTTACAAAGGCTATAGACTATTTTATTGTAAATAATCTATAAATTATATTTAAGATAATAAAAAAAGTTAAATCATAAATTTTATTATAACATGCATATGCTACATATGCATGGTTAGTTGATTACCTACACATTTTATTAATAATGCAAATTAGAATTTGAGTTAGTTTCTAAATAAGCATGAAAATAATAATAGAAATAAATAAAATTAATTTGGAATCCAGGGCACATAGGTGAAGAATTAAAATATGACAAAAATACATATAGTTCATTAAGTAAAAAATATGCAATATATAACTACTTCATTTTGATATTTTAAACATTAATATAGAAGAATATGTTATATTTTAATAATTAAATTAATTATGAGTTAATAGATAATGTGTATAAAATTTTATATTAAAAAATAATATAACTATTTAATATCTCTATAATTGTTCAAAAGTTTAGGAACGTTTATTTTGAGTGTTTTCTATTTTTGCTTTCAAACAAAATAGAAAAAGTAGTGAAAATATATTAAGTTACAATTTAAAAATCATTTTCTCTAAAAACATTTCTAAAAAACAACTGAAAACAGAAAAAAAGAGTTTGTTTTCATTGTTTTCAAAAATTAAAATTAAAACATCGTAAGAGTTTAATAACAATATTGTAATTATATAAAAACTATATATAAATGTATTAAATTATATATAAGTAGTTTATAACATTTTTACTACAATTGATTAATTTAACTATATTATTTTTTGAAATAGAAAATATCAAATGAAAATAAACAAATTTTTTTAATATTGAAAACTTAAAAAAGAAAATTGTTTCAAAAAATAAAAATAAAAATTAAAAACAAAAAATAATTTATCAAACAGCACGTCACCTTAGTTATCTTTTACACTTGAACTTATAGCATATTTTTATTTAACGTCAAATTTATATACAGTGTCAAGTAAAAATCTTTCATGCAAATTATAATTATAATATTTTTTATAAAAGAATAAAAAAATTAAACGTACTTACATTTCAATTAATGTTTCAGTATAAAAAAATTTTAATCATATAATTTATACAAACAATTTTATATATTTTTAAGTAAATTTTTTTTATTAAAATAAAATAAAATAATTTTATAAAATTAAAACTTATGTATATATATAGTGTTAAATACTCATAAGAAAACATTTTGAATCTAGTTTTGCGTATAATGCTTTCAAGTAAGATTATCATCCATGAATAATACTTGTAGTATTTTCCATAAAAGAAATTATAACTAATTTAATTTATGGTAATATTAATAATAATTAAAAATATATGTGCATTGTATATTTATGAAAAAATAATTAGTGTGATTATATAGATATTAGTAAATAAAATTTGTATAAGAAGTTTTATCTTTTATTTATTAGTACCTATGTAAAAAAATTCCATAATAAAAATTGTATTTTATTAATAGAAACTACATGAGACCTTTTAGAAAAAAATTCAAAATAGATATATAATAATTTACTAATAATGTTTTATTAGCAGCTAGATGAGATTTTATAATATTAATTTGTTGTAAGATATTTTGTTAAATATATTTTAATATAAATATTTAATTTTAAATAATACATGAAGCAACATATTTAACCAAACATAAATTTTTATTTAAAAAATTAAAATGCTTTTATAGGATTTCGAAGTTTTGTCAATTATATATTTAAAGAAAAAATTTGATATATATAATGATTTTGCTTATAATAACATCAAGTAAAATTGTCTCTTGTAAATGATAGTTGTAGTATTTCTTATTGAATAAATTAAAACTAATTTAGTCTATGAGATTGTTTAGTAAATACTTTAAAATTATTTTATGAATATTTCATTAAAATTATTTTTTAATAACGTGTATGTGAAATTATTAAACATAAAGTCCATATATTATCTTGAAATAATTACTTCTTTAATCTTATTTATAAGACCCAAAAGTCAATGAAGTCTAACTAGGTTGAATAAAATGAGTGAATTGTTATAAACTACTAACACTATCTTCAACTCTTATTAGAAGATCAACAAAAAAAAATATAAGACCCAATTTTTTAATTCATGAAGATTAAGTATAAAAGAGTTTTATATTAATATTCAATCATAAGTCTTCATTTATATGATTTTTAAAGTATTAATTGGTAAAATCAACAAATTTACCATAAATGAAAAGTTGTGATCGAATGTGAGTGTAAAAATAGAAAAGTCAACAAACTTACATTAATAGTGTAAAAGTAGAAAGTCAACAAACTTACAATATTTCTTTTGATAGAAAATAAAGAGTATTTAAGTATAAAAAATAATAATTAATGCATTATGAAGATTAGATAATAATGTAAAAATAGAAAAGTCAACAAACTTGTGTAAAAGTAGAAATCAACAAACTTACAATATTTCTTTTGATAGAAAATAAAGAGTATTTAAGTATAAAAAATAATAATTAATGCATTATGAAGATTAGATATCATAAAAAGGATAGAAAACTTTTTTTTTATCTTAGTATTATAACTACAGAAAAATTAAATTAATCAATCATAATAATATCGAATAAGATTAGTTCCTGAATAATATTTGAGGTTTCTTTCATAAAAAATTAAAATAAATTTAAGTTATAATATTATCGAGTAAATAATTTAAATAAAATAAAATTTAAATTTATATTATAAAATACTAAATATATTTATTAAACTAATTGTTCACATATCCAATATATATATATATATATATATATATATATTTAAAATAATTTTATAAATATTAAAATATATTTTAAATAATGAAGATATAATAAGGAAAATAATTAAAATATTAAGAAATAAAAAAAAAGAAAAGAAAAAGATAAAATAAATTTTAAATTTATTATAAATATTCAAATATATTTAAAATAATAAAGAAATAATAAGGAAAATAATGAATATATTAAGAAATGAAAAATGAAAATTAGAAAGGAAAATTATAAAATAAATTTAAATTTTTGTAGTAAAATATTAAAATATATTTAATAAACTAATTTTTCACACATCTAATATATATATATATATACATATATATATATATATATATTTAAAATAATTTTTTTAAATATATTTAATAAACTAATTTTTCACACATCTAATTTTTTAAATATTAAAATATATTTAATAATTTAATTTATGATATAAAAAATAAAGAAAGATAATAAAATTTAAATTAAAATTAAATAACATGAAAATAAAAAATAAATGGAGAAAGTAAGAAAAAAAGAAAGAGAAAAAGAAAAGGCAGATAAGAAAGAAAAAATTGAGAATAAAAATAAAAAAAGAAGAAATTAGAATATAATAATAAAATAAAAATAAATAATAAAAAGAAAAGTATAAAGAAAAGAATTGAAGAAGAAATGAAAAGCGAAAAAAGAAATGGCCAAAATGTTTTAAAAAAAAACAAGTGTCAAAAAGATAGGAAAGGCAAAAATGGAATTTTATAAGCCTATTCCTTTTTAAAGTTAGGGTAATTATACATGTTTTCTTGCATTTTTAATCATTATTTATCAAACTCGAAAGTGAAGTTTAGTGTATTATATATATATATATATATATATATATATATATATATATATATATATATATATATATATGTATGTGTGTGTGTTTTTTGTTGACCACTTACACACTTTCATAGGTGCTATAAATGTCATTGGAGGTCTTTTGCTTAAAATGAGTGACATGAGTTAGACTTCAACCCAAATTTATAAGGTTAACAAGCTTATGTAATACCATCGATTTAACTTAGTTCTTCAACATGTATTGGACAAATATATATATATATATATATATATATATATATATATATATATTCAGAAACATTAAACTAACTTTTATTAATTTTTAGATTTGTTTTTATAATTTTGATTATTTCTTATGATTTTCAAGTATAAAATTATATAAATTATGAGTTATTTTATATTTTTTTAATGACAGCCGAGTTATGCGAGTCAATTCTTGATCCCCTGAGTTGACCCTTGACTCTATGAGCCCCCTAACTCGACCAGGTTGATGGCCGATCCTAGTTTGATAACATTGAGTTAGATAAACTTGACTTGTGAACTCAACTCATAAGAGTTTACTTTAAATAAAAATAATATAGAATTAAATAGGGATGTTCATGAGTTGGGTTAAGTCAAGTTTAGGCAAACCCAAGATTCAACCCAATTATAACTCATCGGATCAGGTTGGATTTTCATTTTTTTTCGTTAAACCCGACCCATCCCATCATTGGACGGGTTAAGTTGAGTTAACTGAGTCGCCATTTTTAAAAAAATATTATTTTTAAAGAATAAATTGAATGTTTAGATTTTTTTATATGTTTTTTTAAAAATAGAATATATCATTATTGTAACATAAAAAGAAACAATAAACGATTAGCTCTGATAGTGTGAAGAATCAACTCCCAAGTCATAACACACATATCTATAACCAAACATTATTACATTAGTAGGATTATTGTGGTCTTCGTTCTTCTAATTAAGTTATATTTTCAATACAGAGTATTTTGTTTGAACTTTGTTAGTATTTACAAGACTTTTACTCAAAGACACATTACAGTGTTATAGATAAAAAGAATTCATTGGCCTAAATATTAAAAACTCATGTACTTAGTCTTTGACATAACATCTTTTTACCGTAATCAGTAACATATTCAAGACATATCATTGTTATGACTTCAGAAACATGCTTAGTCAATCAATAATAACTTAAAAAACTATTATAAATTAAACTATTAAAGATATTTTTTAATTTAAAATCATAAATAATAATAGTATAATATAATTATCGGATTGAGACAGGTCTCGGTTCAACCCACTAAACTTGTCATCCAACCGGTAAAAGATTGTATTTGATTAGGTTGGATTGTGTTTCACCCAATCTAAAAAAAAAAAAAAACTAAACCCAATCACTTTGGGTTGGATTGTGTCATTGGGTCACTCAACCCAATGAACAACCATACAATTAAACATTTCAATAACATAATAAATCAAAATAGTAAATCATAAATTTCACAATACTTAAATAAATAAGTCTAGCCATGCATCACTGTGGATAATAAATTGCAAATATGATAATAATGGTAGAACATTCTCATCCATATTTGATATTGTTAAAAACTAAAAGTTTGATGTTCTTAGAGATGATTATTCTTCCATTTAAGAACAATATATTAAATGAAAGTATGTTGAGCTCTAAATGTGTACAAAATAATCTAATTTGTTGATCCAATGACAACTTGAGTTGGGTAAAGTATACCAATTTTACCCAAAATTTACTGCAAAAAGAGTTTATCCACAAGTTAACTCATTTAGGATAACTAGACTCATAAACTTGTAAGAATCAAAGAATTAACTCGAGAGTTTAATAATCAAAGATGATGTAATATTTTCAAACATATAAGAGGTATTAGTATAATATATTTAACTAAAGGATGTTGGTGTAAATTTTTTTTAAAAAAAATAGCATTATGTGTAATTTAATAAAAATTAAAAAATACATATGTAATTAACTCTAAATTATATTATCTTAAAATTGATTTTACAAAATTAATTATATTTAAAAGTAACTTTGTTAAGTAGATTCAATCATTCAAAGACTTACGCTTTTGTTAGATTCCAATCCAAGATTTTATCCAATATTCTAGGATTGATTGATTTGAATGGGTATTTTATCCACTTTAAAATGATTCTGAGTGAGATTTGACTTCATCCATTGAGGAGTTCAGTTGCCAAGTCAAATGACTAATTCAGTTTGGCACTCTGGTTAAATTAACTTTAAAATGATAAGCCTTAAATAATTTTTATTCTAAATAAATTTATTGATCTAAAACATTCAATAACAAAGTTAGGAAAACATTCTTGTGAAACATTTTAAATAAATTTATAATATTAATTTTATTAAAAATATTAAAAAAATTACAATATTTTTTTGTTTTTGAAAACAAATAAAATATTCTTGTTTTAGGTTTTAGTTTTTTAACTTTGTGTCTTGAAAGGTTAAACTATATTGGAATTAAAATCTAGTGGCAATTTACTGTTTCCTTCAAAACTAGTAGCTAACAGCGTTTTTTTATTTTTATTTTAAGAAAAGTAGATAGCAGTATTAAAATTTTAGTTATTTTAAGTGGTAACCACCATTACAAACACAAAAAATAATTTAAGAAACAGATAAAGATTTTCTAAACATTGACGTGTTATTCAAACTTATTGTTTGACTGAGTGTTCAACTTATAAAAAAATTCATTTTGATAAATAATTTGAAAAGTAATCTACAATGGTATTGAAAGATCTTTCAATCTATCAATAAGTTTTTTAAATACTGAAATAATATTATTTAATTAAAATTGTTCAATTATGCAATAGTTAATATATATATATTGTTTAATATTTTATTAAGAGTATTTATATAATTTTCAATATCTATTTACCATTTCTTTTTTATTTTTATATATACAAATGAAAGAAAAGAAAAATATTTTCTTTTTTTATCAGACAATATATAAAATGATCTCAGTAATTACTAGTTGTCTAACTTATTTTTTATTTTTTTTTAAAGCAGACATATCATTAAGAAAAATATTGCTTGAACCACTGCATTCTATTCTACATCCAGGAGAGAAAATAGAGAAATGAACGAGAAAAAAATTATAGGTTAAGCATCTCCTAGATTTATTGAGTTTTTTTTATTCTATCTACAGTATTTTTTGTAGTATCTGCAGTGTAATGTCACTAATAAAAAACTCATATATAAATTTGTTTAAATGTTAATAAACTTAAAAAATTTTAAGAAGGTCACTCTTATATTTTTTTTTTATATAGTATTACTTAATTAAGTTGAGGGTGATTGACGAAAAACATATATTTATATATTAATAAGCGGATTCGTATATAAAAAACTCATTTTGTGTAAAAAGACACACTCTTTCATGTAGATTTTTCTAATGCAGATTTCTTATTGATTAAAAAAATTATTTTTTTTTTAAAAGAGATATACAAGAATTGGAGATAGAAAGAGAGCATGAAAAAAAGATATAGATATTGAATATTAATTAAATTTTTGAAAAGTTGTGTTTATCCTATAAGATTAAATGAAAATGAATAATAAATTCTATTTAAATTACATTTTATCAATTTAAATATTATAAAATAAAATAAAATTATAAATATTAGATAGTTTAAAAATTAATCAATATTTTATTTTACAATTTTATTGTCGTATAGTGTTATATTATATTATATTATATTATATTATATTATATATTGAGAGAGAGAAAAACTTTATTTTTTTTTCTCTAATCAAATTTGAAAAGATTAAAATATGTGTTTCTTATTTTAATATATTCCTTTTCTCTAACATAGCACCAAATAGGACAAAGTAGGATAAATAAAAATCAGTAACCTGACCTACCCTTACAAATCTATTAAAAAATTTGATATTCGATCAGTTTTAGGCAGATTGGCGGGTTAAAATGAATTGACATATAATTTCTAATGGGTTGCAACAGACAGGTGCAAGTTTGATTTTTACAACCCACCAATACTCTATCCAAACCGCTTATTTTATATTTGTACATATATATATATATATATATTATTTTTTAGTTTTATAATTAATAATTTTTTTATTTTTATCTTTTTAAATAATTAATATAATTCATACTAATTATACTGAAAAAAAAGTATCTGATATATTATTTTTTAAATTTTTTTAATCAATTGTAAAAACATTAATTATTTATCATTCATCTTCTTTAATTGAATATTTTTTTAGTGTAAAACAATTTTTAAAATTATGACATAAGTTGTTTTTACTTTTATAAACTAATTTTCATTTGAAAGTTTATAATTTTTTTAAAAAAAAAAATTAAAGTCTAAATTATGTAAACTTGTCAAACCAACTGATAAGTCCTCAACTCAAAAACCACAAACTCACGAGAGTAAATGATAAAAATTGAATAAAAAATTAAAAAAGATGAGTTCGAGCGAAATGAAGTAAAACACGATCCGACCCAATACTCCCACCGGACAAACATAATAAATCTTACCTTTATATACCCAATACTCCCTTTTACTCTTTCAAACAGTACGTAAGCCATGATGACATAGGCAGGGCAAAATGGTCAAGCACAAATTTAGTGGCTTGTAACCCAAGCGAAAAAGCTTTAAGGATAGAATTGTTTTGGTGGAAAAGTCAAACAAAACAATGAAAGATGTTTTGAAGAAAGTGTCGGAATGAGTGCATTGGAAGGTGCCAACCTAAAGAAAACTAATCAAAGACAACTTGACTACGTATGACAACTAATTGGATATTGTCTCCATCTCATCTATAACAAGAGTGCTTCATAACATCCAAATTTGGATGCCACATTTCATAACCAAATTTTGGAGCATACCACACAAGACTCTCGAAAATGCCTTTGTTGTGTAATTCATTTGATTAATTATGGGTAAATTCAAAAGTGTTTTCATTATGTCCAATATTTCTTTAATAGTATGAAATTTGATAGATAGATACATATAGAAGAAAAAAAAAAAAGAGGAAAGATTACCATATTGTAAAAGAGAAAAGAGTATATCTAAGCTACACAATCATGAACGAATGATCAAGATTTAAAATGATATAATTGCTTAACAAGTGCATGTGAGTTTTAAAAAATTCTCACCACTTGTGTATTTTAATCTTGATAGAAAATCTAGGGCTTAAGCTTGGTCAAAAAATTATAAATGAATTTTAATATTGCTTAATTTTTAATAAATTTTAAACTTAATTATTATTTAAATTATAACTTAATATTTTATTTTTTTTAATTGTGAAAATAAAAAATATGTGAAATGATTTAATATAACTCACATACTTTGTTTGATCAAATGAGTTAGACTCTTTTTTCTTTTTTTTTAATGTTCAAGTTTTATGTTTTTGGGCATCTTAGCACATCACATTTACTATTGACATTCTCACCTCTATGAAATTACTCCTTCTCCCACCATTTCTCTTATCTTTCCCCTTCTCTTCCCCTTAAACACTCCCTTCCATTATCCATTTCCTTTTCATCATTCCTTTCCTAAGGTTTTCTCCCTTTTATTAACCTCTTCAACTCTTTCTCTCATTATTTTCCATCAAAATGTTTTGTAGGTATGTTTATATCTCTTTTTATTGGATAATTGTATTATATTTCCTTATAATTTTCTCTAAAAAATGTTTAAAGGCATCAATTAGCATCTTCAAACCATATTTGAGAAAGTAACCTCTCACACTTAGGCTTATGAGGGTATATAATTGACCTTGTGGTAGCATAAGAGTAGGACACTTCATGAACACGTACACAATGGAATAAGAAGACTTGTTGACTTATGTTTTGTATTTAACACATTGCATTATTTTTTTGTTTAGTTTCAATACACAATGTTATGCATCTATGAAGACTTTAGTACGATATATCTTCCATATTCTCGAATCGATCTATATTTATCAAGTTAGTTATTTTTAAAAGTTGGTTTAGGATATTATTTTGTTTCAACTCCTTGAAAAAAAGTAACATATTAATAAAAATACTTTATTACAGAAAAAAAAAGTTTTCTTTATAGTACATGATGTGAAAAAATATTACACCACAAAACCACGTTTTGTTCTGAAGGACATTTACATCATTATATATAAAAAATCAATTTTGGGATTTAAATGGCAATAATGGGTGATGCTGATGCCAATAGTATTGTAATTTCCTTTTATCTTTTTCAATGTCCACTTAGGTGGCCCAAACTGCAGTCAATGCTTCACATTTGGAATTGAGAAGTTTCTTTTTAACACTTTTTATTTTCTATTCACACTCATACATTTAAAATAACCTTTAAAATCATAGTATACTTTTATGTGTATTTTAGATTAACTAATTCGTAATATAAATTTTAAAGTATTTTAGATTAATTAATCTGAAATGACTAAAATTTATATTCCAGAGATAAGTTGATTTGATATACATTATATGAGTTAAGGCTCTACATGAATTCTAGTTCCTACACCTTCCCTTAACAAACACTCAATTTTAATAATATTTTAAAATAAATTATCAATAATTTAAAATATTACAGTTAAATATTTTTATCTTAATTAAATTCATAAAATAATTTATACGTAAATATTGTTTATTATAAATTTATATATTTAGAATATTTATTTACTATTATTTTAATTAAATACAAAAATATTTATCTCACATAAACTAAAATATATATTTAAAATTTTTATTGTGACTCTCAACTTTTAAAATTGATATTCATATCGGATGAAAAACTAATTAACACATATGCAATGTTACCGTTGATTTCACATTTATTGTTATAAATAAATAATTTTGATACTTAAGACATATACTTGTATTCGGTGTTCCTTTTTAATGAATTTAGGATAAACATTTACATCAAACTTAACTCAACTTTACAAAATCGATTTAAAAGATAAAATTTGTAACCTTAATTATATATTATTATTTGTGCCGGTAAATGTGACTCTTTTTTTTAATATAAATAATTAATTTTTGTAAATAAATAATGATTATTGTACAAATAATTAATTATTATTCAACGATTAACATTAACTTTAAAATAATTAGTCTAACAAAATTTTAAACGTTCAACATCTTGAATTAAAAATTGAGGACTAAAATGACCAAAGTTAGAGATTAGAAGTTTAGAACGTATAATTAAACCTATAAAAAATTATTAAAAGGGTAAATTAACGAACTCTTACTCTAAAAGTCACTGCAATGTTGTAAGAAAAGTAAAATAAAATGAACACACCTTTCACGTTTGGCACAAAAATTATATTTTAAGTCAACCATACATTCAGTAAGAAGTTAAAATAAAAGCATAGTTTGGCAAAGTTAGCCAACAAGAATTATTTCAAAACCACCTTATCGTTCGTAATTCATAAAGTTTAATAAATACACAATAAATGAGTTTTATATTAACATTTAATTATATTTTTATTTATGACTCTAAAGTAAAATTTAATTAGTATATATTATTAAATAAAAAGTTACACTAAATTTTAATTATAATTTTTTATTTACAATAAATTTATTGATTTTATCTATTAATAATTTAAAAATCATATAAATAAAAATATATAATAAAACGTAAATGTACAATTTTTTTATTCTATAAAACTCTTTTATTCTATCATTATATATTAATTAAATTTTTTAAAATATTAATTGATAAAATAATAAATTTATAATAAATAAATATAATTGAATATGATACATACTGATTAAACTTTAATTTATAATTCTAATTAAAACATTCAATTATAATAATTATAATCAAATTTATAACATTAATTAAACTCAATAAATAATTATAATTAAACTTATAATTATTTAATAAATTTAATTAATATTTACGATTTTACACTTATATTTTAAAAATTATATAAATAAATAAATAAAGATGTAATTAATGTTCTAGTAAATGCATGTTGAATGAAATGAAAGGTGACATAACAGTTCGACATCACACGGTAATTTCTTGTTTGGGAGGCCAACAAGGAGAATGAAACTGAAGCGTCCAACCAATAACCAACCTCCACGTGTCAGAATCGACTTAACTAACTTTCCTATCCTTGCAGTCACGTGTTTCACTCTTATAACAACACCGTCGTAACTCGTAACGGCCCGTCGTTTATCTCTCGCTTCTAATGGAGGCTCGCGGTGGCGGCCTCCGCCGTGGGCTCCTGCTGGCGTTTTGCGTCGCCGGAATCTGCTCGGCGTACGTCACCCAAGGCGTTATTCAGGAAAATCTGTGCGTACGTTTATTCTTTCGCATTCTATCAGAGGAAAATATTAAGGAATTTTCATTTTTTTTATGAAAAAAATAACTTATGCTTGTCCATGTATAAAATTTTACAGTAACAATTTTTTATTTATTTATAGTAAAATTGTTGAATTTTTTAATTAATACAATATTTTGAAATTATATAAAGAAAAATTGTGAGTGAACTAAAAAATACACAAATATTAAACTCTTGTTTTGGTTGTGTTTGATTTAGATCGACGAAGCGGTTCGGTTTAGACGAGGAAAGGTTTGAGTTTCTGGCGTTTCTAAACTTGGCGCAGAGCGTGGTGTGTTTAGTGTGGTCATGTACCAGTAAGTGAGCTTTTATCTCTTTTGTTCTTTCTCAGTTTTCTTTCTATGTTTAACAAAAATTAAAATTTGGATTATAATATGTATGTTAGATTATAAACATTTTTGAGAAATAAATTATATGTTTGAAAATTCAGTTTAAATTTAGAAGAAAAAAAAATTATTCTTTAGAAGTTGAAAATTTGTGTTTCTTCAAACAACTTATTTTCTTTTTTAATTATTTTCGTACTCTTACATATATTATTATGATGTGTTTGTTTAAATTATTTTTAAATAGAATAAAAACTTATTTTAATTTTTAGATGTTTTATTAAAATTTTTAAATAAATCAAAATTTAAAAAAAGCTAAAAATAATTTATTTGAGTATCTTCTAAAAATAAACTGGTAATAATAAGTTGTGGAAACTGTTTTAGGAGAAATAGAAAGCTAAAACATTCAAATTTATTTTTTTTTGCACTTAAATATAAAATAAAATTATTTTATAAACATCAATTAATTATAAAAAATAATTTATTTTTCAGCTTAACTAAATTCACCGTTAGTTGATTTGTTTGTTGCACCCAAATAAAATTAATTATTTTCATATCACTTTTAGAAAACTTACTAAAACAAAAATTGTTCCGGATTATAATCAATTATAAAATAAGTGATTGTACCTATAATTAATTCTTCAAATAATTTAATTTTTCAAATTTTCTAAACACGTTTTTATTTTATAATTATCATGAGAAAAATAAAATATTTTAAATTATATTATTTATAATATTTAAATTTAAAATTTTACTTGTAAAAAGGATCCAACCCATTTGATTAAACATAGTGTGTGTTCAATTCCTATAGAAAAAAAATACAATTGAACATCATACTTAAAAGTTTCAAACTTTACCAACTATACCTTTTAATTAACAAGTTGTTTCGAAGTTACAAGTGAATTAAATTATTTAAAAGAAGGGAAAGAAGTAGAAGGTAGCTAGAATAACATTTCTAGTTAACAAATAACATTTATCTCTGACAAAAAAAATTAACAAACAATTCAAACTTGAACGTCGGCTAAATTAAGTTCAAGTTTTACAAGATTCACATTAACATCCCGTTAATGATTAATTTATTTAAACTAATGGATAAAGATTTTACTATTTTTTATTGTTCATATTTATCATGAAAATAAGGAATTTTTTAATGTTTAAATTTTTTATAGGTTTTATAATAGTCAAAAAGTTTTAAATTTTTATTTACTAGATTACGAAAAAATATAATTGTGTACAATGTTTCGATTTCACAAAATCACATGTTAAATACATATTTCTTATTTAAATTATTATTAATTTTTACTAAATTCTAAATTAATAGTTTTTTTAAAAAAAGGATTTTTCCCTAAAAAAACTAAGTTATAAATGAGTTAAACAAGCTAAGCTCAAAATTTATTTTTTTAAACAAATTAAGTCCAAACTTATCTTACATTTATTTGAATCAGTAAGTCAAGCTTTAAGTCAACCATTTTTTATTTTTTTTTGCGAGAAAATTCTAAAATTTGAAATATTGGGCTTAATTTGACTCATTTACACCTCTTACATAATACCTAATTAACTAAATTTTAGAGTTATTCCGAAATAAAAAGAAATGAGTTCTTGTTTTTGTGTAGTTCTGTTTGTTTTTTTTGGTAGATGCTAATATAAATATGAATGGACAGTGACTAAGATATGGTGGAGTGAGAGTGATGATGGTGCTCCTTGGTGGTCATACTGGAGTGCTGGTATTAGCAACACTATTGGTCCAGCTATGGGGATTGAAGCACTCAACTATATCAGTTACCCTGCTCAGGCATCTTCCTACTTTTACCTTCTTTTTTATATGATCTCTATTCATTTTATTTTATATGTTGAATAGTAGAGTAAAAAACTTATTTACTCTCATTTCATTTTATATAATTAAGCATTGATTAATAAACTTTTTTATTTTGTTGATATTCTAATAATAGTTAAAAAACGTATTAGAAAGTTTACAACAACTCATGCACTCTACTTAACCAATTGAACTAAATCCCCTTATAATAAACTTATTATATTATAAAGAGTTGTTTTTAATTATATCTTTACTTTTCACAATATTAATTAATTTATACATTTATAGTTAAATTACAATTAAAAATTATAGATATGTGTTTATTATAGAGTATAAATAAAAAATGATACAATAAAAATAATAAAAAATATGATAACTGTTTTATGGAGTTTATAAATTTACTGCATTTTATTATTTCTGGATGAAAATCCATTGTTCTTAATTTGTGTTCCAATTTTTGTTCTCACCAATCAAGTTATTTAATAAATTTTATCTTTTATGTAATTCATATGATATGATATTTCTAGATTGATGGAATAAAAAATAGGACACAAAATAGAAGATTTTCATCTGAATATATAATCTTAATAGATAATTAAAAAGTGAAAGTATTACTCAAATATTTTTATAGAAGCTGTTAAAAACTCTTCTACTCAGCATCCAAATAGGTTTTAAGATTATTTTAGCTAGATAGGATTAGTTTATCTTAAAAAGTTAATATAACTAATTTTTTAAGATGAGTGTATATTATCTTAATCAACATGTAGAAAATGACATTAGGTCTAGACGTCTAGTATTTTTTCTGTTAAATGTTAAAGACACTAATTAAAACAATAAAATAAAGTAGATTTTTTAAAATACATAAAAATATATTTTTATGATTTTTAATTAGAGTTTAATTACTTATATTTTATTAGTGCAAAAAATTTTAAATTGATATTCAATTACAACATTTTATTTAATGAAATTTTCTTGACTTTATCAATTAATACTTTAAAAGTCATGTAAACATTGTAAGTGTAAAATTCGTTTACATTGTAAGTGTATATATTAAATTGATATTCAATTACAACCTTTTATATTAAGACTTTTGTAATTGAATGTCAATGTATAATTCTTCTACATTGTAAGTGTATATATTAAACTCTTTTAATTATGCTTTCATATAAGTTTTACTACAATTTTCTTAGCAAAACTATTTTTGAATTTTTATTAAGTTTAATTAGTATATATGATAATGTAAAAAAAATTTATACTAACATTTAATCACAACTCTTACTATAAATGAAAGATTGTGATTGAATGATAATGTAAAACTTTTTAATCTAATAATGCATACTAATTAAACTATTTTATATTTACTTATGTATTCGCCTCTCTAACATAGTTCAATATTCTGAAAGAATAAGTTTTGAGAATGATAATTATAATTATTATAATAATAAAGGTTCTTACTAAGAGAATGATGACTTTACCTATTTACTAATGCTATATCAACCAAAAAAAAAATTTACTAATCCTATAGAGTGTGCTAAACAGAAGTAATTGAGAAGTTTTTATTGGAAAATAAATTACTTATTAACCGAATGAAGTAATAAAAAGAGTTATTTAATACTTAGTTTTTTACGTTATTAAAAATTTTAAAACAAAAATATTTAAGAATGAATGTGGAATATTTTTATTGGTGTTACTTAAAATATTTTTTTTATAAGCAATTGGTGTTTATTTCATAATGAAAAGTAAAAGCCTCAACATTAAAATAAGAATTAATTGCTTACACAGACAATTTTAACTTAAAAACAAGTAAAAATCATGAGATTACTTAACTTAAATAAGCAAATTTTGTAGAGATGTATAACTAGAGAGAAGAGTTGTTTAAATTAAATAAAATAAAAAGGTTGATGTGTCAAGTATGAAAACAACTTGTGATTGTGGATCAACAATAGTCTTATAACATTGTTTAATATTCCCTTATTTTGTAGATATGTTTTATTTTCATTATTTTTTGAGATCTTCAAATATTTTAGTATAAAGGTCTTTTGAGAATTTCATTTGAATTGCAACTTCTCGACTTATATGTTTATGAGAATGCTATTATTTTGGCTACTTGCAGGTCCTTGCAAAATCCTCAAAATTAATTCCAGGTTAGTATATATACTTGTGTTGTGCTATGGATATATAAGTGGAAACTAGTTCCTTTCTTTATGATTCCATCTTTTGAGTGAGATTTTCATTCATTATTCTTTGGTGTATCAACATGATATAATATGGTACAAGTTTGGTAGAACTTGTAATATTTTGAGTCTTGGGTACTAGGAAGTTTCATGATAACATGTGGGTACCATTAAAAGAGACTTTAATGCCCAAGTCAACGTTGGAATAAAAGAGTCATTAAGAGTGAATAAAATTGGATATCTGAAGATGGGGTTTAGTTATCTTTTATACTTGTTTTTGTGGGAGTTTTGCTCCTAGTTACCTTCTTAAGAAGATGGGTTTGGGCTTGTGCTAAGGTCATCATGATGCCAAGGTAGACGTTGAGTGCTGAGATGTGGTGTCGAAGTGTGTTTGGGGTTGCAGTCTCGACATGAGGTCGGGGTGAATGGTACATATACCCCCTAGCGTCCAGGTTGACCAATCAAGAGAAAACTAAAGAATTTATGGTAGCATGTGTGTGCATCGTTTCATCTTGATTATTATCTTGGATGTGCGAGGTAGCGAATGTTGTTTTTAGGTAGAGAGTGTCTCGTGTGGGCAGAGAGTGTCTTATGTGGGCAAGGAGTGTCAAGATGAGTAAAGAGTATTTCCTCTGACAAAGAATGTCGAGATAGACAAAAAGTGTCCTGTCGGACAGAGAATGTCAAGTTAGTTAGTACGTAATGGTTTGTTGTTCGCCATTTGCTTGCGATTTTCTATGCAGTCGTTTCGTCATTGTGTGTGCCTTGTTCCAAGCTCTTTTAATGGCGATGCTCAACCTTGTCATTGCCGGTGTCTCGTGTTATTCTATTGCAATGTCGATGCTTGGTTTCGTTGTTTCAAGCATTTCGGGTCAAGTTGTTCCATTGGTGGTGTTCGCTCCGTCATTTCCCTCTTTGAACTGTTGATTCTGGAGATCGTGTAGTTGGATTTTCATGGCGATATTCTCCTATCTCAGGGTGTATCCATTTGTTTGTTTCCTGATCTCTTCCATGAAGTTGGTTTCGTTCATGGCGGATTGGGATGTGTCACTCTTGGTTTCTTACACTTCTCACAGACAGCGCTAAATGTTCTTACCGGGTTTGGCAAGACTTGTAATCTCTCGCCTCTTGGGCACTAGAGACTTTGTAGCAACAAATGAGTACCTGCAAAGAAGACTCTAATACCGAAGTCAATTTTAAAATAAGAGAGAGATTAAAAATGGATAGAGTTGGAAGTGAGATTTAACTATCATTTTATATTTGTTTTTATAATAATTTTATTTCTAATTATCTTTTTTAAGAAAATGCGTTTAGGCTTATGCAAGATGGTTACTATGTTGAAGTAGACGTTGAGTGCCAACATATGCTAATTTGCATTTGGAGTTGCGGTCCCATGTCGCGGCGGAGGGTGCAGTGATAATTTTTTTCTTTAAACATGTTCTTCAGGAGTTGATTTCGTTCATATGTATGAAAAAGTATTTGTCGTAAGAATCACAGTTTTGATCAACACTAAAAATTGGAAAAATCATATTAGTTCTACAAAGAAAACGTAACCAAACCCTATTGATAAATCAAACTACAACAGTTCTCTTCAAACCAAACTAAACTTTTTCTTTGATTCAGTGAGCTGTTAACAATGGTTCGATTTTTCAACTCAGTTTTTATCATAATTCAATTAGGCTCACTAATCACTTCAAACAGCTATACTTTTTTGTGTGTGAGATGGAGAGAACTGAAGCATTATCCTAAAATAGATAATAGAAATCTTGTTATATAAGCTTTTTTCTCTATTCTTGAGTGGTTATTACTTATTCACACTTTTCAACCAAATGTCTAACAAAGTAACTATACCTTTATTCAGTTATGTTGATGGGTACTCTGATATACGGCATAAGATACACTTTTCCAGAATACCTTTGTTCATTCCTTGTTGTTGGAGGGGTATCAACATTTGCAATTCTAAAGGTTAGGAACTCATCTCAATTAGTGCAAATCCTTTTTATCTTTAGCCAGTATATCCTCTTGAAGAGTGATACAAAAACTATTTCAAAAACTCTTTTTTAAAATTCTTTCTAATACTCCTCTTCCTTCTTTTAATTGGAATCATGTGAAGTGTGAATGCAACTCAGCTTTCAATTTGCTCGTCATTTATTTTCCATGCTTATATGCAGACTAGCTCAAAGACTATCAGCAAGTTGGCACATCCAAATGCTTCCCTTGGATATCGGCTATGCTTCCTTAACCTTGTTTTTGATGGATTTACAAATGCAACACAGGATTCCATAAAAGCAAGGTGATGTATGACAAATTTATACTTATGCATGTTGCAATTCAAAATTGTTTTTGTTTGACTCTTGCACTTCCTTTATTTATTTTTTTAAGTATTAATACACACTTTTTTTAACACATTTTATTTTACTAATTAAAAGCTACAAAATTATTATAAAGTTCATTAAATAAAAAATGAGACTTACGCAATTTTTTATCAGTTTAATTAATATATATGGTTAATGTAAAAATTTTTAGACAGATATTAATGTAAAAAATTTATTAACTTTATCTATTAATATTTTAAAAATCATATAAACAAAAATTTATAATTAATGTTATTTTATATTTTTTACCATAGACCCTTATTATATAAGATCCAAATTTTTAAAGTGATTTAATCCATTTTATAATATCTAATATATAATGTCCCATCTATTCATTTTTTATTAAAAAAAATAGCTTGCATTCAATGCATTTCTTATAGTTATTTTTTTATGATTCTCTTTATTGGAGTTTAAGATAGTATAAATGATTTATAACGACTGATGCACCTTCCTTAACAAATCCTTGAAATGCATTTCTTATAGTTAAATAATTAGGTAAATTTTCATTTTACTTCTTCAAATATGAAGGACTTAGAAAAGATAACGAATAGTTTTAAAAAGATAATAAATTTAGCAAATATTCATTAAATAAATAAAGGCTTGGGAATATAAAGCATTTAGCTTCTTTAGTTTTAAACAGCGATCAATATTTTTTCTATTTATTTGATTTTATTTCGATAATAGATTTACTTTTAATTTTACACATATAATTGATATAGTAAATATTTTTTAAACTCATTATTTATCAAATAATTACTTATTAAAAATTAGATGTTAAAATAATTAATTGTGTAATAAATAATTGTCTCCCCTTTAAGACATTTATGGATCCATTCATCTTTTCAAAAATAATTACTTATTTTTCTTCCCTTGAAACAAATACATATATTTTTCATATTTGGTCCAAAAAAATTTTGCAAGATCCGCCACTGCATTTGATTCTCAACATTGTTTTTAAAACAAAAGATGATTCTTTTTGGTTGAGAACATATCAAATTTTTCACTCAATCATGATCCATATTGCTGCCATTAATTTCCTGAACTATTGCTTTGTCTTACTTAGGTACCCAGATACAGGTGCATGGAATGTAATGTTGGGCATGAATTTATGGGGCACCATATACAACATCATTTACATGTTTGTTTGGCCACAGGGGTGTGGATTTGAGGCTGTTAGTTTTTGCAGGAAGCATCCACATGCAGCATGGGATATTCTTCTCTATTGTTGCTGTGGTGCTATAGGCCAAAATTTCATCTTTTTCACTATAAATCATTTTGGCTCTTTGGTTAATACCACCATCACCACCACTCGCAAATTTGTTAGCATTGTGGTGTCTTCTCTGTTGAGTGGGAATCCCCTGTCAACAAAGCAATGGGGATGTGTTGCTATGGTGTTTTCTGGATTATCATATCAGATCTACCTCAAGTGGCAGAAGCAGCAGAGATTGTTGAAGAAAAAAAGCCATGTGAAGAGGAACTCCTTCAACAGTTTTGAATTCAAATATTAATGCTATTATAGCTCATTTACCCTTCAAGTTCAACTGTAGTTATGTCAATATAACCTTTTTTGAACCACATTTAGATTTACACATAGGAATAACTGTGTAATTGGAGGGTTCTATAATTGTCATGTACATCTGTATCTTAGTAGAGTTAGATTTACAGCGTCTGAAGCCAAAACTGTTTTATCTGTATAAACGATTCCCAACTTGTAAGCTCCCTTTTTTTTAATGTTATTCAAGTATCAATTCATAAGATCCATTGCAAGGCTCTTAAACAAAGTTGGGGCATGTTCAAATAAATATTTGTAGTTTGAATGTTATTTACTCTTATTTCAGATCTAGAAGCTCAAATTTCAATAGCAATGATTACTTCGCTAAGTGGGGTGTAAAGGAAAAAAAATTAGAAATTAAGGTGTTTACTAGATTAATGCTTTAGAAACTGCTTCTTAAATTTCTTTGCTAGAACTTTAATCAAGTGATCAAGAATCCAAGTCCTTATTATGAATATGGAGGAAACTATACTGAAAGAAAACACTCACTTCCTGCGCAACATTTCCTTAAGAGATTGGTTTAGGAATGAAAAAAAATAAATTCATACCCGTAAATAAAACTCGTAAAAATATGTACATCAATAACATAAATGAATACTCACTACTTGCAGGTATGAATTTTTTTCTACCTGCTATTTAACGAACACGGATACGAATATCATAGTACCCATACCTGCGAGCACCTACTACCTGTTAATCTAAAATTATATATGTTTAAGTTAAAAAAATAATTTTTTTTAAATAAATCAAATTAAAATATTAAATTATCAAAATTCATTGATATCAATATTATTTTTTATAAAAAAATTATAATTACTAAAATTATTTATTATAAAAATACTAATAATATAAAATAAATATTTTATTTGTATTAAATATTTTCTTATAATTAATATTATATTAAGCTACATTTAGATTTAATTAATCTTGTAGAAACTAGTACAATTTTATTTCTAGATTTTCCAACAAATAAATGATTTATTTAATAAAATTTCTTATAAAAAATATTTTTTTAAAATATTCACGATACCCATAGATACTTATGGGTATTAAAAAATCTGCAGATATTATTATAACAAGTATCCAACAAGTCTTTTTAGCAGGTAATAAGTTTATGTAGCGAATTGGGTCATGTGTCCGTCCTGATATATTTTCATTCATATTTAGTCATTACTTCCACCCATATATCACAATTAAAAAAAAAAAAATAGCTTGCTTGAACATGGATAGAAGTACATTTGTTTGCAGATAAATTGTTACTCTGCCTTGCAGCATGAGATTTGTTGGGTCATGCATGTCATTTAAGGTTAAAATATTAAAAATATGGTTAAGATGAATAATGACCAAAATATCTAAGTTGATTTTTTTTTTTTTGCCATATCTAAGTTGATACATATTCTATTTTAGAGAGAACTTTCTTATTCCACAAGTACTTAAGAATTTCCCCCACCATCTAAGAATTATGTAAGTAGCACTATACATTTTAAAATCAAGTAAGGCGTTTACTAGCTCGTTTGTTAAGTGAAATGAATTGAATTTGAGTGTGAGGAAATCGTCTGGTCAAACCAAACGAGTCAAAATGAGTCTTTAGTGGACAAAGTTAACAGCAAAGGTATGCACTTTTTTTTTTTTGTAGGAGGTTCCCTCCCTCTTTTCACCAACTGCTTTTGCCTTAGTCATTATTATCTACATACTGTACACCACCAACCATGAACTAGTTCTCCTAACTAAATAAGAATGCAATGAATGCAGAATTCTTCTTCCACACAGCACAAGACCACACTCCATGGCAAACAAACCATATCAAAGAGCAAGGTCTGCTTGCATCTACCAGTTCAGGGTAAAAGTGTCCTGTAAAACTCTGTAAGTATATAATTGGTGTCCTCCATCTCTTGTTCAGTTCTGTTTTAGAAATTGAAGTTTCTATTGCTCAGAGCTGTCTTTTGGAATAAATTGGTTGACATAGGCTTCCCCTGACTTCTTGGTGATGCTTCTTGGCATTTGTATTTTTCTTTTTCTTTTATTTGCCTGGAAAATAGTGGTATGGGAAGTCATTGTGCAAAAATTCTCTTCATGTTGAGTGAGGCAGGGGAGCTATTTCTTTTTGCCATTTTACTTTGGCTTAAATGTAAATTTGATCCCATATTTCTCAAAAACCATAATTTTGATCCTCTATTTTAAAATAGAATATCTAGCCCTTCAATTTTGTAAAATTCTCAATTTTAATCTCAACATTTTAATTCTTCTATTTTAAAATAGGAATAACCATTATTCTTATTTAGTCTTCTAATTTTGTAAATCCGAAATTTTTGTCATTCTATGAAACTAAAATCATTTATGATTGACAAATTAACAGCAACTGTACCTGAATTAAACAAATATTAAGCGTTAATAAGTGTTATGTCGTGAAGATTAAGTACCATTGAATTAATTTTTTAATGTTCAATACTTCTAATTTTAGAAAAAGGACAAAAACAATGGATTTTATAAAATTGGAAGACTAAATGTCTATTTTAAAATAGAAGGATCATAATTATAAATTTTAAAAAATAAGACTAAATATCTCTATTTTGAAATAGAGTCCAGAATTGCATATTTCAAAAAATAAGAGAATAAAAAAAATACGGGGATCCTCTTATTCCGAGTTTGTAGAATTCTATACTGGATAGTAAGAGAAGAGAAACATTATGTGCACACCAAAACCAAAATGCATTTCCATTCAATATAATTAAGTTTCAGTACATCTGAACCAAAAGGGAAAAATATTTATTAAATAACATATGCTATGCACACTCCAAAACAACATAAAAACCAAGCTCCCATTGTTAAATTTCTTTCTATTTCTTCTATTCTATCTATGCTAATGTATTCATACACACTTACCAATCAGGATGCTAGTCATTACACAGCAAGCTCTATACAATAAAAGTTGAGAACAAAATGTTGATTTGCTGGATTGGGGAAAAACAAACCCAGAACAATATCAAAAGAAAACAAACCAAAGAATGACACACTAAGCAAGCCAATTTTATGTGCAAGTTTCTAAAAGGTAACTTTTGAGATGTTAGATACGTTGAAGGCGGCAAGAATGTATCTTAACATTCTTGAGAAGCTTGCATATGCCTTTCAAAGTTTTAGACTAGGTAGTAGGGCTCTTTTGCAGTGTGGCGATTGTGATGAGTTGGCACCTGGGTTGATTGATGGAGATTCCATTCCTAGTGTTTTCCTTAAGAAATTCCTTTCCTGAAAGAAAAAATGACAAAATAATGGTTAGTCTAGTGTCAAACTTCAATATTCTTATATGCTTGACGATCAAAAAAGATTGTCATTACAAAAAAAAATCTAAAGCAAAAGGTGTGAATATTTCTAACGCAACAGAAGGTAAGCCCATGTTCAAAGTATCAAAATATAGATTAAAGCTATAGATCAAAATAACAAAATATTATTATATTATTACTTATAGTTTCCCTGACTCAGTGAGTCATAATAACTTTAATGCCTCAGCTGTTAAAAACTAACATAAAAACCACAGGCTGGGAAGACAAAAAGTGCATTTGGATTTCCCTAGGAAAACTCCCAAACAATGATTTGGGCAAAAAGTTTCTCTTGTAGCTTTTTCCCAAACCATGCTTTTTGGAGTTCTCACTGAAATCTACACACACAGATCTTAGCTGAAGCATGATTCAAGCAGCATGCATAATAGACATCTATTTTGTATTCTACAAATATATTACATGATGATTGCAGATGATGATAACATTAAACTTTCCCTCTAAATCTTCTCACAATTAATTATTGTTGCTAAGATGTTTCTTGCTTCAATAGTTTTCAGTGTGAATATATACTATTATATTATTATGTGCTTCATCCCCTGTATGGCAAATTTCAGTAATATCTATATTAATCTGTAAGCTACAAAAATCCAAATAAATTTTACCCATGAAATGTATATCTATTACATTAGTTTCACCAGAACATTATCCTTATGTCACCCAGCTACTTAAATTAATTACAAACAAGTTCCTCCTCATTTACCTCTTTTCTGCCTGAACCTCAACAATATTAGGTAGGGATATCCTAAATATTTCAAAAACTCACCTCATCTCTACTCGAATGGACCCAGAAGTAGCAATAGATAGAAGCATATTTGAGATTTATTAAAGGTAATCTGTTATATAAAATGGTGAAATGGAGATAAGGTGTCTATAGCTTCATCTACTGGGAACTAATTATTTGATTAACTATTATACTACTATTATTTCATTAATTATTGATAGATTAGTTTCTAACGAATAATCAGCAATTTGGCATTCATCTTACTAAACTAAAAAAGGAAAAATAGCATGATTCCATTAATCCATCATCTAATCATGTTAGGTTTCTAAAGATAAAAATATTAGGTCCAATGCTTTAACAAGCTCTACCGTTAACTTAAAACGCTCCCACCACTACTACTTGAGTAGATCTATTGGTAAAACCCTAAACGGCATTCTATAAGAACATTACAGACTACCATTTCTGACTCATTTTTCTACCACATGTCATATTACTAATAATATAATCATGCTACTTGTCACTATTAATGATATAACATTTGTATTGGCCTTAAAATAGTTAATGCCAAGTGAGTGGGTGACTTACACTTTCTGAAAATTGTGGGCTGGGAATTCCTGCTGCCAAGGATTTGAACTGAGGGGTTACTTGAAGAGGGGAGCTGAACTCCAATCTTGATGAGGTAGAAACAATACCATCTTTTTTTATTTGTTCCTCACAATATGGTAAGTTATCTGCCAAAATAGTATCATATAAGGCACTTCTGATTCAATAAATATTACCATACTAGCATGCATATAGGAAAAAAACATTTAATTTTAGAAAAAGATCAAATAAAATTTTGGTTCTTGAAAAATAGGGTTTTTTTTCAGTCCTTTAAAAATAGTGTCTTCAAATAAAAAGTTTACTTTTAATCCTTATTTTCAAGCAATAATGTTAATTAAGCTAATTTTACAGTCCACATCATCAAGGAGTCTAATGAGGATAGTCCTATATAATATTTTAAGACAAACTGTGTTTTTAATATCTTATATGTTCAAACTAGTTTATAACATCAAACAAATTTATAGGTGATTAAAAATACAATTTACCTCAAAAAATTATACTAAATTATCATATCAAACTCTCTAATGATGTAAAAAGTCACTGAACCACTAACATCACTGTTACATACTACTAGTTAACAGTGTTTCTTGAAAGCATTTGGAATTATCTTTCATTCCAAGGCATAACTTGTATCCAGACGCTTCATATTTAGAACTAAAACCAAAACAATTTCTTGAAAGGGCCAAATTCAAAAAAAAAAAAAAAACTTTATAAAGGACAAAATGCTATTTTCCAAGGGTCAAAAAGTTCATTAAGCCTTTAGAACCTCATCCAAGGGAGTCCTTTAAAAATAGTGTCTTCAAATAACAATTTTACTTTTAATTCTTATTTTCAAGCAATAATGTTAATTGAGCTAATTTTACAATCTACATCATAAAGGAGTCTAATGAGGATAGTCCTATATAAATATTTTAAGGCAAAATTTGTTTTCAATATCTTCTATGTTCAAAAAAGTTTATAACATCAAACAAATTTATAGGTGATTAAAAATATAATTTACCTTAAAAAATTACAATAGACTATCACGTCAGACTCTGTGATAATGTGACAAGTCATTGAACTACTAACATCACTGTTACATACTACTAGTTAATAGTGTTTCTTGAAAGTAGGAACTAAAACCAACACAAAATTTCTTTAAAGGGCAAAACTAAAAAAAAAAAAATTAATAAAGGACAAAATGCTATTTTCCAAGGGTCAAAAAGTTCATTAAGCCTTTAGAAAATACTAAAAAAAAAGTCTTGATATAAAAAATATAAAACAATTAACCACTCAAGACGTTAAGTCATTATGTGGTTACTCATCAAGTCTTTGAAGATCATCAATTATTTACATGGTTAATTGTTATCAAACTGCATTTTATTTACAAGTTCTTTTCCATTTTTACTTATGATAGAAACAGATTAACTTACCTTGACCTACATTTGCAGTAGAAACAACCCCTTTCTCATCTCTACCTACTCCTTTCTCATCTCCAAGTTGTTCGGATTTCAAGTCAGTTCCAATATCCTGAAGCAACGAGTGTTCCAAAATTTCACCAGCTGACTGACACAAGAGAGTTGATCCTGTACTGTATCCAGAACTGCCTGGAGAGTCTTCATAACGTTCCACTTGCCTAGAATATTCAAATTATTAGACATTTCAGAGGCCATGGGTGAAGTAATAGTTTTTTTAGGACCTGTTAAGCTTCTCTAGAAACACTTCTAGGAATAGAAAATAAAAAGAAAAAAGTCAAAAAATGCTTCTCTATAAGCTTTTTAAAAGATGCAATTTGAGACTTTTTTCAAACTAATTTTAGCTAGTATGTAAAAGCTTTCTCATAACTTTTTTAAAAGATTATGTAGAACTTTTTAAAATTGACTTGTAAAAAAACTAAACAATCCCACGTCATTTAAAAAAACTTATGGAGAAACTGTTCAGACTTTTTTCTTTATATTTTTTCTTCTAAAGATGCTTCTGGAGAAGATCCACCAAACAGACCCTTCACAAACTTAATGTACCTCCAAGCCTGGCTTTCCCCAAGACTGCTCTTCAAGTCCTCAATCATATCTTTAAGAGCTGGAATCTTATCTCCAGGAATATCTGATTCTTTGGTTCGGTTCAGAAACTCTTGAAGAACCTGACATCAGTTCAAAAAAGTGTTAGATGATATTTAAAGTGTATATAACAAATGACATTTATCATATTTATATGCTCAAGAACATGATATATCAGCTCGTGATTGACATCTTAAAATCAAGTTGATCTATGACAGTATTCCAAATAAATTCCAAATGTTATAAAAACCATAGGAATATGTAATGCCTAATACCTGTTAAGTAGCTTCTATGCTTACTAGGGTGCCAAAGAACTAAACCAAAATACAAAATGTTAAATGACTTTAATGTTTTTCATATAAATAGGTAGACAAATGACAAGTTGTTTCTTGTTGATGGTGTTAAACTTCTAAAGATAATAACCAGTACTTTTTGGGCTCTACTCATCACAAAAACTTGTGAGTTCATTTTGAAGGAACATATAAGGTGTTCAATATCAAGCCTCACCTTCCATGCATTTTCAAAACTTTGGTCCATGTTCTCAGTATCAACTTTTAGAGCTAGTGAACTTAATAACTCTGCCTGTTGCATCAATGCACATATCTTTGGGTCATCCTTTTTTAGGAATGTTCCTTGAATCTTGTTATTTTGGTCTGCAGAAGCGTGATAAACCAATATCATCTAACAATGAAAGGATGGCCACAATTTGTTTGCTGAACATATTTAATTATATCTGTTTTCTCTTTCAGGTTTTACAATTCATGAATCAAGTTTGAAAACTAAATTTCCAATTCAAAGACCACTACCAGAACTATTAGAGTTGGGATTGCAAACATGATGCTGCTCTGGCAAGTTGTTTACATTATGGGAGTTTTGAGATAATACTGCAAATGGTGCTCTTGGCTGCTGATTTGTTGGAGTTCCATTACGTAAATGCGATCGATCCCCAAATTTTATCTTTTCTGCACCATCAGGGATATGGGCCCGCCTATATTGCAATAGGATAACATGTTAGCACATCTCTTTGTAGCATTTGTGTAGTTTGATACACAGAGTATACAGTACCTCATTTTCTTATTAGGTACTCCAGATTCTGGTGTTGCATCTGTATTATTATAATGTTGGGAGATAATCCTCTTGTTATTTGAATTGATGTATGAGGTGCTGTTCTCTTTTGCTAAAGCAGCATATTTTTCTCTCTTTCTGCAGAGTGTGGAGAAACGGTTTTTCACAGCATTATCCGTTCTGCACAGAAAGCATTACATTAAACATTAACTGTTCAAACAATGGCTATCATGTATTCAGATGAACACAAAGAAAAGAAAACATTTTTGTTACCTGCCTGAAACCACCTTTGCTATTTCAGTCCATCTGTTACCAAATATTTTTTGAGCCTACAGAAAAAAAAAGGGCAAGAAATTAAGATCACAAAAGCCACGTATATCTAAGTGTAGTGAAGTTTATTTGGTGCCATTTGCAGCAACTGCATATATACATAAGAGATCTGGGGGGGGGGTTGGTTGTAACCCCCTTCACCACTCCTAATATAGACTAGGATGCTGCTCAGTGCTTAAATTCATCAAGAGATTATGTCTACTGCACAGGCAGCAGACAACAACCACAACAAAAAGCCTTATCCCATTAGGTAAAACTGATTACAAGGAGCACAAATATCATTTGGCTCAGTCAAAGATCAGGGCATCTGACAGAAAGGAAAAAAATGAACTCAAATTTTCCAAAGTCCTGTATGCTTTTATTGTAAAATAATCTTGTTAAATTACCACAGCACCATTGAAGATGAGACTATAAGATTAGCTTCTGAGCACAGGGAGCATCAATATACCTCACACAGAAGTATGTCTTCCTCAGCTGACCATCCACCTTTCTTGAAATCAGAATTCAGGTAAGTGTACCATCTGAAATTTGATTAGTACCTTAAGCATCAGATTTATGGTGACCAAGAACCCAACAAGATCTCGAGTCATTCAAGATCAAAATTCAAAATATGTAGACAATTTACAGACTTCACCTTCTTCGGCACTGTCTTGTCGTTTTGTCTTTGAACTTGGATGCAATAATTGCCCAACTGCATATAATAAATTGCAATAAAAACCCTTTAATGTCACATGTCAAGGAAGAGAGAAGTAATCAAGAAAGAAAGAATGAAGTGTATGATTGATGGGAAATGAATACTTTTCAGTTCCATGAATACCAATCTGCTCTCTAAGTGTATCATCCTCCTGAAATTCCCATAATCAATGTTACAACTATTGAAATACAAT
This sequence comes from Psophocarpus tetragonolobus, assembly GCA_037954015.1. Lineage (NCBI taxonomy): Eukaryota > Viridiplantae > Streptophyta > Magnoliopsida > Fabales > Fabaceae > Psophocarpus > Psophocarpus tetragonolobus. Next base: position 31,637,050 of record CM075694.1, read on the forward strand.
GAATTGATAAGTAAACAAAACAATAAAAAAAAAAAGAAGAGAGGAAAAGCACCTCTTGAGTCCAAGAAACAATGTGACGTTCCTTCTTCTTGGATTCTTCATTGTGCTGCTGCTTCATATCTGGCATCCTTTATCTTTGAGAGTGATTATTATATTGTTGTCTCTCTCTTCTTGACGCTCCTTCCTTTTGCCAGAACCAGCCAACTTGCATGCTAAAGCCAAAGCTTTATAATTAGAAGCTTTTATGATTTGGAGAAAATTTGAAAAAGAAAAAGGAAAACCTCCACTTCTGCCTTCTCTTTCATCCACCTTTACACCGTAATAAGCATAAATCCCATCCCCAAAAGTCCTCATCAAAAGGTTTTCAATTGAAAAAAGGGAAAAGAAAATTGCTATTACCCTCAATGATCAAGGCACAACAAAACAAGAAAACACAATCCAATGCTAAAATTAAAGACCCAGAAATCCACAAAACAAGAGAGATAGAAAATGGGCAATGAAAAATACTTAAAAGGGATATATGGGATAGGATCAAAATCTTATTTTTATCCATACCCAACAAATTACTAACAACATATATATTTGATATTGTACTGGTATAACAGATAACCCAGAAATGGTGGGGGATCTAAACAAATTGAGGCTTTTGGTGAATACCCAAATGAGTAAAATAAAGGATCAAATTGACAAATACCTCAAATACAACGATGTTTGAATTTGTGTTTAGATATCCTGAGTTAAACACAAAAACTGATAGCACAGCAAGCACAGAGCGTCATAGAAGAAGCACTGTGGAGAGTGAACTGAGATTTCTGGACCAAAGTACTTGTGTTGATCTGTGAGTGTCTGAATTGTTAATTACTTATTTTTTTTTTTTTTCGGTTTTTTTCTTTCTCTCTCTAGCTTTTTTAAAACGGTCACACTTCTCCTCAGTTGGTTGGTTCTCTTTTCGTGCAAGAAAGAGAAATATAGAAAAATACAAGAACTAGGATAATGCAAACAGTAACATTAATTAATAGTTTTAATAGTTTTAAATAAACGGATACTTGGTGAGTGCGCGGGTATGAGAGGAAGTTTGAATATAACCCTGAATTCCATGAGAAGACTTGTGTTGCGTGCCACTTTGCCTGCAGAATGCAGTGTATATTTATGGTGTGGATTATGGTGGCATAAACTATACCACACTGTAAAAAGAATGGTCCCTACATGTGAAAATATTATTCCTTTTCGTGTTGTGTAATGTTGGTTTTACATTTGGAAACAAAACAAACCCAGTTGAAAACAGCAAAAAATTCAATTTAATTTGGGATGGATTGATTTTTGTAATTACAATATCCAGAGGTTTTGTTTGATATGCAGTTTTGAAATTGAGTATTATCAACTGAGTTAGGTAAGCGAATCTTCATTGAAAGCAACCAAAATTCACACTTCAATAATAGGAAATATAAGATTAATCAAGTAACAAAGTTTATATTCAGAAACATAAGAGAACTATTGTTGATTCAAATATCTCGATCATTAACAAAACTAACGTATTCATAAGGAACATTTCTCTATAAAAAATTCCAATGATAAGAAATTTTAAGAACTTATCTTTTATTTTTTTTATTTTCTCTCATTAATTATTCTTTCCTTCCCACTCTCAAAGTTTCAAGAATATATTGTTTTGGTATGAGGGAATGATTCTTCTATAAAAAAAATCACTTTTTTTTTATTTTCTTTAATTTTATTATTTTTATTTTATTGTGATTGGATATATACACCTACCCGATATTTATAAATTGTATTGGGGTTGCTAACTCAATGGTAGAGTACTCGGCTTTTAAGAGCGACTCTTTTTTTTTTACACATTTGTATGGAACAATTGGTTCATTCATACCATCCGTAGAGTTTGTAAAACCACTGATCTAGAAAGTATGTAATGTTTAAATTGATTGATTGTTTATGATTGTATTTTTATATAATTTTATTGAAAACAAGTAACCTTTTATATAATTTTGAAAATAAAAATTTTAATATATTTTTTAATACTTAATAATAGAATATTTAAATCACTTAATAATATAATATTTAAATCGCAAATAGAATGAAACCAACATGTTAGTTTAATTTAATCTAGAATTTATAATCAATCAAATCACATTGTAATTATTCTTATAGTTTTGTTCAAACTAATTTAAGATTAGAAAACAATCCTATTTCAAGTTATAAAATTGATTTTCAATTTAGAATTAATTTTAGATAAATTTTGTATGTTTGGTTTTATGTTAAAAAAAAAATCAAAATTGATTATGACTTATAATTGATTAGGTTAAAACAACTTAAATAACTTCTATATTGAATCAAGAATTTTATATTAAATTTTACTCCTAATTTTGTTCATAATAATAAAAATATTCATCAATCTTAACCAAAATATTTTGCAAAATCAATTTTACTAACATTCATACAAATACTCGCTAAAACTATACGTAATTGTTTTATAATTAATTGATGATTATATTTATAATTTATAATTTTTTTCAATTATACTCTTATTTATATGCTAAATTTTACTCCTAACTTTTATTTATAATAAAAACATCATCTCAATCAATTTTGTAACGTAAAATCAAATATGCACAAAATTATTTTTCCAAAATCAATTTTGTTAACTATGGTTCAAATACTCACTAAAACTATACCCAATTATTTTATAAGTTCATAATTATATTTATATTTTTTAATTATAATACTCTTATTAATATTTACTAATGCATTAAATTTTATAAATATTTAAGTAACCATTCTTCAATAAAAAATATTTATTATCAATAATGATTCCAACAAGATTTATTATATAAGAATATTTGAATCACTAATAATTTTTTTAATGGATACATACTAACCTTATAAACAATAGGAAAAAATATTTAATATAACACTATACAAAATAAGTTACAGCTGTTCATGATTACAAGACTATATGAAGTGTGTATGAATTGTGAATTTTAAGGACACATGAGAAGGTACTTTACCAAACAAGTTAGGAGTTGCAATGCACTGCTTGCATTGAAATTAAATAGTTCATCTGTCTTGGTTATTTTTCCATCTTTGGTCATGCTAGATGCACCAATTCAATGACTTCATCATGTGCTATTGTTTTGTTTTTTTCTATTTGAAAATGTTAAGAAGCAACCCTTTCATGTTTCTTCATCCATCCCTCCTGTAAATGGCTAATAGCATGTGTCCTGTGTGGGTATTAAGTATATAGTTTTTGTTTGATAGTTAAAAATTAAGGTAGGATAAATAAATAATTTCATTTTAAATTAGATTTAAAAAATATTATGGGCCAATAATACAAAATAATTAAACATATGAGATGGGAAGTGAACAAAAACCTAGTTTGTATTATTTAATAAATTATGGGATAACATTTTATTTTCCATAGCATGGATTTTGAATTCACGTTATCTACTCATTATAATAACAATCTTTCATTATTATTTAGTTATTTTACTAATATATATATATATATATATATATATATATATATATATATATATATTGAATTCACGTAATATAAATAGTAATTTAAATTATATAAAGATAATAATATTAAAAGAATCTAATAAATTTAATATTATTTATTTTTATTTATCCATTATCCATTAGAAACCATATTTTAATAAATTTAATATCATTCTCTTTATTTTATATTCTAGTGTGTATCAATGTGACTCATAATCTATCACTTTATATTATTATAATTTTTAATATTTTTTAAAAAAAATATATGTTACTCCCTCTGATCCTTATTATAAGATTCTTTAAAAAAAATATGTCCCTTAAAAAAAGTAGTTAGTTTTGATAATCTCATTAAATATATCAATTACTAATAATATTCTTTTAAATTTACTCATTCTTTCTTTTAGTTTAATTATTTTCATTTAATTAATTAATGTGTGGAGAGAGAAAAATTACTTTATTAATAATAAGACTATTCACATTCTCCAACTCAATAACAAAAAATTATTTAATGTATCTAGCAACTGGGAAAGAGTTTCTTATTCAAAAAAATAAAAATTATTTAAAAATGGTCTTATAATTATAATTAGGATAAGAAGGAATTATATATATATATATATATATATATATATATATATATATTTATGTATGAGGATAAAAAAAGCTAAAGAATGATAGAGTTATATTACTCCTAAAGTAGTAGCTTTTTTCTAAATTACTATTACTCATCTCTATCTTTCATTTTTTTTAATTTAATAATCAAATATGAGTTAATTATTTTGTAAATTCAAATTACATAAACAGTCTCATAAAAATATGAGTTTTATATATGTATTAATTGTGCAATGCATGATTTTTTTTTAAAGCATAAATTATAAAAAAAGATACGCTATGCATTGATATTGTGAAACATTTACACTACTGTAAAAAGTTATATTGTTGACAATGCATGTCATTAAATTCTTATGGCAGTTGATTAAACTATAATTTATAATTAAATTAAATTTTTTATATATTTATGAAACAAATTTTATAATTAATTATTGTTTGTTGAAATTAGAGAAATATATAAGTCTTTAATTTTTTATATTTCTAAAAAATTTAATTATTTCAATTAAATAAACTATATATTTTATTTGTTTGTAGCTTGTTAAAGTAATTTATATAATTAAAAAATAAGTATAAATATGCCATATAATATGTCAACCCATTTGTTAACAAATTTTGAAAACTATTTTTCAAACCGAAGATAAGAGAAGGAAAACTTAAATAAATTTTTTGTCTTTTACTAAAATTTAATTTGGGTGTTGCTGACAATACTTATAATCGATGTGAGATCATCTCTAGAAATCAAATGATCATAATTTCAAATCATCACCGCTGAAAACTTTAGCGGTTATTAGAATAATAAAAACAAACAAAATTTAATTTAATTTTATATGTCTAAAAGTTTGAATTTTATTTAGTTGTAAGAAAAAGAAAGTGTGAAAAAAGAATAAAAAAAAAAGTGATTAAAGTGAAGATTGAAATTGTTTGATAGTATAAAAATGATGAAGTTATATATAAAAAATATTACTATTACAGAATTACTAATATATTTATGACTTTTTATAAACTTCACTTAACTGAAATTAATTTTAGAATGATAATTTTCTTTACATATGTGTTTTGACTTTTGAGGGAAATAAAACATGTGGGATCCACTAAATTAAGGTTCTTGTTGTTGGTTTTTTTGTATAAAAGTAAGAAAATAGTAATTTTCTCTAGAGTATTCTTTACTGCTCTCACGATGAACAAGGACTTAAAAACCATTAAATAAAATTCATTTAATATGGCCCACATTTTAAATGACAAATTAATTCTTCATTGTGACCCATGTTTTAAATTATTTTATAAAAGTGTATATTTTAATTACTTTTTTTAATTATTTTATAATGGACTCAAATTTTAAATGAATAACTAATTTATTTTTTACTTGAGGAAGACTCTTTCATCTTATGATGAGTGTATCCCACCATATTCATCTTTTAACATTACTTTGAAAACTCACTACAAGTCAATATTCAACACTACTACAAATTCGAATCACGACTCAAATTTAGGGTTTGTATAGAGGAGAAAGAAGTGGTGGATATAAAGAAAATTAGTTGTCAATCTTAATTATTATTGTTTACCAACGCCTTTTTTGTGCCAAGTCATTTATTTTATTTATGTTAAGTCACCTTTTAACTGACTACTTAAATATTGACACACTATGCTATATTGATGATCCTATGGAGTTACATAACATTAAATGTAAGAGAGCTAACTTATTTGTAAGCATCAATTAACAAAATCAAGAACTTTGAGATTGAAATGTATCAAATTAAAATTTAGGAGTTAGAATTTTCGAAATTGATAAAATGTCTTAAATTTAAGAAACTTTTAAAAGAAAGGACAAAAAAATGTCTCAAACAAAAGTCAAAAAATAAAAATAGCAAAAATGAATTTATTTATTTATGCAAGTTCTATAAAAAAACTCAATGATTTATTTATAAATTTGAGAATTAAATTTTAAATTCCACACGGTTTTAAACTATTAATTATTCTAACCTTTTATTTTATAAATACTTTTGCTAATGATTCTAGAACTTATGTAAGTAATAGTATCTAGTTTTATTATAATAACAAATATTAATTTAATAAAAAAAATTTAAATTATGTACCAATGTACCATACATATGATTTGACTGAAATGTAGTAAATTAATAAATGAAATTACGCATACTAATTAAATTTTATGTGTCAATGACACAAAAAAAAGGTATAGAATTCCCAAAAATTGAAGAAAGAATTGAAAACAATAAAGAATTGAAGGGAGAGAAATATTCTGATTAATGAAGAGCCCACTCTCTCTCAACGAAGTCACCTAAACCTAGCAATGTAGCTGGAATTTATTTAGTATATATTCTCACTTTTATTAACCTAAATTTGAAACATTGTGTTTGTGTGTTTGATAGTGGTCCTCTCAAACTAGCTTGTGGTTATGATTATTTGATATATTCCAAAGTATTAAATAAATACTCCATCCGGATTTTTTATAAGGTACAGCATAAAAAATGGTATTTGTTTTTTTTTTTTTACAAGATTCAGTTCATAAGGTTTATTGAGTTAATTATTGTTAGATTTAAATATCTTTAATTAAATAAAATGTTGTAATGATAATTAAATAAATAAATAAATATTAAAGACAATAGTAATTTAAAAAATATATTTAAGATATTTATTATTATCAATAAAATCATTTGTAACAGTATTATATATCCATTTTCATGATTAATTCTTTTAAACTTATTATTAATTACAAGAAAATAATTTATTTTCTTAATTGGTTTTTGTCTTATTTTAATATATAATTAATTTTCTTCAGTTATTTATTTAACTTAAATAAAAAAAATCATAAATAAAATCATATTTATATATATACATAACTCATATTTTGACTATTACATATTTCTACTTGGTATAATTAGATAAAGAAGATTTTATTTATGTGTATATATCTCTTTTACTTTTTACTACTACTATATTTACATCACTAGTAATGGATTTGTATAATTAGAAGACAGAAAGTAAAAAATGGCAACTCTTTGTCCTTCAATTACTAGAGGTCTTTTCTAAAAATTGAAAAACATTAAAATGGAGACATTAGTCTCCCTGAACGTGACTGAGTTTCAGTGACATTAGTTGTTCATCCAGTGTCTTGAAACTTGCCGAAATAACTGCGAAGAAAGGTTTAGATAGTTGGGTGCATCCATCTTTTTAAATTCACATTTTCATATATATATATATATATATATATATATATATATATATATTAAGAGACAAAAAAAAATAAAGAAGTAAGAACAATTATCATGTAAATAATTTAAACAATAACAATTAAATAATATATATATATATATATATATATTTTTTGATATACAACTATTTATATAAAAAATGATAATATATATAGTTTTGTTTATAATAATTCGTATATTTTTTTAGAGAAATTTGAATTATTTTTATAGTAACTAGTCAGGATATATGAGTTTCTTTTTCATAATTTTTAAAGAATACAAGGATATTTCACCTTAAATATTTACTCATTTAAATTTTCAAGGTCAAACCTTTAACTACAAATTAATTTAAACCTTTAATTAAGGATTAAATTTTTATTATAATTTAATTTTTTTATTAATATATAAGAAAGAAAAAAAAATAACCATTAGATTTCAAATAAAATAGTTTATTAATAGTTTAAAATAACTAACTTAATAAACCAAATAAGATTATGAACATCAAATTAAATAATTATATTAAAAATAACACAAATTAATAATCAAGCGAAGATTAGAAACACCTTACTAAATAAATATTACTAAAAATAACATAAAATAATAAATAAAGTAAAATTAGGTACACCTCACTAAATAATAATAGTTAAAAGTAATATAAAATAAACAAGTATAATATTTAAAAATAATAAATATCTTTTCCCATTATCTTAATAATTAAAATAATACAAGAATTTGAATTTTCTTATCTAAATAAACACTCACTCGCAATTACTCTCACATTTCTTCCCAAGTTCTTTCCTATTTTTTCTCACGTTACCCACTCCTGTTTATAGACTTATGAGAGTGAAGTACTCAAGTAATTTTTTTCTTTTTTACCATCATTACTTAGTTTACATTTAATTATTACTTACATATAGATATCTACTTGTTAGTTACAGATAAATCTTCTACAAACTTATATCCTCTTTATATATATATATATATATATATATATATATATATATATATATATATATATATATATATATATATATATATATATATATGTTTATTGGTTTCCTATGTTACGTTTTCACGTAACTTTTTTTTTTCTTTTTTTTATTCACATTATACTTTTGTTTTCTTCTTTTAATAATAACGTTATCCATTTATTTATTTTATTTATATAATATATTTTTTTATTAGCATATCGTTAAAATGAAATTGAAATTCTGCAAATTATCATCTCTAATATAATTTATAATAACTTAAAAAATTATTCGTGAAAAATAAAAACTTCAACTTAAAATTTTTTTTATATCATATACTATATATTTAATAGGTAGTTTTAAAGTATTTATTTGTAGTATTTACTATATAATTTTAAAGATTCAAATTAAATTTATTATAAATTTATTTTTATTATTTTACTTATATAATATATTTTAAAAAATTAAAAATTAAATATTAAATTTTACATTTAATAATAATAATGAAATATTGTACTAAAAATTTAAAATATGATACTTGTATATTTTAAAATATTCAACTGAAAATTTAAGATAACGTGATAATATAATTAGATATTATTTAGATTCATTCAATTTACTAAAATTTTAAAATTATATAATTAAATATTTTATTAAAAAATTGAGAATATTACAATTTTTTCCTATTACGGAAATTTTGCTCTCGATATTTTTATTGATTAAACAAATAAGGATATGTTTGTCTAATGTTTTTCTCCAATCCCTCGTAGCTTGTCGTGTGATATCATAGTAGATGACTTTTACTAGTGGAATTTGTTTGTCTCTCAAATGTTTGATCTTCTTGGTTGTGATCTATAAAAATATTGTTTGAAATGTAAGGTTATCTTTTATATGAGAAATGTCATACATATATTTTCTTAATTGAGTTATATGAAATACACTGTGAAGATTAGAAAGAAAATGAGGTAAAAGAATTTGGTAAGGAACGAGACCTATTTTTCTGAGAATTTGATAAAGACCTATAAATCGAGGAGTAAGTTTCTTTGAATTCATTACCTTACCAATTCTAGTTTTTGGCGTAACTTTCAAGAATACATGATCGTCTTCTTGGAACTCAAGCTGTCTTTTTTTCTTATTAGCATAACTTTTCTATTTACTTTGAGTCATTCTCAATTTTCCTAAAGCATTTTGATTTTTCTTTGTGGTTTGTTGTACCATTTCAAGACCTAAGATCAAATTTTCCCCAATCTTAAACCAACATAGATGTATTCTTCATTTTCTTCCATGTAAAGCCTCACAGGGTGTCATACTTATGCTATAATGGAAACTATTGTTATAAGTGAATTCAATCAAAGGTAAGTATCGATCCCAACTACATGAATCTTCTAGCTCACAAACTCTTAAAAAATACTCCAATGATTGTATGGTTCTTTCTAACTGTCCATCTGTTTGAGGATGATAGGTTAAGCTAAGCTGAAGCTTGGTTCCTAAGGCTTGATGTAAACTTTCCCAAAATTTGGAAGCAAACCTAGGATCTCTGTCAAATATTATTTTAGATGGAACATTATGTAATCTTACAATTTCTTTTATATACAAGTCTGTTAGCTTTTCTAATGAATACCTAATGTTAAGAAGTCAACAGATTTTGTTAGTCTATTCACGATAATCCATATGGAATCAAATTTGTGCATTGTTTTTGGTAATCCGATTACAAAATCCATTGTTATACTATCCTATTTCCATTTAGGTATGTCTAAAGGTTGTAACATTCCTACTCGTTTTTTATGTTTTATCTTAGCGTTCTGACAAGTCAAACATATGACCATATATTGAGCTACTTCTTTCTTCATCTTGGGCCACCAAAACATTTTCTTAAAATCTTGATATATTTTTGTAGTACCTAAATGTATGCTCAACTTTCTTTTATGTGTCTTATCTAAGATCATCTTCTTAATTTCTATATCATTAGGCACACATATTCTATTGTTGAATCTCAAGACTTTCTTCCTTATCTAAGCTAAACTTTTCACCATTCCCAACAACTTCTTTTTCTCTTGAATAAATTCATCAATCTTCTGAGCCTCGTAGATTTGCCTTTGTAAGTCACCGGTAATTTAAACTAAATTCAATTGTATTCTATCATGACTTACTAAAACTGATAAACTCACATATCTAAACTCTTCAATCAAATTTCCTAAGGAAAATTGGAAAGTTTAAGGTTTCCCTTGAGAACATTTATATGGTTTTTCTTCACGTTTCTCTTTTTATTTAGTTGGGGACCAAAATACTTTGGTTTATTGTTTTGATTATTTTCAAAGCCTTCTAGAAAATGAAAATTGTGAATAAGTGCAGGAAAATCAGAAATCTCTAGTATCCTTACTGCCTTCATCAGTTCAGGCCTAAGTTCATCTTCACTCTTAATATATTGAGCTACTTCTTTCTTCATCTTGGGCCACCAAAACATTTTCTTAAAATCTTGATATATTTTGGTAGTACCTAAATGTATGCTCAACTTGCTTTTATGTGTCTTATCTAAGATCATCTTCTTAATTTTTATATCATTAGGCACACATATTCTATTGTTGAATCTCAAGACTTACTTCCTTATCTAAGCTAAACTTTTCATCATTCCCAACAACTTTTTTTCTCTTGAATAAATTCATCAATCTTCCGAGCCTCGTAGATTTTCCTTTGTAAGTCACCGGTAATTTGAACTAAATTCAATTGTATTCTATCATGACTTACTAAAACTGATAAACTCACATATCTAAACTCTTCAATCAAATTCATCTTATACTCCATTAATGAAGAAACATGCAATGATTTTTACTTAATGCGTCAACCGCTACATTTGCTTTTCCTAGATGATAATGTAATTCAAAATCATAGTCTTTCAATAATTTCATCCACCTTATTTGTCTCATATTTAATTCCTTATGATCAAACAAATATTTTAAACTTTTATGATCACTAAAAACCTCAAACTTACTACCACACATATAATGTCTTCATATTTTTAGTGCAAAAACAATAGCAGTTAATTCTAAATCATGGGTTGGATAATTTTTCTCATGTGCTCTCAGTTGTCTAGAAGCATATGCCAATACCATTCCCTCTTGCATAAGAGCACACCCTAATTCCATTTTGGAGGCACAATATATGACAAATTGTTCATTGGGATTGGGTAAGGCTAAAACAGGTTAAGTGATTAATCTATTCTTGAGTTCTTGAAAACTATTTTTACATTTTTTTGTCTACTTAAAAACTTGTCCTTTCTTGGTGAGTTGGGTTAACGGAATGATTATCTTTGAGAATCCTTCAATGGATCGTTTATAATATCCACTTAAACTCAGAAAACTACAAATTTTTATCACTCTTTTTGGTGTATCCCACCTTAAAACTGCTTCCACCTTGGTTGGGTCCTTAGATATTCGGTTTTTAGAAATCACGTGTCCCAAGAGATTAACTTCATCCAACCAAAATTCACATTTAAAAAGTTTAGCATATAGTTGTTTGTCTTTCAAAATCTAAAGATGTTCTTCATGAGTCCTAGAATAATAAAGATATCATCTATAAATACAACCACAAAATGATCTAAAAATGGACAAAAAATCCTATTCATATAATCCATGAACACTGCAGAAGCATTAGTCACACCAAAAGACATTACTTGATATTTACAATGATCATACCTTGTCCTAAAAGCAGTTTTCTGAATGTCTTCTGCTTTCACTTTAATTTGATGATATCCTGATCTTAAATCTATCTTAGAAAACACATATGCTCCTCTCAATTGATCCATTAAATCATCTATCCTAAGAAGAGAATATTTATTTTTTATAGTGAATTTATTTAACTGATAACTTATAACTTCCATCATTCTTTTTAACTAACAACAGGAGCTCCCTAAGGTGATACACTGGGGCGAATGAATTATTTTTTAAGTAAATCTTTCAGTTGTTTTTTTAGTTCAGCAAGTTCAGAAGGTGACATCCTATAAGGTGTCATTGAAATTGGTCCTATGTCAAGTAGCAAATCAATTGAAAATTCAATTTCTCTGTCAGGTGGAAAACCAGGAATATCATTAGGATAAACTTCAGGAAAATTTTGAACAACTACTATGTTTTCCAAATGTACTTTTTCTTTTTCTTCTTTGGAAGGTAATAGCAAATATCCATGAACTTCATTCCCTAAATACTTATTTATTGGTTTGATAGATGAAATCAATAGATCATCAGAGTTAGAAAATATTACAGACTTTTGTGCACAATTAAGGAGGACATGACTGGAAGATAACCAATCCATCCCTAAAATTACATCTAATTGTGATAATGGTAAATAGATCAAATTTACAAGAGATTTTCTATTTTGAATGAAAATAGGACAATCTAAACAAACTTTATTGGTAATTACAAATTTATTTGTAGGTGTTGAAACAATCAGACTGGTATTTAAAGAAGAAACTAAAAATTCAAGATTTTGAACATAATAATTAGAGATAAAAAAATGAGTTGCGCCTGAATCATACAGTATATTTAAAGTTTTACCTTTTATGGAACATATCCCTTGAATTTGATAATTGTTTTGGGTGGCTTCGGTTCCAATCATGGTCTAAACTCTTCCAATTATAGTATACTTCGACTTCAGTGCAGAAGAGTTGGAATGCATTTTTTGTTGGCCACAATCAAAAAACACATAACTGAGTTTTTCACACTTGAAACAAAGGAGTCATTTGAGATGACAATCTTTAGCATAATGTCCTTGTCCACACTTAAGACACCTAACCATATTAGTCATAGTTCTACTAAAATTTCCTAAGGAAAATTGGAAAGTTTAAGGTTTCCCTTGAGAACATTTATATGGTTTTTCTTCATGTTTCTCTTTTTATTTAGTTGGGGACCAAAATACTTTGGTTTATTGTTTTGATTATTTTCAAAGCCTTCTAGAAAACGAAACTTGTGAATAAGTGCAGGAAAATCAGAAATCTCTAGTATCCTTACTGCCTTCATCAGTTCAGGCCTAAGTTCATCTTCAAACTTAATACACCTCATTCTCTCATCTAGGTGAGAGAAAAAAGCAGAGTACTTACCTCATTATTCAAATTTAGAAGCATATTCTCCCATTGTCATGTTCCCTTGTTTTAATTGCATAAATTCTATTTCTTTTGCTCTTCTCACATCATTAGGAAAATATTTTTTTTTAAATTTTGCGGTAAATATTTCCCATGTAATGACTATGCCTCCTCTTTCCAATAACCTTCTAGTACTATATCACCAATATTCAATCTCTCCTAGTAGCATAAACACAACATAATTTACTTTTTAATTATCAGGATAATTCACCACTCAGAATATCTTTTTTATTTCCTTAATCCATAATTCAGCTTTGTCCAGATTGTAACCTCCATGAAATTATGAACGTTTGTTTCTTCTAAATTCAATTAAACCTTGTGATTAAATAGTGTCTTCTGGCCTTTGGTTCGTTATCAAAGTCGCAACCATGTCTCTAATAGCCTGTACTGCCTCTGTTAATTCAGTATTTCTTCTCCCTACCATCTAAAATTGTTCAAGTTAAAACTTAATGATATGGTTAGCTTATTTCTAAAGTTTAACATGGAACACTGCTCTGATACCATCTCAATGTAACAATATTATATATAACGATTTCCATGATTAATTTTTTTTAACTTATTATTAATTACAAGAAAATAATTTATTTTCTTGGTTTTTATCTCATTTCAAATATAATTACTTTTCTTCAGTTATTTATTAACTTAAATAAAAAAATTCATAAACAAAACCATATTTATATATATACATAAATCATATTTTCAATATTACATATTTTCATTTCATATAAATAGACAGAGAAGATTTTATTATGTACAGATCTCCTCATTACTTTCTCCTAATACTATATTTACATGTTTAGTGAAAAAATATTCAATAACGAATTTGTATAATTAATAGGTGGAAAGTAAAAGTGATAACTACTGATCATTTAATTACTAGAAGTCCTTCTTGATCATTGATAAACATTGAAGTGGAGACGTCAGTCCCCCTAAATGTGACTGAGCTTTCAATCACGTTAGTAACTCATCTCATGCCTAAAAAATTACTAAAATAACTGCGGATAAATGGTTTAGGTAGTTAGGCGTATCCATGTCTTTAAATTCACATTTCCATATATCCACAAATAATTTCCATATATATATATATATATATATCCACACATACATATTTTGATATACAACTATTTATACAAAAAATGATAATATATATAAAATTTTTTATAATAATTCATATTTTTTTAAGAGAAATTTGAATTATTTTTGTAATGACTAGTCAGGATATATAAGTTTCTTTACCATGATTTTTAAAAAATACAATAATATTTCACCTTAAAAATTTACTCATTTAAATCCCCAAGATCAAACCTCCAACCACAAATTAATTCAAAATTTAAGGATTAAAACCTTTATTATAATTTAGTTTTTTTATTTATATATTAAGAGAGAAAAATAAATAACCATTAAATTTGAAATAAATGGTTAATTAATAGTTTAAAATAACTAACTTAATAAATCAAATAAGATTACAAACATCAAATTAAATAATTATAATTAAAAGTAACACAAATTAATAACCAAGACAAGATTAAAGATATCTTACTAAATAAATATTACTAAAAGTAAACATAAAATAATAAGTGAAATGAGGTTAGAAACACTTCATGAATAATTATAACTAAAAATAATATAAATTAAATAAGTATAATATTAAAAAATTATAAATAGCTTCTCCGTTATCTTAATAATTAAAATAATACAAAAGTTTCAATTTTCTTCATCAAATAAACACTCACTTACAATTACTCTCAAATTTCTTCCCAGCTTATTCTCTATTTTCTTTCCATGTTACCAGCCCCTATTTATAGGCTTAGGAGGGTAAAGTACTCAAGTAATTTTTTTATTTACCATCATTACTTCGTTTACATTCAATTCTTACTTACATATAGATATCTACTCGTTAATTACGGATAAGTCTTCTAGAAACTTGCCGTTTATATATATATATATATATATTTATTGGTTTTCTATGTTACGTTTTCACGTAACTTTTTTTTTATTATTCACATTGTGCTTTTGTTTTCTTCTTTTTATTAATAATGTTATCCATTTATTTATTTTATTTATATAATATTTTTTTATTAGCATGTCATTAAAATGATTCTAATAAAATTGAAATTCTGCAAATTATCATCTCTAATATAATTTATAATAACTTAAAAATTATTCATGAAAAATAAAAACTTCAACTTAATTTTTTTTATATTATATACTATATATTTAATAGGTAGTTTTAAAGTATTTATTTATAATATCTACTTAAATAATTTTAAAGATTTAAATTAAATTTATGATAAATTTATTTCTGTTATTTTACTTATACAATATATTCTAAAAAATTCAAAATTAAATATTAAATTTTTAATTTAATAATAATAATAATAATGAAATATTGTACTAAAAATTTAAAAATACGATATTTTTATATTTTAAAATATTTGAACTGAAAATTTAAGATAACATGATAATATAATCAGATATTATTTAGATTCATTCAATTTACTAAAATTTTAAAATTATATACTTAAATATTTTATTAAAAATTTGAGAATATTACATCAATTACTTTTCTTTTTTTGAATTAGATAATTAGAATCCTAAAAAATGAATAAATCAAGTACCTTCTTTTAGGATCTAAAATATTAAATACTTTAATTATGTTAAGGGTGTTCATTGAGTCTCACGATTTGAAAACTCAATGAGACTTAATCCAACTTAAATAGATTGCATCACATGTTTTTCTTGTGATGGGTGAAATACAACTCATTCCACTAAAGGTTGGGGTGATGAATTCAGTAAGTTGAACTCAAAACTCAATTCAACCATATTATTGAATTATTATATATTATTATTATTTAAAATATGTGTTTAGTTATTATATGTTTCTTTTGATATTATGTTTTTGTTAGTTTATACAAATTTTATAATTTGTATTTATTTTTATAACTTGACTAGCTCGGACAAATTGTGTAGTTTGTATTTATTTTTATAACTTGACTAGCTTGAACAAATTGTATTTACTTTTATTTTGGACAAATATTTCCTTAGTTATTAGTACTTGAAAATTTAGTTGTATGTTAATTTTAATTTGCTTTAGTTTTGATATGTAATTTGTAACTATAAGTTATTGTATATTTTTATGTTATAATAATAATATAGACTATTTTTTTAAAGAATATCCTGAAAAGCTTACAAAACAATATTGTAATTTTTTTTAAAAAAATATTTTTTAAAACTATGATCCAACAATCCAACTCGTTCAAGGATGGGTTGGGTTGGATTGAATTTAATGAAAAAATTCAAAAACTCAAGCCAACCCAACTCGATGTTTTATTTTTATTTTGTAATAGCCAAACAATATATTAAGATTCCTAAAAGACACTGAAAAATATAAGACATGCCTTCCAACTACAACTCAAACATACAAGAGAAAACGAAAACAAAAATAAAATGACTACATAAAAGACATTTAACGAAACCTCATTCAAAGCCCAAGGCAACATAATTTGCCTCCCACATACAAATAAGAGTAGGGTGTTCATCATTGATTAAGCAAACTTGATAATTTAAAACAAAATATAATATATCAAACATAGTAACAACTAGTCCAGCAAACGTTGTTGCCCAATGAGACTTAGGGAAGCTCATCAAGTGACAATCGTTGCTCAGCAAGAACTTTGTATCAGACTATCCCAGTAATAAGGACATCGCTCATTGAGACCTCTCTCTGGGTGTAAAAACCAACTTGAGACAACTTTACATTGGGCAAGACCTCTTACTAAGCACAAAGTTGAAAAATAGGTCTAACAGAGGCCAAAGCTCGTTGGATAAGACTTGTTACCCAACAAGATCTGCAGATAATGGAACCTCTAATGCATAATTGCAACATATATCACATAACTCAAAGATTTCCTCCCTGCAACATTCCTAACATGAACATATCGCTATATACTACATGTCAAGTAGATCTAACCACATAACAAGCATATATTTTCACCAATTCTAACACATTCACATATCCACCATCTATACATACATACATATAAACATTCATACACAATATATATATATATATATATATATATATGAGCTTCAGTTTCCAAACATTGCTATCCATTTTTTTCAAACAATACAAAAATTCTAATACCAAACGCAACCTTTTTCAGCTCTGATCTTAACACAATTCTTTAATTTATATATACAACTTCTGATACATACTTTTACATAAACTAACTCTATTACAAAAGAGTAACTCAGCTCTCGCCTCACAACTAATCAATCACACTTATACTCCACCTGAATATAAACACTAACATCCAATCAACCACACTTATGTTCCACCTGAACATAAGCACTAACAACTAATCAATCACACTTATGTTTCACCTGAACATAAGCACTGACATCCAATCAATCACACTTATGCTCCACTTGAACATAAGCATTAGCAACCAATCAACTTACACTTTTCGGAAAGACTAATAACATAGAATTCAAATACCAAGTTAGTGCCCATCTAGCTTCCCTTACACTGGTATCTAGTAACTAACTGACCCATTTGATACCCAATTAAAGTTTGAGCATACTCATCTGATACCCAACTGATGTTTCCCAAATCTAACATCCAATTGTTATTTGAGTATGTCTTGTTGGTGTATTATCATCATAACTAAGCCTAACACCAGGTGCATCATTGCGTAACCAGGCCTAGCACCGCATCGTTGCCATAATTGGACGTAACACCAGGATCACTTGCCTTGTTGGTGTATTATAGTCATAACCAGGCCTAACACCAAGTGCATTATCGCTGTAACCAGGCCTAGCACCATATAATCTCCACAACACAATTAATCAATACTTATTATTAATGAATTGCAAACTCAAACATTCAAATCACAATTTTAACATAACATCTCATAAGCATATATATATATATATATATATATATATATATATATATATATATATATATATATATATATATATATATATCACCACAATATGGATCATAACGTAATTCATCAACAATCATATCTAAACTCTCAAAATATGCATTAACTCAACATCATCATTATCACTCAGAACATCAACATGCATTTCATCACAGTTTCAATTACCCAATCATCATCAACTATCCATTTATCACTGAAATAATTAATAAACATTCATCATCATCCAAATTATCAGTAAATATAAAAAATCCCCAAAATCTTCAACCAATAAGAATACCATCAAAATAATCATTTTGACTATATAAACAATTGTCAATATAATCAAATTCATACATTAATCACCTCAAACTATCAATTTCACATAACATCCAAATTCAGTTCAAAATGTTAAATCCACAACAACTTGTTAATATTAACACTCTTAAATCATAATATTTCAAAGTTAAATACTCCAAATTACAAATCAATTAATTACAACTCATCTCAAAAACAAAACCCAAATCCTCAATCACACAAAACACCGAATTTTGCATAATACTCAAATCATAATAAAAAACCCAATTGCTCAAAATCAAATAACTTCTCAGCTATTAAATCATAGTTTCTCATTTTAAAATAAAATATTTAGCTTTTTTTACCTATTTCTTTGTCCAAAAGTCGACTAAAACAGAAGGGGAAGAATTATCCTGAAGAAATTACATAAGAAGCTAAAAGGAATCCCAATTTCAACAGGAACCAAAGAAAATTAGAATTTCCAAAGGAATCCCCTTTTTAATGAAAACGAAAGGATCGAAAATGATTGGAAAGAAGTTTAAAAAATTACGATCATGTACCTATACTGATCACCTCTCAGAATCAGGAGCAACGGAAGATACTGCATCTGAATCTGACAACCGAAATCGACCATGCAAGTGACCAAAAGAATGGAGATGTGGAAGGAAACGCCACGACTAGAGATGAACGAGAAAATTAAAAGAAAAATGTAAGAAAAGAAGCTTTTATATATATATAACATAACATGGGGTGTATTTAGTATTGCTAAATGCAATCGCTTTTTGATAACATATTTTTTGAAAACTTCCCGAAACTTAACTAAAACCTTCCAAAACAAAAGAATAATAATTATTCTCATCTTTTCCTATTCTTCTACCATTATTAATAAAACCATCAAACTTTAATTCAATTAGTAATTTAAGTATAAACTTAAATTTAATTTCATTCACTATTTATTCTACGAATTTATTACCTATTAAATAAACATGTCTTTACAACAAGACTACCGGTGTACCCCCAACGATGGAATACTTACATTGGAACCTCCAATGCAAGGCCACATATGTACTCTTTAACTCAATGCACAACACTTCTATTATCAACATATGAGGCCACAACCAAAGATAAGTTACCCCTTGTAACTGCTTGCATTCAAGAGGTTCAACATCTCATCATCATCATCATGCATTACAACAAACTATGATCAACATCATATTAACAACCAACATCAAATTCATCAATATTCATGAAAAACAACATTTCCAATATCAATGCTATTGGTACAACTAATCTCACATAATACACAACAACACTTCAATTCATCTACTTCATCAAAATCAACATCAAATATTACTTTATCTTCAAAATAATCAATGACATCAATTATTACCACATAAACAACTTTACGTAAAAATCAAGCTCAATTGATAAGTAACCCCTATTTAATACATTACTTTTTAAAAAAAATTATGATTAATGAATAGTGTATAAGGTTTTACATTGTATCTAATTATATTTTTTTTTTAATTTTTCTTCATTGGAAGTAGCTAATCATATTCAAGTCTTGTAAGATCACTTACTCTATGACAAACTCTCCCTTTGGGTTAATGTACATGTATTCCCAAGACTCAAACTAAGGATCTCTAGTTAAGTTGAAACAACTCCAATCAATTGATGAAGACGTCCAATGACATATCTAACTATAAACTATCATGTGTAATATGTGTTGATTTTATAATATTTATTTTATATTTTTTGTATTCATCGTATTGTGAGAAATATCTATTAATTTTGTTGATTATAGTCATTATAAAAAAATTTGACTAATTAATCACTTTTACTAGGTTTGTCTTTCCAATCACCTTGTTTGATGGAATCAAGTCAAGTACTGATCAAACCAATAAAGCTTATTAATAGGATATATTTATATTAAACTCAAATTATTTATTTATATATAAAGAACTAAGAGGAACAATGACTTGTTTAAGACGTAATTTGCACTCATTCTAAAATTTAAGTGCGTGTCAATAAACTAATGCTAATAGGATTTGTTTAATTTAATTACTTCTTCTAAAAACAAGTGATATAAATTAGCAAATCCTATATTTAAATAAGTCATAGTTAAAATTAGCATGACCTTAGTTTTTATTTTATTTTTCACAAGTGTAATTTCCTAAAGTTAGGATCTTGATTAAGGTACAGTGGAACATTAACTGTAAATTAACATATCTTTAATGGAATAAAAAAATGGAAATGGTTTGCAAATTTCAAATAACTAGAATGGCTGAAACTAATAAGATAGCAATTACAACCCAAGAAGTAATAAGTACTTGGGCATGCACTTGGAAACTCCCTATTTGCCAATAGAAATGTTGACCAACTTCCACCGCGGATATATCATATAATCTTTTTAATGTGTTAATAGCACATAATAAAACATTCATATTGTCCCGTCCTCTAAAAAAAAATAAGAACTTGAAAGGGAATTATTTTTATTCAAACATCTCCTTTTTTTTTTTATTTGTCTCTTTTCATTTTTTATTTTGAATACTGTGACTAATCACATAAAATTTTTGTTTGTTCTTTTTATATTTTGTGCAATTTATTACTAGTATAGTAACCGATTCCATAAATTTATGAACCCTTTCAACCAAATCCAATATTTTTTTTTATCTTATTTATTATTATCAGTAATTTTGTATATAGCTAGAACGACCCTGACAAATTGCAAATACTAATTTGTTAATTGATTTGTTATAGGGTTTAAATCATTCCTCTAAATATAAGTCCAATTAATCTTCAAAATGATCCTAGAAAAGTAGACTATAATGTATCCAAAATAAATAATAGTCACCTCATTGATACCTACATATTTACTACTCTAAATATTATAACTCAATCAGAAAATTTAAATGAGTAATGTTGTATTTTCTCATGATACATTTCTATTAATTAATCTTATTAATACTTTATAAAGAAAAATAAAAGTTATTTGATATATAAAAAATATGCAATACGTTTTCATCTAATAATTGCTAAGTGACCAATAAAAGTATATATTGTAAGACTAAGAGATAGAATTATTTAAAATAAATAGAAAAAGAAATATGTCTTTCCATCTTGGTCTTATTATGGGTAATAATAATTTTTTATAAAAAAATATTAATTTTTAGTTTTGTTAGTGAAAAATGTTTGAATCCGTGACCTCTTCTTTATTTCATCTTTATGTGTAGATTTTGCTAGATCAATCTTATGTAAGAATAATACACATTCAAAGGAAATAGTGAAAAGAACAAGTTACTTGTTGATCATACACAAAAGAGATAGAAATGAGAATATGAAAACAGATTCTTTTAGAAGAGGGAATCCATGGAAAAGTCAAGAAAATGAAGGAAAAGAAAAGTATAAAAAGGTTAGGTCCAAAATTGGAAAGTAATGGGAATTATCACTAGCAAGAGTCGGTGATACACAAGCAACCATCAAAGAGCAAAATGACCTAGAAAAAGACCAACCCTGAGGAACCCTATGCAAAAGCTTTGAATATACACAGCATGACCCTCTATGATATTTTCTTCTTTTATTTCACTATTTTTTTATTTTTTTTTTTTAAGTTTGCAAAAACTTACACACATGCAAGGTGATGTGCTCGAACCTATTTCCAAAAGGGTATAGAAACCTTGCACCTCGTTTTTTGGCTACTCATGGAAGATAAACTTTAGTCCTTGAATTTTTCTCCTTATCTTAGATAAACTAGATAAACAGAATTAGTTTTTTTTTTTTTATTACCGTATTAATGTAAAATATATGTTGAAGATCTCAAGTCAATTAGTAATATCCAAACAATAATATATAAGTAATATACAAATTTTACCAACTTCACCTTACAAACCGATCTTGTAAAATTTAATATACACTTAATTTTATCATTTCAATCATGATATTAGAGCTTATACTAAAGATTTATTATTGTTGTCAGGTCTATCGTGATAGTAACTATCAGCTTATTACTAGATCATCTATAAATATTAAACTGCACACTACTAGTGATCCATTATAAATCATGTTTTTTCCTTCACAATACTAATCTCGAAATCCTATTTAAAAGTATGTGAGCCAGTATCATATTATGTACCAACAACTTTTTGGTACAAATCCTCTCCATTTAGTCCCTGAATTTTTCTCCTTGTCATGGATAGACCCTACTAATTTTGTCGCTGCTTCCTCTTTTTATGTATGGTAATTAATGGTTCTTGTGTTTTGGCTAATATAGAGAATGGATAACGTTAAATTAAACCGCGTTGATGTGTTGATTTTTTGACAAAATTGGACGCTTGTGGAGAGATTATGTATTGGACCCATTTCTTAGTATTTGACAATTTGATCTAATTAATGCAAGAACTGCGTTTGAGTAATAATTTCAAAGCGTTCAATCAAGGGGGCCAAAATGGTTTCACAAATTTCTTGCACGTGGTCCTAGCAATTTCAGTTTTTGTACTATCAACATTTAATTGTCGAAGACAGGTGCACAAGCCAAAGAGAAAGGGAATGGAATAAGCACTACGGAACGGGATATGGCACTGTCCTACCATATGTGCTCCCATTCAAAATTGTTTGTTAAAAGTATCATAAGAGCATTTCTCAATGTGCCATATCTGGTTATTTGAAAAGGAAGTTGGGTTACTTGAGAAAGAAAGGATTTTCTTATCAAATAATATATTTAACGTAGTGATCATCACCATTAATAAGTGAAAATAAAAAGATGAATTTTTTAGAGTTTGAGTGAATTTAAGTTTAGTTGTTTAATGCTATAAAAAGTCTTTAACATAACTTTCAATGCATAAAATAATTCAAATATTTTGATACTTTAGTTCCTGCACTGCCATTTACATCCTTTTTCCCAATTATAGTATTGAAGCTTCAAAAATTAAAATAAAAAATAAAGTATGATAAGAAGGAAAATATATACTAGATGATGGGGTTTGTTTTGGTCAATGAATTGGCACTGCCAGATTCTATTTGGATGTATAATTAATATATATAGTTTGGAAAATTTTGGTTGTTTAACAACCAACTACCTTTGAAGTTTGAAAAAGAATTGGTTCAAATTTTCAAATTTTTGTAATAGCATAGCATTATTCTCGGATCAGAATAATTTTTTGAATTTTTTTGTGCAAAGAATAATTTTATGATCATGCCATAAACAATAAAATTTAGAATTGCATATGTATAAAGGATATTAAGAAAACCTTTCAGCAACTGTGTTTGAGGTTCAAAATAAAATTATCCTGCTGTCTTTGATTAAAAGTAAAATGGTATATTGGAATAGGATTTCAAAATATCCTTTTTATAAAATAATTTATATTATATAATAAATATTTTTAAAAGCTCTTAAGATTTTTTAAAAAGATCAACAAAGTTTGGTGGTATTTAATATTTTTTTTTACAATTTTAAAAAGTTTTTTTCATTAAAAAATACACAAATTTTGATAAATTTTTATTTATTAAAACAATTTTTTATGACTCTTGTGATTTTTTACTAGAAAATATAAACACCCCTCTCATTAATCAATATATTCCATCCAAATAGGGACATATCTAGAAGGTTAATGGAGGAGCTAAATTTCTTTCTTTCCTTTTTTACATATATGTTAATGGTTAAATATTTAAACTTTAATAATAAATCATATAAACATATTTAATAATTTTATGGATAAAATTGGAATTAATTTTTATTTTAAACAATAATAACTTTAGTTGTTACTATCTCAACAACAACATAATTAATTTTTCACAGTTTTACGTAGTTTTTTTTTTTTTTAGGTTTTACATAGTTATTGCCTTAATCATTTTAATAATAATAATAATAAGAGTTTAATTGGTATATACGGTCAGTGTAAAGAATCTTTACACTAACATTCGATCATGACTTGTCATTTATGTGACTTTTAAAATATTATGAGTAAAGTCAACAAATCTACCATGAATGAAGGATTGTGATTTACTGTAAGTGTAAAAATCTTTACACTGACAGTGTATACCAATTAAATTTTAATAATAAATATAACTAATTTGACACAATTTTAAACTAACAAACTTTAATAATTATTATAAATAATAAGATACATAATTAATTTTAAACAATTTTAAACTAAATAATTTAAAAATATACATACATATATACAAATAAATTGAAATACAAATAAATTACTTATTGTGTTAGCTCTAGGTTACTCAAATTTATATTTATTTTTTTTACCAATTATCTAAGTGTTTGCTCAATTGACTTTTTGTGGTCACAATAATCTCAGTGTTATTTTATCATATTAGGTGTCTATGTGATTCACATACAGAATTTATGGATTTCCTAATTGTCTTTGGATTTTTACATAATCATTCATGTTTTGAAACTATAATAAGTTTAATGTCAAATATTATAGAGCTTTTATCTAGTCTATATGTAATTACATTTGTTTTTGGGTTATGATGAACACTTAAATTTATGTGAATTATGTTTTCTTTCACTTAGATAATGAACACTGATTAAAAACTTATTGTTGAAGTTTTTTTATGACTCATGATTTTGTTAAAACATATCCCAACATACTTCTCTTTAGAAAAATTACAAATTATAGTAAATAACCTTACAGCTATGCATTATTCATTTTTATTATAAAAAGTCACATTACCTACATATAAGGCATTTTTTCTTGCTAAAGACTATATTACATATTGAATTAAGCTTTAACTATGGGAGTTATTGGGTGATTCAATTGGTAAGGGATGGAAAAAGGTGGGGAAAGGTCACAAGTTTGATCCACAAAGCTACCATTACTAATATTAGGTTGATAAAAAAATTAAGCTTTAATTATGTAACAATATAAAAAATATAAAAATCTAAATAGCAGACTTGATTAATATAAAACATTAAAATGGTAAACAAAATTTAAATGGATAAATTTTAAAATATAAAATTATTAATGTAAAAATTAAAATAGTGTATATATATATATATATTATACATCAATAAATGCTATGCAAAAACTAATTATATACAAAAAATTCATAGATAAATATGTATTTTTGACTGACACCTTATTGACGAAATATTTGTGGGTAAAATCTATAGATAACTCTACATATATATGTTCCTATTGTCAGTCTCTAGACATCATTAATGTTACTGCACTTGAAATATTGTTCACTTTGAAACTTATTAGCTCTATCATAGTTTTGTCCTAAAAAGGTTCCTTCGTGAGTTAATGGAGGATGAGGTTTATAAATAACCATTGACCTTGATTCCTACGTAGGACTTTGGATGTACCAAAACAAGCTCCTCATTCATGGCTAAAGGGCGTGAGAGTGGGTGAGCCCTAGGGTAGATACCAAAATGTACCTGCACAAGTGCTCGAGTACAATGTCTTCTACTATTGCGCTACTTATCTTTACTCTTGGCATGCTTATGTCTGAGGTGACAAAATGATACCTACAAAAGACACTCTAACACTCAAGTTAGAGAGGAGATTTGACCTAGGGCGCCTGCATGATAAGGGGAATATGGCTAGAGAATAATAATATTAAAAATAATAATAACAACAACAACAACAAATCTAAGTCAAACTGGCTAATTACCCTTGTTTATAGGTATATAATTGGGCTTGAGCTAGTTAATTAGGATTTTAACTTGAGTAGGGGTAAAAATGGGATTACTAAAGTATGGGTGGAGTTCCACTAAATTACACCTCGACTGAGCATATTCTAAATGCTTTAGGTCCCCTTTGCTTATCCTGAGAAGTATGTTTGGTTTGGTTCAACCAAGACCATCTACTATCTCAAGTGGGTGACTATGTGACCTTTTAGTTATCTCAAAAAGTATGTTCAGTATAGTATCCATAAGTAAATATTTGTTGAGAAATTAATTTTGTTTTACAGAAACCAAATTCATAGGTAATATTATGTTGGAAATGACAATTTACCTACAGATCTTGTTCTATGGGTAAATATTCATAGGTAATAAGCCTTTCTCTTGGAATGCAAAATAAGTATTATATGTTAAAAAAATGTGTTCCAAATAAGTGTTTCACTTGGTTTTTTGATGTCACATTAATTTTGTTCACCCATAATAATATCACTTTAGTTTTTTCAATGAAATATTAAAATGAAGGTTACTTTGGTAATATTACTACTTCTTTAATGTATTTATTAACTTTTCTTTGTACATATAAAACAAACTAGAATGACATTTATTTTGGGACAAAGGGATTAGTTTAAACAACAGAAATCCCATTAAGTAATAATATTTTAGTCTACAAATATATCAATTAGTGTTTTCTTAATTGGTGTGTACTAATTTTAAACAATAATAGTTTTGGAACAAAGGAAGTGGTTATTAAGACTATAATACTTACTACGTTATTACGACATGAATGAGTTTTCATTGTCTTAAAAATAAAGAAGGTACCAACGTTAGTTGACATAAGTGGTAGCAACATGTTTTTCTTAACCAAGTGGTGCAGGATTTAAGTCCTAATTGATGTGCTCTTCCCTTGGAGTGTTTGCTCCCTTAAATCAACCTCCAAGATCACTTGTAAGAAATGGAATTAGTGGAAAGGGAAAAGGGTGAAGTGATTGGCACCACTTTGAAAGATAAGCCAAGAGGGGGTAGTGCTTGCCACAAGGGAAGGAACCCTTGACAAAAGCACAAGGATGCTCTCGAAGAAGAGAAAATAAGACACTCAAAGATGAAGCAAAAACTCTAATCTCATTCAAATTCAAGTGTAAGGATTACAAGAGGTGGAAAGGTATATTTATAAGGTGGGAGGCTAGCTTTGGCCGTGGGAATTGGAGGGAAAATCAAATGGGAGCCAAATTCAAATAATTGACATATGCTTCCAAAATCATGGATCTTAGATCTAACTAAGTGTCATGTAGGATGCCATGTTGGCAATCCTTTGAATTCGGCACCTCTAGGGGGAACAAGGGCCCCGTTTTTCCCCCTTCATGCTTCATGTGCTTAACTAATTGGGGTTTAATTAGAAAAGAGGGGTGTGGTTAATAAAATAACCCATCAACACCCCTAAATGGCCCAATTAGTTAATACACTCCAAATTAAAACTAAGAACACCTCCTATCCTTTAATCCTATGAAAATGAATGCCCAAATACAAGGCCAAAAAGGAAATGATAGACCACCCCACTTAGGGAAAGAATAAAGCTAAATACAAGATACAAAACAAGAGGACTAAGATATAATTTTGATGCACATGAGGAGGTGAGGTCTTCTTCCATCTAATCTAGTCATGTCCTCCTCTATCCTCCTAGTCATGACCCTAGTGATAGGTTCCTTACTAGGGAGGATCACATCATCTCCTCCCCCTTGGGAAGGATTTGACTGCAAATCCTAAGGGTCCTCTTCATCCTCAGCACGTACAAAAAGAGATACATCCCAGACATTAAAAGTAGGGCTAACACCATATTCTGGAGGGAGATCTAAGATGTATGTATTGTTGTTCATTCGCTCCAGGATCTGAAAGGGCCCATCTCCTCGAGGGTTATGTTTGGACTTCTTTTGAGCAGGAAAGTGGTCTTTCCTTAGATGAAGCCAAACCCAATCCCCCTTATTGAAGATAACTTCCTTTCTTCCCTTATTAGTTATGGCAGCATACCTTTTAAATTTTTGTTCAATGTTATCTTTGACCCTCTCATGTAACTTTTTAACAAAATTAGCTCTTGCCTCCCCATCTTTACGAAAAGAGTGAGAAAAGGGGACAGGTAAGAGATCCAAAGGAGTGAGAGGGTTGAAGTCATAGAAAACTTCAAAAGGGGAATCCTTGGTGGTCTATTGGACCACCTTATTATATGCAAACTCTATATGGGGAAGGTATTCACCTTGAGACTTATGGTTACCTCGAAGGAGTTCCCTCAGCATAGTTGATAAGGACTTGTTTACCACTTCTGTTTACCCATCTGTTTAGGGGTGACAAGTAGTGGAGAACAGTAGTTTAGTTCCTAGGTTAGCCCATAAAGTTTTCCAAAAATGGCTAAGGAACTTAACATCCCTATCAGAGACTATGATAGGGGTATGTCGTGCAAACAGATAACCTCTCTAAAGAAAAGTCTTGCGATGTTGCTCGCATCATCTACCTTGTGGCAGGGTACAAAATGGGCTATTTTAGAAAATCTATCCACAACCACAAAGATAAAGTCTGCATCTTGTTGGGTACAAGCAAGGCCAAAGACAAAGTCCATGTTGATGTCCAGCCAAGGTGCAGAAGGAACAGACAAATGTGTGTATAATCCATGAGGTATTGCCTTAGACTTAGCCTGAAGACAAGTTATGCATCTAGTACAATACCTATGGACATCTCTCTTCATATGGGGCCAAAACAATTTTTCTTGTAAAAACAAAAGGGTTTTAGAAATCCCAAAATTTCCCTTGAGCCCACCTTCATGGCTCTCTTTTGTGAGCAAGTTTCTAATGGATCCTTGGGGTATACAAAACTTGCTCCCTTTGTAAAGATACCCTTCACTGATGAAGAACTCATCATGGGTCTTAGATGTAGATGCAAAGGCTACAAAGATAGGGCCGAAATCCTTGTCAGAGGGATACTTGGCCCGTATGTCATCAAACCCCAAAATTTTAGCACTGAAGGTGGTATAAAGAGAGTGCCTTCTAGACAAAGCATCAACCACTACATTTTGTTTTCCTTTTTTATATTTGATGACATAAGGAAAGGATTCAAGATATTCCACCCATTTTGCATGCCTTTTATTTAACTTGCCTTGTCCCCTCAGATACTTAAGTGACTCATGGCCATTGTGAATGACAAACTCCTTAGGAGCAAGATAATGCTCACAAGTATGAAGGGCTCTTATTAGGGCATAAAACTCCTTATCATAAGTGGGATAGTTTAGAGGGGCACCTTTAAGTTTTTCACTAAAATAAGTGATAGGGTGCCTACCCTGCAACAAAACAACTCACACACCTATACCAGAGGCATCACACTCAAGTTCAAAAGATTTTGTGAAATCCGATAATGCCAAAACTGATGCGTTAGTTAGTTTTTGCTTAATAAGAGAAAAGGCTTTTTCTTACTTGTCACCCCAAAGGAAAGAGACTTCCTTATTCACCAACTTATTTATTGGTGAGAAAAGTGTGGGGAAGTTAGGCACAAAGCGCCTATAAAAACTAGTGAGACCATGAAAGCTTTTGATCTCTGTCACACTTTTTGGGGTAGGCCATTCTTGGATGGCTTTGACTTTTTCAGGATCCACATGGATCCCTTGTTTACTCACTACGAAATCTAAAAAGACCACACTCTTTACACAAAAGGTACATTTTTCAAGATTTCCAAAGAGGTGGTTTGCCCTAAGAATGCAAAAAACTTGTATAAGATGTTCTAAATGATCATCTAGACTCCTATTGTAGACTAAAATGTTATCAAAATAAACTACACATAATTTTTAGAGATGAGATTTAAGACAAAAAGTTGTCATAACTTACGTCTTAAAATCACAAAATTAAAAAGATGTCACATCTAATTAATTTTTTTTATCTCTATTAAAGAAATATTACAAATAGAAATAATAACAAGAAAGTTAGGATTTTTATTATAAATTACACTCATAGGAAACTAAAATTAATTAAGGGAGAAATTTAAGTACACAAAATTGTCACAATTTGTATTCTCAAAATTAGAGAAAGTAAAAAAAGTCACATTTAATTAACCTTGTCTTCTTTTGAATCAAATAAATTATTTTAAATTATTATTTTTATAACTATATTGTAAGGGTATGACATTAAACATTTCTTTTATATATATATATATATATATATATATATATATATTATAAAACTAGTATGAGAGGAAATAAAAACATCATGTTATAACATGTTTTTGAAAAAAGCTACGAAGAAGAAAAGAAAAAAAAACAAACGGAACTAATGAAGTTTACTTGGCCCAACGATAAAAACAAAAACCAAACTCATATGCAAACCCTTGACATATGTACAAATATCAACATTCATGTTAAAAGGGAAAGATGGGGCTGAGAGGGAAATCAAAATCTCTAGATTTAGAGAGAAAGCCAACTTGTCGTGGTTGGAAAAAAAAGGCAATGTAAGAATGCAGTCTGGTGCCTGAACATTGAGCCTTAAATAATTTCTGACGTTTCCTTTATTGCTGGAAATCATTTCCGGTGCGGTGGCTAACAAAGGTAACAACTTTGTTTCCTTTTCTCATCCATTTTTCTCTTTTTTGTTTGATTCTAACTTACAAGATGTAGAGGAATGAGTAGGAAATTGATACTTGTTATGATAGCCTTCTAATTTGAAAGTGAATGAACCCTATTTTGTCCAACAATGCTCTGGATCCTTTTTGCCTCCCTCTCATTTTCTTTGTCAGATTTTTCTCAAATAAAAAAAAACCTCATTTCTCTCATTCTGCCAATCCCCTTTTATAAAATTTGCTTATGAAAGTTTAATCATTAAAAAGTTATGCTTTTTGCTAACAAATCTTGTAGTCTATGATTTAAGGAACTTTTTTGGTGCCTTCCTAGTGAAAAAGGCTACTAAGAGGGTGGCTAAAACTAAGCAAAAGACCCTCTTTGTTGCTTTCTTACAGATGACTAAGGTATAGAAATGAGAGTAGTCTGCCGGTGCATATTTGAGAAGGGAATTCTCTTTTTCTTCTTCCTTCTTCTTTTTTTGGTTATTTGTTTTCCTTTGTTGTTACTTATTTTTATTTATTTATTTTGCTATTGGATTTTACTGGTTTTATATTTGGTTGGTGATTTATTTGTAATTGATTATGTTTGTAATTGTTATATTTGTGATTTGAATTTTGGATTGGAATTGGAATTGGATGAATATACAGTCTTATTTGTATATAGGTTCAAACATAAAATAGTTAAAGAAAAAGAATTACATTGGATGGTTGGGTAAAATTGGGTGCTGACATTCTCCAATAACTCTTGGACTTGAGATTCTATCTCCTTAGTCTCAAGGGAGTTGGTCCTATAGGAAGACCTATTGGGTAGGCTGGTCCTGGGAACCAAGTTTATTATTTGGTGCTCTATACCCCGAACAGGAGGAAACACTTTAGGAACTTCACTAGGGAATACATCACCAAATTCTTTTAAAAGTTTGTTTACCTCTTCAGGTAGAATCTCCTGCCCAATATCTATGGCAGTGCTATCACATGCAGATGTTTCTATAGAAGATGCCTTTTTACATAGGAGGAGATAAAAAGGTCTGTTAGTTAGGGAAACCTCCTTTAAATCCTTTTTTGTAGCAAATAGGCTCTCTTTACTTACATCCTTCTTGGAAGGGGCATTACCTTCCTCATCCCTCTCCTTACCCTTTCAAGCTTTAGGGGTGAAGCTTTTTTTTTTTAGGATGTTTTTTTTTTCTTATGCTCGTCACCTATCTTGTTTTTCATGCATAGTTGATCCTCGACTACCTGAGATGGTGTTAGAGGATACAACTTGATTTTTCTATGCAGGTGAGTAAGGACTATATGGTTGGTATGGCCATTATGAATCACTTTTTTATCAAATTGTCATGGTCTACCTAGCAAGATATAGCCAGCCTCCATAGGGACTATGTCACATACGATCTCATCAGAATAAGTCCTTATGGTGATTTGAACCTTAACTTGCTCATTGACCATCATTTCCCCTTAATCATTGAGCCATTGGAATTTGTAATGTTTTGGATGGGAAGTGGAGTTAGGGCTAGCTTTTCCACCAACCAGGAGTTGTAGCAGTTACAACAGGACCTACTATCTATAACGAGAGAACATATTTTTTCATTTACTTTGCATCTAGTATGAAATATGTTATCCCTTTGAGACTGGGATAGTTCCAAGGGTTGGCTTCCAAGAAGTCTTTTCACCATTAAAAGGTCTCCCTCATATCCATAGACATCCCCACACTCTGATGATGTATGTCCCACTTCTTCCTTACTTTCACTTGATGAGGAAGGTGAGTTACTCTCACTACTATAAATATCTAGGTCTCTTATGATCATGGTCTTTTTATTGGGCACTAGGAGGCAATGTGACCTCTCTCTAGACACTTAAAGCACTTAATATTGTTTTGCCTCTCTTGAGGGTTAGCAGTAGGGTTTCCTTTCTACATGAGATTTCTTTTGTTCTTTATGGTATTTGGGTTCCTCTTTAGGGAAACTCTTAGAAGAATTTCCCTTGAGTGGGTCCCTCTTGGTGTAAGGTTGAGAATCTCTTTTCATTCCTTTTCTCTTAATTTGATTTTCAGCCCTTACACAAAATTGGACTAACTCATCTAGGTTGGAGTATGGGAAGAGTTCCACTTTATCTCTTAATAGGAGGAGTTTCATCCTTTGTCTATACTCTTCAATGCTTAGGGAAAAAATAAAAATTAAGAAAAAAATAAAATTAATACAAGTTAAAGTACATAATGAGTTAGTGACCAAAATTAAGAGAAAACAAACACACTACTGCTACAATATTGATCTGCAATTACTGTGTGATTTTAATTGACACAAAATCCTACAATGCATCTACAACATAAGGCAAAGGAACTCTAATAGAATTGTAATTGAACCTTAACATTATTTTGTTCTTCTTTTATTAAAAAAAAAATTAAATTACAATATTTTGTTATATACTTTTTGTTATCAGCTATTAAATAATTATAGTCATAAGAAATATTGGAATATTAGATTTCAAATAAATAAAAGTTATTATATAAAAATTTAATGCTTCAATCATTACAATGTTGAAATTAATTGTGGATTAGTATCACTCAATATCTATTATCATTAACCGACAATATCTTATCTCTAACCGACAATATCTTATCTCTAACCGACAATATCTTATCTTTAACAATATGGTTAATTGAACTGGGATTACAGTGAGATTGACTCTGTGATGGGTTAGGTCAATCAGATTAAAAGCCCAATTAAGAGAGGTCCCTGACTACCCTGGGGGGTTATAAATTTGCCATCCCATTAAGCAAATTTACACATCAGAATTATTCTCTACAATAACCCCTCAGAAGGTAGCCAGAAGAACCTCCTAGAATTCTGTTCAATAGTGCTCATGGACATGAATGCCAATTCAGGTACACATTTATTCTCATTCTATCAATTCAATATCATGAATTGACATACTATAATTTGTATCTAGTACAGTATAATTCAAAACCTACTTTATACTTTCATCATACAATCCTATCCAAAATAATGGTAATGATTGCAATCATAATAATAACAATACTTACAACCAAAACTGTAAATAAAAGTAAAAGATAATAGTTATAACATGATAGAATATAAATCAATAAATCGTGTTGTTGCAATCAACTAACAAATTGATTTATTAATAGATTTTTTCCTTTGAAAAATTATGAAGTGAATGACACTTAAATTTTAATTTCAATTAATTATAAAATCTACAACAATAATTTATATCAATTGTCAATGTTAATATGATAATTGAAATAAGAAAATATTTTCTAAACTACTAACATAATTCGTAAAACAATTACCCATGGTGAAAAAATCATTTTCAAATTTCTATGATAACATACTAAGGAGAAATATTTATTCTAAAATTTGAAAGTAAAAGATTTAATTCATTTTTAATTAAAATTAAGGTGAAATACCATGATGATAGGATATAATAATAATAAATTAAGTCAAAATAACCTTATGACCTTAAGAAATAAAAATGGCAGGCTAAAGTAATTCATTTTTTAATTAAAACTAAGGTAAAATAAAAAAATAAAGTCTACCCTCAATGAAAAAATCATTTTTAAATTACTATGTTAATATGAAAATGAGAAATATTTATTTTAATATACCAATTACACATATTTTTTCATATTATAAAAATATTTTGACTTACCACCTTCACATTGATTTTGGAGTTTTTACTATAATATTACTAAAGGTTATTTGTTATAGAATGTAATCTGAGTAGCAATATTTAGCACGATCATATCACTCATGTCTCGCAATGATATGCAACATGCATTACGCCAACAACATAATTCAAAAAATAATTACTCATGGTGAAAAAATCATGGATGGTAGGGGCTAAGAGTCTACACTGAGTCTTGAGAGTGAGCCTGTAAGTTTGTTTAAGACCCAAAACATAAGGAGTAGCAAGTGTAATTTTCCAAATCATTGTCTCTTCTATTTTCTAATCTTTCCCACACACAATGTTATGTCTCAGATGGAAATAAATAAATCCTCTTGGAAGAGAGAGAGAATCATGATCCTAATACTCAACGGGTGTCACATAACATTTGACAACATAATTATTAGTGACTGGGTTTTTAATTAAATAGGTAAAATCATTTTTTTGTAAGGTGTGGATAAAAAAATATGATTGCTATTTAAAGTTGATTTTTTTTCCCAAGTACACAACAATACAATTGCTCTAAATCATATGTGTTCAAATTTAATAAGTGAAAAAATATCTCGATCAATCATGATACAAGTGATCCATCATAGATTACTTTACGTTGAAATTTTCATGCTTTAACAATATTCTAATTCATTTTTCTATTAGTAGGCTGCTTCAAGATGTAGTAACAAGTGCCGATGACTATATTAACAAACTCCATAATTGCAACAATATATTCATGCTTGAGGTTATAATTTTGCAATTTAATTAACTAAAACATTATTAAATTTACAATACAATTTAAAGATGTCATATTATAAATGATATTTGATGATTTATGTTGTAGTTCTTCAAAATCCAACAAAATATGAATGACATGTTTTACAAAGAATTAAGAAGAATTCTTGGAAGGTAACATGAAAGGAACCTAAATTCTTTGTAATCATTTAGTATCTCTTTCTACTTTAGCTTAATAACTACATATATTCAAATTCACAGGAAAGCTCAAGAAAGTCTTAAATGGCAGTCATTATTTGATCTACCAATTAAAGAAGATTTTATTAGTTAAGAACCATGATAACATTATATAATTAGTAGATACATTTTGTGTTTGTATATTTTACAATTATGTAGAGTTTAGTATTTTTCAACTTATATTATTCATTTTTGTATATATGGTGCAAGTCTTTTATATACCACTATAAGCTAAGTTAAAATAGTATACAAAATTATACAAATATTATATTTAATTGCAAAAACATAATTAAATATATTAGATTAAAATAAAAATGCGAACACATAGACACAATATCGCCTGTGTTTTCGCTATTTATAATTATATAATCTATTTTTAGAACAATCTCCTGAAAAAGATAACAATAAAAAAATGTTCTAAACATTTATTTTTTAAAAAATAATTTTGAAATTTGTGACCAAATTAATTCAACTCAATCCAACCCAATCAAGGGCAGATTGAGTTTAATGAAAAAAAAAAACAAAAACCCAACTCAACTGGATACGTTATGATTGAGTTGAGTCGTGAATCTGCTTAAACTTTTCAAGATAACACCCAAATATTCTTTAATACCCAAATATTCTTCAAGATAACACCCAAATATTCTTTAATACCAATTCTTTTCAAGCTCTTTTCTAAATTGTTAGATTTAAAGGTTTATAGTACTCAAAGACTTAACAACATTTATACAAATAGTTATGAAACAAAGCTTAAGTCTACACTCTCAAGATCATGATTTTTCAAACTCTTGAGTTAAATCGCTAATTGTTACGAGGTTACAATACAACTTTTTTTTTTTGCCATCAAGTTAATTCGTGTAATATTCTAAAATTTATAAATATATATAGATAATTGTATTTATTTAGTAAATCGAATCAAATTTAAATAATATCTAATTATAAAATAATTATGTATTTTTAAACTTGCAGACAATATTTATATATGTATATATAATAATAATAAACAAATATTATTAAACTTTTAGTATAATATGGTATTATTTTTAACTTATATATATGTAATTATTATTAACTGAATACATATATAGAATCCTGTTACTTATCGTTACAAAGAAAAAAAAACTTATTATTGAAAATGTATATATTCAGTACCTAAAATGATAATATATTATTAACTTATCAGATAATTTATAAATTTGATTATTAGGAGGCAATATTGATCTCAATTGGTACCATTAATAAAGAACGTAATAAGCGTAACATGTAATGTTGGATAACTACAACGTAAGTATGCATACCAATTGATATTGAAACTAGCCAAGACAGTACTACATGTTATCTATAAGTAACTAATATTATCTAGAACTTATAGAAATCAAGTAAGTAATAGTTAGAAAAAAAAAGAAATAATAAAATATTACCTTAACTTATCTATAAATAGATGATGGTCATGAACGAAAGAGGGAAAACGAAAAAGAAACAAAGAGAAACCTCTCAGCTGAAAGTAATAAATTTATAGGGAGTGTCTATTCGAAGAAAAAAATTCAAAAATCTTGTATTATTCCAATGATTAAGGTAAGGGGAGGAGACATTTATCACTTTTAATTATTATTTAATTATTATGCTTACTTACTTATTTATTTTATGATACTTTTAACTATAATTATTTAGTGAGGTGTCCCTAACCTCGTTCTATTTATTATTTTATGTTACTTTTACCTATAATTATTTAATAAGGTGTCTCTAACCTCATTCTATTTATTATTTTATGTTACTTTTAACTATAATTATTTAGTGAGGTGTCCCTAATCTCGTTCTATTTATTATTTTATGTTACTTTTGATTATAATTAATTAGTAAGGTGTGCCTAATCTCATTCTATTTAATATATTTTATATTACTTTTAACTATAAATATTCATTCAGGTGTCTCTAAGCTCGTTTTATTTATTATTTTATGCTACTTTTAGTTATAATTATTTAATTTGTTGTTTATAATCTTATTTGATTTATTAAATTAGTTTTTTTCCTTTTACTAACCATTTTATTTTAAGCATAATGGTTATTTTTTTATTTTTTATATTAAAAAAATAATAAAAGTTTTAATCTTTAAATAAAGATTTGAATTAAGTTGTAGTTAGAGGTTTGAACTTGGGGATTTAAATGAGTAAATATTTAAGTTGACATGTCCTTGTATTTTTTAAAAGTCATGGTAAAGAAGCTCATTTATCCTTACTAGTCACTACAAAAATAATTCAAATTTCTAGAAGAAATATATATATATATATATATATATAATTATTAAAAATGGATTATATATGTGTGTGTGGTTATTATAAGCAAGTGTGTGTGTGTATATATATATATATATATATATATATATATATATATATATATATATATATATATATATATTATTTAAATTGTTGTTATTTAAATTGTCATTATGTAAAGTATTTACATGATAATTGTTTTCACTCCTTTATTTTCTTGTCTAAAAGAACTAGAAACGCAAAATTTAGCAGATGGACGTGACAATTATCTGAACTCTTTCTCTGCGGCAATTACAACAATGTTTCCAGGAACAGGATGAATTACAAATGTGATTGAGAATTCAGTCAAGTTCAAAGGCACTGGTGTTCCATTGCAGTATTTGTGAATGATCATAGGGGACCCATACTGATTGAGAGACTAGTAGCTATCACATTTTATCTTCCACCGACTAACTATACAAATCCCTTGTTAAATATTTTTCCACCGGCAAGTAAATATTGTAATAGAAAAGAAAATATAAGTAAAGGGGAGAATCGTACATAAATAAAATTTTTCCTATATATATAAATATGTATATAGTAGAAATATGTAATATTGTAAACATGACTTGTGAATGTATATAAATATGGTTTTGCTTATAATTTTATTTTACTTTGTTAAATAAATAATTGAAGAAAATAAATTATTTGTAAAAAGAAAAATAAATTTAGAAAATAAATTATTTTCTTGTAATTAATAATAGGTTTAAATAAAAAAAATTATCATAAAATTAGGATATATAGAATACCGTTACAATTTGTATACAAATTTAGTTAACTTTGGATAGACTCGGTTGTGCAAACTATTTAGACTCTCGACTCTACCAAATCAACAAATTAATTTTATACATTCAAGATCATGGTTATCAACTCTCAAGTTAACTCCCTAATTCTTACGATTTTAGGAATCAACTTATTTTTTGAGTTAATTCGTGTGCAAATATTTTTTTAAGTAAACTTTAAATAGATTTGTTAAATTTTGTACAAATTCTTTAGACTTTCAACTCCCAAGTTCACTACCAAATCAATGAGTCAACAAATTAAAAAAGCTAGACAAAAAAAAATTATTTTGAATTATTTTTTACTTGTTTAGATTCAATATACCTTCATTTAAATAAATGTGTAATTTTTTTATAAAGAACTCTAGTTTAACAAATCCTTATCTTCCAACAACTTAAATCATCAATAAAATTGTTGTTCATTAAATTACTTATGTATGAGATGGTTGTAACAACTTATTTAATGCTCATATGTAGTATTTCAAACTTTTTAAATGTTTGAGGGGTTGTACCAAGTTACTGACGTGTGTTTGATACATTAAATTGTTTGATGTAGGTGGTTGTTTATAATCTTATTTTCAAAGTTTAATTAATGATCATAATATAAAATAGTTTTATTTTAAAACATTATTGAATATAAAATATTTTATCTGGAAACAAAGTGAAATGGCATGTGGGAAAAGGTAGTTACACAAGCAAAAAGAATTGGTTAATTAAGTTGGTAACATTATAACAGAAGATTAAATTGTCTGATTGACCCTAATGAATCCAAAGTTATAAAATGCAAATGATGATGATAAAGAAGAGCAAAGGAGCATGTTGGTG
Organism: Psophocarpus tetragonolobus; assembly: GCA_037954015.1. NCBI lineage: Eukaryota > Viridiplantae > Streptophyta > Magnoliopsida > Fabales > Fabaceae > Psophocarpus > Psophocarpus tetragonolobus. Next base: position 31,676,478 of record CM075694.1, read on the forward strand.
AGGCCCAAGTTCCGAAAGAGATTGGTATTTTGATGGGATAGGGTGGGACTCACGGTATCTTCTTTTCACAAGCCTCTCAATCTCACCACTCAAAAACGGCTAGTCATTTGTCACCCCTTTACTTTTGCACAAAATCAGGAAGGCAAAACAAAATTAAAGAAAAAGACGTGAAGAGAAGAACGTGGGGTTTTCTCTTCACAAATCACAACTCTCTCCAAAACTCTATACTTAACAAAAAGGAAACCAATTAATCATTAGCTACAAAGTGTTCAATGAGGTTATCATAACTTACCACTTATTTGGTCTATATAGTGGCGATTTGCATAGACATTTGATTCTACTTCACTTTACCAGAACCTACTCTCTGCTTCCTTTGGTTGTATTCATAAGTTCGTCACTTTACTTTACACTTATTTGTGTCATCATGGAAAGGGTCACTATGGGTTGGAATAGATTTGGTTAATCTAAATTGTACCTTTAGTTTTCTGTATGGCCAGCTTTTTATCATTTATGAATGATCTATATATATCTATGGCCATCGATAAAAAACAGTATCCGTAGAGAATGTAAAATGAATATTATATTTGGTGGAATTTAATTAGAATGTTATCACAATATAATTCAATAATCAATTATCATGTAAAATTAAAATTAGAATTTAATTAATATGTTATCACAATAAAAGAGTTTTATACTTACATTCAATCACACATTTTCATTTATATAACTATTAAAGTATTTAATTGGTAAGGTTAATAAATTTATCACAAATGAAAGGTTGTAATTGGATGTGAGTATAAAATTTGACCATACATACTAATTAAACTCTTAAAATGAATGATATTAATATTTTTACAATAATTTTACATGTCACAATTGACTTTCTCTCTTCTTGTTTTTTTATATCCTCCTGAGAAGTTGAAAACAGTGTAAAAGGGTTTCCAACAACTCATAGATCATACTCAACTAACCCCTTGACAATTGACTTTCTCTCTTAGTCCATTTATAAATGAATGAATTTTACTTTTGAATAAATGAATTAAATGTTACAAAAATCTTCATATTAAAAATATATCAAAATTAAACTTATTTGATATAATGTAAAAATTAGAGATGTTAAAAGAGATAACTGATTTGAGGATCTGAGAGATCAAGTATAAAAAATGGATAAATTGGTCCAACCTAAATTCTATATAAGCTTTCATTTTCATAGCTTAACCAAACTAGATGGCTTCTGAGGCTAAACTAGATTGACAAGAAAAAAATATATACTATAATATCATCCTCAAATAAATTAGGTTTTATATGATTCTAGCTTTTTAAAAAATAACTTAATTTTATTGGACTATTAAGTCTAACCATTTAGGTCAGTTTTAAATACAATCTAACTAATTGAACCATACATAATAATTAATTGAACCAAATGTATTTTGACAAATATGTAAATTAAAAGGATAGTGAAAATAGCAATGTATAGTATATATATACATTTTGCTTTCGACTCCCTTGGTCTTTGTTCGTTTTATTAGGTCCATGCACAGGTACTTTCTTCACACAAAAGGTGACCAATCGTCCCTTCAATTTTCTGAGAAAAATACAAAACCAAAAGCATATAATTAAAGAAGGCAGAAAAAACAAAAATAAAGCTAGAAAAAGGAATGAGGATATAAATCAGCACAAGGAAATTGAAAAAAAAATGAAAACTTTTAAAAACTTTAATCTACATAAAAACTTTAATCTTCATAGTAAATTGAATTAATAAGTTCCTTTAAACAAAAAATTGAATTTAAACTTCATAGATGAAAAAAAAATGCTTTTAAAGAAAAAAATCTACTTAAAATAGTCAGCCATATTTTTTACAAGAAATTAGTGATTAACATTAGTCAATAATTTATATCTATAACATGATGATTAAAAAAAAGGTTCATAATAAACTATGATGGAAATAAAAGGAAACCTTAAATTAATAGATACAAGATTATAGTATGTATAGAGAATTAAATATAAAAAGATAAAGGAAAGAGAATCTGTGTACCTCATATATATTGAATTGAAGTTCTTGATCTTCAAGAACAAAAAACCTATGAATGATTATTGTAGAGATATGAGTTCAATAAGAACTCTTGAGGGTTTTACTACCTACTTTCTAGGGGATTATTTTAGAGAATGTGTATTGTTGTTTTTTTAATTTGCTTAATGGGATGGCAAATTTATAATCCCCCAGGGTAGGCAGAGACCCCTCAAATGGGTTTTTTTTATGATTGACTCAACCCATCACAGAGCCAATCTTACTATAATCTCATTCAAATAATCATAAAGATATTATAAGATATGATTGTCACCAAATCTTAAATTGCCAGATAATGATAAAATATAATTGATTAATACCAATCCACTATTATTTCCAACATTCTCCCACTTGGATGATATTAATCAATAATACAAAGATAAATCATTAAGCTAGAATGACAATTATAAACAAATCTTATATTAGACAATGAGAAATTTGAGCTACAAAATAATATCCGATAGGGATATATATCATAAATATTTCTCATAAAGTATATAGAATAATGCAGTTCAATAAAATAATACTACATGGTCTCAAGCATCCAAAAATACTAAGAGATATATTACTAAAATGATATTACTTCACACATATCTCATAAGAAAGTTTTCAGACTCCCACTGATCTAAGACATCAAAACTTAACCAAACCATATGAGTTATAAAACTCCAAAGTTAAGTATTTGATCAGTGAATAAAAAAATGTTTAATTAATATAATTTTTTTTTTACTTGAGTCCGAAAAATTATATAGGTGAGAAAGCATAATTTACATGCATCTAATTATTCATCATAGCCCAATAACATATGTAATTACATATAGGCTACATAAATGCTCTATAATATTTGACATTTAACTAATCTGAGTTTCAAAAAAGAGTGACTATGTAAGAATCCAAAGATAAGTAGGAAATCCATAAATTCCCTACTAAAACCACATAGACACCTAGTTTATATAAAATGATACTCAGATTATTGTGGCCACAAAATGTCAATTGAGCAAACACTTAGATAATTGGTCCAAAAAAAATAAATTCATAAGTACTTCAAAAGTGCAAAATTGTACTCAATAGGAGTACTATCATAATAAGCACTTTTTTACAAAGTAGAAAATCATACTCGATAGGAGTATTGCATCTACAATATACTTATAGAATTTTGACCAAACAAAATGTGAAATTTTGGGTAAAGAAAAGCACAATACTTAATTACATACCAAAAGAATTAATATGCAATGCCCAATAAAATGCTCTTAACATCCATTAAAGATGTCTATTAAGATACAATGAATTATATATATCTCAATTAAAATAGGACAAAAATAAATAGTCAAGTCCTATAAAGTATGTCATATCATAATTAAATGTGCACAAGAATATATGACAATACAGATAGATAAGTCTCGAGACATGATACAAAATTATATACTTCTAAAATTTTGATCAATTAAAATATGAAATTTGGGTAAAAGAGATGCACAATGCATAATTGTATGCCAAAAGGATTAATGTGCAATACCCAACAGAATGACCTTAACATCAGTTAAAGATGTCTACAAAGATACAATGGATTTTATGTATCTCAATAAAAATAGGACAAAAATAAATAGAGAAGCCCTATAGAATATGTCATATCATAATTAAATGTGCACACGATTATATGACAATAAAAAATATATAAGTTTCGAGAGATAATACAATATTATATATACTCCCACTAATCCTCAATATACCAAAAAAAATATTAGGATTATAATTAGGGTACACTAGTATTAAAAGTTCTAGTGATAGTGGGATGATGACTTTATAAGATAATAATAAAAGTGAATTAAAATTCACTTTTATTCTACTTAAGGAATTAGAAAGTAGTAGAATAACGAATGATTAATGAGAGAAGTGGTTAAAATAACAAGAATATGAAACCTACAAATTCATCCATAAGAATAAATAATTCTCACAAATGGTTTCATAATTAACCACATATTAATCAATCTTTACAAAAATATTGACCCTTATGAGGATCTTGAAAAAATAATTACATGAGTGAGAAAATAGATCACTTGATAATTTTACGTAGAATATGAGATCATAAGCAAGTTCTCAAGTAATCATAAACAAAAATCAAGTGCTACAATAAACAATATTTACACACACTTGAGAATAAAACATGATTACATGCAGCAGAAGAATGGGACATATTCTTGCATATATTAAGGATATAATAATAAATAGTCTCTAACTCTCATCACAATTTATAATGGACATAGGTTTATTTATATATCCCAAAATAAAGCCTCTAGCTTTTACAAGAATACCATTAACAATATTATAAAATATGGTATGGAGAAATTAATCTCTTAAAATTTGGGATTCCTATATTGTCCTTACAAGAATTTCATACTAATATTGCAAATCAATAGAGAGTTTGTTATACAAGAAAATATTTTACAAGAGACCAATATAAAATCCTTAATATAGATCCCAACAATGTGATCACAAATAATGTGATAAGAAAAAATAATTTTATCAAGAACATTTGTTTTTTCACATGTATGATTAATTGAACATTTAAGGTAAAAATCTTATATCACGACAATTTATTTTATAAGATATTAATTAAAATTCTAATATACAAAATCCTTCCACTTGATAAAGAAAAAATAAGTTGACATAACAAAAAAATATCCAGAGGACTAAATAAAATTCAACTATTTCTTTATCAATATATATATATATATATATATATATATATATATATATATAGAAAATTTGCACCACAAAAAATGCAACATTTTTTTTTTGTTTTGAAGGAAAAAATGTCCAATTAAAGGTTATAAGTCAATATGGAACAAAAGGAAATGAGAGTGTAAATTTTGGTTCCATATAAATATAACTAAACATGATCAAATGAGGGAAATAAACTGAACATTACAAAAATAGGAAAACATTATGTAATTCTAAAAGTTCAGTTAAAAGAGAATCCCTAAATAAATTACAATGTACTATAACTTATATCAATAAAATCCTAATACCGATAGGGTATTAAAAAATCATTAACATAAGCCAAGAAAAATACATTGTATAACACCAAATTACATTAATAACAATACACCGATAGAGTATAGTTATCATCAATGCAATAAAAAAAATAATTATATCACAAAATTCACATAAATGCATCCAAAATAGTGAAATTATAATTATGTAAATGAAAAAAGAAATTATGCATATTGTCCAATAAATTTGCATAATTTTAATCATATATATTATATGACCAACATACAGAATTCACATTATTATACCCATGATAGACAAGTAATAATAATGCAAATTAATAAAGAAAATTATGCTCATAAGAGAAGGACAATTAAGATTGTGCATAATTAATAAAATAACCTAAAATGAATTTATAAATGATAATTCAATGTTAAAGAGAGTACAGTATAATTGGAGAATACAAATACTGTAAAGAATTATTACAATGAAAATAGGTAAAAAAATCAAGATTATAATAGTAAAAAAAAATTAATTTAATCTTGAATTAATCAAATTTTTTTATACTAAAAAATACCAATAATATAAAATATTAAATAAATATGGTATTTTTGAGAATGAATTTAACACACAAATCATCATACATGATCGTATCAAAACGACAAAGTTCTCCCTTGACCAAATCACAAAAATATGGGTATAAAAATGAGTCCATGCAACCCCATTAACACTTTCCAAAGTAAATTTAATACAAATATATTATGTTGCCCACACAAATGACTCATATTGGTTAAACATAAAACAAGAAAAACCATTAAGTAATTTTGAAAACAATTTACCCCAAAATTATTTAAAAGAAAACTAGGTTTTAAAGGGGTAACACTTAAAAAGAAGTTTCAATATATAAATTACCCATGTAAGGGTAAGGGAATGAAACTTTAACATGTTATTTTAACAATAACAAGTAGCGTAAACCCTCATTTTTTTTTTGTGAAAAAGATAATAGTGAACTATATTATAAAATTTCACTAATAACACAAAAAAATCTTCAATTCAAATTTAATTTTCTAATAGAAAACAATCATAATTCTCTAATAGAAAACAACCATAGTATGTATCTAATTTGGCTCTGATACCAATTGGAAATAAAAGAAAATCTTAAATCAATAGATACAAGATTATAGTATGTATAGAGAATTAAATATAAAAAGATAAAGGAAAGAGAATCTGTGTACCTCATATATATTGAGTTGAAGTTCTTGATCTTCAAGAACAAAAAACCTATGAATGATTATTGTAGAGATATGAGTTCAATAAGAACTCTTGAGGGTTTTATTACCTACTTTCTAGGGGATTATTTTAGAGAATGTGTATTGTTGTTTTTTTAATTTGCTTAATGTGATGACAAATTTATAATCCCCCAGGGTAGGCAGAGACCCCTCAAATGGGCTTTTTTTATGATTGACTCAACCCATCACAGAGTCAATCTTATTATAATTCCATTCAAATAATCATAAAGATATTATAAGATATGATTATCACCAAATCTTAAATTGCCAGATAATTATAAAATATAATTGATTAATACCAATCCACTATTATTTACAACACTTACTAGAAAAAACAGCATCTGCATAACCTTATGCCCATTCTCTCTGCCATGCATGTATCCTAATCCATGCATGCATATTCTGACAGAAGAAAATTAAAGCATGTGTTTGGGGACAACTTTGTATGGTGGACAATCTTTTCGGTGAGAATACTTTGTGAACTTTGTTTCAAACTTTGCCTAATTAAGTACAAATTAATTATATAATTTGTCTAGTTGTTTGTGCTATGTTTTTTGAGTTTTGATAGACCTCAGCTGATATATAACTCTTGTCCATTACAACGTAATTCTTACATTAATTTTCTTCTTTCTAAACAACACTATTTGGTGCTTTTTCATCATGCCCTTTTAGTTAAATGAATTGGACCTACCAAAATAAAGATGGCAATAAGGTCCAAAAAGAAGTCATGAAAAGCGCGTTTTTCCCTACATATAAAGTTTGACTGTATTACAATTGCTCAAATAAACCAAAACATAGGGTACAAAGCATATATACCATAGAGCTAGCTAGTGATTTAATTGAAAATTATAAAATTATTTAATGATGTGAGACACAAATAAATTTGTATTTTTTATAAATTCTGTCTATTATGAAAGAATTATTTAATGACGTGTGAAAAAAGTGTGTTGTTATTAAGCTTCCAAGTACAATAAAATACCTTATTAATTAGTAGCTAATAGTTGTTTTCCTCCTCCTTTGCTTCTCCTACCAATATTTGACGACAATCTCAAAAAAAAAAAAAAAAAATCAGAGACGATGAACAATAATGGAAACAAATTAAATAGACATTTTTCTTTTCTTGAATAGAGAAGGCCCGATGAAGAGTTTTAAAATGCTTCATTTCATATCAATATCATACTAACAAATTTTACTAATTAGGATTTTTTTTTCATTAAAAAAAGCAAAATATAATATGATGTTTGAATATTTGGCGGTAAAAGACTGTAGAAGATACAGTGTATATATATTTAGCTAATTAATTTCTAATTTTTTATTAGTTAAAAGACTTGTTTAACCTTACTAATATTTGAACTATATATAAGACAGATTTTTTGGTTAATTTTTAATTTTTTTATTAGGTTAAAACTTGTGTAACCTTATTAATAATGTTTAATGAACACATTTTCTAAATAGTTTATAATTTTTTTAAAATGTTATTTTAAACAGAATTTTTTGAAAAGTTTATATTTTTTGTTTTCTTTCATTCACTCGTTTGAGAGGGTTTTATAATTTTTTATATAAGGTAGGTTTTCTTATTTTTACTTTTTATTACATAAAATAATATTATAGTAATAAATAATAGATTTATTTTTATCATTACCAATTAAATTTTTTTTATTTATTACTACAAAATTAAATTTTAAAAAAACATGGTGTGAAATGAATTTAAAGTTATTTTCAAAGTAAGTGTCTTACACATTTTTATATTATATAGTTTGTTTTAACAATAATACTATTTACAATATTATACTTCAAGATATTGATATATATTGAAAATTTATATTATCTTTTCTATTATATTGTTTAATTTAATCATTATATTACTTTTAAGTAATATACTTTGATATATTTTACTATTATAATAATTAGCGAAAACACAGATGTTATTGCATCTGTATATTCGTATTTTTATTTTGATATGTTATAACAATTTTAAAGTTTTTATTTAATATATTTTGTAATAAAACGATAGAATATAAATAATTCACTATGTTATTTTGCATATAATAATTTTAGTTTAGTATGTTTTGAAATATATTTTGTTAATATTTATGTTTCTTTATTTGTTATAACAGACATGATAGAAATATGTTATATCATCAATAAATATGAAAAATTAGCAATGAATTTAAGAAAATTGGGAGAGGAAAAAGTTTGAATAAAATTAAAAAAATTGTTGTGTCTATTCCATTATATAATATATAGTATATAATATAATATTATATATATTGTAAATTATATATACAGTAAGACAATTATGTATGTTGGATATAAATATTTTAAAGTAGTTTTTTTCTTAAAGTTATAAGGTTGACCTAGTGGCAAAGTCTATATATGGGGAGAGAAAGGTTGTGAGTTTAAATCTTGTTTGGAACAAAACAATTTTTTTTAAAAAGGGTAGAATAGGTATTTGAAAAGTGGACATTAAAAGAGGGAAATCTTTTTATTAATAGTATAGATAATATAAAATATAATAGTATAAATTATTGATTATACATATAGATTATATATAGTATAGCAATTGAGTATCTTGGATATAAATGTTTTAAAATAATTTTGTTCTTAATGTTATAAGATTGATCTAGGGACAATGTTTACATTTGGTGAGGTAGAAGTTGTGGATTCAAATCTCTCCTATGATAAAATAGTATATTTTTTAATTTTTAAATATGTATAAGGGTAAAATAGGTATTTTGAAAAGTGGACATCAAAAGGGGAGATTTTCTTTATTAATAGTACAGATAATATAAAATATAATATTATAAATTATTGATTATACATATAGATTATATATAGTAGGACAATTAAGTATGTTGGATACAAATGTTTTAAAGTAATTTTATTTGTAATGTTATAAGGTTGTCTAGTGACAAAATTTACATTCGATGATGTAAAGATTGTGAGTTCAAATATCTTCTATGACAAAATAATTTATTTTTTAATTTTCAAATAGGTATAAAGGTAAAATAGGTATTTTAAAAAGTGGATATCAAAAGAAAAATTTTTTTTATTAATAGTATAGATTAACATAAGACTATGATAACTATTTGTGTGTAATATTTTTTGAGACGTTATTGCTAGTAATATTTTTTGAAGAGTTTATATTGATAGTCAATCACAATCATTCATTTATGGTAAGTTTATTTATTTTACTCATTAATACTTTAAAAGTCATACAAACGAAAATTTGTGATTAAACGTGTCATTGCATATTAATTAAACTTTTTTTAAGAGTTTAATTAGTATCAACTGACATTGTAAAAAAATATTACACTGACATTTTAATAACATTTTATTTATTTATATGACTTTTAAAATATTAATTGGTAAAGTCAACAAATTTACTATAAATTAAAGATTATAATTAAATGTCAGTGTACATACTAATTAAAGTCTTTTTTTAATGCTAACTTAGGGTGTTTTATATTTTATTTTCTTTTCTCCTTAAAATATTTATTAAAATTTACATTAGATAGAATTATATATATATATATATATATATATATTATTTTTTTATAAATAGGAGGTGTAGTACTCTTCCATCGAAATAGTCCATTATTGAAATAAAGTGATACTTCCAGTTGGGACTTCATCTAAGTCGTGGCTACCTGTGTCAACAAATTTTGGTTTTATATCTCTTCTTTCACTTATTAGGTTGAAATTTATTATTTTTCTTACATAAGATAGACTTTTATTCTTTTTATGAAAATGATATGTTGATAGTGTTAGTGGCTAGTGTGCTATTATTTAACCATTTAAGGTATTAATAATGATGAATAACAACATTTTGAATAGAGCAACTCCTATAAGTTGCTTGGTGCATAAAAAATTATGTCCGGTGATTTTTATTGTACCAAATTAGTACTAAACAACTTTATTCTATTTTTACTTCAAAGAGAAAAGTTTCAAGCAACTTAAAGAAACTCACAATTTTATAATTTTTTAAGTTTGAACTTCATTAAAATTTTGGTACCTTAAAATTATAAATTTATTTTTTAGTTTTATAACATTAAAATATTAACTATTATAAATCAACTAAAATTATTTTTGTTAATTTTGCAAAAAATTAACAAATTTAATATTCATAATATTTAAAAATATTTTAATTTAAAAATAATGACAATTACATAACATATCTAATGAAAATTTAATAATATTTAATGATATTTTATTTAAGCAAGAATTGATTGAACAAGCAACTCAAAATTATTTAAACAACTTTTAGTGTCACATAGGATTACTCTAAATGTGAGTTTCTTAAAGAATTGGATACTTGGACTAAGCAATTACTAACAACTATAATTGGAGATGCTCTTAATATGTTTAATTTTTTTATTTATTATTATATTACATTATTCATTTTAACCATTATATTATTTACTATATTTACTCTATTGTTATTTTTAACATTATACTTTAAGATGTTTCAAACATTACACCAATTAAGAAATAAATATGAAAAATATAACAATCAAACTAAAAATTAATTAAATATACAAATAAAAATTAAAATATTTAAAATTATTCAAATATAAAATATAATTTTTCAACAAAATAATTAATATTTATGTAAAATTGCATGTAAATATGTTTGTCATTTTAAATTAATTTATCAAATATTTTAAGGAGTATCAACATTCTTAAATCAATAAATTAGTTTAATAATTTTTAATTACATGTTAGCTATTCAACTATTATCAATAACGTTTAATCATTTTGCGAAATATGAACGCATAGTAGATTTGATTCTTTTCCCTTAAGGTGTTAGAGAGTGTGAAATTGATATAGTTTCAATAAATTTTTAATGTTTTAAAATATACTTTTTATCCATTATATATTTTTTATTTTCATAGTGGTGGTAATTTTTTTTAAAAAAAAGTCCTTATTAAACTATTTTCATCATCATCCTTGTAACTAGCTAGCTAATTTCAATAAATGCTAACGTGGAAAACAATGTTGATGCCAACATGTATCAGGTAAGCAAAATATGCCATGCATGTTATAAGCATTGCATCATTAAGCACTAAAAGCAAAACAAAATTAAGGATGAAAATGAAAAATTGAGAAAATATAGGATGCAAAAGAAAAATAATATGATTTATAGGGACTTAAACAAAAAAGTAACATATTTACAAAGATGAAAAATGTATTTAAATATCATATAGAGAATTTATCTAACCTACTTGAGGGTCTAGCTTGCCTTAAAATCTAGTTGTGTGGTTTATCCCAATATTTGAATGATTGATTCTTGACTAACTGCTTGATAGACTAAGTTTTAAAAATGAATAGTTAAAGTCCAATAAGTAATTCATATTCTGTTTTATAAAAACCTGGTGAACTGGTAACCGGTTCGGTCAACTCTCAAAATCGGTGAACCAAAAATTGGTGTTAAAACCGAAAAACTGATTAAGAACTAGTGAAAATCGGCTTGTATTTTTTTTTTGAATTTTTTTTATTTTATTAAATACATCCCTCATTTTTCTAAATCAACCCATTTTTAATTAAAATTAATAAAATGAGGTTTAACTTACCAATATGAAGTTGTATTTAGTAAAATTACTTTTATCCTTTTATAATTACAACCTTAATACATTTTTTTTTATAATTTTAATTATTATAGTACATTAATAATAAAAAAATATTATTTTATTAAGACCGGTTCAACCGCTGGTTCAATAACGATAGAACCAACGAACTGTGAACCAGTACCTTCATTGATTCGATCACCGGTCCGGTTTTAAAAACATAACTCATCCTAGATACTAGATAGTGTTTAACATTTTTTAAGCAATTTATATTTATTTAAGGCATGATCTGGTTTTGTTTGCTTTGATATGCTTTGGTTTGTTCTTGTTTTGTCTATTTAATATGTGGTTTAGTCTACGTATACATTCTTACAGAGTTTTTAAGTGGCTTCTAGGTTATGTCATCAACTTTCAAAACACTATCTCTTTATCACAACAACCTTGACACAACATTGTGTTCTTATAATAGGACATGTCAAACCATACCAAACATTGAGATTATTACTTCTATCTTTCAAATAAGACAAAATCACATAAGTAACCTCTGAGGCTGCAGGCACATAACTAGATCTCAAAGAGGTTATGTCAAACCTTAATGTAATACTAAAGACATGCATTTCTCATCTCATTAAATGAGTTTTTTTTTAATCCTTCTAAATAATCTGTTTGTTTTCATTCTATCATATACTCAATTTTTTTTTATATATTTTTGTCCATGTATTTTTTTTTTTAGTATTGTAATTTTTTTGTTGTTAGATCTCATTGACATAGTACCCGTCACATGACATTTTTTTTTAATGCTAACAAGTGTCACATCAACAACATAGATTGTCACTTCTACATTTAATGGACTTTGAAAATAATTTGAAAAAAATATAATATTAAAGGAACTTATTTTTAAGAATAGAAATGTAATATTAAGCATTACTATTCTGATTTCTGAATCCTTATTTTAAACCTCTCATCAACACCTTTTTCTCTCTATTTCATTTCCTATTACCTTATATATCACCTATTATACCTTTTTTTTTCCACTTTAGATGTGACATTAGCATGGTGTTCAATTATATTTTTCCTTTGTAGAAATGCCCAAACAAAACCTGACACTAACATGGTTTTGGCTGCAACTTGGCCTAACATAAAACAACACCCCTGTACTAAATCCCAGCTTTAGTTTATATTTATTTTTAATGATGAAATGGGAAGAAATTAAAAAAAATATTTGAATTATAGGTATGAGAAAGAAATGGAGATCAAAAGCCCCACCAGCAAATAGAAATTTAATTAATCAAAATAGTAAATAACACGTTTGAATGCATTGAAAATATTGTAGACCCTTAATCAAACACAGCGTTTGTAGTTAAGATAGAGTAAATAAGATTCTCATTTATTCTTTATTTAAAAATATTTTATTTTGTAAATTTCATATTTTTATCTCTTGTCATTTTTATCTTTTTATATATTACTACTAGTAGGAAATTTATGCCTATCTCTATATTATTTAAAGTTATTTAAAATAAATAAAAGAGAAAAGAAAGAATTTAAATAAAGTATGAGATAAAATATTAATTTCACATTCAAAATTAAGGAAAAAACAATTTTTTTAACAAAAATGTACACCAAAGTAAAACATCTTCATTATAATAATTATAAATTATATAATTATATACTAGGAAATGAGAAATGAGAGACACTTCGTATTTCAGCTAAAGTTTAACTAATAAAACATACAACCAATAATTTTACACGTTCATCCAAAAAAATAGTTCATTTTATAGTAATTATTTATTTAAAATTAAGAATAAAATGTCATTAAAATTTGTGCACTAAAATAAAATATTTATCAATATTCTTTATTATAACCTTATATACAAGACCATCTTCTATTTATCCTACTCTCTTGTCCTCTCTTACCAATATTCTCTGCTCTACCCTTATAATTTACAATATTATAGTCATTATAAATATTTTATAATAGAGATAAAATAAATGATGTTTTATAACAGTAATGTGTTTACTAACAATTTGTTGATTCAAGTAAAATTTGGCTAGAATTATATAATTAAGATCTCAAATTTGAGTATCGTAGATTAGGCTTAAAACTTTTATAGTTGTTGGTTCTTATTACATTACTATTGTACACTTAAATGTAATTAATATGTCTATTATTATTTTAATGGCTATTTAATTTTCTAATGACTGTCTCTTGCATTTTTGTATGTTGGATGTGTGCAACCAACTTACTAAACATAGTGTCTCACACTCTTTTGTTGTATCTAGAAGAACTTGCGATGTATACATTGCATAAGTCCTTTAGGAATTAGGACAATAAACACCTCATTTCTAATTCTCACTGAGCACAATTCATCATGCCGATTCACCTGTTGTTTTCCTTTTGAAATATAAATTCAAATCCTTATCAACCTTTTTTGGCTTACACTTGAGTTTTGTGTGCTTGTGGGGAAATAGGAACATATACTTTTGATATTAGTGACACCTTTACAAAGGGATGTGGATTTTCACCTCACTCGATCACTTTACCTTGCTTTTCTATGTAGCATGCACTTTGCAAAAGAGAATGGTTTTGGGAATCCTATGTCCCTCCTTGTTTGGTTCTTTTTGCTGTGTCCCTTTTGAGAGATATCGAGATTCCCCACATTTTATCACTCTCATCTATTGGCTACTCATTTCTTTTAAATTGTTTACTGTGTTTATGTTTCTCACCAAATATATACATTAATTTCTATGCCAAAACAGTAATGCAATCATACACTAATTGCAGGTTTCGCAACACTTTTTTAAATTATTTTTAGTATTATAATATTTAAAAATTAAAAATTAAAAATTTTGATTGTTTTTTCTTAAAACAATTTCCAAAACAAGAATAATTATTAGTAATTTTGTTTTTAGTTTTTTGTTTAAAAAACTTAAAATATAATAAGAATATGTAATTTTTGTAAATATAAATATTTTTTATTTTTAAATTTTCGAAACATTTTTTAAATAACCGTTACTAACAAGTTTTTTTTCTCATTCTTCCAAAAGACTATTTTTTAATTTTTTTAAAAATTAAAAAACAAAATCAGATCAATCAAGTTTTAATCTTTTCGGTGTTTCTTTCTACTTGCTGTCATGCTTTCTCAAATTAAAAATTTTATCAAATTATACATTATTATAAGTTTGATTAGACAATAAATCTTTTTAAACATGATATTAGCATGTTTTTTAAATTTATAACAAAGTTAATGTAAAAAAATAGAATTATATGTGTACAAATTAAAAAATGTTGCTGCAATTAAGTTTTTTTATTTGTTAAAAAATATTAATTACTAATGTGATAACTTAATTTGTAAATAAAAAAACCAATAACCCCTTACTCTTCTTTCATGCTTCATGTAAATTAATTTTATCAATCAATCTTATAATTATAAATTATATCTCTTCAGAAACAAATTATATATATTTAAGAATTCAAATAAATTCCTTTTATTTAAGAATTCAAATAAATTCCACCAAACTTTTTTTCAGAATTTGAATATCAACGTTAGTTATGATGGTGACGCAAGTTGAGGTACCTGTCAACGTGTCATGTTTGAATGAAAATAAAGATTAGAACATCTTAATTTAATTTAATTTAATTGGTTATGAAGGCCCAGAAAAATATTGGGATTTGATCAAGACAAGACTTTCTGCTCATACCACAAGAAAGCGACATTTCGAAATTGCCTCATATTCTGATCATCATAAGTAGTTAAGTAATCACAATAATTAGGTTTACGGTATTGTTTAACCACTTTCCTAAAGATATGACAACGATTAACCATATGAAAAATATCTAAGCATAACTTAAAATAATATGTGAACTTAATTTCACGTATTTGAATAAAATATTTTTTATAACCTCTTAACCATATCTTATTAGTTTAAATTGAAGTAATTATTATTTTAATTTATATAGTATCAACATGGATATTTTTTTATATTTCCAAAATATTGACCATATTTAATTTTTTATTAATACTTTTTTATACTTTGTTTATAAATGAGAAATATTTGTTAAAAGATTATAAGAAGATATAACATTATTAATTAAAAATCCTTATAGTTGATGTTTTCAGTAGGTGGTGAAGAAATCGTAGGAAAAGGTCTAGAATATGATGGCTTAAATAATTATAGAATTAATTCAACAAGATAGTCAAATATGAGAAAATACATTCACGTACTAATATTATATGCTTATGATTAATTGTTTGTATGAGAATTTTTTTGTTATATGTAACAATAAGTGTATTTTCTAAAGTTTTACAAAAATCAATTCTTAAAATTCAAAAATATTTTTTTTAATTCTTGATTTATTTTTAGTTGTTTTTTTTAGTTAACATTGTTAAAAAAACGATGATAAAAAACATATTTTTGTACTTGTAAATTATTCTCTTTCTCAATCCTAACACTGAAACTTATAAACAGATAACATTAATATAAAAATAAATTAATTTTAAGACTAAAAATAATATTTTTGAATTTCAAAGACCAAAATTAATTTTTGGTAAAATTTTAAGGACAAAAACTTATGTAAGTTAAGTATTTAATTTTCATTTTAGCCCATAAAAATTATATATTTTTAAATATTTTAATTGATAAAAAAATAAGCATTTAATTTTCATTTTTTTTTTAAATTTTGTAGTGAGTTTCAAAGATAAAATGTCATTTTTATCTTGTCAATTTTTTAAAATTCATTTTAGTTTTTCTAAACTTTTTTATTTTTTTTCTAATTCTACATTTTTTTTATCTTTAAAATAATTTATAAAAATTTATAAAAGGATGAAATTAATTTAAATATAAAGATTAAGGATTAAAAAATATACATTTCAAAATAACAAATGAAAAATTGACAAAAATTTTTAGAACAATTAAAACTTAATTTCAAAAGGCTTAGAATTAATATTAAAAACCATTTTATTAACCTCATTTTAATTTTTTCCTGCTTATTATATAAATTTTTACACATAAAAATCAAAATAAAATTTATAACTAAAAATAAAAAATTCAAACCAAAGAACTTTTAATGATCAACGCTGTTAAATTTTACAGAAGCTTTAACATTGACGTAAACTTTAGCAAATGCGGAGAGTACATGTAACCTGCAACGAGGAAGAGAAAAATTGTTCAGTCATCTTCCAAATGAGTATTATATACATCAAAAGTTAATTAAAAATTGGATTCTAATAAATACATAAAAAATTAAATTAAAAATTAAATTTTAATAATGATTAATATATGTCTTGAGGTATATATTTAAAAAATTACATATTTAAATATAATTTGTGTTATTAAAATTTATTTTGTCTTAAAGTAAAAAATTATGATATTTTATACTAAAGTATTATATGGTTGATTTGCTTAGGTAACACAATTAAGATTATTGAAATAAAATGTCATGATTTTTTCCATGACACAATTTTTAATAAAACTTGAAAAGGCGAATGGTATATATATTTTGTTATCACCTATAACAATAATTTAATAGCGTAAGATTATTTGGTTGAAAAACAAAAACTAATCCTATTTATCTTAACCAATATTGATAAAATGTGTTTATATATGATATTTCTTCACCATCTTTGAATAAATAAAAAGTTGTAAATATATTCTTGTGAAAAAAAAATCTAATATTATAAAGAGAGAAAAGTTTATGATAAAAAAAAAAAAAAAAATTAAAAATAACAATTCAGTTTCTTTTACCATAAAAGACTAACCAGAAAAATTGATCATCAATGAGTGTTTTAGTTAGGATAGTGTTGAGACAACAAATCAGCACCGACACATATAATATATAACATTAACAACACACCTAGCTGGGAAGTCAGTGCTTTTGCTTCAACCATTAATTGTGTTTTTTATTTATTTATTAACCTGATGACACCTTGCTATAAAACTACGTGGTTTTGTTATTGTTTATGGGGATAAAAATTAATAGATTATTTATTTCGTTAATAGAAGGAACGAAAATCGAAGACCGTTATACACTTGGTCAAAAAAAGTTTGCATGAGTCTGTAACCTGAGTTTATTCAGTTCCTTTTGAGGCTTTGATCCATTTTTTGAAGCTTTTACATTGTTCGAGTGTGTGTCAGATGACAACTGCACTGCTCATGAAAAATAAATATAAAAAATGAAACTACATGTGGATCTCGAAATAGCAAGAGGTGGATCTTGCTCTAACTATTTCATACGGTAGTTTATAATTATACTTACCATTTATAATAAATATAGTAATGCTCGTTAAAATAAGAAGTTATAATTAAATAATAATATAAAATTATTTTAAATTAACATATAATCGTATATGAATTATTAAAATAAAAATTATTTCAATGAAAACAAAGAAAAATACTACATAATATACAAAATCCTATCTTTATTAATATGTTATAACTTTCTGAAATATATAAAAGATAAAATTAAACTTAACTTAAGAATAATTAATAAATTAATTATAAAAATATTTAGTTGAAATGCTTATTTATTTATATATATATATATATATATATACACACACATGTATGTGTTATATGTTGAAGAAATGTGTTTAATTAATATAGGATTTAAATAATTTATAAATTGTGAAAATAAAACGAGTTGATTTAATTAGAAGTGAGACATAATTTATATATATATAATATCTTGTACTCTTTGGAATTAAAGTATTTGGAAAGTTATTCTGGGAGGTTACGATTAGCAAGTTAAAATCTTGAAACGTAACCTTAATTTTCTGTTTGCTTTTCCTTTTCTTCTTTCCCCTTCCTCTTTTCTTATTCACTTTCTTTCTCTTTTTCTCTTTCACTCCTCTCTCTCATCTCTTTCCTCTTGCAAGTGAGCCTTTGAGCCAATATAATTCAATGAAATATCTTTCATTACTCTTGACTGTTGATCATTATAGATAAGTCTTATTTTTTCTACAGGTCTTTTTTTTTGTTTTTTTTCATTTCAATTGTTCTCGTTGAAAATAAATTCTCTCTAAAATCTCAACTTCTTAGGTTCCCTTTTGCTTCTGGGGTTTTACTAGGTTTTGAGTGATTTTTGCAGTTGGATTTTCTTTTCTCTTCAAATTCAGCCCTTAAAGGGATAAATAGGAAAAAGAACCTCAATACTCATTTTAATTTAGAAAAAATGTTAATTTAGTGAAGTGAATGAATTTGCATTTGAATAATGGAGGTTTTGAGCTTGAATGTATTGTTTGAGTTTTGTGAAAGATTTGTCAGATTTTGATGGTGTTTTTATTTTGATTTGAGTGCTATGTAAAATTTGGGTGTTTGATGGATTTGATGCTGTGAGTTGCTTACTCTTTGTGAATATATTGAAATAATTGATAATATGTTAAGTTGATGAATGTTCTGAAATTAATGACTGGTTGAATTAGTGATTAATGATATGGTTATTGATTGATTGTAGGGATGACAATTATATCATCCCCATGGGTACCGCCCCATCCCCACCTCAATTTTGACAGAAAAAACTCACGTTGTTGGTCTCCTTCCCTCTTCCCACCTAAAATAATTGGGGATGAGGATGGGTGTGAGTTTCTTAGTCTCTGCCTTGTCCCCGCACCTGTCCCCACTACACTTCAATGTTTTACATATAATTATATGTTAAACAAAATCTCACATGTTTGTGTATAAATCTAAACCCTTGTGGATCATTAAAACTAAAATATAATTAATAACTTAGCATATAATTTATTTAATATTAATAAATATATAATTTATTTAATTAATTATAAAGTAAATTTAAATATAAATTATAAAAAATATATAGCAGGGTACCTGCGAAAATACCTGAACTCGAAAATACCCAATAGGGATGGGGACAACATTAACATGTCATACTGCCTTCTTAATACTCACATCACCTTATTGTCATCCCTAATTGATTTGTGATGTGGTCTATCATAAGAAGGTAACAAATGTGATAGATTGAATTAAGGATGTGGATAGGTCGAAGCGATCCTGTGTTAGGGCCTTGTTAAGGTGATAATACACCAACATAATATACTCAGATAACAATTGATGTTAGAATCGGGTCAATTAGACTAGACATTAGTTGGTATCATATGAGTATTCCTAAACATCAATTGTTATCAGATGGTCAAATATAGACACCAAATACTAGTGTGGGTGAAGTCAAATAAGTTACATTGGTATCCAAATTTAATGTAGTTAGTCTTTCTAGAAAGCATCTTATTATGTGATTATATGATTTTGAGTACTTATGTTTTGAGGGAACATAAGTCTAGATGTTTGAGTGTGATTTGCTTGCTTAGTAGTTTTATGTAATGAATGTGAATGAGAACTTATAGTGCTTTTTTATATGTATGTTGATTTTACAATATTATGAGCTCACCCTTACTTGCTTGTATTTTTGTATGACTGTGATGATCGTGTCTTGCATTGGAGCAGATATCAATGAGAAGGCAAGAAGATGGAATCAACAGGATTGAAGGAGATATGACTTAACAATTCTAACATAGTCCTTTTGATTTGTGTAGAATATATAAATCTTGGTGTATGTGTGTATTATGTAAAAAGAACTGTAGTACTTGATGTTTTAAGTTTGTACAAACATTCATGTATGATAATAGAATTATAGTATACTTGAGTATTGTAAGATGTGTTGTAATATGAATGCTAGTAGAAGTTGAGTTTGAAAGTTAATATGCTTGTGTTGAATATTTATTTGGACTGGTTTAGCAGGTTTTTGCTAGTTTCTGCATTTTGCAAAGTCTCGATGGGTGATAGGTATTTCCCAATGATAAACTAGATTTTTACCATGATTAATATTTGTTTGTAAGGAAAAGGTTGCATAATTATTTATAAAACTCACTTTTTAGTGTTTATTCTTACTTTAGATATGTGCTTAAAAAATGAGATGAAAAAAGGACAAAATCAGGCCTTTTCAAAGTAATTATTGAAGATCCATATCAATACAGTCGTGCTACGTGTGCCTCTAAAAAGATATAAAAAAGCTCAAACTCTCTTATAAATAGGGAGAAAATAAGACACATATGAGAGACTTGCCTTGGCTCAAAAGAAGAGTTAGGTTTGTGACCTAACAGGTGAATAACGGGTGAGGAAGCTTAAGTTCGAGGTAATTCAGAGTGCTTTGTGTAGTAATTGTTTATCTATATTTTATGTACTCTCTTATTGGAAGGATGTTTGACTTTATAGTAATCATGTTGGGTTATGCCCTATTTTCTAGAGTTGTGATGTAACTTTTTGTAATTCCTCCTTGCACTTTGCATGATTCTTTAATGTCATTCAATGATTAATTTATTTCTCTGTGCTACCCCCATATATCATAGTTATTCAAATAGTCATGATCATTGATATTTGAATATTAGTTGTATCTTAATTGTTTGGACAGTCGTGATAATTGATGTTTAAACAATCGATTTAGGAAGTAAGTAGGTTATCATATTCTATTTGTTAAACATCTTAATTGTTTAAATAATCATGATCATTGATACTTGAATGATTGATTTGTGAAGCAAATAGGATCTTATCCCAGTAGAATTGGCCAAGTCTTGGACAACCCTTCGATTGCGTAGTAAGGGAACCTGTCTTAATTTGGAATCTTTCATGGCCATTGGGATGATAAATTAGGATTATAGTGTAGTATGCATGACTAAACTCACTACAACAAAACTCGGTAATTTATTGGTAATCATTGAATCATAAAGAACAATAAGATTGCTTATTAATAGGGGCAGAAACATTGTAGTGAAATCACAACCCTAGGTCTCAATCCATTGCATGCCGGCCCAACTTGTTTTACTGTCTATTCTAATTCTGAAGTACCATGCCTCACTAATCAAACACTGCTTTCTTCTATCAATTGCTTTCATATTTCTTAAATTGAATTAATTGAAAACAAGTTCTGGTCCTTTGCGTATGATATTTGGACTTAAGTCCACTGTTACCACTGCATAAGGTACATTTGCCCTTAAGAGTGATATTTTACATATCACCCAATGCAAAGTTGCTACTGTTAGGTAATCCTTTGGATTTTCGTTCAATGACACATCTCACTAAGTAAAACCCCTTTTCTAAAAACTATAGCTGACACCTCTCGCTGGGCCATACATGCCGATGAGGGAGGTGCCTTAATTCCTTGTTGGACGATATATCCCGTTGAGCAAACTGTTCAGTATATGATTTTTACATTGTTTATAAATTTATATTTTGAGTATAATTTTTTATGTAAATAGATATACCTAAATGATATTAATTGTATTAGAATATCTTAGGACATTATATAACATACTTCTACATTTCAAAATAAGTATGATACTTAGAAAAAAAATATTCTAAAATAATTGCGACATTTAACTTTTGAATGTAATATTTTTTTTTTCATTGATACCTTTAAATAATGTCGCTTTAGTTTTTAAAATATAATATTAATATGGAAGTTAGCTGAGAATAACACTAATCTCGTTCACGTATTAATTTTTTTTTTGTATGTGAAAAATAACCTAGAACAACACTATTTTAGACTGGAGTAACTATATGATAATTTGTTGATTTTTATAAATTTTTTTGATAAATGATTTTTATAATCATTAAAAAATCATGTGATTCTAACGATGATTTATAATTAAATATCATATAAAACCATTTTACCTTCACTATCATTAAAATACCTTTAAACTCTTAAAAATAACATTAAACCTCGATTTTTATAGTTAATAATTAATAATTGTTACATTAAATCCGCAAGGGCATAGTTAATAATCAATAATTGCTACATCGAAGATATATATTATGATAAACTATAAAAAATTTGTTGGATTTTTAACTTGGAGGTACACTCAGCATGAAATCTTCTAAACCGAATTAATATTAATAATTAAAGCTTGAGATTAAGATGCAAAACTTTTTTAGGAAAAAAATTATTACATATTATGTATGTATAACATATTGGACTAAAGTCCAACTCGTGTGATAATTTGCTTAGCCCAATGGTTGAATCAGTTCAAAACAATAAGAGTGGACTAAGATCATAAGAATTTTTTCCTGCACCCTCATAATTTCTCCTTACACCTCTATAAAGATAGGAAAAACCTCAAATATTCCTAGGTAAAAAATAATTTTAATCATACGTAAAAAAAACACAATTTTTTTTATAAGTCTGGATAAAGATGTTTGAATTTGTAAAAAATTTTGCAAATTTTTTTACAAGTTCAAACAAGAATGCCCAGATTTATAAAAAAATTTGCAAATTTTTTTACAATCCGGATAGGAGTGTCTGAAAACTTGTAAAAAATTTTGTAAAAAACCTGATTTCATAATATACCGAGAAAAGATAAACATAAAACCTAAACTAGGAAGAACAAAACAAATGCAGAGGGGATGAATACAAAAACATAAAGAAGAAGAAGAGAAAGTCACTGACTTAGTGAGAAGAAAAATAAAATTGTGTGAGAGAAGCGAACGAGAGAGATGCGAAATGAGAGAAAGTTATAGACGAAAGAGAAAGAGAAAGAGATATGTGATAATTAAATTTTTATTATTTTTATTAAAACCCTTTTTGCCATTTTAAAAATTTTAGAGGTGTAGGAAGAACTTAAGAGAGTGTTAGAGAAATTGTACTTATTCATTAATTATTATTAAATTTGCCTAGGCCAGTATATTCTGTATCCAAGTTTTCCCACACTAACTTCGCCCCTTGGATGCTATATGTATGTACAAATTACGACTGCAAATCGGTTTGGGCTGTTTAAGTTCGGTCTATGAAAATAAAATTACCTATCAATCCTCAACTTTAATGCAATTTTATTCAATTATATATTTCAGTTGGCTTGAGCAACTGAATTAGTTTCAATTTATTTTGATTAATCTAATTATAAATGGATGTAGTGTCAAGTCAATGCGTTCTAAATCTAATGAATCCATCCTAATCCAATATAATAATAATAATAATAATAATAATAATAATAGTTCTATCAATAAAAATGTTTAATAATAAAAAATATTAATTATTCTAATTCTATCAACATCTTTTATGTGGATCATAACCTTAAAAAAGAGTTTATGCAAAATAAAATTGTGGTTACATTCTTTGCTGGTTCATGGATGTATGCACCTAAAAGAAATGTGTCCAATTCTATTTCCTTTTTTTTGTTAAATTAATTATTTATTTTTTAGTTTTTAAGTGATTAAACTTGTCAACACATGAAAATAAAGTGAGTTGTTATTTGTAACTCATTATAAATATGACAAGTCTACCTTTTTTAATTGTTTTAAATGGGTCAATACCGAGTTGGGTGTGATTAAAACATTTTATTGTCTCTTTACGAGAATAATGACAAAGAGAGAGAGAAAAAAAATATAAAGTGGTTTTATTTGACCTTATGAATTCTTGCTAGAAAGTGGAGTGAAATGTTTAAAAGATAAATGATTCTCTTGGTACTTCTTACTGTCCTATGAGAAGCATGGTAAACCCACTTTCATTCCATGTTCTTTCTTTGTTTTTACATTGTATACTTTTTTTAAACAAAATTCTATTATATAATAATAATATAATGAAACAAATCAAGACACAATTATGGATCTCTCAATAGGCATGCATCCCTCTACCAAATTAACATTTGGTTCACACAATAGGTCAAAATGACAATATATGAAATTCTCCATATTTACTCTATAGCAAAGGAACCATGGTTATCAAAATCGCGAGTTAACTCGTAAAATCGTACGAGTTTACGAGTTTACAAGTCTTAGACAAGTTAAATCGCAGTAAAATCGGAAAAATAGTAAATTCGAAGTAAACTCGGTAAAATTGGAGTAAACTCGTGAACAAACTTCTTAAGTGATATTTTTCTATGTTGACTCTAATTTTAAGTATTTTGAATATAATTTGTTCTTATGTCTAAAAAGTTTTGAAATTTTAAGTATTTCTACTTTAATTTCTACTTATTTGGAGTAATTTAAATTTATTATGTGAATTTGAACTTATTATGTATTGAAAGCTTCCAATTATTATGTGATTTATAGTCATATTTTTAATGAAGTAAATTCTTACGATTTTATGAGTCGAATTTACGAGTTGAGTTTACTACACTCTCACGAGTTTACATAAAATCTCGAATTTAATAACCTTGAAAGGAACCTAAATTACTTTTTTGTTGCATAGAAATCTTCATCTCTATTTAGCTAACAAACTTAAATTAAATATGCGTAAACACTTCACCCCAACCTTTTCTTGAAATGGTTTATTATGAGCTCCCATGCTACGGAGGATCTAGGGTTAACCCCCACTAGAACCCCCAAGAATTTAAAGGGTGGTGAGCTCACTGTGCAATTCAAAATACAACCCACTACATGAGCTAACAAAGGATCTAGATTTAATCGATAGAAATGACTTTTGTAAAAATTCACCTTTAGTTCAGATGTCATTTCAAATCCTCTCAGAATTGCCTTAGAGTCCAGACAGTTAAGATCTCTACTTCTTCCATCAAAATTGTATCATTTGCATATTGCAAGACTAAGAATTTCCCTTCTCTCCCACCTTGGTGGTTCCATTTCTTCTGACCCTTTATTTTTACTATTATTTCTCCTATTTTTTCTCCTTGAATCTTACCAATAACATTAATTTAATTATTATAAGACTTATAATGAGGCTTTTAAGAAAAAAAGGGATAAGGCCATCAAATCCATCTACTAACACCAACTTATTAATATGAGTGATACTAAACTTGATTCTCTTAAGTAACATTTCATATTCGAGTGTGATATATAGAGAAAATATAATTGAAAATGGAGAATCTATTAATCATCAACAAAGTCAATAAGTATTTCGTATCAATAACATAGTTAATAAGTGTTAACATAGTTAATAAGTGTTTGATTTATTTAATTTTGTTTTTTAGTTCTTGAAAATAATTTTGAAAAATAGTTTTTAAGAATTGTTTTTTAAAAGAAAATAAAAAAAATTTGTTTGATAAATATTGTTTAAAATATTTTTAAAAATGTCAAAATGAAAAAAATTATTTATATTTATGAGAATGTCATTAGTGAAAAGCAAAAAAAAAATAATCTTTTTTCTGTGTATTTTGAGTTTTCAAAACAAAAATATGAGAATTGAAAAATAAAACTATTTACAGTTTCTTTTTTTAAAACAAAAAACAATATGTTTTGAAACAAAAATAAAATGACAAATAAAATTACTTACATTCCTTTTTAGTTTTTAAAAATTAAAAAAATAAAAATTATGTTAAAAAAACACTAACCAAATGTTATTTTTAATTACTGAAATAATAAAAAAAAATTATAGAACTCCAGTACAAACTCCTCTACTAACAATTTAAGTCCTTCATTTTAATCAATTTATCTTCCTGTTGTTCGAATATTTATATTCACTCTAGACAGAGAACTAAATAGACAAACATATAAATAAAAGTGACATGCTGACATCACTTATGTGTCTGCTAGTCTATCTTGAAGAATCCCCAAGAAAAATAGCACTATAGATACCAATTTAAGTTCAAACAAACCAATAAAGAAAGGAATATTCAACTCTGCCTCTAGACCATACCAAACATGTTTTTTCTATTCGATCTTTATAGCCAGAAATATAAAAAACTTATAGATTATGATTATTCTATTGAATCTATACAAAAGTAAAAACAGAACTTTTATAATTCCAGAATTTGATAAAAGGCCACAAAATAGTGGGGAATATTCATTCTTAATTATTGCTCATAAGTAGTGCAAATTAGCATATTCTTCTTTCGTAAAAAATAAGTTTCATTCTAGATTATTTTACACAAATCAAGAAAGAAAATAAATAAATAAATAAGACAAAGTATTACTAAAAAATAATTAATATTACATTGAAATATCAAATACCAACACTTATTTAGAATTTTTTAAAATATGATACTTATTTTAGATTGATGGAATTATATTTATTTTTAAAAGTAACTGTAGATTTAAAATCAAAGAACTTAACCACGGTCCACACAGTCAGAACCAGATAAAATCAGATTGATGAAGGTAAAGAGCACTGGTAACGTGCCACTAATTGTACCAAGCAGCTTTCGAACAAACGTATTCAGAAATTTCCATGGAAATGTCTCCAAACAGAATAGAACAAATGATTCCAGTGTAAATTATTATGAGAAAATAGTTCCATTAACCGTATAAAACATCATTTTTTATACTTTGATTTAATCACAAACTATTATGACCATAGTATACTTTCTTTTATAATGTCATTTAAGGATAAATTATTATGAGTTTAATTGGTATACATTTCAGTGTAAAAGATTTTTCATTTATGTGACTTTTAGAGTATTAATAAGTAAAATTAACAAATTTACCATGCACGAAGAATTGTGATTGAATATCACTGTAAAAATCTTTATACTGACAGTGTATACCAATTAAACTCTTATTATATATAATAAATTTTAATTAAATTTTATAATAACTACCTTGAAAGTTATAACAATATTATTCATAACCAGTAGAAAATAAACTAGCTCTAAAATTGTTTTTAAAATAAAAAACAAAAAAGTGGTTAAAAATTAATATAAAGTTTTATGAGAGATAATAATAATTATACAAATAAAAAATTATTTAAGAATAGAAAATGTTTGTCATTATTAACGGTTATATTGTTTCAATCATTTTGATCTGTTGTTAATTTTTTTATAAATTAAATATATTACATATTGTTTTTTTGAGAAGTATTACATGTTCATAGAATTTGAACCTCAACATTCAAATATATATATTACGCATTAAAAATTTAGGTTTAGGTCTTAATACACCGAAACATCTTTTTCAGGACAAAATTTGGATAGATTCACAAAGTTAAAAAATGGATAATACCTTAGGGATATTGTGAGACTGGAAAAAAGATTATTACTAAAGTAACCACGGTATAGTACATTTTTCTAACACTACCTAGTTGGTACACTTGAAATGTGTAACACCTTTAGTAGATTTCAATTATGGTGATGCAGGGGATGAAGTACACTTTAAATCGCTGGTGTTGTAAACACTGTTCATGCAACGAAAAATCAATGTCCCATTATAATGGAGGTATCTGAAGATTGCTCCCTTTTGCAAGAGCCTTTGATAAAATTTGTCAGTACTTAGCTGAATAGAGACATCATGCAGGTAAATGATTGAATTGGATAGGTAGTGTTGATTGATTTTGATAAAGCTAAGTTTTTAACTTGAATTTCACAAATAATTCACTTCTGCATCTTCATGCCCATATGGGACCATGGGAATGGGAAGTTAAGTTATCACTTTATTCCCCCAATTTATTTAAGTATAAAGAGGTCATTGTACTTTTGAAGAATGAGAACAGGAACGAATAGGTCAAAAGGTTGGATGCAAGGCACATCAAGCACAAACCGGGTGAATTATCTATTGTACAACAGCACTAAATGGTGGCAAAGACAACATAAAAAATGGGATTTAACTTCAATTTTGTAAAACTAATTAGTTTTTGCTATTATTTAATCATATAATGATTAATTAGTTGAAAAAGAAATTTATGTTTTGTTACATTAGTTAAAGAATTTCTCTATTACCTTATCTGAATCTATTTGTCTGTATATTTAACATATTTAGATAAAATTTTTAAAAAATATTTAGAGAAAAAAATAAGAAGGAAATATAAAATAAAGTGTTTCATAAATTAAAATTAGTTTATCCATAAGTTAATTTGCGGAAGAACTTTGAAATTGGGCTAACAAAAGAAGAAGTGTTTTAAAGTTAGCTTTTCTAAAACTTGATTTTTAGAAATATTTTTTTTATTATTTTATCTTCCTAAAAGTGTTTTTAAATAATTTATCAAAACATTTGTATAAAATGCTTATATGAAATACATTAGAAATAATTTCTTCAAAACAGGACAATAGAGTTTTACTGGTAAAGAAATTCTCAAGTATTTCTAATGTTTATTTGGATATCCTTTTTGAGTTATTGTAATATAATTACTATATGTGGTTATCTTTCATATTCTTTTTATCTAACATTTTTAACAAGTAATCCATCTTCAACATTCATATTAAAAGAAAATAAAAATAAGAATAAAATATTTGTTTTATAATTATGCTTGGAATAACTTGATTGTGGCTAGGTAAGCAAGGTTGTTGGAGTGCAGATGGTTTGTTTTGTTGTTGTTTATTTTTATCTTGGATAAATTGTTCACATGGGTGTGACTAGTCATTCAAATGTGTTCCAGGTGTCCTTATTGGTTTTTTCATGGGTTAATTTATTTATAGGGATGTGGCTAGCTAACTAGGGTTGAGGATTGCATATAGTTTATTTTTTCCCTAGCCAAGTTACACCTAGGGTTGTGTTTAGGTACACAGGGTTGTGGTGGTACAAATGTTAGGTTTTTTATATAGGCCAAATTATTCACACGGTGTGTCTAATTGAACAAGAGTGCCAAGTGAGACTGGATTATTTTGTTAAGGATAGAGAGTATAGAATGAACAAGACAAATGTCATAGACTTTGAAAGAAATGACTAATTAATCCTTAGAATATTTAAATACTTGACACATGTTAGTTAATTTAAATATTTGGCGAATATTCATTTAATTTTAATAATTAAAAATTTAGTTTTTTCAATACTCTAGATACAACTAAGTAAAGTTGTCTTGGTGTATATATTGGAGGTGAAAGATATAGTTCAACTTTAGAAAGGAATTATCCTTGGCTCTTATTGATGCTCATAGCAAGGCAGATAACAATTACAAACTATTTTTTTTAGAATTTGAAAAGGAAGCTAGGATCCAAAGGTATCAAGTTTATTCTACGATTCAGATCTTATATCCAATATTTTTGCTAGTTATCACAATTGTTGTTATAATTTTCTTACCCAAATCATTCACCTAAAATCTTGTTCTATTACACAATCCATGTGCTTGATCAAGGCTTCTTAGAAGCATTATAGGCATCCAACCTTTAGCCTCAACGGATGATTTGATATACTTGAACATGTAATTTAATTTAAAATTCACGAATAAGTTGATCATCTTGTATTGGAACATCTTCATCTAAATGATATGGTGACATGACGTAAGTATTAGTATTAGGCCCAAAAGTATTAGTAATAAATAAAACTTTTAAGAGTTTAATGCTATTTAATGCTCATGTATTAGTAGTGCAAAAAAATTTTACACTAATATTTAAAATACTCATATTACATTTTAATCTAAGATTTTAAAATTTTTACTCATATCTAAGTCGCATACTCCCATCATACAACCACCATAAAACCTCCTTCTGAGACGACACTACCTCTTGATGACATCTCAACTACCTTTTATAATCTCCCTTCTATGACATACAATAGGTATACTTAAAATCCATATTTTTTCATGTAATCTATTGTTTTGAATTAGTTAATTTGAATTTTCTTCTTTGTGGAACTTCTGAATTGGTTGATCCAAAATTAAATTTAAACTTTATGTTATTAGATCTCATGATTCTAAATTTATTTTGATATATATTCTAGATCAATTAATCCAAAGTTTAAATATTTATCTATTCTAGAACTAATCTAAAAACTAAGTGTTTTGGATGTTTTTTGGGGTTCAAATAGCAATAATAGGGGTGCTAAAACAATTTCCTAATATATTACACAGGTTACAAAAACAAATTTCTTTTTTAAAAAAATGGCTCCTATTTGTAAGAAAAAACTATTTAAAAATGTTGGCATTGCCATAATTTATTAAAATAGGTCCAAATAAAAAAAAATTACTAAATAAATAATGTGAAGAAAGACCCACTAAATATTTGTAACTAAAATAGAATTTTAAAGTAGTTTTAAAATTAAGTATTTGGTTATTTAAAAAGTAATATGAAAGCAATATACTAAATTCACAAAAAAAAACAAGCCTTATTGTCGTGACTTATCAAAAAAACTTTTCATAATATTGGGGTGTTCATGGTTCAAGACAATTTGGTTTAGAGGAAAAATAAAATTGAACCAACTAATTTTAATTGATTCAGATTGCTGACATTTTTTTCTCCTAATCCAAACGAAATCAAACCACCTCTACACCCTAGATCATTCTATAAAAAACATTTATCTATCACATCCCTGACTCGAGATTAAGTTTCCCTACTCCCGACACCCAAACAATAACAAAATATACACAATGAAAAATTCCAATAGTTGTGGGATTGACCTCAGCTATATGGCCCTCACATTGGCATCATCACTAGTCACAACACATATTTCAAAGCATTGTGATGTTGACCATAGTATTGTAATCATCTTGCAATCATGATTGAACAGTCTAGAAGGTGTGGATTTATACATAAAACTATGAGATTATATATACATATATTGAGAGAGACATATCTGGTGAGAAAGCTAGTTTTATGTAAGAGTGAAATAGTTTAATTTTAGGCACTAAATCAGAACATATGATTTATATTAAATAATCCATTTAAAAATATCATGTGTGTTAAAAAATCATGTTTCTAAGTGAATTGTACAAGTTTTTTTTTTTTTTTATATTCTCTCTTCCTTTTTTTATTCCTTGTACTTGTTGTATGTATTGTTCTAACACTCGTCACTCCAATTAGCCGTTGTTAACACCACTTCCTCCTGTACATTTTCTAAATTTACTTATGAAATGAAGATCCATGATGTGTTCCCCTATTATGTGTATTTAATTATGTCTAGTTGATTATGGTCTTTTGTGTGTATCACCCTCTTATGCGTCCATATTGATTAGTATAACTAGTAAGTTTCTTTTTTTGGCAATTTCTCCTTGCATCCCCTAAATTTTCTCTTGCATTTTCATTTTGGAGGTGCATTTTTTCATATTAGCCATTCCAGAAGGGGTAAAATGGGTGTAAGAAGTAAATAAGGAGGTGCAAGGAGACAATTATCTCTTCTGTGTGTCCATCTGCCTCTTATGGATCAATATTAAAGCCCATTCTTTAACCGTGTTTGGTGCCTTTTCCACGTCAGTTTTAGGATTTTAGTTCTTGCACACATAAATTGTTTCCACCATTCAAATACATTGTGAATAGAACCTTTTGGAATAGATCTAAAAATAAATTTGATGGATGCAGGAATCCGTCCATTCATTTTTTTTTTCTCTTTTTCTGCAATTGTTATGTACTGGTTGTAGTAGTGGGCCTTGTGACTATGTTTCATTATGGGCTTTTCCTCAATGCACCTCCATAATATTTTCTTACAGAACATGTATACATTTCTAGAAAGCCCTTTCCCAGAATATAAAATGGGGTGTAAAGAGACATTATGGGGTGTCAAGGGAGAAACTCTCTGCACTATGTTTACATCCACCTCCTTCCATTCAGGGCCTTTAAGTTTTACACCCCCAAATTTTTGAAATCCCTAAAATACCCTCCACCCTTTTAAGTAGGAGCAACAAGCCCATTTTTCCCCACAGAATTTTTATCAATAAACCACCTCTAGCACAAATTCTTCCAACTACAGCTCCACTGCAGTCTCAATGTCATTCTTAGCAGCTACCTTTTAGGGAAAGAAAGAAAGAAAGTTCTCATGATAGGGCTTCCGGATCGGAAAAAATTGAGTTATGAATATTATAGATAATGATTATAGGTAAAAAAAGGTACATTACAAATAATAAAATCCTAATATAGTTAAAAACTAAATTACGGATTACAAAATCCACAATATAGATTATTTTGGTGCAAAAAGAGAAGGCCTCTATTTAGTCTGCTGCTGGGCATTGTTGTTGTGACTTGAATCAATTTGGGCCTCACTTTCCTTTTAGCCCACCTTGACTTGTTTGATTCTTCGACTGGTCTTTGTGCTGTGTGAAGAGGAAGCTAGGTTGATCTTCACAATTTCATTTATTAATTTAATAGAATATGAGGAGAAACCAAATTCGAATGCTTAAACCCAATCCCAATGTAGTAGTTAACACCATCATGTATATTTCATTTTTATAACTTCTATCATATTTGAATATTCAATTTTAATTTCTCGAGACAAAACACAGAACAAAACACCAGAATTTATACCAGGTGTAAGGTCTAAGGGAGAAGATATTCTACTCTTTCCATTTCAATTTATTTGTCACTTTATGAGTTACGAAATATTTAATATACTTTGAAAATAACTTTATTTATTGATGGAATGTG
This sequence comes from Psophocarpus tetragonolobus, assembly GCA_037954015.1. Taxonomy (NCBI): domain Eukaryota; kingdom Viridiplantae; phylum Streptophyta; class Magnoliopsida; order Fabales; family Fabaceae; genus Psophocarpus; species Psophocarpus tetragonolobus. Next base: position 31,709,566 of record CM075694.1, read on the forward strand.
GCTTAAACATTTAATTATTTCATAACTCTAATACTTTTAATGGGGATTCTCTCTAAAAAAAAAAAAGGTTTTAATAAGGGTCCTGTAAAAAAAGAATCTAATTTTATAAGGGTATTTCAATTATTTTAGTTTTAGTATAAATATACTCTGCGCTCTCTGTTAAAAAAAACAAAAAAAAAACTATTTTCTCATAATAATTATTAAACTAATAGTTTTCTTAAGATAGGATAGTAGATAATGATTGTAGGAAAATTCTCACATTTTTCATAAGAAAATTCTCACCGCCTTAAAGGGTACTATCTCTTAAAGCAAGGGTGGCAAAAAACAAAAAACATTTGGTCATCAATCATTATCCATTTAATCTATTTATATTAAATCTAATTTAATTTATCTTGTTTATTTTTGAAAAAAATATTTGGATTTGATTTAATGAATCATGTAAGTAAATAAACAGGTAACAATTAATTTATCTTAGTTTCAAATTTGATGAAAAATCTGATTAACAGTTTTTTTTTTTTGCTGGAATATTAACAATTTATAAATAAAAATAAATTTAACATAATATTTTTCTTAAATAATTTTTAAAAATTTATAAAAACAAGAATAGTTTCTTATATCTATTTGATAAATTAATATATATATATATATATATATATATATTAATTTTAGACTTAATAATAATAATTTAAAATTTTAAAAATATCTATTTGAACTGTTTTTAAAAATTATATTCAAATTAATAAAACAAATAAAAAATTATTAATTTAAAGTGAATTAAAAAATATATATATTATTTCATTTTTAAAATGAATTTTTATATAAATAAGAGGGTATTTTGAAATATTCATGAAAAATTATTTAACTTTTAAAAATAATTTACTAGAAGAATTGAATATCCAATAGAAAAAATGTTACGAATGGATTAGATGGATTTTTTTAAAGGAATGATCGGCGAATTTATTTTTAATAAATTTCATGGATAATCATCTTATATTAATATATTTTTAATTAGTATATATAAATATAAATATATATATATATATATATAATTAGTGTATATATATTTTTATTATTTTCAATAGTAAGCTTATATTATTAAATGATGGGCGAATTTGATTTTTAAATAAATTTAATGGATGGTAAACTTATATTAATATATTTTAATAAATTTTAATGGAGTGCTTGGTAAATTTATAAAGCTAATAAACCAGTTGATGCTTATAAACTATAAATTATGAGTTGGAAAGATAGCTCATTGAAGTAATAATATTTGATAAAATTAATTAAAAACCTATAGCTCATAAATATGAAGTGACATAGAAAATATATTTAATCATTTGAAGGAGAAAAGGACTTCAAATAAATTAATGAAAAAAACAGTAACCGAAAGTTATTAACTAACTTATTAAATTAATAGTGTTTTATAAAAATTTTAATTAGTAGTGTAAAAAGTTTTATACGGATTTTTAATCATAATTTTAATATATAATAAATCTATTAACTTTATTAATTAATAATTTAAAAATCATATAAAAAACATATATGATTAAATATAAATGTAATATTCTTTTAAATTGTATATAATAATTAAATTCTTAATAAAATTATCTTTTTTGAATAGTTACACATGTAAAATGACAAGAAAGAAAAATATATAATAAATTCTTACCTTATAATAGAAAATATTAAAAATGAAATTAATCTAATAAATATTTAAATACAACAAGAAAATAATATAAAAGTTAGAAATTGATATTTTAAAAATAGTTACTTAAATTATTAAAAACTATTTGTTTATCAAAGGATCAAACAAACTTTTCAGCAAATAAATATAGCTAGAAACTAGATAAAATTTCATGTTTTGACGTACACTCTTTATTTGTATGTATAAGCTTACCAAACTAGTCAAAATAAAGTATAAGTTACTTGAATGACTTACTAAAAGACATTCTATATGGATTGTTTTTAAGTTGAAAAAATAATTAAATGTAGTATCATCATTATCAGGGTTAATTATGTCTTTTACTACTATTGAATTTTATCTTTTTGATAAGTCTCTATCAAATGTCCATCAATTAAAGTTTATATTTTAGTATAGAACATTAATAATTTTACGAATTTTACTACTGAACTTGCTTTTTGTGAATTTTATCGTCCTACTATTCAATCTTAATAAATCTTACCACTGGATTATTCATTCAATTGATACAGACTTAATTAAAAGGTAAATTTCAAGAAAATTGGATGCAAGATGGTAAATTTTGCAAAACCAAAAAGTTCAATATATGATAAATTTTACGAAATTAATTAAAAATATATAGTAGTAAATTGTAATTAATTTAAACCTAATTTTGGTTGGTGGTTTTCTAATCACAGTTTGAATATCTCGGTAATATGTGTAATAAAGAATTTATTAAATGCATGGCATTGTATTTTATTGAAATAAAACTTTAAATTTGATTTAAAAATTAAAAACACCAATAACACTTATCTTATTGTATATAAATTTGATCTTTGTGTAGAGTTCAGTGTTTTAAAGAAGGGCGCGTCTATGCTTCTGGTATTTCCAGCAAACTGCAAATTGTTCTTATTTTTTTTAAAATATAAAAAATATGTGACCATTTTAAAATGAATATTTAATCATCACTTTCTTTGTAACAGTGGATCTCTTCTCTATATATATATATATATATATAGAGATAGATAGATAGATAGATAAATAGATAGATAGATAAATAGATAGATAGATAGGTTCAAATAATATCAATCTAATTTTAAAAGTATTATTCTTAATATTAATTATTAAAATTATTCTATATATAATGATTCTAATTGATCTTAAATTCAATATGAGACTAAATCTTTATTTATTCTATCTTATTTATATTTTAAAAGTAATGTTATCTTAAATCAATTTATCTTTAATCTTCTAATTATTTGATTGATTCTCCTCTAATTATTAATTATTTCAAATGCAAAACCAAATAAATATTTAAATATTTCTGCTAGTAATAATTAATTCGTACTAATATATGATTAAAAAAATATAGCTTATACAAAATTCTATTTTGCTAATAGCACTCTGGTTAAATCAATTAATCTGAATTTAGTCTTCATCTATCAACTATTTTAATTACATTTCACAAACAATAACATTATAATTTTTTACCAAAATGAAAGATTAACCTATTTGATTTATTAATAATCTTTTTAAACTAACTAAAAGTTTCTTCTTCTCTTATGTTGCGCTATTCCTTCTCAAGAATAAATATTGTTTTAGTTTTATATGACAATCTTATAGATTTATAAAAATAAAAACTAGTTTTAGTTTTAAGTTTTTAAATTTTAAGAACAATATTCTTTTTTATTTTTCCTTCGACAGAAAATAAAAAGTAACAAAAAACATTGATCAAAATTATAATGCTATTATTTGTGGAATGTAATTAACATAGTTGACATACGGAGACTAAATTCTTATTAATTGATTTAACCAAAGTGTGATTAACAAAATAGAATTTGTGTAAACTATTTTTTAATCATATATTAGTATATATTAGTTATTACTAGTAGAAATATTTAAATTTATGTTTGGTTTTGCATTTGAAATAATTAATAATTAGATGAAAATATTTAAAAGATTAAAGATAAATTAATTTAAGATAAAATTAATTTTAAAACACAAATAAGATAGAATAAATACAGATTTGATCTCATATTGAATTTAGAATCAATTAAAATCATTATATTTAAAATAATTTCAATAGTTAATATTTAGCATAATACTTTTAAAATTACAGTGGTGTTATTTGAACTCTCCTTTTATATATATATATATATATATATATATATATATATATATATAGAGAGAGAGGAGAGTTCAAATAACATTTTAAAAGTATTACACTCAATATTAACCATTAAAATTATTTTAAATATAACAATTCTAATTGATTCTAAATAGATTTCATTATATTTTTTTAATATCTAAACTAATTCTTTCTATTTTTTTAGTTCAAATAAATCTTTAGTTTAACAGTTTCTTTATTATTATTATTTACTAAGTAACTAAGTTATTATACATATAGATAATAATTATCTATTAATTTATTTTATGAGATAATTTTTAGTTTAAAAATTTGAGATATTACATTTCTCTCTCCTTTTAAGAATTTCGTCTCCGAAACTATCTAATCCAATATAAAAGAAATAAATAGTTTTATAGACTTATCTAATGAACTATTACACTAATATATAAAGAAACTTTTAAAACTACATTGGTGTTATATGATTTAAATAAATAAATTACTAAAATAAATATTATTAGTGCAATAGTCTATTAGATAAGTCTATAAAACTATTTATTTTTTTATATTGCGTTAGATAATTTCAAGAGCGAAATTCTTAAAAAGGAGAAAGAAATTTAACATTCTCAAATTTTTAAACTGAAAATTATTTCATAAATAAATTAATAAATGATTATCTATATGTATAATAATTTATTTACTTAGTAAATAGTAATATTAAATTGTTATCTGATTTAAATACATAAATTATTAAACCAAAGATTCATTTAAATTTAAAAAAAAAAGAATTAGTTTGAATATTAAAAAAAAGAAAATATAATGAAATCTATTTAGAATTAATTAAAATAATTAAATATAAAATAATTTAAACGGTTAATATTAAGTTTAATATTTTTAAAATTATACTAATATTATTTGAACTCCCACACATATATAGAGTTATTTATAAATGAGTAAACTCTCAAAAGTTATCTGAAATAATATATATGTTAAAAGTGATTCATAGAATATTTTTCAGTATGTTAATACTTAAATTATTTTTAATGTTATGCACATTAATTTCTAAAATATTTTAGATATAACTTTTAAAATTTTAAAAACAAAATCTATAGTAATTTAAAGACGAATTTGCATAACAACATAATTATTAAGAGATTAATTTGTCCAAAAATTTTATTTAAGAATCTAAAATTGTTTATAGATTTCATGAATCAAACCGTGGTTTACTTTTTTATAATTTTTATTGAAAGAATTATCAATTACATATAAATTGAGTCATTAAATAAACTACCATTAAATTATTTAATTCTATAAGTACTTTTTAATTAAATAAAATTTAAATTTATGATATTATTATTTAATTAAATAATAATATAAAAAGTTTAAATTTATTTTTATTAATATTGTGTCATTAAATAAAACTATCCCATTTAATTATATTTTATTAATATTGATAAATTAGTTGTATGTTTTTATATATAGAAACAAAAATAGTAATATTTTAAAGAAAAAACTTCATGGTATCACTTCCCATGAAAATGACTATATTGTTTGTCGAGTGATATACTTCATAATTTTTAGCATGTCCTGCTTTTCAACATGCTATTGGAATTCCTAACTCCATAAGATTGATAGTACCGTTTTCTTCTCTCTATTTGTCTTTGTGTAACAAAGGGGGAAAATTATCAACTTTTTGTACAAAAAGTTAAAAAAATGTTCCATTTCTATAAAATATATAGTTTCATGATTTCAGTCTTTGAAGATTAATATCAAAATAGAACAGTATTAGTCAAGTAAGTTCATCACAAGAATATATACCATTCAGCTTATTGCATGGTGGATTGGTGGCACCACATGCAAATACCAATCTCATATTGAAAAACTTAAGTTTACGTGGATAATTTGGCCATAAAAAGTTTCCTTCAAAACCTAGTATAATTTTCAGTATGCCAAAGCAAAAGGGTCTTAATATATTAAAGTATAGCCGTTGACAGAATCCATATTATATATAACAACACATTATTAGTTTTTTTCTGTCCAAACAATATCATATCACATTAATTACATTGACAGTAAACACTTGCTAAAAACATAATTAAAGGGAAAGGCTAACAATTGACCTTAAAAGACTTTAAAAAACTGTAAAAAAAAGTATTTTATAAGATTTTGAATTGTATTTGTATAAGATATTTATATTTTTTTTTACTTTTAGTTTTTTAATTAACATTTAAGAAATAAGTACATCTCCAATGGAAACACCTATTTAAGTTAGTTCATAAAATTGTGTTAAATAATTCCACAGTAAATATATTTTGTTAATAAAAATAATTGCTCATTCCTCAAAAAAACCAACCTCAGCTTTTATATATTGTGCCAAAAGATTTATTGTAATGATAAGCAACAATTCTTTTATTCGAAGAAATTCCAGAAAGAAAGTTCCACCGAAGATAGTCTGAAACCCATAAACAAAACAATAATTACAAAATTATTGCATATTGACATTTGAAGAGTGACATGTTCTCCAAACTTTTTGTGGACACTAATATCCACAAATTAACATGCAGGGAATGCTCTTGTTCCTCAACTTATTATAAGAAACCCTAACCACCCTATCATACAAAATGTCCAATTAGGAACCACCAAGCACGTGGCCACTAAATCTCGATCTTTTGTGATTCCACCATTTGTTAATCAACTATTTCCACTGACAAAAGTTTGCTGAAAAATCATAGTTGGCTTCTGAGAAACTGTCATCAAAAAGCCAAAATCTTCAGCCATTTGCAAAGCATTTTAAAATCAATGTTCACATGATCCCATAAGTATAACAGCGCAATACATTAATATATAAATGTATTTTTTTTAAGCAATCCAGATGTTATCACATGCGTTGTTTAATATAGTAATAGATTCTCTGGTTTATCATGTAATCCGTGGATAAGATTTAGGGTTACTCTAATAAGCTTTGTTGTCAATTTGTCATATCCATTACTATGTTGGAAACATCAATTACGTATGAGAAGTTTCGATATATGTATCAAAGTTCTAAGTTAATTACCCTTTCTGTTGTATTTATAATAACAACTAAAATAAAATTGGTGTTTAGCCTTTTTTTAAGATATTTTTTGTATTAATTATTTTTAGACATAAATATTCTAATTAAAGGAAAATTATAGGAACAAATAATTAAGAGAGGAAAAAATAAATATTAAAATCAATGATAATTTTAAAAATATATACATATTTAATTTAAGACATATTATTGCAATGAACTAAAATAACCATTTTTTTAAATAATAGAATGAGAAGGGGACGTATATTTACCAGTTGTCACAAGTAAGAAAAAGAAAAGTAATGCATTAATAGTTTAGCATTTGTAATTTAATTACAATTCATAATTTATGATGTCATTTATTAACTTGTCCGATAAATATTTTAAGCGTCATATTAACATATGTTTGTAATTAAATAATATTACAATAGTTTGTAGATGTAAAACATATTTATCTAATTTACATTTTTTAAGAAAATTGGTTAAAATAGTTGATAACATTAAATTTAAGATTCATCACAAAAAAACTTGAAAGAATCTTATAAAAAATATAAAGAAATTTTAAAATTTTATTTTACATGACAAATATCGTAATATAAAACTATTTTTAAATTGTATTTTACATGACAAAAATAGTAATATAAAACTATTTTACATGACATTTAAACTCTAATAAAATCAATAATTTACATATGAATTAGAAAATATGACATGTGCTATCTTGGTCATGTGCACTACATAATATTAAGCAAGATATACGTAGAGAAGTACATATTAATTTACCTGATTGTTTGAAGTAAAATATAACGACAACCAGGTGTATCTTCCTAAAGACAAATTATCAAACCTTAATTAATTTCACATAATATATAATCAAGTTTTACTATTTTCTTTAAATTACATAAATTATTTCTAAGCTTTCTCTTTGTTACATCTACTATCCCTTTATATTTTTATATTAATTTGACATTATAAAAAAATTGATGTAGTATTTTCTTGACCAAGGAGGAGAATTAATGTAATGAAAAAAAAAAAACTCGAGTAATCAGTGGAATGAAAATAAAAAGTTAAAAGATTTTTCAGCAAACATAAGAGTAATGTAATTTATTTATTTTTTAAATTAAGAAATTTGAATACATGTGACTTAAAGATATTGATTGAGTACATAGACTTTGTGTGTGTATTCTCTCGCTTTTCAGCAACTTTGTTTGAGTATTGATGTCATAGAATTTCAATGGTTAGTGAATTTGGAAAAAAAGTTAAAATGTTATTCATATTTCAATAGTTGACTATATGAAACACGCATCTGTAAAACAATATATATCTTAGTGTTTTCTTTTCAATCAGAATGAACCTTTGTCTTTTTCGGCAAGACAAGAAGAAATTAAATGTGAAGAGATGGAGTATAGTAGCACGAAATATGGCAAAGTAGCAATGCGGGCAACAGCACATTCTTCACTCATGAAACCAAATCTAAGCTCACATGTGGTAGTTACTATAGTGAACTTCTCTCATGAAAATTATGTTTTAATCTCTCTTATAAGCTTTAATTAATAGGGGACTTTTTTTGTTTATATATAGAACACATTTACCTTTTAATTAAATCTATGCAATCATATTTGAGTATTATAACTGAGACGACAAAGTTTTTCTTCAAAGATTTAATGTAACTACGTATTTAAGATTTTTTAACATAAAATTACTTATCATTAAGTTGAAATAACCTCATATTAGTTTATACATGCACTTGAGGACAGATAAGAAACCTTTACCAATATTTGTTAAAAATAAATAAATTCAGAGGCATACATCAACTAATGAAAAGTAACTATATAAAGAAAAAACAATACTCAATCTCTTAAACTAGATTTTGAGATTTACTTAGTCTCTATCAAACATAAAATTTAGGTAATATTAATAATAATGATTGTGAGGTTTATCAGGTCTTTATTAGACTGTTTGCATATGAAAACATAACGAGATTTCTAGTCTTTTTTTGGATTAAGTTAGACTAATATCCAATCTTAATACACAGAATGAGTAATTAACCTACAAGTCAAAAACAAAAAGTAAGTGATCTCGAATTCAAACCACTCATAAGTAACAATTGCATTAAAATAAAATTTTTGCTTTTTATAAGATCTAACTTTTTTTTTATTAATTGTTTTAAAACTTAAAACTTCTAATTAATGAAAGATTATAGCGATGAATAATCAAGAAAAAAAAATAAGTATTAAAAATAATCATTTTTAAAAAAAATAGTTAAAATATATTTATGATAAACAATTAAATCAATCTTTTTTTAATTTTAAAAATATAATTAAATATATTTATTATTTCAACTAAGTAACACTATTATAATCTAATATATGATAGGATTATTTAGTTGAAGTAAAATTATTTTCCATGAAAAATACCTATAACGTGTTTTGAAATAAAACTTAGTACATGACATATAGCGTAAAGAGTGAGATACATGTTAAAAGTTTAACTATTATACATTAACAGTATAAAAGAGTTTTACATTGTCGTTCAATTATAATTATTTATTTATATAATTTTTAAAATATTAATTAGTAAAATTAATAAATTTACCATAAATGACTAGAATATGGTACAAACTATCTCATGATGGGTTTTGAGACCATTCTTCATAATCAGTGTCAAAGCTACTATTACGAGGGATTAGTTAGTGGATAGAAGGCATTGGGTCGAATTTGGTCCCTAATGTGATGTGATGAAATATGATATATATGAAAAATTAGGAATAATGCTATTTGTAAGTATGAGAGATTAATGATATCATTGAAGTAGTTCAACTAAGTGTATGAGAGTGGTGCTATGCAGTAAAGGTGACTTCTCATTCTTTTGCAAAATTGGTTATGAATCCCATACAATGTGCTTAATTTTTGCATTTTTTCTTTTTCTTGTTTTCATGAGTTATGTAATCATGTGAATATCAATACAAAATTTTTTTACGTTGCATAATTCTTTTCTTGTTAAATGGTTAATAGGACTCACACCATGCACTAGTTTTAACAAATTTTGTTATGGTTTTTTAAGGTATATAATATAGATTTAATTATTTTTTTCTGTAAATTGATATTTTTTAGTTTTAGTTCCTATAATTTGTTTTTTCAGTTTTAGTATCTATAGTTCAATAGTTTTTTATTTTCAGTCCTTAATATACCTACGATAACATTTTTTAAAATTTAAAAACGCTATAAAAATACTGTAGATTAAAAACTGAAAAGTCGTCAATTTACAATTATAAAAAGCGTAATTCAACATAGGTTAAAGATAGAGGTTTACACTAATTGATCACATATCTTCTATTTTAATTACCATTTATTATGTGTGTTTGAACCAATATTAATAAAATTGATTTTGAATAATTTATGATGATTAATATTAATTTTGAGATGATAGAATTTATGTTTAAATGTTTTTAAGCATAAAAACAAGTTTAAAATAAAATTTATTATAAAATTCTTTTATCTAACGCAGAAGCTATTTTAAGTTCTTCTTTTAATTTAGATCAGTTTTAAACTCAAAATGAATTTTTCTCACACAAAATCATGCATAAATTTATCTAAACTCTCCACAATCAATCTCTGAATGCTAAACCAAACACGTACTCAGCAGTTGAAAACACCGACAAGATTAAAATAAGGAACGAGAAAAAAAAAATGGAGAGCGAAAAGAATAGAAAAGTAGCAGTGAAGATGAAGCATCATTAATGAACATTAGAATATTTTTTAAAATTTTGTATGTGCATACACATTCACCTGAGCTGTAGTTTCCACAGTTGCTTTGCATGTCAATGAACAGTTTTTCTATGACGTATAGACATGGAGACATGGAAGTAAACAAACAAACTAACAGGACGTGACAACTATAATTTACTTTCTTTTCAGTGCCAACTTTTTACCACTTTCATCATTGCCACATTATCAACACACAAAGAAAAAAAGAAATAGTTTATTAGTAAATCATTCATAATATAAAATAGTTTTATATTAGACTCACAAATCATAACTATACTGATATAGTTATGATTACCGTACTTAAAGCATTGTCCTATCTAAAATTGGTTGATACGATCAAAACATAAAGTAAAACTGTTGTTACATGTCTGTTTCACTTTATATAATTGATTCTGAATTAAAATTAATATTAGATAAATTTTGATAGGTTTAGTTTTACATAAATAAAATTTAAATATAAATTCTGGGTTGAAATAATATAAAGTAACTTTGGTGTTAAATCAGGAGTTTTTCACGCTGAGGCAGACACACTTGCATGATCCATTTTTCAAAAGGAGAAGTGTAGAAGGAGAGAGAGAAGAGAGTTGAAAGTGGATGTGAAAAGAGAGAAATGGGTGACAGTGATCACACATGGAGTAGTAAGGACTGCACTGATCCACTCGCGCTCCTTCAACTTGTCATGAACAAGAAAATCGACAATGTCCCATTCACGAGAATGACCATTTCCAACTCTCCTTGTTTTCTTCCCACCCTTTCCTTCTCCTTGTCTTCTTTCTCTCTTGGAATGTGTGTTTGATTCCCTTTCTTTTTTAATACCTACTTTCTCATACTCCATTGGATTTTCCTCACCCTTCCTATGCTATGCCACTCATGGATCAATGAAATCACCATACATAATTTTTACATGCTCTTTACCCTCATCAATAGGAACCAAAAAGATTAGATTTTTTTTTTTATTACTCATGTTAGAAAATTTAAAATAATTTACTTACCTTTATTCAACCAAATGAGGTAAGATGAGAAAGGAGTTAGATCTAGCCAAAAGGGTTAGTATTTCACAACATGACATGTTAAGATTCAAATTCTTACTGAGAGATGATTATATGTATATACAGTGTGTTTGCTTCTGTATTTGCAGTCTTGGATCCGCGTTTTGGATTTGAAAATCGAAGTTACTCAGAATAACTTTGACTTGTATGCTGATTATGAATCCACTTGATCCAATATAGAACCAAACATGTACTTAGTGTTTGCCAGTATTTTAAATGGAATTGTTTTTGGAAGAAAGTACCCATAAGAGAACAAAAAAAGTCCAATGCATAGTACTTGCAAAAATAATAATGCTTATTAGTACAAATGTTTGATTCAAAAGCAAGCAAAGGTAATTAAATTAAAAAAATGGTAAAAATGTAAATAGAGAATCTCCCTTTATTTTAGTGGTCCCTCTGTAATTGCCTGCAATCAGACACCAACAAGCATGGTCTCACAGTTAATTGGAAATTTTAATTTTCTCATGACCCATTACTCAAAAAGTTTCAAGAAAACTAGCCACATTACTTAACTGAAAAAGAAAAAGGTGACTAACCCTTTATTCTTTTATATAAAAATTTTCAAGCCCCACCAGAAAAATTCTACTTGATATATCCTTTTTTATACATCAAGTTTACCAAAACATGGGTTTTAATTTAATAACTCATTAAGTATGGTAACCAGACAGACATGCTCTAGATGATTTCATTTTCATTTGGAAAAGGCAAAACTACATTGCAATCACTCTCCCTTTCTTTCTTTGCTGATTGATGATCAATTGAAATGTTGCTGCTCCAACCAAGGCCAAAGGCCAGATTGATCATCAATGCCACAAAACATGTTGCTTAAGCTCTCTTCTTTGACCATGTGATCAATCTTTTGGCACTGAAGGTCTGGCCTTGAAGTAGTTTGGAAAAGCTGAGCCACTCCTGTTGGTCTAGCAGAAGATGGAAAGAGCGTTCTGCTGTTCTGCTGAGTGGATAGAGGACTGTCAATAGCTGGTGTTCTTGAAATATCCAACTTGATTTCTGAGCTGTTCTCACTTCTATTGCTGCTGGATCCCTCAGTTTCTTTGTTTAGGTTTATAGATTCAGTTGGTTCTCTGCTTTTCAGTGCCAATATCTGCACCAGTGTATTACAGCAGTGACATTAGCTTATCCAAAATTGCAATAAATAAATAACATATAGGGAAGGTTGGAGTTTGAAGTGTATAATATATCAGCCCAAAACAAATGTGTCAATGTCAAAATGAACCAAATGATTGTTTATTTCCAAACCAAGGAAACCATGCATTGCATGACAAACATGTAATTGAGTGGAATCTGGTCTTTATGAAGTTACACTGTGGATGATTGGAAAAGCAGCTTTGTGGAAAGTAATCATATTAGTTACATAAGTTCGTGAAAGAAAATAAAAAGTTCTGAAAGCCATGATATATTATTTTTTAAAAAAGCATAATAATTAAAGAAACACATCATGATTACCTAGCTTTATTGTACAGAATGAAAACAATCTGACACTGCAGAACTTGAACATCCCACTATTTCTTTCTGAATTTAGGACTGATTTGAATAAACGTCTCAACGACCACTCAGGAGAAAGAAATAAAATAAATTGAACAAGTAAAATGCATCAATTTCCATAAGTTAAAGTTAATTTATGGAGAAATTAACCAAGAAAGTTTCTAAAATATATCTTAACTTGGAAAGATTTTGATTAATTTTATTTTAAGAAATTTAATTGATCTTGATTTCTTCTCACATGACAAGAAGATTTTAAAAAATGAAACCAAAATTAACATAACAGACTTTTAGAAGTTGCAAGATAATTACAAACCTCAGTCTGAAGCTTTTGGTTCTGAGCTTGAAGTGCATCATTATCTGCCTTGATGGCTTCATATTGTCTTTTGAGAAGATCATAGTCCTTCTCCAACTGCTTGGTTTTCCACCTAGCCCTCCTATTTTGGAACCATATAGCAATCTGTCTAGGCTGCAAGCCAAGAGCCCTTGCCAGCTGCATTTTCCTCTCAGGTTCAAGCTTGTTTCCCAACTCAAAACTCTTCTCAAGGGTCTTCACTTGTTCCATGTTGAGCCTCCTTTTCTTCTCTCCTGCCTGTGATCCATCATCTGACAAATCTTCCTCTGCATTAGCTTCTTCTCCAAGTTCAATTCCTGAAAAGGACATAGATCTCTTTCCTAGAAAAGATGCTGCGCCTACATCAACATTTGAAACATGGTATTAATCCCATAACATAATATTGCACAAGGTTGGTGGTGTTCTGTGATTGTGTTTGTGTCTAAAGAGGGTACCATGAAACTCTTGAGGTGCACATGATGTTATAATCGAGTTGAGTGAAGGTGGAGGTTGATGATCATCTTGGTGAGGTGTTTGTAGCATGAAATTTGCTGGGAAGAAGGCCATATCATTGCTTAGCCTATGCCTGCCACTGATTTTTCAATAATAGCTGAATGATATTCTGATCACCATGACATATGACAATAAACTTTATTGTTGTGAAACAACAATGACAAGACTATGATCTAATACACAAAACCACCTGCTAAATTGAATATATTGCTCCTAAGGATGGCTTATAATATAGTATATGAGTTTCTAGGGAGAGAGCTTTGGTTCTCTTATGTGAATATCTGTAAAGGTAGGATCAAGTTCTTGTGAAAGCAACAGTGACAAAGACTAAGGTCTAATGCACCATATCTTCTGCTAAGAGATTAAAGAAGATGGACAAATTGCTCTGAAGGGTGGTTTATATACCTTATCAGCTTAAGAGGGAGCTTTTGTTCTCTTATGTGATAATTTCAAAAGGAAAAGGAAAAGATGTGAAGAGAAAGAAGAAAGAGAGGGACAAGGGGGGTGAGATGTTTGAATCTATAGTTCTATACATCATCTTCAATATATATCACTTGATTTTTTTTAATTATACTATTTAAATTGCTGCTGTTAAATAAAAAAAAGAAAAAAGAAAAATCCAATTGGCTTTATCTTTTATGTACATGAAAAGAAAAAAACATTTAGTTAGGCCTTTTAAACTTATATCTATATATGTGGAGGTTATTAGATGTAAAAATGACGTTTAGCGTTTGGAAAAAGAATAAAAAAAAGGATTATTTATGGAAAGGAGAAAAAGAAAGCAAGTTTCTCTGCAGCAACCTGTCTAATATTCCATTGGAGTGTGTTCTTGTTGAGATCATTGCTTGCAATTATTTTGCTAATGATAAATTAGTTTCTCACTTAGGAGACAGGCAGTGGGGTTTTTCTTTACAAAGAAAGGTTGTCATTAAACATGGTTATAGGAATTGGAATGGTAGCTAGAGGCTTTTCATTTTCATGATTCCTTTGCTAAAGCCAGGAAATGAAGATTCACATATTATATGGTTCTTTAATTTGAGGTGGGTGAATTTAGAGTTTAAAAAAATGAAATGTTCCTAATGATTTCCGTTAATTAATTAAAGCATAAAAAATTGCAGTAGATGGGGTAGTACTTATTAATTCTTATCACACAGGGGGCAAAGATTCTTGGTAAAATTAAATATATAATTCATGATCACTTAATAAAAATTATTGAGTGTAATGTATTAATGTACTGAAAATTATTCACTTAATAAAATTAAATATATTAATATACTGAAAGTGTAAATTATACTGTTATTCAATAATAAATCATTATTTATATAATTTTTAAAATAATATAGAGTTCATAAACTTACCTATACATAATAGATTTTCGTTGAATAATAGTATAAAATCATTCGGTAAAAAAATAGTGTAGAATCATTTTATACTTCTATATGATATTTTTTCTCAAGTATATTATACTATCATTAAATCGAAAATTATATTTATAGTAAAAGAATTATGTATATAATAATGAAAAAATCTATATCAAAGATCATTTCTGTAAATTAAAAAATCTTGATGTCTTTTAAACTAAAAAAGTATATGTAAGGATGGTGTAAAATTTTTTTACAGTTATATAATAAAAGGTTGGTATGCATAGTAGGTTTGATTAATAGATATGGATTAGTTTGTTTAAACTTAAAATAGTAAGTAATTTTAAAATAAATATTTTTAAAAATACTACTTATTTCCTAATTGACCCTTCATCACAGATAGTATAATCACCCATAACCAGCTAATAATAAATTATAACAGCATTCCACCCACATGTTTCCTAAATTATATGTAGCAAAATCAAAATGGGAACACACAGAGGCTATGTGTTTTTGCTAGTTAAGATAAAATGTTTTTTATTGTTTAAGTATGATAGGAATTGAACACAAATGTAGTTAGAGGATTACAATAATTTACACATTCTACTCAACTAATTAAGACCCCTTAATGTACATTGTGTGGTTAGGAACATTTTCACATAGTGCTAATTAATTTTGATTAATTATGTTATTGGTATCAAATAATTACTCAAATCTGAAATCTTACTTAAGAAAATTGCCTCCACTGTCACCAAGATCAAACCATTTATTGGTGTAGTGTAAATTAATTTGAGAAAGAAAGTGATTGGTAGAGAGAAGAGAAATATGGTTGGAAAATTACTGTGAATAATCCAAGAGAGTGGATAGTGTTTTTGTTGGGGGTAAGAACTAAGAAGAGAAAGTGAAAGAGAGAAGTGGCAGGAATCTAGGGGATGGGTCCAATGAAGAGGGGCAGGGTTTGCCACCTAACCCACCAACAAGTATCGTGCATTAGGACCAAGCTCTTTCCCATCAACCATTATCTCTTTATATTGCATTAGTTTCGGCCAGCCCCTATCTCATGCCTTTCTCTCTGTATATCTATCTCATTGGATCAAAATACTCTTCTTTTCTGTCCTATCAATCAACAATTTCTACATTATTTAATGAATTTTTTTTACAATTTTTTGTTTTAAATTGATGTTTCTTAATTAATGGGACAGAAAAAGAGATACAAAATAAAAACAAAGGATTTTCATTCTATGTGATTAGGGTTGAAAAGCCAAATTCATGTTTGGATTAAAGTTAAAAATATTGTGTACATATTTGTTTTAATATAAATCTAATAGATAAAAGTAAAATAAAAATAAAAGTAAAGGTTTTGATGTTTTTTGTAAAATTACTTTTTTTTTTCCAAACTTAAGTTTTCATTTTATATCCAAACATGCACTAAAAAATTTTTGTTATTGTTGTTGTTAAGGTCCCACCAGAGCTGGTCTTTTTTTTGTCCTTTTTCCCTACCTTATATATGTCCATCTACTTCCCACATTGCCACTGCCTCCTCTCACTATAGCTACTGCCAACTTCCTTCCAAATGGTCTGCACCACATCCCCTATTATACATGTATATAAAATATACATACAATTGGCTAATAAAGAATTTGAAATGTCCTAAACAAATTTATATTTTTATGTGTATGCTTTTGTGAAATAGCATTCCATTTGGTTAATTTGTTCAACTAATCTTGTCAATGTGCCCAACTTGCTTTTTATCATAATAAGTCAACCATGAGTCCATTTGTTACATATATGTCATGAAAATTTGGATAGTAGTTTGTGTTTTAATCGATGTTTTAACTAGGTCGTGATTTTGTCACAATTTTTAATATTTCTTTAAACATGTGTTTAGAGTTTGATTATGAGATGAAAATATGATAAAATATGTGCATGGAGAATCCACCTTGGTATCTTAGAAAGAATATGAGCTTAATTGGTTTTGATTTGTCGTTTAGTTTATAAAAAAAATTTAAAAAATAGTTTTTAAAAATTGTTTTATAAAAAGAGAAAAAAAAACTTGTTTAAAACTTGTTTTGGATATTTGAAAATGAAAAAAAATTATTTATATTAATGAAAATGACATTAATAAAAAGGAAAAAACAACTTATTTTTTATGGGTTTTGATTTTTCAAAACAGAAATATGAAACTAAAAAGGAAAACTATATATAATTATTGTTTTTTTAATATTTATAAAACTAAAAAATCAAAATTATTTTTAAAATTTGAAAAAAAAAACTATCCAATCAAATTTTTTAGTTTTTAAATAAAAAACAAATAATTTTATAAAACTCCTACCAAACAAATACTAAGTTTTTAGCTTTTAACTTAGTCCATGAAAAAAACATACATGGGGAGATGTTAACCCTTAAAGAGATCTATGCAGCTGGAACAACTAGTCATTAGCTTTCAACAAAAATACTTTGGAAAGCAAAACAAAAAAAATACAAAAGACAAATACAGTCAATACAACAATGATCACAATTATAGATAAGATCAAACTTAAAAAATAACGTATTTGTGACTAAAATGGCAATTAACCAATCTTTTAGAACATTTGTTTTAACATAAGGTGATATTTATGTTAAAATTATAATTGGTGGGAGTCTATATAAATATTAGGTAACCACTTTGTAACCATCATTTTTCACTATTAATACACTCTACTTTTTCTATTACATTTTTCTTTAATTTTCGCTTCTCTTTCACTTTTAAACCATATATTTCAACAATTTAGAAAGAAAAAAAAATAGTTTGACTTAGATGAAGCAAGGGAATTCATGTAAGGCTTGGCTTTGGCTACAAGAGAGAGCCAGAGGGGCAGGGAAATAAGTGTTCAGGAAATTACATTTTTCTGTCCAAACAACAACATTTATTGACTCTGATGCAAACTGCAGTATATATAATGCCACTATTACAACTTGCTAGAGGGGCTAGCTAGGGCAAAATAGTGTGTAAAAACAGTCTAAACATTTCTATTTTTTATTTTTTTGGGAATAGAGTTTCATTTCACATGAAACAAGGAAAAGGACATGTACAATTTTGCTATTCATGATTGCTGTATTTTCTAATTTTCATACATAAGGGGATGAAATCAGAAGCCAAGCCAACATGTACATCAACAGATAGTGTCAATAAGGCAATGAAGCTTCATCTACACATTTAAGAAGTAAAAAGTACATCCAACTTTACTACTGTTATTTTTCCGTTAATGTTTTGTCATGCATCATCATCTATATACATATCTTGTATTTTCAAACAGCAAGTTTTTTCAGACACATAGGACCCATCAAAGGAATTAAATTTCCAACCAATGGTCCCAATTTTGCTAAATCAGCCATATACATGCACGACCATAAGTTCTTCTTTGATTTAACGACTTTGAGACTTTCTGATAAGTACATCAGTTGATTCAACATTTATAATTGATGGTTGATTTTGACACCAATATGAATCCAGATACATTTTTTAATAATTTGTAATAATCTAAATACAAATTTATTTCTGTATAGGAGGATTTACAGTAAATTTTCTGTATAGGAATTGACACGTTGTTTATTAATAGAGTAAGATTTACAGTGTTACAATATATACTACATATATGAGATTTTAAAAAATGCAGTTTTATTTGTTTGTACTTCATTGATAAGGAGTTTTTGTTTTGGTGGATTTCAAACTTAAATCAAGGTAGAAAGCATAAGCAGCATATATATGTGTGTAAAAAGTTTATGAGGAAGATTTTTTTTTTTTTAATTTTTCTTTCGTAAAAGCTTTTCCAGAAAAGTTTATCAAACATACCCTTTATAAACTACCAAAGTGATATGTAATTAACACGTTTACCCAGCTTTCTAGTTAACTAAAGCTTTTCAATAGTAAAATCCCGTTAGTTTATTTAAGACAAAAATCCTCATTCTTTAGATGCTCATGAAAGAGTAAATAAGAATTTTTAAAAAGAAGTTAAAATGCATAAATTAATGTGAATTTATGCAAACACAAATTATTTATCCTAGACTTTTATTATGTCATTTAATTTTTCTATAAAATGTTTATTGAGAAGTATATTGAAATTTGATTATAATCTGGTGGAAGGTTTGAGGACAGAAAGTGGGTGTAGTTGCCTGTTCATTTTTATTTTTTTTCGTGTTCTGTCTATGATTGCAAATACATCTTCAAAGGAAAAGGATTGTGAATAAAGATAGCCAATTGGGTTTGCTCAAAGTGTGGCAAAAGTTTTGATAGCTTGAATATTTCGTGCCACGGAATGTCTTTTATATACCCTTACATACTATTAAGTTCCCTATTGATGTTGTTAAAAAAATTAATAAGAAGAATAAAGAAAGATTTTAAAAATAAAGCATTTTTACGCTTTCATATGCTCATAAATCATATTTTCGATAAAAAATATTATATCTCAAATCATCATTTCAATAACTTTTCATATAATTATACTAAAAGTCATCAATTTTTCATACACAATGGATAATTTGATGGAATAATAATATATAATTATTCTATATTGTGAGTGGATAATTCTTGTAATAAAATAGAAAATAGGTAATATACTCATAGTATAGAAAATGAATAATGATAGAATTATTATACATCACTATCACACTTTCAGTATGAAATCTAAAAAAACAAAATTTAATTAGTATAAAATTTCAGGGTAAAATGTTTTACATTAATATTTAATCATAATTTATAATTTATAATAAATTTATTAACTTTATTATTAATATTTTAAAAGTCATATAAATAAAAAATTATAATTAAGTCTTGATATAAAACTTTTTTACCTTGTCAATACATATTAATTAATCTAAAATATAATAACTTAATTAAGTTTTTACTAAATTTTATTTTTAATTTTTGAAAATTGATTTTTTTTCCGATCTGAAGTTAATCAAATCCTTGAAAACAATATAAACTTAAAATTTCATATACGAAAAAAATTCATTTTTAATTTTCATAAAACAAAAACAGAGTTTAGTGAAATTTAAGTGACTAAAACCTAATTAAGTTAAGATTAATGTGTTGTTACATTCAAAGTTTAGTACCCAATTAATCTTATTCTAAAAAATGTGCATGATCTTAAGGGGGGGGGGGGGGGGGATAGAGTAAAGAATCTATGTATTGTGATGATGGGACATGCATAGGGTCCCATGGAAATACTAGTTTGATATGTAGCCAAAGACAAGCAGCTCTCACTGCTTCACATGCCTTTATTAGTTGGAAACTGAATGGGTACTCCATTGGCATTGGGTGGATCCATGTTCCTTATTACTTTCTCTTCATTTTCTTTAATTAATTAATTAATTAATTTCCCCCTTCTAAACTATTCTCTCATTATAAGAAATTAATTTCAAAATTCAAGTGGGAAAATGAAAAAGATTTTAAAAAAAATAAAAAAAGAGCTAATGAATCTTCTCCTCCACATGCTCTTATGCTTCTGGTGTGTTCAGTTTACTCAAATCCCATGTGCTATCTTTGCTTCACTTCTCTTTTTCTAGAGAGTTTTCCCACTTTATTCTTTTTTCTCAAATTTTCAAATGTTTTTGGGTTTGGGATTTTCCTAAGGAAGAGATATGCATTGATAGTGATACGTCAACTACTGGTCCAGTTATGTTTTTATTTTTTTACATATTTCCTCGTGACCAATTTTTTATTTTATTTTTACTTTTTGAATAGTGGCCCATGCATCAGAACCGTCCATTGCGGAGGGTACTTCCCTGATTATGTATGTACATTTTGGAAAATGCTACTTTTTTTAGAGAGAAAGAGAAGCTAAATTGCTTTACAAAAGTAGATAAAACAAGTAAACAACAAGCGAGTAGTTTATACGTTTGGTAATGGATTTGGTTTTCTTAAACAAGATCCATGATTTATGATTTAAGTTGTGTGTGAAAAAAGATATTTCTATGTAAACCCTAAACCTTAATTCTTTATTTATGATAAATTTGATGATTTTACTCTTTACTTTTTACTTTTAAAGATCACCTAAATAAAATAAAAAATCATGATTGAATTTTTATAATTAAACTCGTGAAAAAACTTGATTCTATTAAAAATAGTTAATTAGAGTTCTTAAATGAAATTAGTTATTAGGAAAACTTCATAATAATTAGTACCAAAAGTTTTTTATAGAGTTGAAGAAAATATAAAAAAGTTTACAACATTCCACGTATTAGAGTTAGAATTTCACCAAAAATTATCTCTCATGACTAAAGATGTAGCTCATAGGTAATATCTTACATAAATAAATAAAAGATGTAGATACCTTTTATGGTAAAGAAGGTTGTGCCTGTTGACTACTTTAATAGTAGAAAATTTTTTAATTTGGTCTTTCCAAAAAGCTAATATAATATTTTAATTCTTTTGATTAGAAAAAACGAATAATGGAATTAAATTAATCCTTTACTCTTGGTAAATACTATCAATTCAGTTCCTTACTCGTAGAAGATTATATTAATTTAGTCCAATACTCTATAGTCTCTTTTTAATATAAAATAACAAATTTTAATGTTATTTTTTTATGATCTATAGATTAAATTAATATCTCATTTTTTGAAATAGATAAAAGTAGTAAAACTAATATCTTTTAGAAGAATTAAATCATAATATTTTTTTTTTGTTTTTATTTGGATTTCTACTTAAACAAGGATATTAAAATATTAAATATAAAACCTATCTGGAATAGTGGTATATTTTCTCTGTATCCGATAATTGTTGAATTATAAATAGATTATTTAATTTAGAAAAGAAAAAGAATAAAGACTACGAAAAGATTGAGATAAAGACCTGTAATGACGGTAAGAGAAGAAGCAATATATAAAGAGGGATATCTTTCTTCTTCTTTTGTTCCCTTTCTTTTATTTTTTGAATGGAATTTTTTAAATAAAAATAATCATTAAGTCACGAGTAGGTTAAAGTTAAAGTAAATGTTTTTTTATTATTTTGGATAATTTAATTTGTGTTAAATTTTAAGAAATATTATTTTACAGATTCCTAACGATTTTCTTAAATAAAATTACTTTTGTAAGCAATAAAAATATAAATGAATTCTTATTCTAAATGAATCCCTATTGGATTAACTGACAATATCAATCCAAACCAATTCGTGATGGATTGCAAGTTGAATTGGATTGAACTATAAAAAAATTTAAAATTATAAAAAAAACATAAAAAATGAATGGCTTATAAATTGTACTATCAAATAGAAAAAATAGATATAAATTATTTAAATATACTGACTCAATAATAATAATAATATTATCTTACTAAATTATTTAATTATAACACAAATTCTTATTAGAAATTATAATCATATGGTAAATAAATGTAGAGTAGAAAAACAAAATAATTACATAAATTCATAATATTTTACAAAATATTATACTCCCTTTGAATTTAGATATGAAGAAGAAAAAAAAGGTTGAGTGGTGGACTCAAATATAAACAAATTCAACAATTTTTATCTTATTTGATGTTATTACTCCTACAACATTCTTCATTAATTACTATAACTCATTTTATTTATGATATAAGTTCCAATTAAGGGTGTTTTGCAAATAAAATTATTTTATAATATTATTAAAATTAAATTATCATAACTAGTTTTCTTAATCTATATAAATTTAGGTATTTTTGCCTATGAGTCCAAACAAAGTTATGAAAATTGGATCAGACTAGTTGATCCAACAAAAAATCGATGAGGATATCAATTTGGTTTATAAAAACACAAAAATATAGTTAGATCGATATGACATCATCAAACTAAACTTAAAATCAAATTTAATGGGTGAAAACTGGTACTAGTCAAATCAATTGCAGACTAGTTGGTCCAACCAAAAATCGATGAGGACATCAATTTGGTCTATAAAAAAAAAAAATATAGTTAGATCGATATGACATCATCAAACTAAACTTAAAATCAAATTCAATGGTGAAAACTGGTACTAGTCAAATTGAGTTTCTATGCTATTCATCAGAAAATTAATTTCTGTGTGTTGACTAGATTTGAACTAGGGACCATACCGTTAACAACACATAGACTTAACACCGAACCACTTTATTATATTAATCATGGACATTGATTCTAATAATATATATATATATATATATATATATATGACAACTCATGTGAAAAGAAGGGTTACTGTCAGAAATGAGAAAACATAATAATAACTATGTGATTTCAATAAACGGTTCAGATTTAGTTATTAATTAAACAAGCTAATATGATTTTTTCATATAAAGTCTTCTCTCACAAACCAAATATTTGTCTGATGCGTTTCTTTTTCTTGTCAGCTCATTGATCTTCTGTAAGATTGCCACCACCTCGTCGATACTGTTGTTGTCGTTGACAACAGTGGTGATGACATTGGTAGTCAATGTGGTGGTATTGACAATGGTGATAGTGGCGATTTGGGGTGTCACCAACATTGCTACCACCACCCCCACTATATGTCGTCGACATTACCACCATTATCATCGATACTATCACCACAATTGTCCATTGCTGTTACCATCACCACCATCGTCGGTACCATCAGTGACAATACCAATGGTGGTGGCGGCAATAAGGATAGTGACAATCTTGCAGATGATCAACATGGCTAACAATAGAGAACAATGAATAAGACAAAGATTTGGTTGTCAGAGAATCTATGTGAGAGAATCATATGAGCTTATTTAATTAACAACTCGATTTGAACCATTTATTAAAATTCTATAGTTATTAGTATGTTTTCTCATTTTTTACTATAACTATTTTTCTCACCTGAGTTGTTCTTTATATACATAGATAGAAGCATATTAGTATAGACTACTTTATATACTATTTGACTATTCTTTTAAATTTATAATATTTAATAAATTCATAACAATGTTAATAAATTTAGAATATGATCTTATGCTATAAATTGTATTTATTATTTGAGACTTTAAGTATTTCATCATAACAATTATTTTAGAATATGCCTCTTTCTAGACATTTAAGTAATAGGGTCATGCTACTAGTTAGCACAGGTCGTTGAGATCACACCACGGTCGTGCTAAATTAAGCATAACTATGTTTTTTTAATAATTGATTTGGAAATGTCTTATTTTGTCCATTTTTCTTTCCTTTTCTTAAGCACATGTCTAACGTGATAATAAACACTAAAAAGTGAGTTTTGCCAATAAATATGCAATTCTTTCCTTACAACAAGTATTAAATATGATAAAAATACAGATTAAAAATTGATTTATCAATAACCAATTTGGTTTCTATAACAATTATTAGATAAGTACTTAATAAAATAATAGGATAAATGATTAAGTTGGTCCCGAAAGTGAGAAACTAGCATTTAAGTTTGTAAAAGAACAAAAATTATGAAATACTAAAAAGTGCGTTGATTTAGGATATCATTAGTTTTGTTTAGTGCTTGTTTGATAATAGTTTTATAAAACTATTTTTAGTATTTTAGTTTTTAAAAACTAAAAAACTCGTTTGGGTAGTAGTTTTTAAAAATAATTTTCGAAAACTATTTTAGTTTTTTAGTTTTTAAAAACTAAAAAATAAGAACAATTGAGAGTAGTTTTGCTTTTCAATTTTAGAAGAAGTAACTGTTTTCTAGTTTTCATTAATGGTAATTTTGTAAATAAGCTAAAGATGACTTAGGGCGCACTTTCTTTCATCTCATTCTCTGTTCTGCGCCTCCTTCATCTGCAAACCCTTCTTCTCTACCCCCTCCATCCAACACCTCAAGTGCAGTCCCTTCTCCTCCTCTACGAAGACAACCGCCAATCGAATGGACTTTTTTTCAAGTTCCAGTTCAACCTACTCGTTCAATCGAGGTACAATTCCTCTCTTAGTCACACTAAAAACTTTAATGGTGTTGAATGTTATTTAGAAGTTATCTTTAGTTTTCTCTTCCTCTATTTGATTTGTGTTTTCTTCACTACAATTGCACTGATTGACTAATTTAGGATTTAGGGTTGCTATATTTTTTTTCTCTCTTAGTCACGGGAGATAATGAGTTCTTTCTCTATGGGTGTTTTAGTCCTAAGTGTAGATTCTAACACTATTAGAGAAAAATATGGCTCATTGCAACCAACAAGCAATGTGGTTTTGGCAAGATTACATTCGGGTATCCTATTGTTTTCATTATTTTTATTCTAAATTTAAATTAACACAACTTAATTTTTTAATGCGTTGACTATGTGATTATATTGTTTTAGACACATGATAAATCTTCATAATTTCGAAGAAAAGGATGTGATCATTACAAGTTATTAGGAATTATATTTAGTCGAAGCACTACAACTGGGGCACTTCATTTTTCAGCTAGTCAAGACCCACCAAATAAAAATGAGGAAATTGAGCTTGAAAATCAGTATCTCAATAGTGGAGTTAATGTGGACATTGATAATAATAATAATAGTTCAACTGAAGACATAAATGAATATGAGCACATCACACGTAGTGGAAAGCGTAGAGCTCAGGTCAAAGATCACAAGTTGAAGAAAGAGTCAAGGTCAATGCAAATGGGTATAGGACTAGGAATATGGAGGTTACATCTTCACATGTTTCAGTATCGGATCCCTCTATTACTAAGTGTATAAATATGCTTAGTGAGATTGAAGACCTTTCAGATGACATTTATGTCAAAGCAATAGAAAAATTCAAGGAGCTTGAATATAGAGAAATATGTATTGCCTTGCCTGATGCTAGGAAACTAGCAATGTTGAATAGGATTTAAGAAACTCATGCTATGATAGTTATGTTTATGTTATTGTCAAACTAGTATGCAATTTCTATCAAACAGTAATTTATATGTGTGCTGTGTTATAATTTTATGATAGTTGAAAACTAAGATGGATAATGATAATTATGTTTATGTTATTGTCAAACTAGTATACAATTTTTATCAAACAGTAATTTATGTGTGTTATTTTGTAATTTTATGACAGATTGAAACCAAGATGGATAATGATGGCAGTAATAGTTCGTCTTCTGATTCTGATGATGAATTGGTTGAGTTTATTATGATTAATATGCTTTATGACTATGAGCAAAAATTTTTTAATAAAACAAAGGTTCGAACTTCTATATTGAGCAGTCGAGAATATGTTGTTGAGATATTAAATGGATCTAAACCAATTTCTTTTGACTTATTTCGAATGAAGAATTCCTGTTTTTTAAATCTATGTAATGAACTAAGAGTGAAGGATTACGCAAAGAATTCGAGGGATGTGCATTTGGATCAAAAAGTTGTTATGTTTTTATTTATCATTGGACACAATGTTCACCATAGAGTTGTTGCAGATCGCTTTCAACATTCAACAAAAACTGTTTCACGTTGTTTCAAGGAAATATTGAGGGTAATATGTCGATTAGGTAAAGAGATCATAAAACAAGAGTCTTTAGAATTGCCCGACAAAATTAGAAATGATCCTAGATATTATCCTTGGTTTAAGGTAACTACACAATACCTATCTAGTATTTTAACCATTCGTAATATATTTATTTATTTATTTCATGATTCTAATTTTATATTTGAGTTATTTGTTAAAGAATTGTATAAGGTCAATTGATGGAACACATATAAGTGCATGAGTTCTTGCTAAAAAACAAATTTCGTGCAGAGGTAGAAAAGTAACAATCACACAAAATGTTATGTACGCTTGTGATTTCAATATGTTGTTTACATGTGTGTATTCAGGCTAGGAAGGAAGTGCACATGATCTAAAGTTTTTTTTGGACGCACTTGCTAATCCAAATGCAAATTTTGCTTGGCCATCTACAGGTGACCACTTACATAGTCATGACAATTTTATAATTGATGACTTTAATATTTGTTCTTATAATAATTTTTTTAGTAGGTTCATTTTATCTTGTTGATTCTGGCTATCCTTGTACCAGAGGCTTTCTTCCCCCTTTTAGAGGACAAAAGATATCATGCACAAGAATACCAAGGTCAAAATAGACAACCCAGAAGTCATGAAGAGTTATTTAACTATAGGCACTCATCTCTACGAATGACTATTGAACATTGTTTTGGAGCACTCAAAAATAGATTTCCTATTTTAAAGATGATGCCTCCATATTAGCCTTTTACACAACGACTCATAGTAATAGCATGTTGTGTTATTCACAATTACATTCGAAAGTGGAATTTGAACGAAAAATTATTTATATTGTTGGAAGAAATGGATCCTATTCAACTTCAGATCATAAATGAAAGTCATAATATACAAGCGTCAAACTCCAACAATGATAATTTATCAAGATTATCATATGAAGGTGCAACTGAAATAACAGCGTATAGAGATTATGTTGCAAATTGGATTTGTGCACAACATAAGGACTAGTTGAGTCAAATTCAGTTTTTATATTTATGTAACAATACAAGTTAAAACATTAATGACTCACTTGGATGTTATTTTTATATTTG
The DNA here is from genome assembly GCA_037954015.1 of Psophocarpus tetragonolobus. Classification (NCBI taxonomy): domain Eukaryota; kingdom Viridiplantae; phylum Streptophyta; class Magnoliopsida; order Fabales; family Fabaceae; genus Psophocarpus; species Psophocarpus tetragonolobus. The sequence continues at coordinate 31,737,413 of CM075694.1, forward strand.
TAGCTTTCTTTATAAATTATACAATAAATTATTTTTAGTCTTTATTTATAATATTTTTTGTATCTATTACTTAAAAAAATATTTTCGACAATAAAAAGTTATTATTTAAGTATAAATATATTTGAAATCATATACTTAAATTAAAAAGTAACTAGTCAAAAAAATAGTTACATCCAAACGAGTTTTCGATTTTTTAGTTTTTAAAACTATTTTGGAAACCAAATTGCCAAACAAGCTTTTTTATTTTACATTTCTAAAACAATTTACCAAACAAATTTTTTTTTCTCTTCTTCTAGAAAACAAATTTTGAAAACTTTTTTTAAAAACTAAAAAAAAGAAAAACCCAAACCAATCAAGCCCTTAATTTTTCAATTTTCAAAAACTGTTTTGTAGAAAAAGAGCAAAAAAAATTGTTTGGCAAGTATTATTTGAAAATTATTTTAAAAATGTGAAAATAAAAAAAAATTCATATTTACAGAAATGTTATTAATAAAAAGCGAAAAACAACATATTCATATCTTATTATATTAGAAAACTGAAAAGTAAAATTACTTATTATTCTTATTTTTTTAGTTTTTAAATATTCATATTAGTTTTGTCATGAAGTTAATAACGTTCACATTAATTGTTGAATGTATGGCACGTTGTTAGCATACATGGCTTAAGTGTTATGCTTGTTGCCCTTCCTATGATTTAACGTATCAAAAATCAAGATTCTATTATGAGTATGAACACCAAATTGTGTCTCTATTTCTTTTTTTTCTTCTTCTTAGACTATATTTCTCTTAGCATTTTTGTTTGGGAGCATTTTTATAGGGGGCTGATGGATTAAAAATTAGGTTAGAGTTTATGTTTTTTAATTTGTTATTTGAATGAGATATTTTTTGTTTTGAGATGCAATGTTGTACATTCACTTTCTTTTTTTTATATTAATAATGGTTACAAGTTTCTATTGTTGATATATTATGCTAAAAAGTTACTCAACATATACAATTCTATATGAAAAATTGAATCATCAAGAGTAGGATTTTTTCAAGTTCTTTTAGGTAAAAGGCACATCATCTAAGGTACAATTACTAACATGGAAGTTGGATGCAAACAAATTACCTACGAAAGCTAATTAGTGAAGTGAGAGATAATATTATGTAATGTAGACTTGTGTAGTTTGTAGTGATTAGTGTGGCGAGATAATGGAAATAAGTCAGCATTTATTTGTAAACTGCTCAGTGTCAACCAGATTTTGGGTAGAATTATGCTCCTAGTAGGGGTTATTAATTGGACTTCGTAGCACAGTTAGAGAGTAGAAATTTAAATTCTTGGGGTTAGTAAATGGATCACAAAACCGACATACTGCCTAGTCCTTTATTTGGTTAGCAACGTTGTAACACATTTAGAAAGCACGAAAGGTTTCAATTTTCAAGACCCAGAAGCATAATCTACATGTATTAATACTTATTACACAAATGAGTTCTTGGAAATGGTATTAAGTAGTAAAAATAACAAAACATTTTTATGCATAATGGATTATGAATCCTTTTTTTGTGTGTGGGGTAGTTAGTTTCCTTTGTTGTATGCATATGGATACTATATAACTCCTTTGCTGTGAGAATTCTTTTGTTAACCACCAAGAAGACATTTCTTGTGTATTCTATTGTTTTAATAATATTTCTTTGGTTTATAAAAAAATAGTTACTCAAATGCAACGCTTTGTATAATTGATTGTGGGTAAGTTGCAATTTTTTCCTGCTGATTTACAAGATACACATTAGACATGTCAATTTTTAAAATAAAAAAGTTGATGAGGTAATGTAGTAGGATATTAAAATGGTGGTTGAAAATGAAGAAGTTGATGTGACTCACTATTTGGATTATGATAGTAATGAGAATATGAGATGTTTTAGTAACAAAAAATTGCAGTCAATTGACACTAAAAACTCTCGAGTCTTTACCAAGTAGTGTTAATTGTGGCTAACTTTGATAATTGCCATAATTATGCAAAGCTTATGATTAAAAAACCTTGGTGGAAAATCATAATTGTTGCTAGGTCTTCAACAAAGGTCAAGGTTACTAGGGAATAGGTTATAAAGAAGTTAGTAAATTTTAAAGACATTAAAGAGGGCGAGGTTGAAAAAAAAGTAATACTAGTTACTATCAATTTCATTCTATGTACTATGTACTATTAATGACCACGTGAGCAAGGAAGAACTACATATTCAATGAACTACCATGTATGCTAGTAATGTTAATGTTAACATACTTAATAATGAGATTAAATTAGTGTACTTTTCACTTTTAGGAATTATTTTATAATTTTTGTTCTCTCATGAATTTAAATGTCAGTACATCTAACTTTCAAAGACCAAACTCACTATATGTTATTTTTTATTAAATAAATCATCATAATTGAATAATATTGTTAAGAAAAAAAATTACAACCTATTATCATTATATTTTTCTATATAATATCTTTCAACACTAGTGGTACATAATTCTTTTACTAGTTTAATTAGTGATTTTGAATCAAATCCTAAGTCTACAAGTGTTATATATATAATCTATTAAAAAAAATAAAAAGTATAGCAATGCATAAAGAATCTATCCACTAAAGTTTGTGAACAATATGAAATTTAGATAATTCACATAAAAATATATGGCCAAATCTTGTTATCTTATTTTACATAAAAAAATCACCTATAATATTTATAAAACCTTTAAATATGATTATATTTTTACAAAAACTATTATTAATGTTAATTAAATAAAAAAAAAGTTGAGACAACAATTGCAATTAACTAGTATTTTAAGGTGAAATATAAAATGTTATATTGATAATTATTTATTTTTGAATATTTATTATGAAGGTTATTAATTCATGGATATTTGAAATTTTACATAATTAGATAACTAAATTATTTTTCTTCAATTGGTAAATTTTATTTTTGGCTTAATTGGTCTCTCATCTTTTGTTGTTTAGTTTGGTAGGACCTTTTTGTCTAATTATCATTATGAAGGTATTAGTCAATTTAGTAGATACATTCAACCCAATAATAAAAGACTTAGTCACTCATTGGCCTAAGCAACACCAAAATAACAAAGAAAGATGAAGAAATAGAGGTAGAAGTCATGGATGAAACTCTCCTTTAATGATTCCTTGTTCACTCTCTCCAAAAACCTTTTTTTTTATGAGCGACTCACGGATGTTCTTAATATAATAACTCGTTGGCTGATCTTTCACAAATTCAAAGTTTCTTTGCTAGAAAAAATCCTTGTTAGGCACAACATCAACTCATTGTGCACAAAGCTAAGCTTGTTAGATACAACTACTCAATTAATTTTTGCTTCCTCAACTCAAATCTCTACTTGAGAGATTCCAAGTACTCATCTTTCATAAAATCCTACAAAGAAGTTAATTATCTTTTGTCATGAGTGTAATACTAAATAAAAAACTAGAAAATTTAAAGTAAAAAGTGTTAAAGAGAAAATAATAAGTGAATATTGTGCTTCAAAAATTAAGCATAATGGACACTTATCAAAGGATACCTTAACAAAGGTGTTTATAAGTTAGTTGATTTGTGATAAAAATAAAATAAAAAATTAAATATTTTTTTTTCTCTTAAATATGACTGCATTTTGTTTTTAGTCCCATAAAAAAATAATTTTGTTGTTCTCGATAACATTTTTTTTTTTACTTTTTTTGTTCCCATTGTTACTTATTTTCATTAAATAGTAACATGCATGTTAAATTTTTTTTAAAAAGTGGCAGATAAAAAAGGCCATAATATAAATTGTAATTTTCAAATTAAAATTTCTAAAAACTAAAAAATATAAAAAATCAACTAAAAAATAAAAAATTGTTATCCTACTTAAAAAAAAAATAAAACTCTTCCTCCTGCAAAACTCTGAAAGTGATAAAAAAAAACCAATTTTGAATATACATTCAGAGCTTGGAGTTAATCAATAAAAAAAAATCAACTACATAAATAAAACAAATACAATTATAATAAGCATAAATATATACAAGTCATCATTTAACGAAAATAAATAATTGTGGGACTGAAAACAAAATAATTTTTTTATTGAGACAACAAATTAAAAAAATGATCAAAAACAAAATTCAATCATATTCGAAGAAAAAAAATATTTAGGTCTTTTTCTTGTATTCAAACTTAAACCTTTTAATTGTATTTCACACACAATTTAAGGAGAGAAAAAGATACAGAAGATTAATGTTATTAAAAATTAGGTTGATTTAATATGGAGAAAAAAAAAGAATCAAACGAATTTTAATTGTTTTGGTTAAAATTTTAAAAAGACTAAAAAAATGTCAAAATAAAATGAACAAATTAATCCAAGCTACAAAATAATTGGTGTGATCCAATTCATTATTTTTTTTATAAGCTAAAATTTTATTAATACATGATATAGATTAGTATGAGATATATCATCTAAGCATATAAGAATGACAAAAAACTTAACTAACAGCTGAAATTTTTAACCCTTTGCACACAATAAGACAGGTTCATCACCCAATCTGAAAGACTATGAGTTGTTAATTTTTCTGCCATACTTCATTTCCAAAAACTCAATTGAGTTGTAAGCACTATGTTCTGAGCAACCAGTTGAGTGGAATTAAAAACTGAACCATTATGAACCTTCCAAATATATCATATTATCATAAACCACGTAAAAGACCCACTTTTTGTAATTTGATGATCCCCCAACCAAACCCAAAAATTGTAATCCATGACCACGACTCTTGTTAAGAAAATTCGTTGATATCCCCCACCAGGTAACCCAAACTTTCTTAGCTATTATGCAAGTTGCAAATAAATGATTACATGTCTTTGTTGTCATGTTAGACAACTCACATCTAGCGTTTTCCACTTGAATTATCCTTTTGTTGACTAAATTCTCCTTATAGGTAATCTATCCACCTCTAGTTTCCAAATAAGAAATTGTACTTTTTGTGGTACTCCTGCTACCCGAATCCATTTAGAGAAGTCATCCACTTGTTGTCGTGTGGCGTCTGATAAAATCCTGTATGTTGTGGAGACTATGTAGACTTTAGAATTGTTAGATGCCCAAACCCACCTATTTCAGACAATTGTATAGACCCTACTCTATTTGTCATATCCTCCCAACAATGTTTCCTCTCAAGAAAATAACCCTCTCCTCCATTTCCATTTCTTCCTATGCTCACCCTCATCTCACATGTCTCATACAGAATCTTCCTTATTTACTATTATGCCAAATAGTCTTCTAAAACCATACTGTAAACATTGATTGTTTGACCAACTATCTTTTCAAAAAACTATTTCCCTCTCATCCCCAAGACAACGACTAACCTGCCTGGACCACCATCTTGGATGACCTTGACCTGTCACTTCTATAGAATTCACATCGAACCACCACCTCAGGCATCTGCTACTTGAGTCCTCCCAAGATCCTTCGACACCCAATACTTCAATTTCAATATTTTCACCCAAATTATAATTAGGATATATGAATCCCTTTATTTGGATATATAAAACCTCAAGTGGGATCATAAAAAAACATAGGCTAAATTATAATTTGTGTCCCTCAATTTATTCAATTACTGATATTTTGTCCTCCTATTTTTAATTACTCACATCTTGTCTTTTTGTTTTATAATTGATGACATTTGAATCATTCACAAGATGATATTTTTTTACTGTTAAACTATTAACATACTTCTCACATGACTTAATTAAATAATTTCTTACATTTACACATGAGTAAAAAATTTATTTTTTGCATAAAAATAGGAGAAAAAATTATTTGTTTTTTTAGAATTAAACTTTTGAGTATACTTTTTCCCTTTAAAACTAAAAATTTTAGGTTTTTTACCCATGTGTCAACGTGAAAAGTCATTTAATCAAGTTATATGAAAAATCAATGTTAATAGTTTAATATTCAACGACTATCTTATAAGAGATGATTCAAATGTCATGAAATTATAAAATAGAGATAAGATATGAACAATTAAAAATAAAAGGACAAAATATCAATAATAGAATAAATTAAGGAATATAAATTATAATTTAGCCATTGCTATTCTTCCAGAAGAATCATCTGTATCATGTATTTGTTTTTTAATTAATAAAATTTAATTCAAATTGAACAAGAAAGATAAAATATTCAAATTTCAAGATCAAGATAAAATGAATTTTTGCTAATTGATTTAAGATTAAATTTTTAAGACCGATGGTTGAAATAATGAGTTTCTATTTGCTTAATTGTCTTCCGTAATGCTCTATTTAATGTATATAAATATATTTTTAATATATTTTTGTTATTCTTGATAAAAATTGAAGATAACTCATGCATTTTATTTAACCAATTAAGTCAAACTATTTTTAATGTATATAAATATACTTTTTTAATTTTTTAATTTTTAATAATAATAAAATTATATAATAAAAATTTTAATATATATTTTTTTATATTAGCAAAAATGAGATTTTAACTTAAGACGCCATGAAAATCATTTCAAGCTTTTATCACTAAACCGATTCTATTGAGTTGTTTAAAGTTTAAACATCACAAATGCTCTATTAACACCTATAATTTTTTTTTTTCTTTCTTTTTATCGTACCCACGCTTCTCTTTCTCTCTCTATATGTGAACTAGCATAATAGGGTCCATGCATGCATCATTTTCCATTCAATAAGTGAATCATAAAAAAGTCAGTTGGTAAGGAGTGTAATTTTAATACATGTTTGGAAATACACAATCATGTTGAAGAACACAACTTGAGTAAAATAAAAATTTATAAAGATAAAAAAGAATTTTTCATCTTTCCGTTGGTGTAGTGAGCACAATAGAATAGGGGGCGATTTAATGAAGTAGGCTATGTACCAGGAACACCTTCTCCTTTTGCTTTGTACTATTGGCATTTGATTATATAAAGGTGATTAACCTTTTCTTAGCAGCAAAAGAGAAAGGGAGAGTGAGCAGAAAAAATAAGACAAAGAATTGACCTGCCAACAATATACAATAGATGGATTACCTGCAGCCTAGCACATGGAAAGCCTGCATCACACCAGACAAGGTTTGTTTTGCTGTGTATTTCACCAAATTGCATTATAAAATTTATTAGTGTTCACTACATGATCCTTACATATATATACGAGTGCATATCTGCGCACGTGCGCACAATTCCACCCGTTGGCAGAGCATGCCGTTGTCATTTTTCTTAGCAAATACAAGTAACTTGTCTTAGAGATGGATAATCCTGACAAGAGTATATCTTCATGGTATTTGAGTAACACTTGTTTGACAATTCCTCCTACACCCTATAAAGCTACTTTATTTTTGTCACTAGGGAAGGGGGTATTGGGGGCATATTAGGATAGTAGGTATGAAACCCTTTGTAAAAAAGTGTCCACCATAGCAACACTTTTTTTTAACACACATTAAATGATTAAATTTTGTGTTTTTCAATAAATTATAAGAACAGTAGAAAGTGTATTCAAACAAATGTGATAGAGAATATATTAGGAAAAGATCACAATAATTTTTTCATAAGTTTTTTAAATAATATAGAACTTTTTACAAGTTAATTTTAAAAAAGTTACATATTTTTTTAAAAAAATCATGTCAGATAGTTTTATATTAACCAAAAAAAAGTTTCACATCTTTAAAAAAAGCTTATGGAGAAGTTTTTTTTTTTATATATTTTTTCTCTGTAGAAGTGCTTGTCCAATCAGCATTTCTCAAAGGGAAAGCAGATTATGCTGTCATATTGGACTATTGTAACAAAAATTAACAGGCTTTGCCATTATAACTTTCGTTCCCGTTTTCTGTTCTAGTTTTGTATACTTCATCTCTTTTGATTAAGGGAACAGCATATTTTAACCAGCACGATGCTTCCCTAAGTAGGTATTAGTCAATCATTGATAAATTCTATATTTACAGCATAGACCACACGCACACAACACCCTTTTTTATTAGATTCCGACGATTTCCAGCCTTCCAAATTACTGTGCTCTCCGTTCCCACGTACTTTCAACAAATCTGCCTTAACGTTTGCCCAGTCAAACATCAAACCAAAACAAATTGTACACCCCATAGGGAATATTGTGATTAAAGAATCTAAGCTAATCCGAACACTATTAACTCTCAAATTAATCTCATGGTATTGTAATCACTTAGCATGTTTGAATGTGGAAACAGAATGGAAAACATAGAAGAGACAAAATAAAAATAATAAATTTTAACTGAAGAAAAATAATGGAAATTTAGGTGAAACCCCCATGTAAAAATATAATTGGCCCCTCAAAAGGGGCGGAATTAGGAAGATGAAGCTTTCTTATTTCGGCTTTAGTCTCTTAAAATTAGACGATTTTTATAGCATAATTTATGATTAACTAATAAAGTAAAAGGTTAAAAAATTTTAGTTAAATGAATATATAAATATTTTTACATAGCTTATTTGTTTCCTTTTATCTAATGCACCCAAATAAACCAAAAAAAAAACGAATCACCTTTTATTTCTATTCATCTAAAGAACATATTTTTCTACTACTTGCCATCTCGCTTCTATTTCTTTTCCTCTTATTTTCCCCCTCGATATTTCACTTGACTGAATAACAGATTACAAAACCGTGTTACTATATGCACCTAAGCTTTCTTCTACTGTGTGTAGTCAATTAAAACATTGCATAAAATACAGACACCCACAATGTGGGGGGAAAAATGAATGAATTTGAATATGGCATGCGCCTTCTGTGGATTGGAAAGCGACATAACACGTAATCGCCGTGCCAGCTCTCCATATTTTGGGTGTACTCCCGATTTCACAAGACCATGTACAGGTTAGAAGATTACCAGAATAGATCTTCCAATGGCTAGCCCATATGAAACCCTGCTGATTTGAATGCGTTGCTTGACAAATTTGGCAGTTTGAGAGTGGCAATGATCCCACCAGCAAGAGCACACACGGAAGCCAAAACAAAGGCAGGAATGTTGCCACCACCAAAGAGAGCATCCCATGGACCAGAACCGATGGATATAATCATCTATAGATGAAAATAATACATCAAAATGGAATTCACAACATTTACAAGAAATTCATACCTAAAAGAGTAAAATGTTTTATATTTCGCCAGAGACTAATTATAGCCAACTAATACAAATTCTGAGTTACAATCAACCATTGATTGGCCAAAATCAGTGTTATCAATGGGCTGATGGTTAAAATTTCACCATAAAAACACCCATTGTGGCAGCCCTTCATAAATTTCCTATGGCAGTTGGCAAAGAATCCACCACCCCATTCTACTATGGCTGCTATTTAACAACACCAGCCAAAATGCCAACAGTTCCATCCAGATAATGATAATAACGTGAATGGAGAGGTTATTATGAAACTACAAACTAGAACGAAATGAACGGAGAAACAAGTTTAGACGAACAGAGGAAAATTTCCACTTAGGTTCCCTTCCCATTATGTACAGGAGTGTTCATCGGTAAGAGTAATCTGCAGACCCAAACTGACCAAATAGGTTTGTTTTGGATTTTTTTGAAAGATTCAGGACCAGACCCGGCCTGTATCGTATAATTAAATTTATTATTATTATTATTATTAAAGAAAATATATAGTCACAAACATTTTGTTATTATAAAGTATGATTCAAATTGAGATTACTGAGCCCAAGCTATAAACAAATGTAATAAGTATTCAGATGTTTTGAAATTTTGCTTTTCAAAAAAGAGAAAACATTAGCAAAAAGTATTCAGATGACAAGTTTTGTTTTGTCGTATCTCTGCAAACTTTTTGCATTAGTGATGTTAAATCCAAAAACATTAGCAAAATTTGCTCTAAAAAATCTAATTTTTACAAAATAAAATATAATTTTAAAGGTTCTGGCCTAATTAACCCGGCCAACCTAACCCAACTCATTTATGAATGGATTGAATTTGGGTTTGATAATAAAATTACAGTAATCAAACCCAATTGGCACAATTTTGACAGATTTAGTTAAACCCAATCTAACTCATCGTGAACGCCTACTTATATATTATTCCTCACAGTGGTTATTTTTAATATACAATGTGGTTATCAATCGTAATAAATTTAAAGCATCCAGTTCTAAAATGTACTGCATTCGAACTTTATCCAAAAATAATAATATGGAAGAAATTAGGGGAGAAAAAGCATCAATTATTAGGAAAGATAAAAACACCATATTGCTCATTAGTATAGCAATATGAACAGACAAAATAGAAAACCAAGATAACTTCGTAACTCCAAAAGGGTCGACTCTCTAAAAAAGGTAGAGTAGCAGACAGTAATACTTCAGAAGAAAAAAATACCTGAGGAACAACAATTGCAAGATTTAGAACTCCAATAGCCAATCCTGCACAACCAATCAAACAGCTTGACATCAGAAACTTTAAAAGACCAAATATTAAGGGCATCATCTACAACTAATACCAACCTTGGCCACCTCCTGAATCGGCAGTCAACTCTGCTGTGACAGCAAAGGGAACACTATAGGTAATCTGCCACAAACATGGGAAATTTATTCTATCATGAACTTCAATAGTCTTTAATCAAGCTAATAGAAAGATTGCTATAGAGGACCTATGACGAAAATGAATCTGGTAATGCAACAAAAAATAGCTTAAATAGTGGAAATAAAACACCTCATACTTACCGCAAGAGGAAAACCAAGAAGAACAAACACAACCAAGGAAGCAATCTTGATTGTTTCACTTGCTCCAATTACATGTTCTATTCCTCCTGAGTAATCTCGAACGGAAATTAGACTAATGATAGCAGTGCCAGCCATGCAAACAAAGACGATAAAATTGCTCAGAGCCCATACTAGTTTTGCACCCATCCACTTACACAATGGTTCAATGAAGAAAGAGCTAATTCCAAGGACAACCTATCAAGCCACATGAGCAATGTCAGATGACTCAGATCAATAATTGAGCAGGGAAAGAATCCAGAAAATCTAATTTAATAAATGAAAAATAAAAAAGCTCCACATCATCAGTAAAGCTTGTGACAAATTCCTTTAAAAATATGCTCAAACTTGAGTTCTTACAGAATTCAATAGCAAACCAAATGCACCTTCTCTAACACCTTGATCATAAATATCTACTTCAGAAATGCCCCCTTTTGGATCACCATGATAAACTTCTCTCCCCATCCAATCCGTATCAAACAGAAAGAAGGGAAACCATGACAACTGCAGGCAGACACAGGATTGAAGGGAACATAAGAATGATTTCAAATGGGAAGCAACAGCACTAAACTAGTAGCATTCTCAACTGAATTGAAAAAAACAAATATGAGCAGAAACCTTTGCAAATAAATATAGCTGTACATACCCAAGTGAGAGCCATTACAACCAGGACTGAATGCATAGCAGGTGGCAAATGCCTTAAACTTGTCAGCAAGTTTACCAATACTGTTCCAGGCCCATCCATTCCATTTTCAGTATGATCTTCCCCAGATTTGAAATTCGCATGCTTCCCCTCTGCATCTTTCTCAGTGTGATCCTCAATTCTCTTACTATTGGATTCATCCACAACAGATAAAGGCTTTGATTTAGAAAATTCAACACCATTTTGTTGTTGTTCATCCAATAAAGGAGAAGAATCTGACAAAAGATGACGTTGACTTGCAGTAGTGAGTGGAACCTCATCAGCAAAATATAGGGTGACAAGCGTGCATAATGTCAGAAACACCTGCCAATATTGTTCGATGAGATTCTAGCTATTAAATAAATTATGCATTAAAAACTTTAAGCTTAACAGTATATGATTTAACTTGGCATATCTATCAGCTGATGACCTCAGGCCATAACAACACTACCTTTTTTTCAATAATGTTTCCCTTTGCTTTCATTGAAGGCTAAAGCAAGTAGAGATGTTGAGCCACAAGATAACACAGGTACAGATAATGTTGCTTCATAATATCATGCATCAATGCATGTAAAGATGTTGACCCACAATAGAATTTAATAAAATAAATGAATAGACAAAACAACCATAAAAACTATAAAAACTGGAGAGCATATGCTTACTTTTCAGTAATATGGAAAAAGAAAATAGCCATTCTACGATCAATCAAGCTTATGATGTCTGACAATGTATACTAAGAAGTAAAATATGAAGGTCCAATATTAAATGGAATTTAGTAATAACCTACCACAGCCACAAGAAATGCTGCCTTAAGATTGCCACAGGCTTCACAGCAAGCTCTACTTTTCAAGAAAGGGAACCATCTGCTTAGGAAAGAAAGGGTGAAATATTAATCAATGGGAAATATAGGAAGAACAAATGTAACAATATCACACCAATTCCTAAACATTGGATTTAAATTTATTTATCAAAACCACTTCAGTGATTCTTTACATAGGCTACATTAGTCACAACTAAGGCTGCATTCTTGCATCATCCTTTTACATAAGTGTAAAACCAATTATCTCCCTTGTCTTGTTTCCAATTGTTGATTTCCTAAAAACCAGTTTCCAATGTTGGTGACAGAATTATGGGAAAATAAAACACGAAGAATGGATTTTATGTAGCTAGCAATGTACAGAAATACTAAATAACCACAAGATATGAACAAAGTCTCACTTGCTCCATTTTCCACTAGCACCAGAAGAATACCCTAGGATGTTCCCAACTGCCATCCATGAGCAAAATACAGCATTTGCGACATTGCGTTGATCAGGACCTAAACAGAAGCAAAATTATTATACCCTGATGTCCCCTCACTACCAAACTAGTATTTAATACAATAAGAAAATCAATAATCCTGATGGCATTTTTGAGAATTCAAACAAAGAAAACACGTAAGATAGGCAAGCTTTACCAGAGAGATCAGCCAAAAGTGCTCGAGCTGGACCCTAAAATTAAAATTAAAGAAATAAAGGGAAACTTAGTTTTCTGCCATAACTGATCAGTACAACAATAATATAACAGAAACATGTGCCAATTTCTTTAACAAGCTTACCTGCACTGTGTTGTTAGCAAGGTCCAGCATCCAGAAACCAAGGATAAATACAAGTGCAGCCCTAGTCCGGGTCCCTTTAAATGTTCTACAATTTTAGATATATACATTTCATTAAGGTCAAACTAACGTCATAACTCGTAAGTGTGAAATTTAAAAGTAAAGAAATAAAATGAGCAAGAAAAGAACAAAAGGATGACAAAAGTAACCTGCAATGTTCGTTTGTATCACCTAATACATATCCAATGTCTGCAGAAAATCCGATTAATATCACCTAAATTACAAGACTAGACTTAGCTTATATATAATGTAGCATAAAAACGTAAATAAAAGTAAACAGCTAATGTCACCAATGCTTACAGCCACACATATCATAAAAGCTCCAGCCAGAATGAACGGCCGTCTTCTGCCAAATCTCGAAGTACATTTATCACTCCAAATACCAACGCAGGGTTGAACCTGCAAAAAAGTTGAGACAAACAATTGACTTACTAGTTCAGAATCAACAAAAACAAAGCATAAACATGTACATACAACACAACATCTACAAAAGCAGCAACAGACAAACACGAAGTCACAAAGACGTGTGCATTCATCAGAAAACAAATAAATAAGTTCAACAGAGCATTAAAACGAAACAATGCGTCAAAACGGTGAGCACAAGCATGAAATGAGATTCAAATATTACAACAATCGGTGAAACCTACCACAAGACCTGTAATGGGGCCACAGAGCCAAATAAACGAAGAAAACGCATGTCCTATCCCCAACGTCTGCAACAAAAGGTAACAACAAAGCACATAGTTAATCGTAAAGTCGAATATAACACTACACACAGTCACACACACAAAAACACTCCTTCAACATCGCAAATCCAACAACTGAAATCGAAACCAAATCAACAATTACATTGCAATTAGATTGAGATAATCTGCAGTTAATCAACTGCAAACGATCTGAAACATTGAAATTAATTAATCAATCAATTTACTAAAAAAACTACAATATGAATACATTAACTATCCGCTACAGTTGAGATCCTCTGCAGTTGAGAAATCAACTGCAAACGATCTGAAACATTGAAATTAATCAATCAATTAATTACGAAAAAGGCTACAATATGATACATTAACTATCCGGCATTGGATGTAACTGCATCCTTTACGAACCGCAGAGGATCCGTTTCGATCGCAACAATGCGAAACCGCGAAACAGAAGGATCAGGTAAAACACGAAAGCGCAATGTCGAAAACATTAAGTCGGTTGGAGGAGGAGAGGGACCTGAATGTAAGGCGTCAAGAGAGAGAGCTGCAAGGCCCAGCCGAATTGGACGCCGGCGGCGACGGTGCAGCTGAGAACGAGAATAAGCAGCGAAGCGTTGGCGGCGTGCGGCGGCGACGGCGAGTGAGTTGGCGACGGCGAGTTACCGCGGTGGACGTCGACTAGTTCGAGTTCGGGAGCCGAGGAATCGTCGTGGAGGTTCTTGTAGGGAACGCGGATCGAAACTGAGTCGGACTTCCCGGCCATCAGCACGCGCCTCTGCACATTCACGCGGATCGAGGTGTGAGAAACGACGTTTAGGGTTTGTTTCTCGTTTTTGCGTGGAACGGAATGGGATTGTGAATTGCAGAGAGAGAGAGAGAAGAAAAGGTCAAAGAATTTGGGCGGGGGAAGAAGAAGAAGAAGAAGAAAGGGTGGCTACCATGGTTGCAATGCAAGCCAGATCTGGTGCGTTGCAGCAGCGTCAAGGTTTGTACTCGCGCTTTCCTTACACTGCCACGTGGCGTGTGGGTCCACTTGGACTCTCTCTCATCAGGGAAAAGACACAATTCCTTCTGTTTAAAATTCAACAACAGAAATGTAAAATATTTTACAATGATGTTAAATAATTGAAGAAAAATAAATTTGGTAAAATTATTTTAAAAGTACTCCATTAATTTTATTTTTAAAGTATTTTTATTAAGAAATTTTTACTATAACTGAATGCTCAAAAGTCAAAATTAGTATTGAAGATTGATGTATATAAAACTTTTTTTTTATAGGCCGATTTTTATTTCTCAGTTTTATCAAACAAGTTAAGTCTTTTTATTTTGAAAAGTAAAGAAAGAATTTTCTCTCTTTATTAATTTCTATGCATAAAGTCATAAAATGTTATTTTTTACTTAAATAGTTATAAAAATTTATTATGAATTTAGAGAAAATGGTTTTAAAAAGTAGGGATAAAATATTCAGTAAAAATTAGTGAAGTAGAGAACTATAATTAAGTTAAGTATTTAAAACAACTGGTGAAGTTGAAAAAATAGAACTCAATAACATTTTTGGAAATTCCAATAGGTTGATCAACATCTCATTAAAAAGCTCTCAATAATTTTTTTCTATGTGTTCATACGATGAATCAAACACGTCTTTCGATCTATGGTATACAACCGGAGAAGATTTATTATTTTCACGACGTAAAGCTTTTTTTTTTTTTTCATTATATAATATTAGAAATCAAACATCAAACAACATTATTAAAAAAATTAAGTTATCTATTAAATATGTTAGACTATGGTTTGTAAGATAAGAAGAATTACTATTTTAGTTTTTTAAAGTAATATTAATAATAAGATTAATTTTATAAAATCATGTTTTTATTTATTTATTAGTTTTTTTTTTAAAAAAAAGGACACTTATTTTAAAACAGAAAAACAAATGTACTATCATTGGGTCTTCCTAAAATTATTCATACTAAAAAACAAAGTAGAAAAACACATAAATAATATATGTGTTTACGTTAAAAGAAAAATGATTTGGTGTTGTTAAATCTGATCAGAACAATCAGGTAAAGTCGTACTGATATAAAAAAAAAAAAAAAGGCATTTTGGAAAGAAAAAAAGTATCAAACAACACATGTTTGAAAGAATAAACTTTTTTATGTATGTCTGGAAAGAATTTTGAAAACTGCTTCACTTTGTTTTATTTTCTTGGTGGAATGACATGGTTTATTGCATCCACACCTTCTTTTGAAACACTTTTAGTTAATTTGAAAGTTATCATTGGAAACTGGCCCACATTTTTTCTTCTAATTGCTGTTTTCCTACTACTTTTTGAAGAAGGACTGATATTTGTACAACTCATTCCGTATTTTTGTTCTTTTTATATAATAATTCCTTAGATTTTAATTAGTTTAGCAGATGATATCATCAATGATGACATATTCTTAGAGATTTTTTGTATGTATCACCTAATCGTAAAATTGAAGAGTTTTTTTTATTTGAATTATTAGTTTATTTTTAATTATCTTTTAACATATATATATATATATATTTTAAATTAAGAAAAATTCCTTTTGAAGATATAAAGTTTGATTGGTTTGATTTTTTTTTAGTTTTTGAAAAAGAAAACTTATTTGATAAATGTTATTCGAAAATTGTTTTAAAAATATAAAAATGAAAAAAAGATTATATTTATAGAATGTCATTAATGAAACAAAAAACAACATATTCTTATTATATTTTTTAGTTTTCAAAACAAAAATAAAAAAACAAAACTATTTAAAGTTTCTTGTTTTTAAAAATTAGAAAACTAAAACTATTTTCGAAAATTGTTTTAAAAAAAACTATTCAAATGAATTTTTTAGTTTTTAAACACTAAAATACTTAAAACAGTTTTATAATTGTTGTTAAACAAGCACATATTCTTCTACCTATAAAAATCTAATGTTCTCTTGGAATAATAATTTTTATAAAAAACTTGTTATGGTTAATAATCACATCAACCAACCAATAATAAATATATTTTTATCCTTTACATTTTTCTTTTTTTTTACAAATCAATAAGTGATTGTTAGATAACAAATTGTGTATGTATTAAATATTAACCAAGTTTTATAAGACACTAATTAAATATTATTAATTTTTTCACATAAAATTATGAAATTTTTATAATATTAAAGATATGATAGATAAGTGAAAATTTGAATTTTTTAAAGTTTTTTTTAAAATTTAGAAAGTTCTCTTCAAGTCGAGTGGATAAGTCACTTTCCCTTTAAGAATCTTGTCTCAAGTCATTGATCTTAGATTTGGTAATACATAATTATTTAATTATTTTTCTTTATTGTGACTGTGTTTATTTTTTTATTTTATAATAATGAAAATATATTTTTTTAAACACAAAAAACATATATAATATATTGTTAATAAAAAATTTATACAAGATGTAAACATATTGGCCTAATATACACTTTCATTTATAAGTAATGGAAATATATATATATATATATATATATATATATATATATATATATATTTATTGTGAATCAGGATGAAATAGTGAAATACAGTCTTCATATTACATGAATTGTGTTGAAAGAAAAATCAATGACCAATAATCTACAAATGAGAGATAGAGTTGTCTTTCCATATTTTACTAATTTTAGTTCACACATGAATTATAATATTTTAATTTATAGGAAATAATAATATTGAACTTTCTATATTATTATTCTAGTCACCAAATTAATTTGATGGAAAAAAATGGTGCTGTCAAACCAATAGTGGGGCCTATTTTATAACTAGGCTAAAGGGTACACTAGATTTTCCACTCAAAGCTAAAGGGGTCACTTGAGTGAAGTTGATGTTAAATTGAATTTGGACTGTAAGATTTGGAACTTTTGGAATCTTAAGGTTGGGATACATGGCTTGGATTCCAAGTCCCTAGTTTGGGTACATAGATTCAAAGTCCCTATCTGCTAGTGTTGCTTTTCTGCTATTCATTACAATCTCCTTTTTTTAAAAACAAGTAGGGAATCACAGGGAAAGAAAAAAATAGTCTGGTGGAAATAAAAAATAAATAAACACATGAGTGTTAGACATACCCTTTTAATATAATTGTTCTTGGTTCCAACTATCCCTATATATATATCTTAAACTTATAGTTTCACGTTGCTTAAAAATTGAGAATAATTTGTATACACTCATTGGCTTAGCCTACTAAGATATTTTTTTAAGAACAAAATTATGTGACTCGAAGTAATGTTAAAGTAGGCAATATTTTTTTAATGGTTGAGTTTGGTAAATAATAAAAAAAAAAATAGTAGTAGAAAAATTAAATGAGAAATGGAATAAGAGAAATAAGCAGGGCAAAGTAAAAAACCACATATGTGATGAAAGAAAACAAAGGATAAGACAAGTAAAGGGTTTTAAGGGTTACAGATTGGTTTCTGAATTGTGTTTCTTTGAATCTTTTTATTCATGGCAAGGGATTTTCTTTGACGACATCAAAGGACATATATTACATTTTGTAAAGTTCTAATCTTAACTACGGCAAAATTACTTGTATCCTTTCACATTTTTGGAGCTTAAGTTATCTCAAGAAAGAAGCCTAAGGTGACTTTTGTTTTGTACCTTTTTTGTTTTTATTTTTAAAAAAAACAGAAAATATTTTTAGAAAAAATAGAAAATAGTAATGAAAATATATTTAGTTATAATTTCGAAAATATTTTTACTAAAAATATTTTCAAAAAACAACTAAAAAAAATAAATAGAAAAAAGTTGTTTTTGAAAGTTAATACTATAAAAAAACTTAATAACAACATTATAATTATATAAAAAATAATATATAAATATATTTTAAATTATATATAAATAATTATAATATTTTTACAAAAATTGATTAATTAAAAATATTATTTTTTGAAAATATTAAGTAAAAAAAAACATATCTTCTGAATGCTAAAAACTTGAAAATGAAAACAGTTTTCAGAAAATAAAAATATAAAATGAACATAAAAAATATTTTTTCAAATCAAATCTCATCTAAATTTTTCTCCGGTCAACTTTTTTAATTGCTCATTACTAATGGTATGTTTGAATACTAATAGGAGTTAATTTAAACTTCAAATTTTGCTTTTGAAAAAATAAAAACAACAAGGTTGTTGTCTTTAATTTGAAAGTTTGTTTGAATTAAGTTCAATTCTAATCCAAACTTACAACCATTCAAAGAGTTCTCTTTCCTTCCTTTAATTTATTAGGACCATTTTGTAAATATAGAAAAATAAATATCAACACTTTTCTTAAATATCTATTTAATTATAAATAATTATCTTAACCAGTTCTATACATAATATATATATATATATATATAAATAAATAAATTTAACACCTATACACTATCATTTATTGGAGATAAGAGAAAATGGCACGTTAAGTTAGAGTTTGATTTCTGGGAGAAGTCACGATATAAAAGAACCACGTAAACTTGTTGTTTAATTAACAACTTAATCTAAATCATTTATTGAAATCTTATTGTTGTTATTATATTTTCTTGTAACATTTTGTTCCAATAAACCTAAAGTCATTGTTTAATAATCAAGGCTAAGGGTTTTTTATAAACATTTTCTTCCCTTACCTCCCGAGATGCATTTTCAGGACAAAATTATAGGGAGTCATTACTCCAAAATGAATAATACCTCAGACTCGATGGCTTTAACAATTTCCCAAAACTAGCGGTAAGAACACTTTTAACTATCGGAAATCATATTTAAATTAAGAATAATAAATTTTAGATGCCAAAAACATAAATATTGTTGATTAAAATTTTAATTCTAAATGTTTAGTGATAAAAAATTTTATTTAAATTTAAAATAAATTATGATCACCAAATATTATCACAAATTATGAATTGGTTTGTTGATGTTAATAAAAGAGATAATTTTCAAAATTAGAGAATTAAAAATAAAAACTTCGATATACCCATAAATAAGAAAAATTACTTCCAAAAACATCAATAACTTCCTTTTTATTTAAATTATTTTGAATTTTAGAAGGTATTTCCAAAAATATTAAAATGTAACCACACATATTTTTAGGTATACCAAACTTAGCTAAAACAATAATCTTCATATTATAAAACTTATTGTCATTCTTGCGGAGTGGTTTTTAGCCAAATTACAAAAAGAAAACAAAACAAAATTTAGCCTTTGATATTACAACTTTTTTAAGTTTTAATTACGCATTATAAGATTTTTAAAAAAAAAAAACTGTGATAAGTTTAAAAAAAAACACAGACAAGATCCATGAGTGTAGCATGAAAAAGGAGGATAAAAACTTAAAAAAGAGGCATAGTAATAAAACAAAGGTTAGGGTGCTTTACACGTAATTACAAGTCAATGATAAACAATATTGCTACACTGCATCAGCCAAATTATTAAAAGGATTATGCAAATCCTAATAACAATCACATTGAGGTAGTATTATAATGAACACAGTTCTGGTGTTGTAATAATGCTTTATCCTATTACAAACTGAAATAATTTTGTTGGGTTTAGGTAGACATAAACCCATATTTTTAAGATGATAACCGATGTCAGATTGCCGGCAGATATTTCAACATCCAGTCAAAGGTATAAGAAAGAGTGTTAGAGATCTTAATCGTTATTGATATGACAAAAATATAAGATATAAGTAAAGTGCAAATCCACCTTACAAGTCAATTTTTCAAGGTTAAAATAGACCCATAATCCACATTTATAAGACCTATTATCCTTATTCTTGAACAAGTTATGATATACATGTACCAGGAATAGCTAAGATATAAGAATACTATGTATTACAATGTTAACAACAAATGCTATTTAAGAGTGATAAACAAGTGACAAGAAAAGAGAGTTCAGTTATGCAATGCTTTACTGCTTAGCCCCGTGACTGCCCAAATCAGAAGCAACCTGTGCTGCCCGGTTCAGAGCATCTGACACCCATAAGGCACCCTTTGAAAAGTAGCTACTATTCACCACAGTGTTTGCAGCTGCTGCTACTGATCTTCCTGTTGCAGACGCAGCTGACATAGCCATTACTGAGACATTATACCTTTGATCCACGGATCTAACAGCTTCAACTCCTGCAAATATCTTATCGGTGAGGCCAATTCTCTGGCTCAGCTCAGCAACCTTCGCAGTTGCAGTGGCAGAAACATGGTGAGATTCGTCAAAGTCCTTAGCTTTAGCTAATGCATCCTTGCTTAGGACATATCCCTTTGCTAGCATTGTCTTTACAACTTCTTGAGCCACTGTGACTGCTTCTCCAGCAGAGGAAACAAATTGACTGCTATGTAGAGTCTGAGAGAGAGGACATGTTAGATGACTCAGATAGCTGGGAAACATAAGCATTTGTAGTTTAGAAAAAAAAATGACAGACAGATACATAATACATACACTAGATGCAATATCTTCCTCATGCCTATAGGAAGGCTGGTTCCAGAAATCAAATTCGTCTTCATGTTGCCCCCAGCGAGTTATGCATACACGGTGATCTAAAATAGTGGCTCCCTGTCAGAACAGATTATGAAGAAAGGTATAAAGAATTTTTAGGTCAATCATATGATTTGATTAGTAGTGGAAAACCAAAAGAACTTATCAGTGATTAAAAATTAGATGCCTTGAATCAGTACTCACACTGAGCAAGCAGGCAGTTTCTTGGGAATGTGCATCTTTAAATGTTACATAACCAGTACAGGCCTCACCAGACCTGTTTTGAACAATAACTTTTATGTAAAATTCTGACACTGACAAATCATAATAATATCTAACAAACATCTCTGATATATCAGACTATTAACAATGATCAATCCTTTTCTACTAGATGGGAAAATATCAATCCTTTTGAAAGGGTTAACAGACATCATAAGTCATGATTAATGACTTATTCAAATACACCCATCGGTTAATAAATGTAATCTAATTGAAAAAGCATCATGGTATTTGTTTCAGTCCATCATCTATATCGAAAATTTCCAGACTAAAAATTGCACGCAAATCTTGGCAAGGTAAGTAGAAAAAAAAAAAAAAAAAAAGAGATTGAGTTCAATTAAGAACACTATTAAGAACAAAGCCTGAAATTAATTTAAGCGTTTTTACATGTATTGGAGTTATGAGCCAAATAGAATACTACATCAACCTTATGCAAAAAGATATTTGTCACAAGAAAGGCCTCATGCAACCACTAAAAAGTACAGTCAGTTGAAACAGGTTCTCAATTATAACATTAAATAGCAGAAACTTTTTCTTGCATCAGCTTAATTTAGCATTCATCACTTCATTGTCTTCTATTATGCCCTTGGAGTAGAGGCATGGAAATGGAGCCAAGTCTATTTGTTACAGTGATGTCAAGCATATACACATGTTAGGAAGTGGGTAGGTGGCTGCAGAAGAACATAGGATTTTTGGAAATTTCATTTAAATATTTAATAGCTTGTTTTATTTCCACTTGCAGACGTTGGATTCTTCTGATAAATTAGGCCTATTTCAGTTACTGATATGGAGAAATGAAAACAAAGAGAGCATAAATCCAAGATGAGTGATTAAGTCACGAAAAGGATTGGTCTGTACAATTTCTTAAAAATCTAATAAAATTAAGTCTAAAATTGAGTGATTACCTGATAATTTCAACATACTCAATTGCACCTGAGAAAGCAAAGAAATCATATACATCCTTCTCAGTAGCTTTTGGTGATAAACCTGTAACCTCTATAGTATATCCATTGGAATTCATTTTTCTGTTCTGCTAATAATGGTAAAATCAAGTCAGAAAGGTGAGAATTAGCAAACCAAGTGTGCAAGTAAGCAGAAATATAAAATCAATTTATCAATCACATCAATTCTTCACTTCCACTTCCACCACATACCAATCACTACCATTACTGCCTAAGATTACCCACCCAAGCACTTGTTATAGCCACCCAACCTCTCCAATTCTGCATAATATACACACACCATGGAGAACACTTTCATTTCAATTCTCCCAAGCCCCACCTACTCTTTCCTACTTGCACTATACCTTTTAAAGCATGATGTTAGTGGCTAATGTTGCACGGTTAAATTTAAGAATGTTGATATCCTCAGTCCAAAAAATTCCTTGTTGAAATTCCAACATTAGATTTCAAGAGGTTAATTGACTTCATTCCCATTTCTCTACCCATTAAACAGAATATATCAAAATACTTAAAAAGAAAAAAAAAAGGGGGGGGGGGGGGGGGGGGGGGGGGGGGGGGGGGGGGGGGGGGGGTTAAACATGATTAAATTCACAACTACCCTCTTAAATTTTAGGACAACGCTTATCAGTTTTCACCCATTCCACTTAACCTTCATTTGATGCACTAAAAACATGTCCTTTACATTCAAATTCTACCCTTTAACCCCCCAAACGAAAAACCCTTAAAAAAATTTCTTCTTGTGAAGGACACCCATAAAAGCAAAAAGCCCCAATACTTTTCAAACAGAAACAAAATCCAATTTTTTGGATCCAGAAACCATTCCTTAAAAAGGAGGAAAAATAATTAGTAATGAAGGTTAAGTTATGAGATTTGCATACCAATTGAGAACTGAGATAGAAGAAAGCGTCTTCACATTATGGTATACTTTGTTCTGATTTTGATCCTAACAAGTTCAGGGTACTGGAATAGTGGGATTCCTGCTATATTATGATGAATGCGGCTTCTTTTTTTTTCTGTACCAAAACAATAATAATAATAATAAAAAAAAAACTTGTGTGTAAGGGGACAATGTCTTGAAGACTTTGATTTTGTAAAATATTTTTTGAATGATAGCAATGTGTTTTTTAACACAATTTTTTAATTCTTTTTTAGTTTATAAATTTTACAAAATTAGAAATCGAAACATGAAGAATGCAATTCATCAAAATTTATATTTTTTAAAAAAATTTAAATTAATGATAAATAATGTGTTAATAAGGACGTTGAAGTTATATGTTAGCATTTCCAGAGTGGTACTTTCTATATTTTTATGGCTATTTTATTTCTTGTTTGACTTTTTTCTTTAACAGAAGTTGTGAAAGAAATAAAATAAGAAGATTTTAAAAGTTGGTGAAAAAAAATTATTTTATTTGGATAAAAAATAAAGAAAAGAGAAAATAAATGGTGGGCACTATTTTTAAATAAGAAAAAGTAAAAGTTAAAGATTAAAAAAGTGAAATTAAAGTAAATGGAAATTTATATTTTATTACTTTTTTCTACTGTATATTATAATATTATATATTTTAAGTATAAATATGATTTACGAGAAAATTTATTTTTTTCTCTAATTTTCTATCTAACTAAATCAATGAAAAAACATCAAATTTTTTATTTCATTCATTCTAAAGATCCAAAAAAAAAATTTGCTCAATTTCTCTTTTTTTCTTACTTTTTTATTTTATTTAATTTTTATACTAACAAAGCATTAAAGTTCTAAATTTTCTGGCAGTGAAAATTACTAGAAAACGACTCCAAGAATCAATATCAACTTCACAAAGTCGACTTTAATTATGTAAATAATAACAATTTTGAAAAAAAAAACGTAATTGCTTTTTATGTTGATTTGAGGATACTATGTAAATAAATATAACAAAATTTATTATGGGAGCGGGAGCATGTGGGTTTGTAAATTATGAATTAAAATTAATATTATTTGAAGAAACTTAAATTTATTTGACAAATCAATGTATTAAATAAAATCAAAATTTGTTTTACACATAATCATATTTAAAAAACAGTTATAAGGTTAATAAGCTGGTAGAGTGAAAGGATAGGGAAGATAAAAGTTATGGGTTTGAATCTTATTCTAACAAAATTTTACATATTAATAACTAATATTTGATCTATAAAAAATATTTAAAAGATAACCTTAAATATGATTTTAATTTCCCAAATATTAGACACTTTTGCTTTTGCTCTTATATTTAAAAATTTGTTCCTTTTAGTCTTTTAATTTTACAACAAATTGTTTTTAGTCCTTCATAATTTCAAGAACTCAAATGATGAATTACAATTCTACAAAAGGAAGTTAAGAGACTAAAATCATTATAAATTTCAATAATTAAAACATATAGTGAATTTTAATTAGAGGATGAAAAAAAATTGTCCGTCAAGAGTCTAGCTTAGTTAGTGAGTAGGGTATATGAGTTATTGTAAATTCTCGATAATTGTGTTTAATTTCTAACATGTCAAAAAAATGTTCATTAGATGATTTTATTTAGGGAAAAGTTTAAAAAAAAGTAAATATTTTAAAAATATGATATTAATAAGTTAAGAATACTTGTGGTAAATTTGTATTGTAGGGTGATTAGCATTTTGGGAAGGTACACATATCTATTTGGTTGGTAGGATGATTTTGCTAAAATCTGCATTGCCCACATTAGTGATCTACTTTCTTTCCTTCTTTAAGCTCCCAAAGGTATCGTTTCTCTCCTTGAATCTATCTTAGGTGCACTAGGTATCTTGGGAGATTGTGTGTAGAAGTAAAGAGGAGCAGGAATGGTTGGGACAGAGGGATATTCACGACTTCAATTTGGTATTATTGGAAAAATAGAAGTGGAGGTTGAAATTTGAGCTAGATAGTTTGAGGAGCAAAATACTAAAAGCCAAATATGCAACATCAGAAGGAGGTTGGGTAGGTAGCGGTAAACACTATTCTAGATGGTGACAGAGGACATAAATGTTATTGACCAAGGGGGACAGAGCAAGAAGGGTGGTGGCTAGCAAAGTTAAACATGCACTAGAGGATGGATAGGTGTGCAACAAGATTCTAGGAAAATACGTGGTTAGGTGCTTAAACCATTAGTGAAGTATATTCACATTTGTATAGTTTATCAAAGAACCAAAAGGTAACAGTGTTTCAAATGAGAGGCATAACGGAAGGTTGGAAATAGGAATGGAGGCAACCATTATTTGCTTAGGAAGAGGAATTGGTAGCAGGACAGGAAATAAGTCTAGTAGGAATTGAACTTCGTCAAGGTGTTCGGGATAGATGAGTGTGATAGGCAGAAGGGTCTAGGTAGTATTCAGTGTCATTTGCGTACAGGGTTTTGTGACAAAGGAAACAGCATCAAGCTTAGTCGTTCTTACAATTAGTGTGGGAAAGAGTAGTTTCAGGGAAAGTTCAATTCTTTGTTTGAGAGCTAAATCAACTCAGTGCAATCTCTAGAAGCGAAAAGTTATTTCTCAAGAGGAAGCGGGTTGCAAATTATGTGGTATAGGAAAAGAAACACACCTTCATCTATTGTTTAATTGTACTAAAGCATCAAGAGTTTGAAATGAGATATGCAAAAGGTGGAGGATTTCTATGACTTTTACAAATAAGGTTCGTAACCATTTCTTCCAATTCAAAGGTTTGGTTGGTTTGAAGGTGCGTTAAAAGGCTTACACCTTTGTGTGGTTTGTAGGGTCTAGAAACTTTGGAAGGCAATAAAAGAAATGTTGTGCTATTCAAATTATATCTGTGGATATTCAAGAAATCATTTAAGTTATTCAATTACACTTATGGGAATGATGCCGTGCACAAAATTTAGTTTCCTATACTCATGTTGAATAAATTATGAATCCTCTATATTATGTTGAGTGGTTGTAATACTTTGAGGTAGTGTGTTATTGTATTGTGTGACTGATGAAATCACTTCTTGTGTTTTCGTCATCTTTTAATAAAAAGTTTTGCTTATAAAAAAAATACTTATGTTAAATAAATAAAACAATGTCTTTTCTTTTTGCACCATCCATATTTGTTTTTGTATCTTCCATAATTTTGAAAATTTTTAAAATATTTTATATTGCAGATTTATTGATATGTAATGTATTTTTTATTGTGTATTATGTGTTAAGATTCACAATATAATTTTTTTATTATATTGCAAATTTTAGGACATGTAATGCATTTTTTAAACTTAATAGGGTTTAAAACTGAATTAATCCAAATTAAAAATCGATAAAAAGTTGAAATTGATTTGGTATATTTAGTTTATTAAATTCATAAATTGCATAGTTCAATTCAATTTACAGTATAATATTAGAAAACCAATCCAAATTGAACCAAATCACAATATACATAATCCTATATTTTTTCTCTCAAATAATATCTATTTTAAATAATGGATAGTAATAATAATCAACTTTCTAGTTGTTAGATATGTTTTATTTCCTTGGTAGTTTTGACCAAAGATTGATTTTCAGTAAATGATGAATAAATACTTAAATAATTCTTAAAGTAAAACAAATTATTTAAATACTCCTAAAAAAAGTTTTAAAAATCATAATAAATAATACTTAATAACATATTTTCAAAACTGTAAGAACGAATCATACCAAATCGTTATCAATTAGTTTTATTTGGTTTTTAAAATATGTTTAAACCCGGGGTACGAGTACTATGATACCCGTATTTGTGCCGGTTAAGAAGAATGTAAAAAAGAACTTGTACCCATGGATGATGGGTACCCATTTAAGTTACTCATTTTTCACGATTATTTACAGACGTAAATTTTTTTGTCATCTCTAGTTGAGATTCTTAAGCCTAAAAGACTATTACAACTCATTTGTTGAAAAAAGATAAATACTAGAAACTACCGTGCACTAATAGCACATATTTTAATAGGAAGAAATATAATTAGAGATTAAATTTTTGTAATTGGGACTTTTAATTGTTTTTTTTATTTTGTAAAATGGTTTTTAGGAAGAGGGGATGGCGTACACTTCATTTTAAAACAAGAAAAGCCTCTACCACAAAAAACACTTGTAAGGACTTACATATACATAATATATATATATATATATATATATATATATATATATATATATATATTTCACTTTCAGCAAAACAAGTGAATACACAAACATCCAAATATTGTTAGATATCAATCCTATCAGAGTGTATGTTTATACGTTCTAATCTCATTGTTCTAATATACATACAAAAAGAAAAAATATCAATTCTAACATATTCTCTCGGAATATATGTTTTTGGATGCTATATATATTTTGCAATTATCCTTTAATTAGAAAATAATAATTTATTCATAATTATGACATTTATGGGGAAAAAAATCATTTCTCGTTTTATTGGCAAAAGATTAAAATGAAACTTAAAATATAGTCTATAAATAAGGGGTTAAATTTTTAAGAGTTTATTTTTTTTATGAATGACTGATGACTTCAATCTATTGTATTGAGGGATAGTGAGCTTGTTTTGTACTAGTTGTGAGCTTTTTTCATGCGGATTTATATGTACTATTAAAGGAAGACACTTCTTGTCCATTCTATTTATCTAATACATTTATTGGCTTATAAAAAAAATTAAATTTTTATTTTAACATATCTTTAAACAACTTTATATAGACTTATCAAGAGTTTTTTTTCTTGATCAATCATCATAGATTTTTTTTATATAAAACAATTATATTGAAAAATAATATAGAAAAATACAAGATATCCCTTTTATGTTAAGTATAAAAGGATAATAAAAAAAAAACCATTAAACACCCTGATGTTTAAGATTGACATATACAAATTATATTCCGTCCTCGAAACACAAATTAAAAAGACCCAAAATTATCATAGATGTTAAATTGTAATCATTATTAGGGGATGAAATTGAACTTACTATCTTTTCCATTTCCCTTTCTTTCCTAATTTAAGTCTTTCTATAACTTCATAGACTAATGAATATATTATATTTTCCTCCACGTATTAAGATGAGAGAAAATGAAAATACACAACTTTTATTTTATGTTTGATGCATTAATTTAAAATTAAAATAGAATAAAACTACAAATTAATTAAACACAATAAGCTTCTTTTTAGTGTTTGATGCCTATTACTTTCATCAATAACTTTTTTGAAAAGAAAAAAGATCAACAAAACTAAACTTGTTTTGTATATACATATTTTGTTCATGTGGGAAATGTTAGTTTTAATACGTAAATAATTGATGTTGTACTTGTTATCATTATCCGTATGAATATGGTGCATATGTAAGAAGAGAGATAGATATATAAATGTAGACTGTAAAGGTTGATGATGAATGATTTATTGTCTATACAGTGGTCCAACATTAACATCACGGGTTGGCCAGAACAAATAACCGAAAATGGTGTGGGGGCAATGTCACATGTAATAGGTCAAGTTCAAACTTGACCCTTTAAATGGCTCCATGCAAAACCGCTGAGTGTCTCCATTAAGATAGATTCTAATATCAAACATAAACATTTTGTAGCCTCCGAAAAATTGAAAAATATATAAGAATTAGGTCACCAAGAGTACAGATTCATGTTTATATTGCCATGCTAATATTTTTAAGTTTTAACCATAAATATTCACCAATTTTGTCGTTCAATAACATCTATCGAGAAATTTGGTTGATGATTAGAGATTTTTGTTAGATTTGACAATTCAAAAACTCAATTCAACTCAAATGGATTAAATTTAGATTTTTTTTTGTTATTGGGTGAAATCGCAAGAAATCTCATCAAACTCAATTTAGAGAATTTCTCTCTGCACCCCAATAACTTCTCCGTACATCTCTATAAATATTAAAAAAGTCTATAATACCCCTAAGTAAAAAAATAACTTAACTTCTTTTTCTTTGTCTCATAATACCTCTTTTGGATATGTCTTTTTTGAACTTTGTATACTACACCTCCTTCTTCTTCCTCTTTCATTCTTCGCCGGAAGTTTGCACCTTCCTGCACTGTTAATCTTCTCGTTTGCGGTTGTCACCGTCCTTGTCTCGTTCATCCATCATCGATTTCTCCTTTTCTCATTTGCAAACTTTTTTACAAGTTTGGACAGGAGTGTCTGAACTTGTAAAAAAGTTTACAAATTTCTTTACAAGTCCAGACAGGGGTGTCCAGACTTGTAAAAAATTTTGCAAAAAACTTGATTCCATAATGTATCCAAGAGAAAATAAACACAAACTTGAACCGGGAAGAACAAAGAAAATACAGACAAGATGAACATAAAGATGAACATAGACGCATGAATAAGAAGATAAAGCCACTAATTCAGTGGAGAAGAAAAATGAAGTCGTGCGAGAGAAACAAACGAGAGAGGTACGAAACAAGAGAGAGGTACAGAATAAGAGAAAGATGCACGTGATGGTTAATTTTTTACTGTTTTTATTACAGGTCTTTTTACCAATTTTCAAAAATTTATGGAGGTGTAAGAAGAATTTATGGGGGTTAAGAAGAAATTCTCCTCAATTCATTACAAGTTGAGTGACGACAATAAGTTAAATCCAAGACCAACTCAATTCAACCATAATATTAAATTATTATATATTATTATTTTTATTTGAAATTATGTGTTTTTTATTATGTATTTCTTTTTTATTATGTGTTTTGCTAGTTTGAACAAATTGTGTAGTTCGTATTTATTTTTATGATTTGATTATCTTGGAGAAATTGTGTTTACTTTTATTTTGAACAAATCTTTTTTTAGTTATTATTGTTTTACCATTTAGTTATATGTTAATTTTAATTGTTTTAGTTTTGATATATAATTTGTAATTATAATTTATTATTTTTTTATCTTATAACAATGATACAGTTATTTTTAAAAAAAATACTAAAAAGGCTAAATTTTTTCTAAAATACAATTATATATTTTCTATTCACAAAACTTCAATCCTATACATAAAGGTATAATTAATGTTGTCAAACTATATATATATATATATATATATATATATATATATATATATATTATTCGTTTGTTTTGTCTAAAAAAAACTACTCAAACGTACGTATATATTGGTTATATTATATATATACACATTATAAGTGTTGAGAGTAATTAAATGGAAGTCTTGAAGATGCAAAGTTCATATTTTATTTATAGTAATACAATTTGATGATAGTCAATACAAAGTGTCTGATAAAACTAAGTAAGAGCGAACATGGCCTTTTTTGCTTTTTTGTCTTAAAAACCAAACCCTACAACCCAGAATAGAGGATATGACAAATAACAAAAATTAACATGGACATGCACACGACACATAGGATTGATTAAAGCTCTATAATTAAAAAGATTAGAATATAAAATTATTGCATAAGTAAGCTCCTAATAATGGCTGCTTGGGCACTGTTGGAGTCCGTGGTGGCCAAAAGTTGTGACAAACGGTCACTAAGATCATCAACCTCTCTGTGCAAGTTTTTAATGTAGTTGCAAGTTTCCTGCAACACCTTGGAAGCTGAAACCTAGAAAAATATATATAATTGTGAAAAATAATTTTAATATTTGCCACATTTTGCATTTAATGCCATTAAAGTATAGTCAATGATGGCAGGAGGGGAATATCTTAGTCCCACAACATTACAAGTTGTGGGTAAAAAAAACATTAATGGAAGGGCACAAGTGTGACTTATCTAGCAACAAGGCCAACCAAAGCCACAGAAAATCTGTGTTTTTGTGTCTTGTGCATGTGACTTGTTCGTGTGAGAGAGAGAATTGTGAAAGAGATAGCAACTAAATACTCAAAACTATTATTATTATTATTATTATCATTACCATTAAGAAAAACAAAATGTTCTACATTACTATTATTACTATAACAAACATTAGCCCCGTTTTTAAGATACATATAATTGCAAACAATAGAGATAACAAGTTTGAAAGGTCATACACAGATAATATAAAATATTTTATATTATAATACCCATTTTCTCATATAATAGATAATATGATAAAATGGAAAGTGTGCAAAAGTGAAACTGTAATAATAATAGAGTTCAATTAGTAGAATATAAAACAGTTTTATATTGAAAGTGTACAGTGATTAAACTCATAATTATAACTGGGATCATATTATTATGATAATTTGGTACCTTGTCAGAGCGCCTTGAGCTTAGTTCAGGGATTAATTGTCGTAACTTTGCAACGAGATCAGTGATCTGAGCATCGGTGATCTCAGTGGAAACACCAGATTGTCTGGAACGAGATCTTCTGCTAGACATTGTTATTAATTAAAGCTAAAAGGGTGTATGGTGAGTGGTGAAGAATGTGTCAGAAATATTTTTCTGTTGTGTGCTGCTAGCTCTTGATTTGTTCTGAAAAGAGAAAGAAGTACTTAACTACTAAGCTACTAGCTAGAGCCTATAGAAGTAGCTAACTAGCTACTTGTTTATATATATACCTCGGAAAATGAAGTGGATAAGTATTTGTCAGAGTGAGAATGAGAGAAAGAAAGCTAAAAGATAAGTGAGGAATGAAAAATTGAAAATTGGAAAGTGAAAAGTGAAGTGTTGTGTTTTTTGAGATAGGATGAGGAGTGAAGTATGAGGAGAGGGAAGAGAGTTAATGTGAGTGCATGGGAGAGGGAATGGGGTGAGGAAGGTGTTGTTAAATAGGGAAATGGGAGAGAGATGAAATAGGAATGGGAGAGATACGACGTAGTGTCCTATGTGGTAGTGTTCCAAACTGGGGTTAGAGTTGAAGTGGAGGGTTGGTTAAGGGAAGTGTGCTTGTTCACCCAACTAAGCGGGTCCTCTTTGTGTCAGTCTCACCACACAACCCCATGTTATGTTATTACTCACTTGTCATTTTAATCATTTCAACTTCTCACCTTCCTTTTCCTTTATAACTTAACTTGGGATCAACAAGCATTTCACTGTTTCAGGCTCTTGGGAGGGAGAGAAAATTCTTTGGATTAAAACTATGTAAAAGTTAAAATTTATTAGAAATCACAGATTTTAGGAAAGAGAGTCATTCAATCTAAAATCTACTAAAAAATATCCATTCAAAGAGATCCATTAATGAGATATCTTTTGACATGTCACTTTCTGAATACATGTATATAAAAATATTATTCAAATAGGTAAAATTAATGAGGTGTCTTTTAAGGTGTGCTGTGATTTTTTTTACCAACACTCTATGAGTGTACGTATATAAAAAACATATTTTGAGAGAGGTAAATTAATGTTGTCTCTTGACATGTGCTATGATGTTCTCTAACCCATACTATCTATATAAAAATTATATACTCAAAGAGGTTAATTAATGAGGTATCTTTTGATACTTGCTGTGGTGTTTTTCTGACAGACACTTTCTGAGTGTATGTATAAAAAATGTTTATTCAGAAATGTCAATTAATAAGGGTATTTTTAGACATTTTCTCTAGTGTTTTCAGACAAACACTTTCTGAATGCATGTATATAAAAAATATTTAGTCAGAAGAGGTAAACTAATGAGATATATTTGACATTCGCGATTATGTTTTTATGACTTTCAGTCACCTATGTGATGCTAGTTAGAGAGGTCAATTAGTGTTGGGTAGTGTCTCCTTAGATCTTTAAATAAATTTAAGTATTTTGAAAGTTTGATTTCAAATTATACCCTAAGTTTATCAAAAACAATTTTTTTATCAACATTCAATATAATTATTGTAAATATTAACAAATCTATATATATAACAATATGTAATCAGTTTGTGATGACAATACAAGTTTCATATTGAATTATTTGTGTATTATTTGTTCATAAAATTTCTTCTTTAATAAATTTTTAATTGGCATTTTTTGTTTCATTAGAAATTGATAAAGACAGGAAAGTTGAGGGGGTTTAACACACCTTTAATTTATTACATAAACTTCCAATAGATAACTATATATATAGATTGTTTAGACAACTTCCAAACAAAAAACTTTTAGATTTACAGATAAACACTGATGGAAGTAATAAGAAACAAAGTTAAAAAAGGTAGGGGTTTTTTTTTTTAAGAAATACATGCTGGTCCCAAGCTAGATTAATTGAAACTAGTAAACTTGTAATAAAGTGATGATAGTGAAGCATGAGGCAACGGGGTATCTTAGACCTGATATATATCCATCTTAAAGGGTAGAAAAAAGAGAGTACTTGAAACTTGAAAGTGAAGTTTACGTATACATACAAGGGAATAGAAAGAGCAATTAATGTGCAACTTTAAATCAAATAAATTAATTATCGTTTATGTTCATATTTTATTTTATTTTTTTGGTTCAAAGTCATAAGTCTCTTCACGGAAAAACTCTAATTTGGTATAAATTGATAAAACTCTAATTTGAAATTACTAATTGATTTAAAATGGTTTTATAACAATTTATCTACAAGCTAGCTCGCAATTTGGAATTCTAAAAAGTTATGGTTATTTTTCATCTGGAAAAATGTATAAAAGAGAAAAATAAGAAGAGTTTGAAAGAGAAATTTGTTTGTAGTTGTATTCATGTGGCTGTGGTTCCAATCACATGACCCTTATAATATTATCTTCCAAAAATATTGAGCAAAGTAGTTACAATTCTGTATATATAATGCACTGGAATCCTTGTTTTGAAACAACTAGTACATATAACTTTTACTATTTATTGCCGTTAAATAAATAAAAAAAATTACACACAAAATAATCACCTATTGCTAACACAAATTTCATGAAAATAATATATTGCTTTATAAATATTAAGTTAAACACATGAGAAGAAGCAACCTGGCCTACACAACAGGTATGGTGTATCTAAAAAAATAGCAAGTATATACATGTGTCTAAAAAACAATGTTTGAACATTTTCATATTATAACTCAAAAAAGAAATTAATGAGCAAGATAACAAATAAATTCGTCCATGTAGGTAATTTCCGAACTCATACGAGAAATTTCTTATTTGACCGGACACAGCTCATATATGACAAATATATACCCGATTTGTTAAGTTGAGTACAATAGAGATATATATACCTACTCTATCCCCATACCTGGCTCATCTCGCTTTTATTTTAGTGATTAAAATACTCATTTTTTTAAAAAAAATATATTTACATTTAATTGACAAATTACAAATTTTGTGTTTATTTAGATAATTTTTGAATTAATATAATTATATTCAAATAAATTATTTTTTATTAAAAAATTATTATAATATTTTTTGTGGGCACAGAATGGGTACAAGTATACCCCCAATACCTAATGGAGATAAGAATAGAGACATAAATCACATAACCATTGAATTTGAATACCAGAATGAAGGGGAGTTTCATGAACAAATATGAGATGAAAATCTCATAATTATTCTCACTTAATTAGCATGATTATTAATGAGCCATCGCTTGTATTACCATAGAAATTAGTGAAAAACTGGAAAATTTGTATTTTCAGGTTAAATAATATTGAATATACATCTGTCTGATTTTTAATTTTACACAAATCACCCTTAATTAATTCTTCTATTTTCATCATCAATTGCGTGGGGCTTCATTTTTATTGTAATTACTTTCTTTTAAACTAAAAATAATAGTACACCAACTCTCAAAATCTTTATTGATAGATATCATTTTAAAAACTTAAATAATTTTTTTAGGTCTTACAATGTTATATCATTGTTAAGAATTTTTTTTTTTTATTTTGGGATCTTGAAACATGTTGTATGGTTCCATAATGGAAACACTATTTAAATTTTATCTAAAATTTATTTTTTTTATAGAATAAGATTTATTTTTAAAAAAATAATTAATTAAATTTAACTATTAAAAAATAAAAAATATTAATTACATTTTTTAATTTCTGTTTTATTTGTTAACTACCTATATTTTATATTTCATATTAATTTTTTATTTTTAAATTTTGAATTCTAAAATATAATTTATTTTTAAATTTAAAATTCTAAAATATATAATATATAATATATTAATATTTTTAAATATTAAGCTTTTAATCTTTAATTTTAATAGAGATTTGTGGAAGAACCGATTATAAGAATGGTTATCAACCGTAATTTTTTAACATACATAATTGAAAATGGTTATCAACCTTAAAGCAAAATGATTGTAAGAATAGAAATTAAAAAAAAAACAAAAACATCAGCATGAATGCAGCTAATATCATCAACCTTATATAGGATGTCACGTAATAATTTAATACATAATAACTTTGTTTTTTCTTTACGAAATGAGTATTAACTTTTTTTCTTTTACCAACATCATTTAATTTGTTTTCAAATTTCAACTTATAATTCTAATCACAATCTATAATAAACTACATTATTTTCTAAATGTTTTGCCTCATCATTTGGATTCCCTTTTCCTTTTTTGCCCTAGTTTACTATTTTTGTTCTTCTTAAACGATACACCCAACAAATCATAAATAATTCTATCCTTTCGTTATCTTCTATTTTGAGTTTTTTTTTTGTCTGCATTTGATTCCCCCGTGATGATTTCAAATTTCAAGTCAAAGTTTTTATGCTTTGAAATTCAACATTATATATATAGTCATGTTTAGAAATATTATACATAATAACTTGTTTAGGATAGTCCTATTTGTTACAACTTACAATTATATTGACTATATTCATTTTGCTAACATTATGGGAATAGGTGATATCTTGTCTTATTCTATTTTATTCCCTTTTCCACTTTGGTAGAAGAACTTTTTGTAGTATTGAACTCTTGATCCCAATTACTTATGACTAAATAGGTCCCAATTAATAGAATCACTCTATTAGAAATAATCATTTAATTTTCTTAATCAATATTTTTTAACCTATTTTTTATGTTTTATCTTCAAATCAATTGGGTTTCAAGAATTTCTTAAAGTGATTTATATCACATTTTAAACTTTTCATTCAATTAAAAATGTTTATGCATTATATATTTTAATTGTAATATATTAAAAATATTTTTAATTAGAAACATCCTCTACTAGAAGAGATCCTATTCTATTTTGAGCAAACTCTTCTCGAATATTTAAGTTAACTATACAAATATATATTTGGACTCGAATTCAAAATCTCTAGTAATTAAAATGAAACAATCACAACTACTAGTTGATTCACATGTCAATCATATTACAAATATTTATTTATAATATAAATTTTAAGTTAATTGTATATTTTGTTTTGAAAAAAAACTACAGCTCTTGCTAATAATCAACAGAGCACTCATGTGAGCATGCATTACGCTTGTTAGATGTTGAAAATAACGAACTAACGGATAAAAAGTTAGTTGCAAAATAACCGACTTCATATCTTTGACCACTTTTGTGAATGCGGATTTGTCGCATGTCTAATTAATTCAATCCACTTCTAAAGTATCAAACATCTTCATGTAAGACATGAAAAAAAATTCAACTTTTCACTTTTCTCATCTTTTTTAGTTCCACATATTCAATAGTATTTTCTACTTATCCATTTGTTGTAGGTAACATTTTTTTAAAGGTATCTATAATAGGCTTTTTTTCCTTTTATATAAAAAAAATAAAATTACCTAAATGATTCATCTCTTACATTATTTATTTAAATAATTTTTTTTAATATTCATATTGAGAAATTATACTCTAATTTCTCAATGTGATTTTTTTTTATGTAAGAAACCTATAAGAAATTGGTTGCCTAACAATCAATTTCTTATAGGGTATTTTTTTCAGATTTATTTTTTTAGTTAATTTTTAAAATTTTTTAAAATTTATTTATTTTATTTATGTATATTGTTTTAAATTATGAATTATAAAATTAAAATGTTTTTATTTAATTTATATTTTATTTTATTTATATTTTATTTTTGTGTTCTGTATCTTTTTTCGTTGTTTTAATTTTTTAAATGCTTTGTAATTTATTTTTCAATTTATATTTTTTAAATTAATTTTTAAATTTTTTTTTACCAAAATAATCTAAAATATTAGGTTGAAAAATAAATTACAAAGCATTTAAAAAAATTAAAACAAGAAAAAAGATACACAACATAAAAATAAAACACACAAAAAACAAAATGAAATATAAATTAAGTTAAAAAATTTATAAAATCATACTTTAGAAAAAATACATACATAAAAAACAAATTAAAAAGAAATTAAAAATTTGAAAAAAAAAACACTCTAAATTGATTGTTGTAAACTAATTTCTTATAGGATTTTTACATAAAAAAAGATATAGCATTTTGAAAAATTGGTTCCCACATAACTAATTTCTCAACATGTAATAGTAAATCTGGAAAAAAAAAATACCCTACAAAAAATTAGCTGCCCAATTTCTCATAGACTTTTTATATGAAAAAAAAATAAAGCAAATTTAGAAATTGGTTCTCCCATAATCAAATTCTCTTCCTAAATAGTAAACATGTTATTTAGGTATATAATGTGTAAATATTTTTTTATATAAAAAAAATATCTATAATAACAAACACATCTATAGATATTATGAAATTTTTTGTGGGACTCTACCATATAGATTTGAAAAGTTATTATAAATTTTTATTTATTCTAATCTAATGATAGAATTTACTTTTAGAATTATTTCTTTAGGAAGAATGATTAGGATTGAGAATCCGCGTCCTTTTCCAATGATCTTATTTAAAAAAAACAGTCATTCAATTAATAATTTTAATAGTAAAAAAAATGTCATAATTTTTAATTTATTGAATGCATGACCTTTTAACTAAAAAACTCTAGCAACTTTTATGATTGATTGAGTGTGTATCCTTTTCACTTTCACTGCTTGTATGTATAACCTTTTTATAAAACTGTTTTGTTTTTAGTATTTAAAAATTAAAATACTTGTTTGGTAAGTGTTTTTTTAAAAATAATTTTAAAAAATAGATTTTATTTTTTAGTTTTTAAAAACTATAAAGCATAAATAGTTGTAAATAATTTTACTTTTCAATTTTGTATTTTTATTCTGAAAACTCAAAATACAAAATGAAAATGTTATTTTTTTTTAATTTTTCATTAATGATATTTCTGTAAATATAAATAATTTTTTTCATTTTCATATCTCCAAAGTAATTTTTAAACAACACTTATTAAGCAAGTTTTTTTTTCTCTTTTAGAAAACAATTCTTGAAAACTATTTTTTAAAACTCTTTTGAAAAACTACAAAATAAAATAAAATCAATCAAGTCCTATATCTTTCTCTCTATTCTCTTTTATTTCTATCACTTTATTTTTTAAAAAATATAATTATTTAATGGTTAAAAATATTGAATAATAATTTAATGTTATCTAAAATATAATTTATAATTTAAATGTATGTATTTATTAGAAATTTCATTATAATATAATTTTAATATATTCAAAATTATTATTTATTTATTTTTAATTTCATTAAAATAAAAATTTACCCAATACAATGCACTTGTTAAAATATTAAAAATGCTTCAAACATTCAATCCATCGATATATTCATATTATATCCAACGAAAATAATGGAGTTCCTTACTTTCGTGTTATAATTGATTTTTTTTGGGGGCGGGGGGAAATATACATTCAAATGTCTTCCTTATTTATTGTTAATTAGAAAAAATATATAACATCTTTACCAAAAAAAGAACATATATTCTAACTCTTTATGATTTCCATATTGATAAAGTTTAGTTGTCGATTTTGGACCGTGATGGAGCTTTCTTATGATGACTTATCATGAATCTCTTTGAAACTATATCTTTAATCATATCTCATATTTATACGTTGCATTCTAGATTTCATGAGCCTGATTCTTGGTATGCATATTGTATTGTTACAAACTATATCTTTTATAACCCATAATTATTGGCTTAAAGGGATATATGTGAAATTCTAAATATGGATCTTGTCAACTTTATCTTGGAATTCAAATAGAAAGTTCTTCATTATTATCATCGAATTTTATAAAGAGTAAATTATACTCTTTTTTTGTGGTATAAATATTATAATATATCATTCTTGTTAGAATATACATTCTCTTTAATAATATATTACGGGATTCAAGTTTTATGAATGAAGAAGTATCATTGAAAGAGACGATCTAATTATACATTTAAAATTTATTTATTATTGTTTTAAAATATTAATCCATAAAAATTATTTTTAAATAATATAAAATAATACACTCGAATTGTATATTTTAAATAACTTGATAAATATATGCATGTATATATTATTATAATTAAAATTATTCTTAACTTGTATCTTAAATAATTATTTTAAATATATTTTGATATTTCAATATTTAAGAATATATATAATAATAATTTAAATAATTATTAAGAGAATTTATAGTATAAATAATATATATATATATATATATATATATATATATATATATATATATAAATTTGGAATGTTACTATGACTCTTTAGTAATAAGTTTTTGGAATGCTAAGATCGTTATTAGCTCTTATGACTCAATTAATGCTATTATCAAAATTATGATGTTAGTTGTTAGGATAAAAAATTATTTAATGCAACTAAAAACATGTATAAATAAAAGAGTTAAGATGCATCTATATATTTTTAATTGAGGCCCCATTTAAAAGAGTTTATTTATCATTTTATTTGAACTTATCTTATCATATAAGTATATAAGAATTTAATTGGTATACACGGTTAGTGGAAAGATTTTTACATTAACATTTAATCACAAGTTCATAGTAAATTTGTTAACTTTACTTGTTACTACTTTAAAAGTCACATAAATGAAGGGTTGTGATTAAATGTTATTGTAAAAATCTTTTACACTGTCAGTGTATACCAATTAAACTCTTTATACAATTGTTTGGATAAATTTATAAAAACACTTAGTCCATAAGTTGTTTTAAGCTATCTAGAGTATCTTTCTGAAAGAAAAACTGTTTTAAGCTTATTTAAAATTTGTACTTCCTTCGATTCCCACTTTTCACTTATTTTTGTCTCTCTCATTATTAAAACTTGTTATTAAGTCTCCCATATGTTGATAGATAGCTTATTAGTATGCACCTCACGATAAAAGAGTTTTACACGAACGTTCAATTACAACTCTTCATTAATTACTAAAGTCAACAAATGTAAAGATTGTGATTTAATGTAGTGTAGAAATTTTTACACTGACAGTGCATACTAATTAAACTTAAAGTTTAATTGGTATACACTGTTAGTGTAAAAATTTTTACACTGATATTCAATCACAACCCTTCATTCATGGTAAATTTGTTGACTTTACTTATTATTACTTTAAAAGTTACATAAATGAAAAGTTATGATTAACTGCTAGTGTAAAAATCTTTTACACTGACAGTATATACCAATTAAACTCTTAAACTTTTATATATATATATATATATATATATAAAAGTTTTTAAATTTTATTTTCTATCAAGCCAGACTGCGTTAAGAGCTTATACTATAAAGTTTTATTTTATTTTCGAAAACTGCGTTACGCCTATATATATATTCAAACATTTTATTTTCATATAAGTGTTTTTAAATTTATATATCCAAACACAAATAACTTATTAAATTTAAGAGCTTATACTATAAAGTTTTATGTAAAAAATTCTTATTAAATAAGTATTTATACTATGAGCTTATCCAAACAAGATTTAAGTTTATAAGATATTTACCATGTGACTGAGAAATTAACACCATGTTGTGGCTAACTTAATAAAAAAAGTTTATAAAAAATTTTTAAGGCTTAAATATGTTTTAAATCATAATATATTAGCGAATTTTATACAGATTTTTAATAAATTTTTGTTTTGTATTGTGCTCTTGATAACACTTAAGATACTTTAATAAGTTATTTCGAAAGTGTTTTAAGAAATTAAAACGGAATAAAAAGAAATTGTTCGAGATCAGAAATGAAAAATTATTAAAAGACCAAATATATAATTAACTAATATATTAGAGATGTCACATCGATTTTTAATATTGATCTAGTAAATAGTAGTGCATGACATATTTTCTCGTCGTACAAGACAAAATTGAATTGGTGATGCCTAAAGGAATGAGGTCTCATCGATCTCGGTTAACCTTAATTACGTGTTCTCATCATGAATGACGATATTTGCTTAACTAAACTGTATTAACTAAATTTCAATGTGAATATGAATAATGTATTAATCTCAATCGTACTTAATCTTCCCAAGCAAATCAATTCATTAAGGTTTCTACCACAAGTTGGTTACTTGAAAGACTGTCCCTCTCCTGTGTGATTGATATGATAAAACAAGACAAAGCTTGTCACAGACAATTTAATTTATTTGCCAATTAAGGTTCTCCAATCAGAAAATACAAGGATATGTAGCCTAACACAGCACCACGATGTAACTGACCGTTGGTTCTGTCTCACAAATCACAATCGCAGCAACAATTTAACTTAAAATCATGTATACAACACGAATACAGTATGATAAAGACACGATGATAATTGCAAGAGTAATTTAAAAATCCTAGAACAAAGGATAAAAGTATATTAAAATTATGGTTAAATAAAATGCATCCAATTCAATGAGAA
Source organism: Psophocarpus tetragonolobus (assembly GCA_037954015.1). NCBI lineage: Eukaryota > Viridiplantae > Streptophyta > Magnoliopsida > Fabales > Fabaceae > Psophocarpus > Psophocarpus tetragonolobus. The sequence goes on from CM075694.1 coordinate 31,779,400, forward strand.
ATCTTTGAGATATTTTATCTTTGAAATTTTAAAAACAGAAAAAATTGATTCTATCCCAACCCGGCCGTTAATATGTTTGCTATCATACAACGGTTACTTGTCATGTCACGAGAGTATGACAGGATAGTCGATATATTTTTGTTGTTAAAATAATATATATTTTTAATCTTTAATTTGTTTAAAATAGTGGATTATATCAAACAAGTTAATAATTAATTTAAAATATGATTTACTAATAAAATTGAACAATAGTATCCTGGTAGACTGTTAATTAATTAAATTGTTATGAACATTCACAAGGTTATTAGAATTTTTTTTTTTACTTTTAGCGTTACGTAAGATTGGAGGGTTGCTATAAGTTTTTGTTGGTAGAATTCATTTTATTTCTTAACTTATTTTTAATTATCTTATAATAAATTTGTAGTATCTCCTCTAATGGTGGTTCTTAGGAAGAACAATTCTTATATAGTAAAGAACAACCCTAAAAACTACCATCAAAGATGTTCTAACATTATATTGCAATTATAGTCGAGTGAGGACCATAACGAGATACCGTTAAACATTTGTGGGAAATGTCTTTATGTGAGAGAATCATGTTCATCTGAGCTGTTTATTGAAATTCTATGATTATTATTATGTTTTATTTTTTACCATGACTCTTTCCCACTTGAGTTGTCATATATATATATATATATATATATATATATATATATATATATATATATATATATATATATATATATATATATATATATATATATATATGAGAACAACTCATGTGAGAAATAGAGTAACTGTCAAAAATGAGAAAATATAATAATACCTGTAAGATTTTAATAAACGGTGTAAATTAAGTTATTAATTAAACATGTTCATGTAGTTCTTTCATAGAGAAACCTCTCCCACAAATGCTACCACCACCGCCACCGTCTTCATTGTCTTCCTTAACTATGTATCTAAGGATGGCAGAAAAATTTGCGCCTGCGAATACCTGTAGATAAAACCGGCAAAAATATCCGCATTGATAGTATAAACGGGTACCCGTCACCCGCAGATATGAGTTTTTTTTACCCGCTCTTTAATGGGCATGAGTACAGGTATCATAGTACTCGTACCCACGGGTACCCGTTACCCGCTAAACTTAAATAAAATATATATATATATATATATATATATATATATATATATAAGTTAAAAAAGATAATACTTTTGAAAAATAAATGAAATTAAAATATTAATTATCAAAATTCATTGATATCAATTTTATTTTTTTATGAAAACTTCATAGTTAATAAAATTATTTATTATAAAAGTGTTGATAATATAAAATAAAGATTTTATTTTATTTGTATTAAATATTTTCTTATAATATATTATATTAATCTACTTTTAAATCTAATTAATCTTGTAGAAACTAATATAATTTTATTTCTAGATTTTTTAAAAAATAAATTATTTATTTGATAAAACTTCTTAAAAAAATATTTAATTTAAAAAAAAATATTTTTTTAAAATATTCATGAGTACCTGTGGATATCCATGGGTATTTAAAAAACCCGTAGGTATTTCTATAACGAGTACCCAACGAGTTTTTAGCGAGTAGCGGGTCGATGGCGGGTAACCACTTCTTGTGTCTGCCTCAACCCGTTTTACTAGATGTATCACCCCTTTACTAACTTGATGTGCCAAATACATAACCTTTGTAGAACATGAGAGATTCTATTTACACATGTCTTCGATGAAGCAAATCAACCTACAGATGCACTAGCTGAGTATAGTGTAAACTTAAATGGACAACATACCATGTATGATGGCATTCACTATCTTTTGTCCTTTCTTCTCAGCAAGTCTAGCGCCACTAAGAAACTCATTTGCCTAGTGTTGTACACCAAGTACTAACGATGGTGGTGACACCACCCCCCCAACATCACTGCCACCACCACTATTATTGCTGCCACCACCGCCATTACCTCTTCTGTTGTCACCATCACTGATACCATCATCTGTATTGCCACCACCATCATCAATATTGTTGCCGTCGTCGGTGGTGGCAATGGTGGTACCGACAATGTTGTTGTGGAGTGAAGGTGGTGGAAACCTTGCAGAGGATTTCACGGAAGTGATGAGAGAGAGTGACATATTAAGCGTTTGTGGGACATGTCTCTTTGTAAGAGAACCACATGAGCTTACTTAATTAACAACTTCATCTTAAATCGTTTATTGAAATCATACGGTTATTATTATGTTTTCTCATTTTTCACTATAACCTTTTTCTTAGTTCTTCTCATACATAGGACAACTCAGGTGACAAAAAGGTTTAAGGTGATAATAACGGTAGGATTTTAATAAATAATTCAGATTGAGTTGTAATTAAACAAGCTCACGTAATTCTCTCACACAAAAATCTCTCCCACAAACCTTTATGTGTTGCTCTCTCTACAAGGTCGCTCACCACCACTCCCACTCCACCACAATTGTCGATACTACTGCCCCTCCTATCGCCACCGCCACTGCCACCTATATCGTTACCGTCAACGACGACGAGGTATTGACAGTGGTGGTAGTAGAGTGAAACATACATAAAAAAACTGCAACAATTTAAAACCCTAGTCAAATTGAACAAAATAAAACAAAATGATGTGGAAGCCGATGATGTTTTAAATTAAAATAAGACAAAGCAAATAACATTTTTTAACCACTTGTTCTTTCACTATAATTTTAGAGTGTTCATAATTTGAGTTTACATCACACACGCTTGCCTTTTTGTGTATTCTTTGTTATTGGAACAAAATAATCGTCACTATCACCACTGTCATTACCATCGTTAATGATGATGGTGGTGGTGGATTAAGGGGAGTGACGATCTTGTTGAAGATTCTGCAAAGTAACGAGAGAAAGCAACACAATTAAAGTTTGTGGAAAAGTTCTCTTTGTGAAAGAACTACATAAGTTTAATCAATTAACAACCCAATCTAAACCGTTTATTGAAATCACACACGCACATGTAAGGATCCACTTAGTCCAAGATTAAATTTAAAAGACTTACTATTCATATAAATCATTCACTTTTTTAAATCAAATAGTTAAAATTAATTATCATTACAACTACTAAATTTCAATAAAATAAATGATTAAAATAATAAGTAAATTTCAATTTACTCTATGGATAAGCGGGTCTCTAGCTTTTTAAAAAATCAAACTAGTTATATTATTAAATGGAAGACTAAAAAACAAAAAAGATGGATAGACAAGGGACCGTTCATGTCTAGTTGTCCACCGTTTAAAGAGTGAAGCATTTGATATAGCGGCCAATTAGTACAAATCAAAGTCATGAGCTGTTTGGGAGCAGGCTTACATTGATGTGTTGGCCGCAGGACTATTGATGCTACTTCTTTTAATGCTGTGGCCTTATGAGGATTCATTATTGGTTCAAAGGCTTTGTACCAAAAAGATTTGATTCCGCTCTTCGCTCTCTCCTCTCTTCGATCATCTTTATAATAGCTTCAAAGATTCCTTGTTTAGTATATATACAAACAAAAAAATTCACTGTTCTTTCTGCTTGATTTGAAATGCGTTACGAGAGAATTGCTAGATCTTTGAAATATATTTTTAGACAAATTAGTTTAATTCCAATATTTTTATCAAGAAAATCATAAAATGAATTTGTTTGAAAATTTCGGGTGGTTTGGTTACTCTGTGACAGGATGGGCTATTATGTACAGAATTTGGTTGGGTTGCTAAGTGGTGTTTGCTACGGAATAGTAGAAAGCAGTGTTATGGTTGGGTTTGAGGATGATGGTACTATAAGGCAATGAGTTACATTAGGTCATTTCTCTGCTTTACGGTTTCCCATTGGGGTAGTCTTTCTTTGTGGGTACTTGGTACTCTTGTTGGTTATAGAGGTAAATCAAGGTTATTTCTTCTTGTTTTTATCCCCCTTATTCGGTCATACTAGATTTGGAGGTAACCATGGGTTCTAAAAATGAAATATGTCCAAATTAGAAGACCATAATAATTATATTATAAAAGAGTTTTATATTGATGTTTAATTAATATTTTTTATTTATGTGATTTTTAAAATATTAATGTGTAAAATTAATAAATTTAACATAAAATTAATAAATTTATCATAAATATAAAATTATGTTTTAAAAGTTTTATACTATTAGTCATACTAATTCGGTTTTAGTTATATTATAAAAAAATTCAAATTGAACTTAAATGGTAATAACACACTCGGCCATTTATATAATCTTTGAGGTATTAATTGATTTAATCAATAAATTTTAAAAATAGAAGATTGTGTAAATATTTTTTACATGGTTAATTAACATTTTTTCATTCAAACGTCAGGAGAAAATATTAGGAACATAATAAATAACATAAATAATATGTGAAATATCATATTGTTGTCCAACTAAGTATCAGGTGCATTTTTGGATTTTACCATTTTTTAAAACAATTAAAAAAAGCAATTTTTGTTTATAGTTTTTGTCACAATATTAATTTACGGGTGTGGCTACAAGGATGGTGGTGTTTGGCAATGGTGGTTCAATTGCAATGTTAATAACAATTATAATTTAATGATACTTGTCTAACGACAAAGTTAGTGATAATGGTAATTGAATGAAGCTTATGGTAGCGACAAATCCGTTGAAATAAGTAAGAAAAAGGAGAGAGAAAAAAAAGTTTAATGAAATCTTAATATTTTTTTAAGGTAATTTTCTATTAAAAATCATATAAAATTCTTTAAAATCTATTTTAAATAACAATACATAGAAATTTGTATATTTTTTAATGTCGTAAAATTTTGTAAGTTCTAAAATATCTTAAGTAGATATCTCCAATATTTAATTGTAATTCATAAAAATAAGTTTTGATTGAAATTTTTAATATAAAAGAGTTTTAAAATCCTTTAAAACTCCAATGGAATACGCAATTTTCTTCTCTTCTTTTTATTTTTATAAGTCAAGTGTTAGTTGTTAATGTGTTAATTTTTGTTTAGTGGAAGGATTTGAATCCACGACATCTCCCTCTTCTATTTTTCCACTCTACCATCAGATCAACTTTATAACTCCTAATACACCATTTTCTTTGTCTTGCTTACTATTTTAAATGAAATATTATTTTAGTCTTTCAAAGTTATATTTATAGACACTATCCTTAAAACAAATTTCATGCTAATTAGGCTCTCATGATTCTTCCATTGGTACAAATTAGTTCCTAAAATGATTTAAAACACTATAAAAAATGGTTTATGTAAGCACTTGTTTATTTAATAGGTTATAAATTCGTAGAATAAATGGTGAATGAAATTAAATTTAAGTTTTTACTAAATAGACCTTGGGGGCTATATAAATCTTTCACTCCTCATTTCTTTAATTTTTTCCTTCTTCTTCTAAAAACCGCCATTCACTCTCTCTCATTGTCTCCAATCTTGTCCCTTGCATGCCAGTTGTAACGTTAACAAAATTTGACATGACCACTTCCATTACTCTTGATTCTGAATGGTGATAAATATAGATAAGTCTGATCGTAGTTGTTCTAATCTTTTTTTGTTCGTTTTTTATCCTATCATTCCTGGTGAAAAGGAATTTACTTTGAAAAATTTAATCTCTTAGGTTCCTGTTGAATTTGGGTTTTCTTGTTAGGTTCTTCTGTAATTTTTTTGGGTCGATTCTTCCCTTTTTTGTTGCATAGGCTTTTGAATAGAGAAATAGGTAAGGGAAGTCAAAACCTTGCTTTTGATTTAAGTAATTGTGCTTTTATGTAGGTGAAATTAATAGAAAGTAATTAATTTAACTTTTGAACTGAATTTGATAATGATGTGAAAAATGGTTGTGTTGATGGAATTTATGTTTGGAGTGTTGTATATAAATGTGTTGATAAATTGATATTGATTTTAACATGAAAATGATTGTTGATGTTGTAGTGATGCATGTGAAATGAGATACATGTTTATAGGATATTATGTTGATGTGATGAGTTAATGTAATTGTGATTTGGATATTTGGAATTTGTATTCATTTATATGAGTATTAATGAATTGTGTTTTGGACTTTTACAAGGAGGTAACATAGATCTTAAGGTGATATATTGAATTAGAGAGATGAATATGTTTAAGTGATCCTAGTGCTAAGAACTTGTTTAGGGCGATGATGCAGTGTTAGGATACACCATAAGATATACTTGGATAATAATGTGATGTAGTGTTAGACTAATAGGGCCCTATTTTGGGCAAGGATACATCAAGCATAAGTTGATTATCAAATGAATATACTCATACATCAAGGTTATCATATGGGTCATATAGATATTAGATACTAGTGTGGGTGAAGTCAAATAAGTCATTACCTTGGTATCCAAATTCAATGTAGTGAGTTTTTTTTTAAACTATTTAATCATTTTTTATTGCTCAGGTTATGGTGAACTTGAGTGTGATTGAATTATCATCATTGTGATTAAAATTGGTTATCAATGTAATTGTATATTATGTTTATGTTGATTTTTAGTGCATGAGGTTACCCTTGCAAATTGTATTTTTGTTTGTGCATGACTGTAATGATTGTACTTTGCACGAGAACAGATAGTAGCAATAATGCTGAGAGGCTAAATGCAACTGAGTAGAGGATGTCAAACAGTGTTTGGTAGACAAGTGATGATATTTTGCTGTTATATGTCTACATAAGAAAGTTATGTATTAAAATATGTATATGTATATAAGTTAGACTTTTAAGGAGGTTAAAATATATGGATTGGCTAAAGTTAATAGCTATGTCCTAAATATGAACATGAATTAGTAAGAATGACCAAGTTGGAACGACGGGTGTTAAGTTATGTAATAGTAAAGTTTTGACAGAGAAGTGTCTTGTTGTGTATCGCTTGGTATGAGTTATGTTTTGTGGGTGAATGAACTTGTAAGGTTTTGTATAAATAGCATATTATGAACTTGGTAAGTGATATGAAGCATGTGTGCGTATACTTTGATTGTATGGAACAGGGTTGAAGGAATTATGCAGCAGAGGTTCTGCTATCTGCAAGATCCCATTGGGCGATAGGTCTCGCCCAGCAAGCTTTAACCTCTGTTACGGTTATTTTGTAGTTTTACGCCTAGCGAGGGTCTCACCTAGTGCAAATTACTCATTGTTTGGAATTAAACAAGTTTTTCGCCCAATGACGAGTCTCATTAAGTGAAGTCCCTAACAACCAGATATAGAGTCATCACTGGACAATGGTTTTCGCTGAGCGAGTTACCCTAGGTCTCACCGAGTAACATGGTGTCACTAAGCGAGCTATTATTGCATGTATTTTGTATGTATTGCTTTGAACATTGAAAATTATTGTATTGTATGCTCAAATATTGTAACAAAATTTCATATCTCTGTTTAGGATTATGATTATAATATATAATTAATGTGAATTATTAATATGATTTGTATAAATAATTTGGAATGTTACAATTTATATATAATTTTAAATACCAATTTTAAAATGTAAGTGTCAATATTTATAATTTCAAAATACTAAAATGGTATCCAAACATACTATTTTGAGTAAATTATATTAACATTTTTCAACTTTTATAAAATTACACATAATTATACTTTTTTTATTTTCTTACGCTATCCTTCAATTAAATTTTAAAAACATTATATATTGACATTTCTTATAAGTTTAAAAAATTACATTAATATCCCTATCAAATCTTATAAATATTTATGTGACTTTTAAAGTAGTATTGACAAATTTACTATGAATGAAAAGTTGTGATTGAATGTCATTGTAAAAACTTTTACACAAACAATCTATTAAACTCTTAGAAGTAAAAAGTAGGCATACTAATTCATTATAAAATATATTGTTAAGATTTATTATAAAATTAAATATATGTTACAAAATTTAAGATTAATCATTAATTTTTAATATCAATGAATTTTATAACAATTTATCTTCTAAAACATATTTTCAATTCGCACTTTATAAATATAGTATTAAATAACAAGGTTAGACAATTAGCACATAGCGAATAAAAACGAGTCTGTACAAAATATTTTTATTAATAACTAGAACCATCTATTCAAAAAAAAAAAAAAAAAAACAAACTTAGAGCCATATTTCTATACTTTGTTTTTCTCATTCTAGTTCTCTAAATTTAGCACCAAAACCAAGACAATAATAATTAAGACAAAATATAAAAGGGTAAATTGCACAAATGTTTAAATTAGTCTTTATTACCATTAGGATTATTCTATTATTTTATATTATTTATAACTCTCATCCAAGTTAGTATAGTATTTTTAATTTGTTTCAATACTCAATACTCAGTATAATATTGAAAAAAAAAATCCAAGAGTTTAGTTTAGTTGATTAAGTAAAATCTGAGACTCTTTTAACTCAAAAAAACATTGGCAGAAAAGACTTATAGATGTACCAAAATGGTTTGATTTAGTTAACAATGGGTAGCACATGTGATGTTTTGTTAACAAGTAGAACCAAAGAAATGAATCACTCACAACACGTTTGGAGACAGTTTCGAAACTTGGTAGTTCAAAAACATTAGCAGAAAAGACTGATACATGTCCCCATCATATGTCTTCAGCAGTCCCATGTTCATTCATGTCATCTCTCTTCCAATTCTTTTTCATGTGTTACGTTTGAAAAATCTACCCTTTCAAAAATCAAAGTTTGAAACTCTAGCCACCCCATCTTGTTAATAGTTACTACAATAATGATTTAAGAATATGCCAGGTTCTTTTTCGTTCATTCTTTTTAACCATCCTAACTAGCTCCTATCAAAGAATTTTAGTTTCCTTATGAAATATCCCCACAAATTTGGATTCTTTTAACCCGTTTTAGTTCTAATCCTTCATAATTTATAAATTAATCATACTTCAAATTTTAGGTTTAATTAAACTTAAAGAAGTTTAAATAAAAAAGAATGTAACAATTTTAAATAAAATGGATAATAAGGTTAAGTAACTTATAGAATAAGAATTAGTTAAATATCCAAAGTTGATTGAGCAATGTGCATGAGTTATAATTTTTATCTTAAAAAAAAATCAAAAGTTAAAAAAATACAACTATAGAAACAACCAAAATGAAAATTTTCCTACAAGAACTAAAAATTTTATAAAACTAAAGGACATGAAAAATAACTAAAGCTAGAATTTTTTTACCCATCTTAAAAGATATACCTTTTAGATATCCGATCTAAATTCTCTCTCACAAGTTAAATATGAATTGCCAATTGCTTATCAAAAATAAAATATTGGTTGTCAAACTGTTAAGTTTTTTCAATAATTTTTTAAACAGTTATATAAATAAACGTTATATTTTAATAAAATTAGTGGAAAAACTAGTTAAAAATTATTAAATTAATTTTTTTAATTCATAAGAGTTCGGTAAAATCAATTTTTGAAGTAGCTAAAAATAAAGGGACAAAAACAGACATAAATATAATAAAATATTATCTTATATAAAAAATATTTAAAAATATAATAAATATTGAAGAAAAAAAAGAATAAACATAAAAAACTAAAAGCTAGTTTTTTTAAAAAATACTACTTCAAGTAGCATTTTAAAAAACACTAAAAACAACTAAACGACTTGTTTAACAAAAAAACTTAAATAGTAAAGAAATTAAAAATTAACTGAATTAAACAAACTTTTCAATTAATAAAAAAATTAAAAATTAGATAAAAATGTCTCATAAAAAATAATCAGTGTTGCTTTATTTAAGTTACTGAAACAAAAATATCGATCACAAGCTATTAGTTGGACGCAAAGGCTCTATACGTTGCAATTACACCCTTGTATAAGTAACATCATTAAAAAACAATTAAATCAATTCCCTTGTTTACGGTTAAAAAAACAAAAATAATTAAATTCCCTGCATTTCTTGCGCGTTTAATCAAGGTTGAGTTGAAAGAAAAAAGAAAGAAAAGTTTTGAATTAAAATAGAAAATAAATCGATAAATTTTGAAATAATAGCGTTCATTTTCACTTCTTTCTCATTCTTTTTCTTTTGGAAGAACAAGGGTTCAGCCTCTAAACCAATTATCTTATGTCTGTGTAGCTATTATGTTTATCCTTCTCATTCTCGTTGTTCTGTCCCTTATTTATTTTTAAAAATTTTCTGGAAGTCATCCTTTTCTTTCCTCTCTCAGGTTAATTCATTCAAGTTTTTTATCATTTTTCATCACTGATTATTTTTTGAGCTTCCCTTCTTTTCTCCAGGGAAGAAAAATAAATTCTTACCCATAGGTAATCATCACTAAATTGTCCTGAAATTAACCAAAAATCTCAAAGTCGACCGAGGCATAAATATAGATAGGAAAATATTCAATTTGTTAAGTCAGGAATAAAAATATGTATACAAATATAGATATTAATCCTATGATTCTTAGATTGTTGTTTTGCTTCACTAATTACAATTTTTGAATGTTAAGTGTTGGAGATCTCACGATAACTAGAGTATATAACCAGATACAAACTTCATCTTACAAGCTAATTTTGTTAGGTTGAATTAGTTTCAATTTCACCATTTGTAATCTAAAAAAGATTTGACATTACAAACTTCACAGTATTAAATAATACTCAGAGGTATCGAGAAAATAAAGATCTGATGAGTTTAGGAATGAGATAAAAATGTCAGGTTTCCCACCCATCCTGTTACTATGCTTACTTTTCTTACTTTAGTTATATTTACCTCTTGTAAAACTCATTCTTCAATTTTTCTAATTGAATCTAACAAATATTCAATGATAACAATGATAAAATAATTTTTAAATTTCTCTAATTTTATTATTTAAAGTAATGTAACACACCGTATCATATATAACATATGTTTTATTTTTCCCTCGTGATCCTGAAAATGTTTGACAGAGTAGTGTGTTTAAGGCAACTGAAACAAAATGAAAAGCAACAAGGGTGTTGCTTCTGATTGAAATGTAAAATTTGTCTTCTGAACGTAAAATATGAACGAGTTTTGAAACATGCCCTTAATGGATCTGTTTTTCAATATGCATTTAAAACATTTCACTGATGAGAAAGGTTGATCTAAATAATAGAGGTTACAATGAGTACGGGTTGGTGCTCCTTGTGTAGCTTCAATTTACGTGCTTCCCTATCACAGAGGTACAAGAAGATAGAACACATAAAGGACCCACTTAACCTCACGTCTTTCATGTTCCCTATAGTTAAACCATGGCATCATCATTCATCACACTTGTGCATATGATCATTTTTTAACTTAATTAATAGCCTAAAATATCATTTTTCATATTAATGCTTCGCATGTCATCATCTATACTTACATCGTTAAGTTAATGCTTTCAGTGATGAAATAATCATTTTGGATATTTTTAAAACCCAAAGATTCACAAAGAGAAATTTTAAAACATAAGGACCAAAACAAAAAGTTAGTAAAAATTGAATAACATAAGTTTTTTAAAAAATGAATTCAATATTAACTAGCATTTTCAATACAAAAATTGAATAGGATGAACACGATTTTGGTGTAGACTAATTTAAACCTCAATCAAATTATAACATATCAAGTTATGTTGGATTGAATTTTTATCTAATATAATTTGTCCTTGAATATGTTGGATTGAGTTAGGTTAATTAGATTACAGTTTTAAATTTTTTTAAAAAGAATATTTAGAATATTTTTGTTAACTTTTTAAGGATATTTTTTAAAAATAAATTATATCATTGTAACATAAAAATAAATAATAAATTATATATGAAAATAAAAATAAATTAAAATTAACACAAGTAAATTGTTAAGAAATAAAAACTCAAGAAACATTTGTCCAAAATACAAAATAAAACTAAATACAATTTATCCAATTAACTAACCAAGTCATAAAATTAAACACAAACTACAAAATTTGTCAAAACTAACAAAACACATAGTGTTAAAAGAAATATATAATTTCAAATAATAATTTAGTATTATGTTTGGATTTAGTTGAGTTGAGTTTTCAATTCAACTTGATGAATTTGTCACATAACTCATAATAAATTACGTCTGATTGAGTTAAATCAGGTTTCACACGATAAAAAAAATACAATTCAAGCTATATGAATTGAATTAGATCGAACTAAATTTTGGGTCATCTTACCCAATAAACACCCATATTATCTTTGACCACCATAAACATTATCTCTAAAATCGTGAATAGAAACGTTTTCAACCACTATCTAATTATTCGTTAACTATAAAACAAACATTAAAAGTTGTACTCACATATCAAGACCTATAAACTATGGCAATTTTCCTGTAAGTCATTTATTCATCTAAATTTATTACCACTGTCTTTGTTGATACCGCAAAGTATCTTTGTAACTCAAACTCACAAGATGAATAAAAAACCGTTGTCATTTCTAGCGTCGTGCCAAAACCTCGGTCTTCACAAAAAAGAAATGTAATTAAGAAAGGAATGACAATGAAGAAGAAAGATCACACTAATCCCAATCGATAAGGGCTTTCTTGGGGTCCTCACAAGAAATATTAATATTGTTTAGAGAGCATGTTGTTTATCAATTTTTGTATTTTTTTTATTTTTAATTTGAAATTCTTGATCTTTTCAAATATCGGTTGATTTCTTTTAAAATTAATTTTGAGTTTGAACATCATTAAGACAAAGGATTTTGTACTTCTAATTTTCAAAAATTTAATACAAATATTATGACAGTTAAAACCTACTATAATTTTTTAAATTGATAAAATAATTAATTTAAATAACATGGTGACTTTTAATAATGTTAAAATTAATTATTATAAAAACTAAAATATTATTTTGGTCACACGCATTCTTCATGTTCTGCTTCATCTTGTAGAGCTTGGCTGTGACCACTCTTAAACCATCTTGTACTAGTCACATATGCAATTAAATTATAATTAACACAAAATTTAGTGTACCAATTTTATAGTGATACAAACAAACTGTGTAATATGTAAGACAAATCATACAAAATAAATAATTATTTAAAAATATTAATAACATAAAATGAAACATGTTGTGGATAACCTTATCCACAATGTGTTCGTGATCATTATTTATATACTGTTCATCATGAGATCTTCAATATGTGTTTTCTTTGGATAGATATGGTGGATCATGAGATTGTAATAATATTTTAATATAAATATAGGCTTTATTAAAAATAATTAACTTATTTTATATATTTCACTAGGAGAGAGACAGATAGCAGGGGACAAGCACAGAGTTGGAGAGAGGAAGATAGCACTTGGTGCACGTAGACAAAAGGGTGTGTGGTAAAAAAAATCAAATAATTTTAATTGAATGGGAAGGGGTAGTTTGGGTATTTCAAATAGTTGAAGGTGCTAATACTGAAATTCAAAGAAACTTATTAGTTTTATGTTGCATATTACTTGATTTAGAAATTTAAAAAATTATATTTCGAATTTATTGATTTAGAACATATAAAAAATAAATAAAATAGGATTATATTTGAGATTTTGAAAATTTAGTAGGTTGAAAAAGAAATTTGATAGGTGAAAAGGAAAGTTTCTTTTTTAATTAAATTGGGCCGATCCAATTGTTTTGGACCTAAAGAGAAAATGGAAAACAAGAACCAATGGAACCCCAATTTTTTAACTGGCATACACTAAAAAAATATTATCAAAATTTTGATAAATTAGTATAATTATCGGTGCATAAGTATTAAATCGTATATAATATATAAAATTTTTATATTATTATATTTTATTTAGATGAATATATGTTAATAGTTTAATGTATAAATACTCAAAAGAATATATGAAATAATTATGAATATTGGTATATATTTCAGCATAGTTTTGAAGAGATAAATTGAGATGGAGTGTGTCGGTAAAAACAAAAGAAAAGTTTATTTGATTTCTTTTGTGAATGAAAAGTTGATTTGACTTTTTTTTGTGAATTAAAAGTTGATTTGATTTAATTAATAGATGAGGCGAAATTTGAGGCCGTTAATTAGGGACAAAACGTGATTAAAGTCGCAGCAGAAATAAGTTTTTTCTATTTTTTATTCATTTAATAATTTATTTCATTTTGCGTCAAAAAAAATTATTTCATTTTGTTTTTTTTTTCCCTGAAGAATGACAAATGTGTCATCGCCTTGTATTTTTTTTATTTTCCATTGACATTAAGGAAGGACGGGAGGAAATGAACTTTTATAAAATCAGAGAATAAAATAAAAAATTATAATTAAAAATAAAGTAAATATTTTTTATAAAAGATTCACGAAACTCCATACAATTATTCATTCATCTTCATTCTAATATTTACTTTAAATATTTTCTAAAATATCTTTATAATTATTTTTTTACCTTTTGAAAATATATCTTATATTTGAATTTGATATACAATATTTGTTCATTTTTTCAAGTGGAGCTATCAATCTCACTATATATACCTCTTTCTAACATTCCATGATATACCTTCTCCTCCTTCCATAATTATTTTCTTTTTTACAATCATTATATTTTTTCCATCATAAACTTCTTGTCTACTGCACACTATTGATTATAATATTTTTTAAGCCCTACTTGACTATTTAATTGAAAAATCAAAATATAACTTTGATACATAAAATGAAAATGATAATCGATTTCTCAAAGTGACATTGTAAATTGATGGTGTTGGAAAGAGGGTGTGAGTGGTGATAGGGATTTGTGGTGGAGAAAGAGAGTGTGTGGTGGATGAAAGGTTGGTGAGAAAGAACATAGAATGCTTCTTGAAAAGAAAATGATTATGGAATGAAGAAGTAAAGTATATCTAAGTTTTTGGGAGGGGTAAAGTGGTGGAATAATGGATGTAGAGGAAGGGTATCTTAAAAAATAAAAGAATAACTATGACAATATTTAAAAAAAAAATATGAGAAGAAAAATATATAAATCATCTCATAAATGAGCCTTTCCAAAAGCATACTAGTGGTTTACTTAAAAATGAAGGGTAAGTTGATATTAAGCCCAATAAACCTTTTTGATGTGTGATTGTGAGTGGAAGAAATCAATAAGTGTGAACTTTACAAAAACTTGAAACCGTAATTTTGAAGTAATCAGAATTCTTGTCTAATTATAAGCTGGGCCATATTTCTTTTTTAATAATTTTTCAGGCCCAAAATAACTAGGCCTACATATATGAACTAAAAACATTTTCCTCCTTCCATATAAAAGGTGTCTGAAAAAGTTGAATAAATTATGTTATTCTAATAATTATTTATATGTTTAATTAATTATAATTAAAATTAATTTTTGTTTGATAAGTCTACTGAAAAATGATTTGAAAATAATTAATTTCATTTAGATGCAACAAGTGTTTTATAAAATATAAAAAGTATAAAAACAGCTAAAAATAAAGTAAATTGTTAAAAATAATTATAAATTATAAATTTTTAGCTTCTAAAAAACAAAGGATTTCTTCAAAGAAAAATTTTCTTAATGAAATTCCCAAACACCTATAAATTATTAGAAGCAACTAAAATTGTTAGAACTAAAATATTATTTTTTCTGTAAAAATAAACACTTTTGTATTGTCATAGATTATGACAATGAAAATAAAAATGAGATATTCCGTTAGTTGTTTTTTTTCCTGTACAAATGGAACATGAAACATCTGTTAAAAATGTTTAGTTAAGTGTGTTGATGTGAATAAAATTTGTTTGGTGGACAATGTTATATAGAGAGATCATTTGACTAGATTAGTATGAATAATTACATTTAAGAAAAATTGTTTGCATTTTTTCTCAGTAATAAGACACCCCCAAAAGAAAACAATCAAAATTAGAGATTTTTTTATGTGAGGTTTTTAAATTATTTTTTCTCATCTCTATGTTACTTTTTGTGATTCTATAATGTGTCACTCTGAAAAAATTTATCTACAAATTTGTTCTAACAGTGATATACTTATATTTTTACACTTTTTATTATATTTAATTTTTTTAACAAATTATAAATCAATTATTGTTAATTGTGATTAATGAAAAAAATATATTTTAATGTTATAAAATAGTTTTTTATACAAGAAACTCATCTTGTGTCAAAGAAATTCATCTTTCTATGTAAACTTTCTCCACCCTAATTTTTATTTTTAACAAATTGTTTCTTTCAATTAAGAAACATTAAGGAACTCTCATTAGAGATTACCTAACGTTTAACGTTTCTTAATCGAAAAGAATATTTCTTAATAAAAAGTCTGCATTTGAGAAAGTTTATTAGACGAGTTCCTAACACAAAATGTAGATATTTTATATAAAATATTATTTCTTAACTTTAAAATGTACTTTTTTTTATCAATCATAATTAGGTTATAATAAAAATATATAAAAACTTAAATGTCCTAATTCCATGCCAAACTAAAACCAACAATTTCAATACTTAATATTCTTGATGAATTATTGTAGCTTCATTTTCCTAAAAGAAAACTTTATTATAGAGAAAATTTTTTAAAAAATGTTCCATTTCTTCACTAACAAGATTATTATAGATAAGACTATTAAAAGCAAAAGGCTAAATTATATAAGTACTTACCTTTACTTTATTAGCCTAGCCTAAATCTTAGGCACATAATGCGACACATGCTCACATATAGGTACAACGTTTCCACATAAAAATGATAAAATAATAAATGTTTCCTCATAGAAATGATAATATAATAGGTGTCCTTGCCTTCTAGTTTTCATTATGAAACTATACCTATTAGTATTCACTAAATAAAGCATTTTTTACTAGTTAAAAACAATTAAATTAAAGCAATATCGTATAACAACAATGACCACAATTAATTAACCTGATTTTGGTCTTCAACTTAGATCTCCGAAGATTTTTTTGTGATTACACTTGCATTCCCACTTTTTTTTAAATCCTACATTTAAATCTTACTTAAATTTTATAATTGTGTTAAAAGCATTTAAGTTTTAAAAATATTAAGGATTTATTCTATTTGATCAAGTTTATTTTTTCGTATAAATTAATTTTAAGATGAAGTGTAACAACATTCATATAAAATATATAAGCGGCTTTACTCTATACTTGATACGATAGCACTTCAATTTTTTGTTTGTGAGAACCCTACGTATGACTTTTTAACGCATTTTATTTTTACATATATACTTTTGAAACTAAAAATCTCATTTATAACTAGAGATGCAAAAAAACTCATGTCCGGGATACCGTGGATAAAACTCGCAAAAATATCCGCTCAGATAGTATAAATGGGTACCCATTATCCGTGGGTACGGATTTTTTTCTACCCGCTCCTTAACCGGTGCACGTATGATATCATAGTACCCGTACCCGCGGGTACCCTCTACCTGCTAAACTAAAAATTATATATATATATATATATATATATATATATATATATATATAAGTTAAAAAGAATAGTTTTTGAAAATAGATCAATTTAAAATATTAATTATCAAAATTCATTTATATCAATCTTATTTTTTTACGAAAACTTCATAATTAATAAAATTATTTATTATAAAAATGCTGATAATATAAAATAAAGATTTTATTTGTATTAAATATTTTCTTATAATATATTATATTAATCTACTTTTATATCTAATTAATCTTGTAGAAACTAGTATAATTTTATTTTTAGATTTTCCAAAAAATAAATGATTCATTTGATAAAACTTTTTTATAAAAAAATATTTAATTTAAAAAAAATTATTTTTTTTAAAATATCTATGGGTACCCATAAATACCCGCAGATATTTTTATAGCGGGTACCCTACAGGTTTTTAGCGAGTAACGGGTAGCGGATTTTTGTAATGGATCGGGTGGCAGGTAACGACTACCCGTGTCTGCTCTAACCCATTATCATTCCTATTCATAACATAACTAATTCAAATCAAACATGTTTAACTATAAAATTCTTAGTAATATACTACTAAAGTAGATGTATCTTATTGATACAAGTAGTGCTAATTAATTCTTTTAAGCTATCTTTAGTTATACAATCTTATACCTGTACAAACCTATGTATTTCTCTCATCGCGATGTACAAGAAGTTATTTCAAACAGTATTTATACAAAAGTAATTGAATTTTTACAATTGAAACATTATCAACATTATTTTACAAGAAGTTTTTATTTTAAAAGTACATTTTTTCATTAGCTTATCTAAGAGAAAAATTTATAAAAAAAAAAAATCTGTCTTTTAAGCTAAAAAGGTAACACTTGACAGACAATTTCTGCTTATTTTTTTACTTTAATTTAAAAATTGCTTTTAAACTAAAAATAAATTATACTAAACAAGCCTTAAATCCTTCAAAGAGATTTGCAGATAAATTAGTTTTTAATGATGTTATTGTTGTATAAATTAATTATTATATAGAATTTAAAAAATAATTTAGAAAATGCTTTAGTATCAACTTGCAAATGAAAACCCACATACCTCAAAATTTTCACTAAACTTAGGAGAAGACACCACTATACGCCTTTATCATCCCTCAAAATTCTAGATACAATGGTTTAGAATATTCGAATTCAAGTGGGCAAATCGAAACCTAAACCAAATTCTTTATCAAGCATATATAGAATTTCTTGTATTGATAAAAGGCATATGTGCCAAGTTTTTAAAGATTGTTTCTGTGATCAATTTTTTGCCACCGAATGAAAAGTTTATTCCTTAATTAACGTTTGGTATTTATTGGCACTTGCAACGTGTTTGTTGTCAATCACAAAAAACAATTCTATTCCTTAAGAAGAATATGAATCTGATTCCAATTATAATTTCGTTCTGGCCCAATAGTCTACCCCCATTTGGTTTCATTACACGCATGAAAAATAGGTGCTAATAGCTCATTGGATAAATAGAAAGTGCCTTCAATTTTTGGTTTATATAAAAAGATATGGTCATCGACTTCACTTTACAAATTTATTCAATAAATCATACACATGCACATCCATCCACACCAATATAATAAAAATCATATTTAACATTTCACTCGATTAAGATATTGGATCAACAACACGGTAATTCATTAGTTGAATCATACAAATTAATATATATATATATATATATATATATATATATAACATATAATATAAGAATGTAAATTATTTTTTTTAAAAAGACAAATATTTATTAATTAGATTCAGAAGAGGAGAGATTCTCCCAAGTCACAAGGAATGACACGAGAAAACTTGCCATTTACAAATACATACAACTTCAAAAATTACATCTAAACACATGGCTCACATAACTTCAAAATTCCCCATACACACATACAAAGTTCAGTCATAAACCAAAACAAACGGAAACCAACTTCAAACATTCATCTTACCAATTTTAGTAAAACACAATTTCGGTTGTGAGGATCATTTAACAAAAGACACAAACGGAGCTTTAAAATACCCTTTTAACCATGTTCAAGCTCTCTGTAAAGATAACTATCAGACTTCCTCAGCGATGAAAGCTTGACCCTAAAAAAAATTAATGCATTCCTAGCTAACCAAATACCCCAAAGTGTAGCCAAACAAATCAAACTAAGTCCACCCAAAAGGTGCTAGAAGCTGGATTCACAATCTGCTAGCAATAGAGTCTTATAACCTAACCACCAATAACAGTACATCTAGACAAGGTAATTAAACTGACAAGAGAACAACGAGTGACTTATAGATTCGCAATTCACATTGCAAACAGGACATAACACGTCAGAAGGTAGGATAATCTTCCTCTTTGCCAGCTCCATCTTGGTAGGTATCCTATTATGAGTCACCTTTCATGAGAATGCCACCACCTTAGACGACGCTTTAGTCTTCCAGAGCCTTTTAAAAAATAAAGACTCATGATCTTGAGATCCAACACATACTATCTGATATGCTTCCTTCACCGAATAATGGTCAGAGGATCCAACTCCATCTCCATAACCCCATCCATCCTGCACACCAGTCTGCATACTAACCCCATCCAAGATTCCCTCTAGCTCCCTAACCCATTCTTCTTCCCAGCTAAACAAGACCCTCTTCCAACTAAGCCTTCAATCCCATTTATGATCCCTCCATCCTCCAACCTCCAAAATTGATGCCTCTTTCTGATTGGAAAGAACATACAATCTGAGGAAAAACATATTTAAGCCCACCTAACACCTTCAACTCACCGTCCTAGAACTTACACAATGACTCATCTCCAATCTGGGGCTTAACCCTACTAGAGAACCATACCTCCTCCCTTTCTATAGAAGTTACTATCTGGGACTTAACCCTTATATAAATTATTTGTGTCATAAGTTTACTAATTAGTTATTGTGGTCTACATAGTGATTAATTGATCTATTAAAGAATTTTAAATTTTTTTTATTTGATTCTTGAGTACATTATTTTTATTGTATTTTTAATAATATTTATATTTAAAAATAATAAATAACAGTTTAATCATTTCAACCAAACCAGTTCCATGTGAAATTGGTTGGGTCAAATAGTTGATCATCGACACATTCTGCTTTATGGGTTACATGTACAAGGTGTTGACTATTAGGTTAAGAGTAGTGATACATTCTATCATATCAGCTTTCATAAAAAAGCGTTTGATATTGAATGGTGTGTTAGTAGTTTATGAGGTGATGAAGGATGTCGTAAGGAATAAACATGGTATGGTATGTCTCAGTCAATTTTGAGAAAGCTTATGGTTTTGTTAATTGACACTATTTGTGGGATGTGATGGACAATATGCAATTTGGAGCTAGTGGATGCAATGGATTAAGGAATGTGTGGGATCGAAACAAATGTTTGTGCTTCTAAATGGGAGCCCAACTCTGGAATTTGGGATTGTCGGGTTTATGGCAGGGTGATCCCTTATCTCCATTTTTATTCATTATTGCAGCGGAAGGGTTAAGCTAGCTGATTCAGGTCGTGGTACATGCATTTGTGGAAGAGGTATGAGGTAAGGAAGGATAAGGTATGCTTATCATATCTTTAGTTTGCAGATGACACCATTCTTGTTGCTTAACCAAATTGGGATTCTATAGTATTAGTCAAAGCCACTTTATGACTATTCGAATTAGCATCTAGATTGAAGGTGAATTTTTATAAGAGTCAATTATCTATAATAAATGTGTCAGATCAGTGGTTAGAGACATCAAAGTTGTTAAATTGCAAAAGGATAGAAATTCCATTCAAGTATTTAGGTTTGCCTATTGCTGGTAATTCTTCAAATCGATGTTGGATGTTATGCGGAAGAGGTTGGCATCTTGAGATCATAACCGTTTTTCTTTGGCAGATTGGGGTTGTGTTCATTAAATCGATGTTGTCTACTTTGCCACTCTATTACATGTTTTTTTTCAAAGCTTCAGTAAGTATTATCTCTTCTCTTGAAAGCTTGTTTATGAAATTTTTATGGGGTAGAAAGGATGATTGTAGGAAGGTACGTGCATTGGGTGTCCTGAAAAACTGTGTGCAAGTCAAAGGAGAAGGGGGGATCTAGGATAAAGGAATACGCAGGCGTTTAATCTTGCATTGTTGGAAAAATAGATGTGGTGATTAAAGGTAGAGTCTAATAGATTGTGGGTCCGAATTTTGAAATCTAATTATGAAAAGCCAAACCGGAAATGGGTGGTACAAGGTAGACAATGCTTACGATGGTAGGTAGAGTTACATTCTATTGTGGATCATCATTAGACGCAACAAGGATAGTGGTATCACCTTGTTATATAGAAATGAGAGATGGTAAGGAGATCTGGTTTTGACGAGACAAATGGCTAGGTGACTAGTGCCTGAGTGATTTGTGTTGTAGATTATTTAGGTTAGTTGTTCATCCAAACATAAAAGTAAAGAAAATGAAAGTGGCATGTTAGGTTGGAGGTGGGGCTAACAAAGTTAATTGCATGGGAGAAAAAAATACTAAAAGAGCTAAGGTCTCAATTGGAAAGGGCTATTTTCATGGCGGGGTCTCCAATTGTGTGAATATGGACTACAGATTGGATAGGTTTGTATTCAATGAGTTTTGCTTATAGGTTATTGGCATCTGTCATGATGATAGATAAGGATGTGATATGTGATTTTTGTTGGGTCAGCAGGATTCCCCTAAAGGTTAAATGTCTCCTGTGGAGGGTGGATGCAAACAGGCTATCAACTCAAAATAATTTGAGAAGGTGCAGGATTATATCAAAGGAAGAGACCAATTGTCTATTTTATGGGGAGGCTACAACAACAGGCTACCATTTGTTCTTCAATTACCCTTGGTTCACTTGGTATAGGTGAAATTATGTGCCTAGTAGGGATTTGTCACAACACTCTATCACAAGTGTTATAGTTACTATTATCATATGCAAGGTTTAGTCTAGAGGCCCAAAGTTTTGCATTGTGCGTGATCTTTTGTTTGGTATGCAAAAATTTAGTAGATTTAGAAGGCAAAAAATGCAATTATTTTTCAATATCATAGCTATGAGTCAAATGACATAATTCAAGACGTTCAACCAATAGTGTCGGAATGATGATATGCAACAAATTTAACTTCACATTCTTTTGCCAAGTGAGTTATGAAGCTCAAATTATGTGCTTAATGTTTCTTTGATTTGTCATTTTTTATTTTCTAGTAAGCATGTTATACTTTTTTTGTTGACACTTCTTGTACTGTTTGATCAATCTTTAATTCATAATAATATTATATTACCTTATAATCAATTATTACTCACTTTGATCTATAACTTTATAAATTTATTTCATTTATTACACGTAGAGACATTTACATGCACATAATTTAAAATTAGGAGGATTGAAATCATAAAAAATTAGAAAAACTAAAATTGTCAATTTCAAAAAAATAAAATAACCATAATTTAATCTATATAATATCATATGATCTTGAGTTTAATTACGGTGAACAGTAATAGAAAACACTTTTTATATTATTAATTAATACTAAATTATTACATACACTAAAACATTATTAATATTCATAACAATTAGTATGGTTGATACATGTTGTTAACTTGTTATATTTTAAAAGTATGAAATTTTTATTTCTATTATTTAACAAAATCAATTTTTTCTTAAAAAAAGTAAAATCATAATTTTATTTTCTTAAAATATTAATAACACGTCAACTTTATGAAATATACAAGTATTAAACAAAATAAAAACACACAAAGGATTTAACAAGAATTATGCTTTGTAAAGTAATTTTTCATTATTATTTAATTATAAGTCATTTTATATAATAAATTTGTTTACTTTATACTAATTATCTTTAAGTGTGTAAATTGTATTACATGATTCAAATTCAAGATCACATGTGGTTAACATGGAACAACCCTTATTAATTGGTCCCCAACAAATTTGGTGGTTCACATTCACATTATATTACCATTAAATTCTGATTATAGATATTAATACAAAAATTGACTAATATTGAAATAGTTAAAGAGTTTAATTAGTATGGATTGTTAGTGAAAATAATTTTATACTAAAATCCAATTACAATAACAATCATTCATTTGTGTTATGTTTTTTTACTTTATCAATTAATATTTTAAAAGTCATATAAATTAAAAATTATGATTGAATATCAATTTTAAACTCTTCCACAGTCAGCATACTAGTTAAACTCATAATTAAAATAGTTTAATATTTACAGATATACTAATCATACTTACTTCATTCATTTCAAATACTATTAAATATACATGTTGTAATTATTGTATTTACTATAAATTATGGATTTTAGTTTTAAAATTAAAAAAAGGAAGTAAAAAGACTTATATATTCCTATATTAAGGCAGTGAAAATTACTGCAAGAAACCTTCTTTAGTATATGTAATGATTAATATATATATATATATATATATATATATATATATATATATATATATATATATATATATATATATATATATAAAAGAGAGTAAAAGTTAAATATTTGAATTATATCAAATACATATAAAAAATAGTACTAATTAAAAATTCATTAACACCTTCTGTTTAACTTATTTGATGCTCTTTTATTTTCAAAATAAGTGTTTTATTAAGGAAAATTATCCTATCACTTTATCTTTTTAATGTAATGTTAATAATAAGGTTTCGTTTTATAAAAATATTATTTTCTTTCATCTATTTATTAATTTTTCTTTATTTTTGTAAAACAATATAGGATTATACTTATTTTGAAACAAATTTCATTAATATCTAATTAAAAAATAAAAAAATATTTTTATTCCTTTAATTTATTTCCTGCTTTTTAACTTTACTAATTAATTTTTTTGTGAACTATTGATTAATTAATTACTAAGTAATCTTAACTTTTACCTTCATATGAATCCTTTCTTTTCTAAATATAATATTCTTGGAGTATATTGAAGTTTCGGGTCGTTTGAGTTTAAGTTTTCGTATCTTCAAAAGAGACCGATACTAAATTTATATGGCAATATGTGTTTCTTAAACATAAGATACTTTTTGTAAAATATTGTTTCTTAGAATTAAAAATTCATTTTCAGCAACCATCAATTAATTGCATTAATATTTTTATTTCATTCACTTAATTGAAAACGGTAAAAATATATAAAATATGAATATTTTAACTTTTCAACTGGAAAAAATTTCGTGTAGGTATCTCGAAGTTTACATAACATCATGAGACCACAAAATTTATTTATTTAAAGTTTTCTAAGATACCTATAAACTGTGTATGTTAAACTCTAATTAACTGGATATTTTCTTAAACCAAATATTACAATGATTAAATAGTATAAAGGTTATTTGGCAAGATATTTCAATTAGGTTTTAGTTTTTGTACTATCTGGTATGCAATGTTTTAGAGCTGTCAGCTTTTTTTGAAACACATTACTTTAATAAGAATTTTTTTTAGATAAATGTTAGTTATTAGTGTGTTAGTTTTATTAACAGAGAAATTCGTATCTATGACCTCTGTCCTTATCTCCTTACTGTGAACTTTATTATGAAACTAACCTTATAACTCTTAATTAGGATTTTTTTAAAATGCTAGAATCTAGTTTTTTATGTTTGTTCTTAAATATTTATTAGATTTTCTTTTTATCGTTTCCATTTAAAGTAAGAATTTATTATATTTTTCTATGAGTTTAATTGGTATACATATCAGTGTAATGATTTTTACATTAACATTCAATCACAACCCTTCATTTATGGTAGATTTGTTGACTTGACTTGTTATTAACTGACAAGTCATGATTAACTGTCAATGTAAAAATATTTTACACTGACAGTATATACTAATTAAACTTTTTTTCTATTTATATTATTATTTTATATTTTCAGCTACTTTAACAAATAATTTTACCAAAACACATTATTTAATAAGTTAGTTTAACAACTTTAAATTTCTAACCACTTTTGCCAAATATAACCATTATTTTGAACCAAAAACATATTCTAGATTAATCTGTTTACTTTTACTTTTACATATATATATATATATATATATATATATATATATATATATATATATATATATATATATAAAAGATTGATTAAAATTTATATTTAAAATATCTCTTAGTTAGTTAACAATGAAAAAAAAAACATAATATAAAAATTAAGAATTAGGTTGCTGCGGAGAATACACTTTCGAATATAAAGCTTCATTAATAAAAATTGATTTGAAAATCAATAGTCACTACTTTTAGATTTTGTAATATATATATATATATATATATATATATATATATATATATATATATATATATGAATGAGAGAAGATTATTTATAATCATCTTTATATTTTAAAAAAATATATGATGAATATTAAGAATAAATCTCTTAAACTTTGATATATTTATATATATTATTATTTTTTTTATAATTCTTAATGTTCTTAGTAAAATAATTTTTGTTAGCAATGAAATTGATTTTAATGAATTCTTTTTACCTCTCTCTTTTCTTAATCGTATACATTTGATTCTATCATAAAATTTTAATCATATGTTTTCTAGTCAAATGTTACTATCCCATTTTCTTTCATCTAAAGAAGTTCATCTCTACAATTTAGATGAGCCAAATTTAAAAAAGTAATTTTTTTAACATTCTTTATTTTTGTTTGACCACCGAAAAAATAGAAATTTTAAAGGCAAAACTACAAATAAAGCTAATTTACTTTTTTTTTTTAACATATTTGCATTTGGAGGGTAGGTAAGGAAAAAAAAAATGAGGAAGTCACAATTCACAAACCCGTGATGGTGCTATCCGAATTTTGAACCAAAAGTTAACAATAAAATTAACCGTTGTATTTTTCAAAACCTGTTTTCTTCCTCGTAAAATGAGTGTGGCAATGGATAAAAAAAAAATAGTTGAAAGTATTTAACTTTTTAATTTAATATTAATTTATTTTCGTTGTCGACCACTTATTCCATATGGAAGGAAATTTAGACTAAGGTAAAAAGATATGCATAAAGCTGAAGGAAAAGTAAAAGTTTAAACTATACAAAGATTGTTGTTGAGAAAAAGATCACAATCTTAACACGCGTTGCCGTCTCCCACATTCTTCTCCTCTCTAAAACCCCAACCAAACACATTCTCATTACGGAAACACCCTTAATAAAGCACTTAAGAGCTTATCCACTTCATTTTTGCTTTTTCTATGCAAAAATGGTTAATTCACCATAATAATCATGTTCTCTACCTAATCAATAAGACAACAAATCACCGACCTTCTTACTTTATTAGTTATTATTATTATTATTGATAAATAATTCGTGTATTGGTTTTTAATTGTCATATATAAAAAAAACATCTATTATAATAAACTTTTGAGACCATCTATGTATGTTTGGAGGCTTAAGATTTAGAGTTATATTAAAAACTAAATACAAAAATCATTAAAACATCATGTGTACCATCAAATCTATAAAACTTCATTAAATAAAAATTAAATTTTTAAGAGATTTTAATTATCACATTCTAAAATATTTTAATTATTATTTAACTTTTTTTTAAAATTCTTCTAAACATATCACTAACCATGTTCATTATCATACTTAATTTTCATAATCATTATGACAACTATTGTTATAGTTGTTATGAACACCTTAACCACCATAATAGTCACCCCAACGGTTATTATATTGACCCCCACTATTTTCCATAATTAAAGGTGTAATGCAATTTTCTTGCAGAATTAAAAAAGTCATATTTTTAAAGTTTCATTCTTATGGTTTGATAAGGTAGTGATAATGTTGAGATTTGATGAAGGAACTCACCAAAACAACTAAAAAAAGTCAAGAATCACACACTAACTAAACAAAAGAGAAAAAAAAGAGTGAAAACAAGAAAGCAAAGATAGTATATCTCGAGAAAGTATATTTCAATATTTAGCATATCATAATCATTATAACAGTTGCACATACATATTATAAGTTAAAAATAATCTATGTGGTATAACTAAAGGCATATGATCTATACATGAGACATGAGGTACATGATGTATTGTGCTATAAAAAACATTCTGAATAAATACTAACACATACATCCAAGTGTCCTCTATAATACTGTTTAACCAAATTAGTGGTTATTGTAACTTATTCTTTCATAATCACCATAATCTCTATGGCTTCATGTTGAGTTGCCCTTGCCATCCACCATGGATCCTAACAGCAAAAATTTCTACCCACGTTGCACAAAATATTGAGCTTATCAATTTCAATATCTCCAAAATAGAATTCATGGCAATTAAGATTTAAGAAAACATGACTCTTTATTTTAACAATAGTATAAATGGATCTATAACTACTTTAGCAAAATGTAAATTCTAAAAAGTATTATTGTAACTATATATTTTACAAACATTAGCAAGTAGCAACACCAAGGTACCTTACTAATCCAAAATTATATAAGGTGTAAATTAAGCCTCTCATATCGAGGTCTTAAATCATAAAGTTGTAGTGCTTTTTTCCCCTTTTAGAAACACAAACACTTAACAACTTGCTTAGTCTTAAACACGAACTTAAACTAATATGACAAAGTTTCAGAGTGTCCTACGAACATATCAACATGGGGCATATCACATACATAAAAAGGCAGACAAATCTTTAACATTTATATATCCTTCATATATAAGTAATAACATTAAAAGCAAATAAACGTACCCTTTTGTCTTGTCTCAACAACATCATCAATAATCATAAACATTATAATCTTAACTAACATGTTAAATATCTTTTGTATCCTATACGCATATTTAAGCTTAAAATGTTCAAGAGACGTCCCTTTGAAATTGTCATACAGTCTTCCCTTATCGAAGGATGTCTCTTACCACTCTTTAAGGAACCAAAGGCGACAAAACTTTCTCTTGACAAAGAGGAAAATAAGTGTTGAAGGGGTTATTACCCTTATTTTATCAAGGAACACATTCCTATCATGATCGCATGGACATATATAATCATAATATTTAATTCACATGTGGATATAAACTATAACATAAAATTTTATGGTTTGCAATCCTTGAAGGTCTTCAAGATTCCCAAACCATGATTAAACATGAAATTATATACATGCGTTGTTACTTAAGCTTGAGCATGAAAACCCCATTATAATCCAATCAATTGTTCAATAAAACTCAAAT
Source organism: Psophocarpus tetragonolobus (assembly GCA_037954015.1). Classification (NCBI taxonomy): domain Eukaryota; kingdom Viridiplantae; phylum Streptophyta; class Magnoliopsida; order Fabales; family Fabaceae; genus Psophocarpus; species Psophocarpus tetragonolobus. The sequence goes on from CM075694.1 coordinate 31,807,953, forward strand.
CCCCCGTCAAGCCTTAATATATGGATATATATGAATAATAAGGAACAGCGAGACACTCATCTATGAATAATTAGATGTCCTTTATGGACTGGCATTTAATTAATTCATATCATATTCATTTACTTCATTATTCTCAATTTTTTGGAGCTACGTGTAGAGATACGAAGAAAAAGACTACAATTTTTTGGACTAGTTAGTGGAAACAAGTTTTTAACATCTTTTAAAGACATAATATGTCTCTCTCAAGTGTTAGACGTTTTTGCTTTAGTTATTGCACATAACCTTGCAGAGACGATGATGACCCCATCCTTGGGCATAATATGGGTGGAGCCTGAATTTTGTTTGTCATATGTGAAACTAATTGTGTTTATATCATGGTTTTGACTGTGTTGTTATCTATTTTTAAATTTTTGTACTCATCGTAAAATATATGTCTTATGCTTTTTTAAATTTTTTATTATAATAATATTACTTCACTTATAAGAAAATTATTCCAAATTTCTAATATTAGGGATGGTAATTTTTTGTGAAACTATAACTTCAAGTCTAATTAAACTCTAAAAGTTAATTAATTAAGAGATCAAATAATATATGCGTTTTGAATTCATTTGATTTACAAGATTAAGATAGATATTTTCTAATCTAATTTATCTATTGTTAAAGAATAATCTAATGTTAATTAAAGGATAATATATAATTAAAGAAAAATACATATATTATCATTATAAAACATTTTACACTTACAGTCAATCACAATATTCTATACTTAACAAATTTATTAACTTTATCAATTAATACTTTAAAAGTCATATAAATAATGAATTATAATTAACAAATTTATTAACTTTATCAATTAATACTTTAAAAGTCATATAAATAATGAATTATAATTAAATATTAATGTAAAACACTATTAATACATATGTGTTATACTTATCTAATACTATATTGTAAGAGGTTAATTATTTTATCTAGTCTATTAATTGTTACAAGATAACTATCTTATCTAATATCTAGCCTATGATTAAAATAACTCCACGCTTTTACTAATTATCCCTTTGATTTCTCCTTCTACGACTTTTTTCATCTTCTTTTAGTTCTATAATTTTGTAGTTCATTTTTGTAACTCGAAAAAATTAAGACTATACATTCATTTTTTTTTAAAAGATATAAGCATAGATACATAAATCACTTAAATAATTTTTCAAACATATTTAATCTCCTAATAATTATGTTATGATGTAAATTTTTTCTTAAAGTATTTTAAATAGCACTTAAAACATTTTAAAGTGCTATAACCTATTTAAAGGATTTTAACATCCAGCTTGCACGTAAATATAATTATCAAAAGACTAATTTGTTTAAAAAATAAATTCCGAACTCTAGGTATACTAGGATTTGTAATTTTTTTCGCGAAGAAAAATAGTGATTTATTGAAATTAAAAGAATGGTATCACAGTGATTTTCTCAAATTAAAAGAGTAGGTACACATATTTGTTCTTTTGGACATTTCTAAAAATATCTAAAGAATGATACTGTGTTTTAGGTTTTTTTTTTTTCACTACGCCTTCCTTTCTTGATTTTTTTTTAACTTTTATTTGTTCTGTTGAAGATTTAACAAAAAGAAACAAAGACCAATCTAACTTTCATATCAATGGAGTTTTTAATAATTTTCTCAAAAATTGAAGAATAGCGTCTCCAATGAAACAACTATTTGTCTGATGCTTCATTCATATATATATATATATATATATATATATTATATTGAAAGTTGTCTTAAATGATTCTTATTATATTAAGAAAGCCTTAAATAACTTTAAATAACATGAAACTTTAAGAAATTTATTTTTTATATTTGTTTTTATTTTTACTTTTAATTGTATTAGGTGATTCTTATATTAAATATATTATTTTCATAAAAAATTATTTACATTCATTAATTGTGTTAGATAATTTTCATGTTAAATATATTATTTTAATACAAACGAACAGTTGTTTCATCAAGCAACCAATCTAAACTTCAAATAATTGATTATGTCCCGTAAATGCTTTCTAATGATAACATCTCCAACGAAAACAACTTATTTGAGTTGTTTTATGTCTTACAAATTGTATTAGGTGATCCCATTGCACTTTAATGATATTTTAAAGTTTTTTTTTATGACTATTTAGTAATTTTTTGCATAATATAATTTTTATTTTTAAAATTTTTATATTCTTAAAAACATAACTAAAACTTAGAAATATTTTATTGATAAATCTATATATTCATAGTTTGAGTTTTGGATTTTTAAACATCCAAATAAATATCTAAACCATATATAATTAATTGAATTGGATGTAAAATCCAAAAAATGGTTTTGGATATGAAATCAATCTATAAAAATGAATTTGATGTGGATGGGTTTTAGATATTATTTATACACCCTAATTTTCACTTATTAATCATGTTAGCTTATCGATATACTAAATACTAAATATATTATTTGAATGTGAAAGAATAATGAGTTAATAAAAACGGGTTGTGTTAGGTAAACGTGGTTTCGTAGCAAGCAAATGTTTAGTTGAAGAAAGTGCTGATCAGAAAAAAACTCGTACAGGATATGCTTATCAGAATTCATGATAAAGTGTGGTTGATTAAGAATTGATGGGAGACGTTAACATATACGTATATACTAAAGAGGAGTATCAAGTTCGAAATAGAAGTTGTGCATTGTTTGAGAACAATAATCAAGTCAACAATAAGCATAAGGAAAAGGCCAAACACAACAACTAGGTCAATTCAAGAGACGTGTTCCTTTCCTATTCACACTTCCTTCTGTGACTGCTATCCCTATTTCCATTTCCAAAAGGAAGAATATTTATCATCTCATCTTCAATGCAAAAAACATTGAAATTTTTTCAAAACAAAAAGAAAAGGAAATAACCATGTAGTTAGGCAAACGTCATCTTCAAACCTTCCCCTTCTTTCACTTTCAAATATTTCTCATTATCTTTTCTTTTAATAAGTTTTCACTAAATTTTTTCATATTTTATTTTTCGCTTTTGTTTGTTCACATCAAATCGCGTATCTAATCTTATATTTTCTATAACATCATTTGTTTTATTTCATACTTTTTTCTCTCTTTCATTATAAATAATTTATATTTTATTAATTATGTTATTGGTACGAAGTATTCATAGTTTTGTTGATAATTAAAGTTGTTGTCAAAATAGATTATGATTTGTAAGTTAGCCTAACCCACTGTGGGTTGAGGTCAAGCTACATTAAAATTTTTTAAAACAAATTAATTTTAAATGATTGTGGGTCAACATATTTCAAACCAAATTTTTTAAAAAACCTGTTTATAAAATAAGTCAAGATAGGTTAAATTTATTGAATCGAGTTACCATTTTTTACAACTCTAAGATATTTATAAGACTAAAAATAAGTCAAATTTAGTTGATCACTTTTAATAAGGTCTCTCCTTTTAATCACATTTTCTCGAGACTGAAATCTAAAGTCTTACTTAAAAGAATTTAAGTATATTACCACTTGAATCAAGAAATTAATATAAATATGAAATACATGTGTATAAGAAAGAGTACGATATGATGCCATCTTAGGTGTGATATATAGTATATATAGGTAATTCTTAGCTGTGTTATATGATATAACTTTATGTCCTATTCACTTATAATAAAGACTAGGTGTGAGAAATCCGTGAATTTCGCCTAACCTAAGGAAACCGCTCCTTTTCTGGCACGAAGGAAACTTCTCCGTCTTTCTCTCTCTAAAAACGGTTCATTTAGACCATGAACCCTATTTTTCCCGTGAAAATGACCACCCACCGTTAAGGCTTCAACAGAAAAAAAAAATGTGAGAAAACAAAACTGAGTTAATTTTTAATTATAAAATAAAAGGGAAAGAGTGGTATTAATTATTTGTATTATACCATTAATCATCTCTGTATCCTGTTCCTTCTCTCTTTCCATTCTTCCCATGCTTTTAATTTTTTTTATTAGCTGAAAAGTGAGTTTTACAATTTGGTAAACAAAACTTTTTTTTTTAGTAATTTTAGTATTTTTAAAAAACTTTAAAATAGTAAATTCTAACTTTTTATGTTTATTTCTTTTTTTACTTTAAATGTTGATTAGATATCATTTTTCATATTTTATACATAAGTTAAGAATTTGTTATCTTTTTTTCTATTCATGTCATATTACATTTGTAATTATTCTATAATATAATTTTATAAAACACTCATAATTTAATAGACTAATTTAACAATTTTATGTCACACTATAAAGAATGGGTTATGAATTTATTATATTGTTTAAACTTATGTGTTAGAGTGTGAGTAACTTTATTCATACATGTTATTTGATTCTCGTATTGTATTAAGTTGTAAACACTTCTAGTGCTTGTGTAATTTTTTTTTATTTTTTTTAAAAAATTAATTTAACAATTTTTTACTATTAGTTAACTTTGTAGTTTCCAACCAACATTTTAGTTAGTTTTGCAAAATGCAGATAATGTATATAATTTTCCTCTTTTAATGAGAATATAACTGTGTTTTATAGGACAAATATTCAAGTAAATTATTTTATTCTTTAGTAGTAGAGAAGTTAGTTTAATTGTTTTGTAAACAAGTTTTTATTAATAGCTTTCATATATATATTGGGATGCAACAAAGTACGTAGCATTATATATACATATATTGAAAGCTTAACACCTTTAAAAGTCGAGAATGTGTATACATTTAGGTATATTTCTAGTGAACTAAATTATCGATAAACAATATAATAAAAGCAAATCCCAATATCCGTTAAATTTACTAAAAAAGAAGATCCCATTCTTTTTTTATTGTTTTTGTTTCTCAATCGAAAAGAAATGGGGGAGAAAAGATCAGATGCTGCCGTTATATTGTTACTGTAAATGACATGATTTGGAATTATTGGCCTGTCAATGACCACAGCCATTAAGGACAATATCCCTTTATTAATTGTTTCCAATAAATTAACTTTTATTAAAGTTGAGGATGATTCCATTACTTCAGAATCTTCACACACTTAATTAAACCAAGTGCAGAAGAATAAGTAAACAAATGGGTTAATAGTTAGTTAGTAACACGTCCAACTCTCTTAATCATGGGTAGGTTATACAATCTACTTAATGAAGAATATATCTTTGGGGTGATTATAGAAATACACAGTTAAGAAAGAACGTTCAATTTTATTTATTTATGGTAGCTGAGATGACATAGATATGGCAAGTGATGAATGAACTGTATTATTCCTCCTACTTTCACTAAATCACTTTCTTGCTTGTGCTTGGAGAATTAGAGAACATTTCACATGCAGAGATCATCATTTATTCATGCAGTATATTTATATAATATTTTCTTTTTACCATATTAATTATTATTATTATATCCCCTTTTTTTGTCTTCTCTTATTTTTAATTATTTTCTTTGTTGAATAATTTTTTATGTAAAATTTTTATACCAGTATAATTTCTCGCCCATAATATATGCATGCTTACGTGTCAAATAGTAGTTTGGTATTGTACAAAATATATTTATATACTAATAATTTAATTTGTAATTAATGATTTAATAAAGTCAAAACTTTTAGAATTGTAATAACTACTACCTCCAATTTAAAGGTCAAAATATAAAGGGATGCAAGACTAGAAAGCAATTGAATGCCCGACTCCAATTAAAGTGTTAGAATACAAAAGGATGCAACACAAAAAAACAATTGAAAGCATTGACGGGTGAGTTTCTTTATAATGTATTTAAAATATAATGTCATAATGTTTTCTTTTCCTCTATTTTCTTTTTTTCCATCTCTTTCTGTTCAACTCAATGGGTTCTACACTAAGTCTTTTTTCTTTTTTTTATAGGTCTCTTATTCTACTTTTGTCTTCTTTTCATTTGCCTTCCTTTCTCCTTAAACATGGTTTTAAGCTTTGTTGCTCTAAGTTGTCATTAACCATTTGATCTCCTTGCATATTCTGTCTCCAAAAAAATTTGAAATCTCACACAGTGCAATTTAATAAAATCGCATATTACAAAAGATATATTTTTACATTTAAGAATAAATACTAAATAATATATGATATATATAAAGAATGTAATTTTCTTATAACAAATGTAATAATCCATTAATCCCTTTATGTATTTTTGTATGTTTTATGCTTAAAGTGTAACTTTTGTTAACGTAGTCTAACTCAGGTGGTTCAATAAAGTTAGAAATGATAATTATGCTCGTCTCTACGAGTATTGCTCTGCCCTCATCTCAATTTTGATGTAAAAAACTCGAGTTATTGTCTTTGTCTGGTTCTTGCCTAAGAAAACCGGAGACGAGATGAGTTTTTTTGTCTCTACCCTATCCCTGCTTCTGTCCCACCTCACTTTTATGTTAAACAAAATTTCATACATATATTTTTAATTTCATATGTTTGTGTACAAATTCACATCTTGTGAATCATTAAAATTAAAATATAGTTAATAATTTAATATATAATTTATTTATTTATTTAATAAATAAATAAATAAACATATAATTTATTTAATAAATTATAAAAATTTACATTTAAATTATAAAAAATAATATAACAAAATGCCTGCAGATATACCTAAACTCAAAAATACTCGATGGGGATGGGGATATAGATTGAAATTTTATCTTTGCTCTGCACTTTCCGAATACCGGGATGAAGAAGGTCAAATCCTTCCCCGCCCTGCTCCATTGTCATCCCTCAATAAGATGCATGAATTGTTGTAAGCAAAACAAAATTTAATAAAACTATGTTCAAAATACCTTTCATTTCAAAAAAAAAAATTGATCCTAATAAAAATTGAACATATGTGTCAGTGATTTACAAATCCCCATGCACCATGCTCAACCAATTTACGAGCTAGACCTTTTGACACAATTTAATAATTTTTCACTCAATTTTTATTTTTATTTTTTGCATCTAAAAGGGACAGGAGCGAGTAGTTTTTATTGTTATAATTAGTGAGTTTTTTAATAAAAATTGGTGCATTGGTACAAATATTTTCAATACCATTTATTAACTCTAAAAGATGTCTCCATTCATTTTATATGTCTTTTTAGATTTTTTCTCTTTAAAGTGTGTTTTAATATGGTTGATGATTTTTTATGAAAATAAGGTATTAATATAAATTTTTTTGTGTTGTTTATTAGTAAAACAAAAGTAATCATTTGTTAATATATATCTTCTTTTCTTTATCTTTAAAATGATGTTTTCAATATTATAATTTAGTGGTACTTCTTCAAAGAAAATGAAACATTGATATAAATTATTTGCATGTTATTTATTTATATAATAAATGTAAGGTGATTTTTTTAAGCACTTCTTCATTTTATATTCACACTCCTCGATGTTTACAATATGTTTGCAAAATCTAAAAATATTTTCATCCTTTTTTATCCTAAGCTTCTTGACAAAACATCACCTAACTTTACGGTTTCTAAAAATAGAAGTGAAAAAATATATATGTTCAAAGAGGATGGGGGTGCAAAATAGAGAAGCCAATGTAATCTTTCAAATAGGTGGATAGAGGTGGACGTGTAGTCATGAAGATAGGTGATACTCTGTAAAAAAATTTAGGATAAAAAAAGGTAAAGGTGTTTTGGATTTGCAGAAAATTGTAAACATTGAGGGAGTGTGAATAAAAAATAAGGAAGTACTAAAATAAACTGTCAAATGTAATACTTTATATGTGTGTCTCTTAGCATATTTATCTTTGATCTTTAAATTGGTTTTAACTTTAAGCATACAATATTCAATATAAATAACCTTTAAGAAACAATAAGATTTTTATAGTAACTTAATTTATCTACTTATCATGCTATATATTTATTTTTATGCATATTTAAAATGAATCCAAAAATTATGCTTTCTTTTATAAGAGTAAATGGGGAGAATTTCAATCTTGGCACATTTTTTATTGTTGTTCTCGTATCCAAGTTATTAATGATAGGATACCTAGATTGAGAGCATCAATATTTCTAAAGGTGTCAATTCATTGGCCTATTTGCACTTATGCCAAAGTACATATAAATTTTTGTAGGTGTAGGTATCCCAAGAATCTAAGGGTACACATATTAGGGTGAGATGAGGTAGTTGGAGATATAAGTGAATAAGCTAGTTTAGAAAAGAGATACAGAGCGACGATTACAGGATTTGATATGTTTATAGGGATTTTTGCATGTATGGTGGTAGTATACTTATGGTGTGGTCGTTCAGGGACCGAGATATGGTATATGAAGCGATAAATGGCTTAAGGAAGCACGACTCACCCGAGGACAGACGAGGGATACATAGCCCTTGAGACACAAGTGCTTGAGAGCGAAAAATGGCTTGAGGAGGGAAAACTCACCCAGGGACTGACCAAGGGTACATAGCCCTCAACCCATGAGGGCTTGAGAGCAAAAAGTGGCCTAAAGAGGTAGGACTCACCTAAAGACCGATCAAGGGTACATAGCCACTTAGCCACAAGCACTTGAGAGCAAGAAGTGACTTGTCATGGGTGGCTAGATGGAGTGACATGGGTGTGGCTTGTTGGGAAAGTTGGGGCCTATACAGGGTGACAGTTTGAGGGGGCATGAGGGAAAAAGTTAGGTGGGAGCTGTCTACATGGGGTTGTTGGTTAGTGGGTTTTTGGCATGTGTTGCATAGGTGTTGGAGCACTTGTTCATTTTCCTAGGCGACACGCCGTTTCATGGGATAGGAATAGTGTCCTTTACATAACGTGTAACTCTTCTATTTTTGTTTTCCTCCCATTGGGCTTTGACTCTATTCTCCTTTCGTTTTTTTCCCATTGTGAACATTTCTGGTAGTCGTTTGAGAATGCCTTTAAATGTGTTAGTGGTTGGCGTTGTACTTGATTTAGTGGCATTGTGAGTTCATGCAGTCTTCACATGTGTTGCTAGTGGAGTGGCATATGTTTGCTATTTTTAATGTGTGTGGGTCATGAGCGGTGGTTATTGGTATTGGTTTGGATCGTGAGTGGTGGTTATTGGTAGAGGTATGCTTTGTATTCACTTCTTTGGGTGGTGTGTTTGAGTTTGTTTTTTGTTTGATGGAGGTGAACCATTATGTGTTGTATCCGTGGACAAAAGTAAAGGTATTGAAAAGAGAGGTCAATTTACAACGATTGGGCTATGTTGGAGTCATCCTAGGATGAACGGTTTATGATTCGGAATGGAAACGATGTAACATTGTTGGTCGAGACTAGTAAAGATCTAAAGCCAGTATTGTAACTTCATTACATTATAACTTCAATATTTTTTTATTGTTTTTTTTTCTTTTATTATTTTATTTATTGATGGACTATTGTAATTATCTAATGATGCAAGTTACCTCTTGAGTTTTTTTAAGGGAAAATTATGCAAGTTATCTCTTGAGTTTTTTTAAGGGAAAATTATCTTGAGCTAAACTATGTTAATTTTGAATATTTAAAAGGTAATTCTTATTTTAATGTATTATATGTGATGTAGTTTAGTATTATTTGTACGAGAGTTATGCATGACAATGTGTTATCATATATTATTATAGCATTTTATATGAATTGGGTGATTGACCAAAGTGGATCCCTTTTACAAAATATTCTTTTAAATGAATCTGTTTTAAAAATATTTATCTAACTGAGTCTGTTTTGACTATTGATTAGATCAAACTATAGTTCTAAACTGCGATTTCATCTTCACATAAGATTTTTTGTCATGGCTACCACATGACTGTCAGAAAAACAACATTTAATGGGTATAAAATCGCATATCACTCTTGTGATTTTATTATTTTTTTTTTATTTTATCCCCCCTAAACCGTAAGTGAGACTTGCGTTTTTTGAGGGATTTTTTTTCCAGCCTTGACCCATCACTCTCCTCTCCCTTTATTTACGTGGAGGTAAAAAAGCAGTTCAAAACTACAGTTTGATTCAATTAATGGTCAAGATAGACCAAGTTTTGTAAACAATTTTAAAATAGATCCATTTAGGTAAATATTTTATAAAATGGACCTACTTTGGTCAATCACCCTATGAATTGTTCCTTTGTATTGAGCTAAAGGGAATGGGATATGTCATCCTTGTATTATCCAAGTTATATTTCTTGATGCCAAGGTATACTATACATAGGTTGAACACTTCATGTTCATCCTTCTAAGCATGATCATGCATTTCTATAATTTAACTTTATCAAGAAGCACATATATATTTACTCTTGTTACATGGAAGGGACAAATCTCATCTAAGCTACTCATATCCCACCACACAATTCATTATATGCTAAAAGATCAACTTTATAATGACCTTTTTACAAAATGACGTTTGATGGTATTAAAACATGTTAGGTTTAGAATGTTTGTAAGACTAGAAGCTTCTACTAACACCCTAAATAGTGTTGATGATAACAAATGAGATAAAGTTGATAATATAATTATTTATTTGAAAATATGTATACAACATACAAATAGGGAATCAACAAGAAATCAAGGCATTTAAATGAAAACAACTCACACAAAATAGTTATACGCTCTTTAAATACAATAAGAAAGTTAAAGGCGAAAATGAGACTTAACGTGTGAATAAGAAGACCTTCTAATTTGCCTTGTATATGAAAGAGCAAAAAAAACATTTAGTGTTGTGCAATAGACTATATGACGCTATAATTGACCAAAAGCTTCTGTATGAAGCTTCCGAAGGGGTAAATACCTTCTAATTGTAAATAAAATATTCTTAACCTTATAGAAATAAATTTTCATAATCTACTGTATGCATTAATATCTATGCAGGTAGCCATTATCATTGGACAATCCAAAAAAGTAAATGTTGTATCAAGCATTTAGCATCTCAAAGATAATTTTATCATTTGGAATATATCACGAAAAGCTAATGTTCAATTTTATTTTATTTTTGTACAAGTGTTAGTGTAACTGTTAGAACAATTATTCAGTCTTACTTAATGTGCGTTATGAAAAAGCAATCAATGAGAAAATGGTTTTCCAAAAAGGAATGTCAATGGTTACATCATTTCATGTCTATAAACAAATGAAGTCATGCGTGAAGAGAAGAACAACGAAGTATGCTGTTATTCTTTCATTTCTTCATGTGTTAAACCTTTATTCATCAACCTTTTGATCAACACTTTTCGGTGTTTAGAAAGAAAACTCTTTTAGTTTCAAATTGTAAAAATCTTCACTTTTGTATAAAGCCAACAATTCGGGTAGTTGACCCGTTGAGCTTTTACAAAAATATGGGTCGGTCTAGCCCGACCCATATTTTATTTGGACTATATATTTTTAAGTCAGATCTGACTATATATTGGTCATCGGGTCAAAAGAGACCTTTTTTTAAAAAAAATCAAAATTTGAATTTTTATTAAAAATAAAACTTATTTTATAATACAAGTTGAAACCAATTCAAAACAACATATTAAATTAATCCAAAACACATCATAAATAAGTATAAAATAATATTAAAATATATTTATATGTATATTTTAATTTAATATATATTTAATAACAACAGAACTTTCATTTGTTAAAAATATATTATTAAAAAACATTAAACATACTTTTATATGTAATTTTTATATGTATATTAACAATACGTATAAATTAACTTCACACCAAACATATTTTGATGTGCATAATTTTTATTAATATATTTGAAGTTTGAAACAGTAGAACCTTTCGAAAAATGCTTAGAAGAGACTACATACAACTTAGATAAGAGAAAATCAGTATAAAAACTATATTTCTTACTACGTTCTATTATCTCTAGTATTAACGTTGTATATTCTTAACTTCATATAACTCTATTTTTAATCCCCTTTTAGAGCTAATTTGTAATTTCAAAACATATAATTTCTTGTGTAACATTCTTATGAGCACTTAATATCTTATATGCATAATTTGTAAGATGTGATCATTATTGAACTCACACTCTAGCCTTAATGCATCAAATTGTTATAGAAAGATACTAGAGTAAAGACTATTTTAACTTTTAAGAATAGTTCTTTGTAAGATCTCACGATCAAACTGATTACTTGATGTGTTATGAAGTTTAGGATTTAGGGTTTAGTAATTATATTATGGAAACAAAGTATTCAACCTTCTTAATTTTTCACATACACCAAAATTTCAATATCATCTTAATTAATTCTTGAGATTTACTCATTTTATAAATTATTTCTTGTAATTAGATCTAAATTACAAAAAATATATAAACTAATTATTTATTTAATATTAACTATTTATTTGTTTTATTTTATAAATCACTTTTGCAAACATTAAAACATAAACTTTTAAAATTAAAAAGTCAAATAAATATACTTAGTAATGTTATTATTTCACCTTTATATATATATATATATATATATATATATATATATTCTATATTAATATTTTTATTATATTTTATTGAGAAAATGAGTTGTAACAAAAAAATTAACTAACATTTATGATAAATAACTTGGAAAAACTATTTGTAAAAAAAGAAAAACAAATTAAAATGTAATTAAAATTCAAGATGTATATTTTAAAAAATTAAATTTAAACATTAATCATAATAAGAATAAAGTTTATGGTGATTATTTGTAAAACATATAAATTTTAAGAATTAATTAATACAAAATTAAAATTTAGAATATCTATTTGTAAAACACACACAACAATTGTATTAATCAAATGCTTTAAAAATTGGTCCTATCTTTAATCCTGTCAAAGCAATGGATCAAATGTCAAACCAATCGATCCGTAGTCGTTTTGGTTTGACTTACTATGTATAAAAAAATAAAAATATATCTAAATATTTAACATGATATCTATTAAAATATCTAATATTGAATTGCCTTAATAGTAAATTCTTTAATCTAAACTTAGTGAGAGTCAACTTAAATTTTTATTAATTATATATATTTTTATATTAATAATAATTTGTGAATATATTTTTATAATTAAATAATAATTATTATATATCCTAAAAAATAATATAATATATATAATGTTATTTTTATATAAAAGCTATATTTATATATATATATATATATAAATATAGCTTATATATATAATCATATCTATGGAAAAGATGTGAAAATGTTGGATCGTTGTATGGGTCTATGGGATTTTATTTCAGTACATTTTTATCTTAGAATGGTTAGCGTCATTTTACATAAATAATAAATTTTAAAGAGTCTTTAAAAAATACATAATAGTTTTTTAAACATGCTACCAACCCAAACTAGAGTACTAAACTTCTATAAAGGTTGGGTTAGTACAAAAAAAATAGGTGTATAAGAGGCAACAAATTCAAATTTGGACTAAAATTATAAAGTAGTTAGGATTGATTCTGGTCAAAACATTTTTTTCCTACTTTTTATCTCATTATTTATTTTCATAAAATCTAAACAAACGAAATTAATATTATAAAAATATTGAAATTAGTAATTAGTTATAATATAAACTATAAAGTAAAATACATAGACATCCTGAGATTACCTAACACCCCTCTATATTTGAACCCTAGGTAAATCCTCATTATTATTTTTATTTTCATTACACATACTACTTCTAAGGTATTACTTTTATTATCCCTACATTTACTCTTATGCCAAAAATAAGTCTACATCAAACCCTCGTAGTTGGAAAAAATATACATGGATACTAAATGTAATAAAGACAAACTTTAAAGAATACGTGTAATCTACTGTAAAATATACGAATGAAAAATAATTCTAAAAGACAAATAGAAAGACACTAAAAAAGATTAGACAAATGCATAAAAAGCAAATATAGGAGAGGGCAAAAGCACTTTTGAAATGGGTTGCATGGGTTTTAAACACCAACTTTTTTTAATGGTCTTATTATATGATGAAGCAAGGGGCCCTTTGCTAGATAAAACGCAAACTAACATGCAATTTATGTCATGTAAACAACTTACATGTCACATGGGAACCCTTCGGTTCCCCACTTATTCTTCTTCTCCTCTACTCCAAAACAAGGAATCAACACAACCACCATCAAAACCTCTTTTTTAATTGGAAGATATGAGATAAGTTGACATGATCATCAACCATTCCCTTATTATTTCACCAAACATACAGATATACATCTATACCACAAAAACAAAATGTTTCAAATGTCCCATAAGGAGACCCATCATTAATTAACATTGTTCACACCCACATATTTTCCTCTCTTTTTTGTTCTTTTCCATCAATTTAGTTTAATTTAATGTATAAAGTAGATACTTTAATTTGTTCCTTCTCCTCTGTCTTTTTAATGTTTATTACTTTTTAGTCAATTCTATCCGCATTTCTTGTCTAAATTTTAATTAATTTACATATTTTTAACTAGTATGCATTTAATTTATTGCAGGCTAAAAATGAACAAAAAAAATATACATTACAAATGACAAATTTTAACCATTATTTGCTAAGAACACCGGTTAAAAAGGAAAAAACATTTGTTATTGTATTCTATAATTTTTAATTAAGCTCTTTATGATTTTTAAAATTCTTAATCAGTTCCCCATTGTATTCTATAATTTTAAAAAGGAAAAAACATTATGATTTTTAAAACAATCTTATAAAAACTAAAAAAAAAAAAAGTTATTATATTTGTTGATCGGATAGCATGCATAAATTATATAAATCTATCTCTTATAAAAAATATTGAAAAAAAAATATAAAAGTATATATTAGAATAACTTTAGGAGGGGATTTAATTAAGATGGTTGTTGAGCTTAAGAAGTTTCTTCTCAAGATCTCCCATCACACAAATAAATATCTAAAAAGATAAGATATTCATCACAAGAACTATTAAGATTCTCTTTTTTTTTTTATAGACAAATATTAATTGTTAATCTGATGGTTTTGCTAGAAGAAGGATATTTGAATTCATGACCTCTGGACTCTTTTTCCTCTTTCTTTCTATATGTGTGGATTTTATCATTAGATCAACACCAACCTTATAACCTTGTTAACATTCCCATTTCTTAAAACATGTAACACATGGGATGAGTTTATCATTAGAGTAAAAAATTATTGGATTCAACTTAAAATTATAGAACCACAAAAAAAACTTAAAATTCATCAATAAATTTGTCTGATATAACTTTATCTCTAATACAAATAATTTACCCAAGAGAATTGCCATGAAATAAGAGAGACCACTCCCCTAACCTCTTAATTGTGTAAGGGAAATTTGTTTCAAGTTATGGTGTCATCTTTCTAGGAATCTCATTCCTAGAAATAATAAAAATGAAAATATTATATATGGGTAAATATAAAATTGTATTTGGTTATTTTTTATATTCCTTGGAAAGTTTTTAAATGTTAAGTAAAAACAAAAATAGAAGTTAAATATGTATTATAAGTAACTTTTAATATTTTCATGAAAATATAACTTTCTCACCTCTTTACCATGAGAATAAAAAGTAAAAAAAAAAGTGAAGTTAAAACATTCTTAAGAATAAAATATGCTAAGGAATGAAATTTCAAAACTTTTAACAATTATAAAAATATTATATTCTTATGTCTACATTCCCAATAATGATGTTTTAGTCCGTGAAACAAACGTCTCTTAAGTAAAGATAAACTATCTTTATGCCATATTTCTTAAGGTCTTAAATGGGTTTCACTACTATACTATACTGCCTATACATTAATTATTTTATATAACATAAATATATTATATTTTACTTTTATGATATAAATATCATTTTATACTAACTCAGGTTGAGCACTAGCATAAGCACATTTTGTTACAATTGAGGGTTCTTCATTGGAAAAAGGGAGAAAAGATCCACATGTTGATGTCCTAACATCATACATTAAACATATATTATATATACATGCACAAGTTATAAGAAAAATGTTTATTAATGGACGCTAAGATGAGTTATTAATTTCATTATTCAAAATATTTAAATTAGTAACAGTGCAATTTATATGAATTATTAATTTTTCAAAAATATATTATAAAATTATATTATAAAAAAATATATCATAAAATTTAGTGGCTAAAATTAGCAAGATAAAAATATTTTTTATCACTAATAATAAAATGCATTTATTTAAAAAATATGCCAGAGAATATGTTACTATGATTTCTCCTATACAAAACTTTTTTTTAATCTGATATCATTTGCTTTGAACACAAATAGATTAATACCAATATTTAAGCTGTTTTATAATGGGTCTGCGTTGTTGATGTCCAAATCATCAAGAATTTACTCATTACTACTTTATTATATTATATTTAACGTTACACTTAAAGTTATGATTGAATGTCACATAAAGTCATGAATGTCAGTGTAAAAATTTATTGTATACCAATTAAAATTATATTATATTATATTTAAAGTTACACTTAAAATTAAATGGTATTTCATTTTTTTAATACAAAATAATAAAATAAATCAATTATTTTATAATTTACTCCAAAAAAATCATTTTCATAAGATTTAAGTATATAAAATACTTTGAATTATTTTACATATAAAAAATTAAATTAAAATTAAAAAGAATAAATGCACTAATGTGACATATGATAGTAGTATAACTTTTCAAATATAACAAACTTTATACTTAATTATGTCCCTCTATTTTTTTAATTTTTCATATTTCACTTGTCTATTTTTAAATAATGAAATTATGTTTTTAATTTTTAGAATTATTTGACACACGACAATAACATCAATATATTCCTATGACTATGACGTATCAATCAATGTATATCATTAACGTAAATTCACCAACAATCAGATGTAAAATTAACAATTTCAAAAATTAAAAGCGCAATGATATGATTTAAAATAAAAAGATATAATGAGAAATTTAAAATAATAAAGAGACGTAATTAAGTCTAAACTTTAATAATGTATATAGGAAACTAAACTTAATATTAGTATAGATGAATAGATTCCTTGTTTAGTGTGCTGTGTTTGTGAGATACAAAATGCAATTTACAATCTTTCTTAGCATCCAATAATGCTTCACATGACCACACGTCTTTACACGAATGATTGACACGTTTGAGAATGGCAGTGGAGAAAGTGAAGGCGGTTGTGATTATTATAAGTGCTTAGTGCACGCCAAGAATCTTTTTTGTGAGTTGGGATTCTGGAATGGCTTGTTTTTAACGTTTGTTTTAAAATTATTAAAATATTTTAATAAGTTTTAAAATAGTCATAAAGGAATTAAAAAAGAAAATGTCATGAACTAATATCATGATACATTTAACATATATTTTAAAATAATAATATGTATGAAAATATGAAATATTTTCCTAACTAATGTCACTAGAGTATTTGTGCAAAAGAAAGAAAAACTTATTATTCTAAATATATTGCATAAGTTTTATTTTTCATATACACATGTTTACATAATTTTTTGTTCATAATTACCAAACCATTTAAAGTGGCTCCTTCACGTGGTCATGTTCAAAGTTTTAAGTGGAGGTTTCTTTGAGCAAATTAGCTAAATCTTACAAATACTTGTTTGATCAAACACTTACTCACACTTTATAGGATATTAACAAAATTTTACTTTTGTTGCATTGGTGTTATTTCATTGGTTCTCATCTTTGTTATATAGGGACAAAAAATTTATTGGTGTACCCATGTTCTAGGATGATTTTAATGAGGTATTATCTTTATACTAAACATGTGAGGATTTAAATTATTTTATAGAGGGTAAAAAAATTGACGCAACTGAAAAACATTATACAATTGGAGGCTTTAAAAATTTTTGTGTTGTCTTATTCAACTTTTTAATGGAAAATGACGGCCTTAGATTTGAGCTTGGATCTCATGCACCTGTGTGCTTCTCATAATTTATTTATATATTTATTTTAAGAGAAAGGCAATTAATTGAGTTGGTTATAAGAAATTGATTTTGTATAATTGATTATGATTAAAATTGATTGAGATTATGTGATTTATATTTGAATGATTTTATTATAAAATAATTTCAAAGTAAAATTTAGTGACAAATTATTTATTCAACGCAAAAGTTATTCTAAATTGTTTTAATTTGGAATTTATGTCGCACTTGGTTTTTATTTGTGAATCAAATTATCAAGTATGGATGAAATGCTAAAGATAGTTAGGAATATGTTTTGCCCTCACTTTGTCACTCTTGTTTTTTGCATCATTTGGGTATTATGAATTCCAACAGGAAGGAGATTATGGGTATTCTTTGCATTGTTAGGTTAGCTACTCTGTGGTGCATCTAGTTGGCTAGGAACTCTTTGGTGTTTCAGGGAGTGACCTTCAATCCTAAACAAGTTTGGCAGAATTCTTTGCAAAGATCATGGTTATGAATCCAGAGGATTAATAAGAAATCGTAAGTTTCCTTTTATCAATGGTGTACTCAACCAAATTATTGTTTTACTTTGTTTAGGTAGTGAACGTTTGATTTCTATGGCATTGGAATGTATTTATGCTTTGGAAGGTCTTTTTGTAATATGTAATGCTTGTACTTTCATGTTTCTTTAATCTGTAATTGCTTTGGAGTGGTATTGTGTAATCTGCGATAGCTTAGGGGGGTATTATTTTCTGTAAGGTTGATTTTTTCGGATCTTCTGTAATCTGTAATTGCTTTTATGGGTATTTTGTCCTGTAAGGTTGATATTTTGACACTTTTGTAATATGCAAATACTATTCTGTCATCTCTTGTGACAAAATGAGGTATTGTTCCCTGTTGAATAAATTTTGCCTTTTCAAAAAGTTGTTTCAATTTATAATATGGACTAAAAATTAATTATGAATTCTTCTCCAATAACCAAACATGTCAAAATTTGTCTGAGATTAATTGAGTCTATAATAAATTTTCAAACATAAAACTAAACATACACTTACTCATGCAATGCAAGGACTATTTTGTATATTAATTAAAACAGTTTTTTAAGTATAAATTTTGTTTCAATTACAATAATATAAATAAATAATTTCACACACTGAAATGTTTTAATTACTTTTAGTTGAGCGGATAGGGACTTTATAGTCATTAGAGGGAATGAAGGTAGGTAGTTTTGTTATTATGTTAATACCTTTGTAATAAAGTACAATTAGCCTCTAAGGGCTATAAAAACAGTTTTTTCATTGAGTGATGTAATTCCCAATCTTTCGTTAATAATACTCCATGTTCCTTTCATTTACTTTTTCTCAAATTCTCAGTTTCATTCTTTCCATGTCTTAGTATTTCAAATATGCAGATTTTATTTTCATAAAAAATTGCACGAGAGAGCTTGGGTTGGGATTAATTCGTGGGAGTGTTATTTGTGAATCAAATAATGAGTTCTGCAAAAATTTGATATTGAGAAGTTTACCGACAAGAATGATTTCAATTTATGGAGAATGAAGATGAGGGATTTGTTGGTTCAACAAGGATTGGCACAGGCACTCAAAGAGAAGAGTTTGCGAGCTAACATGCTAGAAAAGGAGAAGAAGGAGTTGCTCGACAAAGCCCATATTGCCCTAATTTTGTCTCTAGGTGACAAGGTTCTAAGGGAGATATCAAAGGAGAAATTTGTTATTGTTATTTGACTGAAACGGGAAAGTATGTACATGACCAAATCTTTGCCAAACAAGTTATTCTTGAAGCATAAATTGTACACCTTTAGGATGCTTTCTGGAAAAACTTTCGAGGATCACTTGGATGATGAGGATCAAGTATTGCTTATGTTTAGATCATTACCAAGTGAATTTGATAGCCTTTCGGATACTCTCATTTATGGAAGAGATACACTATCATTGGAGGAGGTGCAAATTGCTCTGTGTCTGAAGGAATTGAAGAGGAAGTCAAAGGGAAAGAGTGATCAAGAGGTTGAAGGCTTGTACATTAGAGGTAGATTAGAGAAGAAAGGTCAAAGGAACAAGAAATAGTCAAGATCCAAATCCAACGATGGGAAAATCCTTTCTGACAGTGAAGAACACCTCAAGAAGGAGTTCCCTAAGTACAAGAAAAAGGGGAAGCAAGGAGATAAAAAGGACCATAATAGTGATGTTGGTGTTGCTTATGAAGGAAATGAGAGTGTTGATGTTTTGTGTGTTTTTGAGGTTGGAGGTAAACCAGATTGGGTCTTGTACTTTGGATGCCCTTTTCATATGTGTCCCAACAAAGAATGGTTCAGTTCATATGATGGAAACCACAAAGGGCAAGTTCTATTAGGTGATAATAAGGGTTGGAAAGTGATGAAAAATGGAACTGTAGAGCTCAAGCTTGCAGATAGTTCAATAAAAACTCCGCAAGATGTGAGGCATGTGTTTGCCTTGAGAAGGAATTTGATTTCCCTTAGAATACTTGACAAGCAAGTGTTTGTGTGTAAAGGTGAAAGTGGAGTCCCCAAGGTCACTAAGGGTTCTATGATGTTCATGAAAGGAAAGTTGGAGCATGGCATGTATAATCTCAAAAGAATACTACTAATGTCATAATTGCTACAATAAGTGAGAAGAAGAAATCTCAAGTATGTCTATGGCACAAGAAACTTGGCCATATTAGTAAAGGAGGATTGAAAGAACTCAGCAAACAACACTTTCTTGGTAAGGACAACATTGATGCATTTGATTTTATGAACATTGCATCTTCGAAAAGGTCAAGAGGCTGAAATTTGCCACTACTTTTCATCACTCAAAAAGGACTTTAGACTACATCTACGCTGATCTATGGGGTCCAACAAGGGTTGCATCTCACAGTGGATCAAGGTATTATTTATCCATCATTGATGTTTTTTTAGAAATGTGTGGATTTATATTCTAAAAAATAAAAATGAGGCATTTACAAGGTTCAAGGACTAGAAGGCACTTGCTGAGACTCAGACTAAAAGGAAGGTGAGGAAGTTCAGAATTAATAATGGTTTGGAGTTTTGTTCTCATGAATACAACTAGTTTTGCAACAGAAATGAGTATAAACTGTGGTGGACAAAGAAGAGTCACCCTTAAGTGCTGATTAACAAGTATGTGGTGTTCAGTGAATAAAAAATGTTCCACTTAGAGGTGTGCAAAAAAACTAGTTCAAATCGAATTGGTTTTGAACCGAACCAAACTGTACTATTTTTTAGTTAAATCAGTTTAACAAAAATTAACTGATTGTTTTTAAAACCAGTTCAATTCTAATTGAATTGTTTTTAAACCAATTTGGTTTGAAGCAAACTAATTTTAAAAATAGTTCAGTTTACTAGTTTTATAAAAAAATCATTTTCTTTACATCTTATACCGCTGTGTAATTTTTCGCTTCCTAGAAATACACTACCTCAAGATGCCCATACCATTATGGTCATGCTCACAACATTGTGGGAAATGCATTAACTGAAAAAAAATCAGTTCCAAATTCAATTACAAACTAGTTCAATCTAGAATTGGTTTGAACTAGTTCTGAACCAGTTTAAAACCAATTTTATAAAAATAGTTTGGTTCTGAAGTAGTTTTGTAAAATTATTTGCTTTTTAATTTTAAGAACCAAACTATTTTAAACAATTCAGTTCAATTCAATTTTTTTAAAAAAAAATGGTTTCGCCTATCCATACTTCCACTCAAAGGAACCCTTGGGTCAAGGGAAAATAGAAGTGGCTGAACATAATAATGTTAAATTGGAGGTGAAGCATCTACAAGACTCAAGTAATGCAGAG
Source organism: Psophocarpus tetragonolobus (assembly GCA_037954015.1). Classification (NCBI taxonomy): domain Eukaryota; kingdom Viridiplantae; phylum Streptophyta; class Magnoliopsida; order Fabales; family Fabaceae; genus Psophocarpus; species Psophocarpus tetragonolobus. The sequence continues at coordinate 31,829,599 of CM075694.1, forward strand.
GTTAAAATTGAAGAACAACAGCAAGGTAACACCAACCTTAACCTAGTCTACAAAATTATATGTTGGTAAGAGATAGAGAAAGAAGAGTCATAAACCCTCCAAACAGATTTGGATATGTAGAGATGGTTGCCTTTGCGTTGAATGTTCTGAAGACATTGAGGGAAAGGAACCTGAAAGTTATATGGAAGCTGTAAATAGCAAACAATTCCAGAATTGGATTATTTTTATGAATGAGGAAATGGATTTTCTACATAGGAATGAAATATAGACTCTTATGGATAAGCCGAAAGGAATCAAGTTGATCAGCTGCATATGGCAATTCAAGCTGAAAAATGAAATTCCAAGAGTTGAAAAGGCCATGTTCAAAGTAAGATTGGTTGCTAGTGGGTTCACACAGATGGAAGGAATATATTATAATGAGGTTTTCTTCTGTGGTGAAGCATACCTCAATCCGAATGATGCTGACTTTAGTTGTTCAGATGATATTTAGATAAAACAAATGGATGTTCAAATAACTTTTCTACATGGTGAACTTGAGGAAAAGATCCATACGACTCAACCAAAAGGTTTCATACAAAGGGGAAAGAAAACAAGGTGTGTCTGTTAAAGATATCAAATCCATGGTCTTAATCTATTCCCAAGGCAATGGTATAAAAGGTTTGATACCTACATTGTGCACATTAGATTCAAAAGATGTGAATATGACAACTACTTGTATTTTAAGGAAGTTGAAGGAGGTCTTTTCATTTACCTACTCCTCTATGTAAATGACATGGTGATTTCTTGCAAAAGCAATAAGCAAATAGACAAGGTGAAATTGATGCTAGAGAGTGATTTTGAAATGAAGAATATGGGAGTTGCAAGTAAAAGTCTAGGTCTGCATATCACTACATACAAGGTGAGAGGACTGTTGAAAGTAAGCCAAAAATATTACATAGGCAATGTCCTAAAAGACTTTAGTATGGATCAATCTAAGCCTGTTATGACTCCCATGGCACAATATTTGAAGTTTTCACATTAGGACTCACCAAAAACTGAAGAGGAAGTTGCTTACAGAAAGTGCCCTATGCTAATGTTGTAGGTAGCCTCATGTATGTTATGATATGCACGTCTTGATTTGGCTTATGCAGTTAGCTTAGTGAGTAGATACATGGGAAAACTAGGGAAAAGACACTAGGAAGCACTAAAGTTGATTTTTTGATATTTGAAAGGCACATGAGAAGTTGGTTTGTTGTATGCTAAGCATGAAAGTATGGTAAGTGATGTTACTAGATTTGTTGATTCTGACTATGCTGAATGTCTTGATACTAAAAGGTCATTAACAAGATATGTGTTCAGATACTATGGTAACACTATAAATTGGGAGTGCAACCTTCATCATGTGGTGTCTTTGTCCACTACTAAAGCATAATTCATTGCTCTAACTGAGGTTGTAAAGGAAGTTTTATGAATGAAAGGAATGGCTAAAAGTTTGCATGCTAGAGAAGGGGTTCCAAAGGTATTTGGTGACAACCAAAGTGGTATACAATTAGCAAAGAATCATATGTATCATGAAAGAATGAAGCATATAAATGTTAGATTCCATTTTGCGAGAGAGATCATTGCAAGTGGATGAATGATTCCGGAGAAGGTTTGTACTAACGGCTGCCCATGATATTCACAAAGAGCATTTTTAGTAACTTCAAATCTTTAGGTCTTTAAATATTTATATGTTTAATAAATGATAAGCACTCTTATTGGGGTAGGTTTTCTTCATTCTATAATGATTTTGTTTCTTGAGATATTTGTAAGCATTAAATATAATATTATTGTCTTTTAATCAAAGGTTTTAAGGTCGAATTTGCTGCCCATGATGCTTCTACAAAATTCGAACATAATCATGTCCAATGGATGATACTTGTAATTAAACAAAAAAATATGTTTAAGGTTGCATTTGCATAGATTGTAAATAACACATAAAACAACATATATAAATTTATTTTTATTTATATTGAATCTTTATTTGACTTATTTCTATTATTAGTTGAAAAAATAAAAATCAAAACAACTTTTAATAGGCTTAATAATTTTGAAAATAAGATATTCTCATTAAAAATATAATTTATCCTCTTGTTTTATTATATAATATTTAATATAATGCTAATGTTTCAAAATTATAATTCTATTTATAAGCATATATTTAAAAAATATTAAATATAAATATCAATACAAGAAATATGCGTAAGATTTAAAATCTAATTAATATCAAGCAACCTACTAAAAAATATCAAGATATTACTATATTTTAATATTCAATTTTTAAAATTAAAAAAAGATATTTTCTCTAACTTTTCCCTTCCATTTATTGCGTATCAATGCAATTTTATATTTCATCTTCTTTGTCTTCCATTTTATTGTTTGCTTACATATAAACTAATTTAAATTAAAAATAAAAATTATGCTTTTGATTTCCTTAATGTAAGACACATTTATCTAATTCACATTTCTTAAGAAAATTAGTTAATTTAGTTGAGAACACTAAATTTAAGGATACCTCCCAAAATTATCCTTAATTTTATGATAAAAAAGCTCATGGACTAAGAATATAAAGGCTCTGAGAGTGTAAAGTGGTGCATGAGAATTAAACTTCTAATTTTATTGGGATACTTCATCTTTCTCTTTTTAGTTAATTACTTTCTACTTAATATAGTAATAAATGTATTTTAATCCTATCATTCAATATTTTTAGGGATGTAATTTATAATGAAGTAATTAAGAAAGAGATATAATATGACTTAGTTGATTAAAGAATGAGAGTGGTGACAAAAGTTCAAAGTTTGTTCCTCATCACTAACATTATAATCATCACTAACATTAGTTTGATCTATAAAGTAAGTAATTTGAGAATAATTAATTGAATGTTTCATAGTTACTTTAAAAGTATCATTCTAAACCAGATATATTTTTTTTTTCAATTTTCTTAAGAAGTGTGAATTAAGTAAATAAAATTTATAAGACGACCTTGTAAATAGGGATGACAAAAATACTCATACTAATGAATATCATTTCAAATCTGCCCCAATTTTGACGAGTGTTAGTCACTTTGACTTGGTATGGATACATGTATTACCTGATGTAATAAACAAGGTATGAGTATGAATATGTGACTACTCGCCTCGTACTCAAACTCATATCTGCCCTATTATAATCTTAATAATTATATAATAAGTTTAAAGTTATATATTTAATTAAAAATTTTAATTCTTAAAATTTAATTTATAATTTCTTGTTATTAATTATTTTTATATACTTTTTAAATTAAAATATAATTAATAAATTAATATATATAATTTATTTAATAATAAATAAGTAAATTTAAATTGTAAAAAATAATATAACGGGTAACCGCGGATATACTAAACCCAAAAATACTCAACAAAAATGGGGATTGGGATTAAAAACTTTTTACATTGACAATGCATGGACATAGAGAGATAATTCATTAATGTTTGTAAATTTTTATAAGTAGGAATGATAGTGTAAAAAATTTTACATTAAATAATGACATCTTTTATATATGGTAGGTTTGTTGACTTTACAATTAATACTTTAAACATTAGGTAAACAAAGAATTGTAATTAACTTGTATTATAAAACTTTTTTATATTAACTAGATATAGATATTAAACTCAAACTATTTTTCAAAATTATCCTAAATGTAGTCTTCCAACTAACTATTTAACAATGTGAAGTGAATTTAGATATGTCGTTAAATAATATTTATTGAAAAATTTATTAAATAATTTTATAATTAAAATAAGTGTTGAAATATTACAAAAAGATCATACTGTTGGTCAGTGAGTAATAAACGTATCTTTAAAAGAAATTAATTTTACCTTAAACTTTGAGAAAACAATTAGCTTATGTTTAATTAAATGGAAAGTGAAGTGTGAAAAGTTATTAATGTTAAAAAAAATAAGGAGAAAAAAAGTATTTTCCTAATTCAGAATTAAAAAAAGTAATAAAAAAATTACCAAGTGAGTTTTACTTTTTTTCCTTTCCATTTAAAAGAGTCATGAAAAGTAAAAAAAAAATATAAAAAAAAATTGTACTTAAAATTATTTCTTAGGATGGTCAAATATATAAAATGTCATAAAGAAACAATTATTTTTCTATCATTTATTATTTTAAAAATTTGTGTGATAAATAATTACTTTATAAATACATAATTTCATGTAAAAAAAATACTTTGTAAGTCAAGAATTTAAAATGTAAAATTTCTATATAAATTTTAAAAATTTATATATTGTGATACTTAATTATAAGTTTTTTTCTTGATATAAAGTTTTTTTATAATGTTATCATTAAATTTCGATAATTAAAAATTATATATTGTGAGATTTATTAAATAAAATAAAAAAATAAAAACTATTTTTTCCCAAAATCAATTAATAAATATATAATTAATTTTATAATTATAATCACTTTAATTTTGTAACTTTTTTATATCAATTTCTTTTTAACATAACAGTTTGAATTTTCACTTTATTGTATTTTTTTCATTACACTTTCTTTTATTTTTCTTCTATGCAACCGGACACATCCTTAGATAAAAAAAAATAAAAATCAATCTAAACATTAGACCATTAAAAAAACTGAAAGAATTAATAAAGGTAAAAGATAATATTACATCTTTAAATAAGATATATGAAAGATAGAGTACTCAATACCCAAGCAAATAATTGAATAAAAAATAGAGTAGCCTATAAGGTGAATCAGCGGTGAAATAGTGCGTTTATTAAAAAGATTACTCATAATATTAAATAGATAATTAAGGTAAATAATAAGTGATGATAATGATTATCCTTAACATTTTAACTCTAAAGTAATACACAAAATGGAAGCAAAAGCCGGCACACACGGACATTCCCCGTGCCCATATGTGCTGTACTACTATCACCTCATTCCTTTAATACTTGGCCGCCACATTTATTTTTTTAATTCCCATCAACACTTATAATCATTTATATTTATTTTCTCATAACATTTAAATTTTATATCTCTTTTAAAATTTAAAAATTATCTATTTTACTTCTTCTATTTTATTAACAATATCATAATTACTAGATTCAAAATTTAATACATTTAAAAGTTCTCATTTCTTCTTTGAATTTAGGTCTTCCTTCACCTCACAAACTCATTAAGTTGTCTTCATTTGTATGTCTTTTTTTTTTAAATTATTGAAATGTTAATAGTTATAAAGAAACTAACATTGAATTTTGAGTCCAATATATTTTTAGGTAAGTGATGTCTTATTTTTTTAAAGAAGAAGTGATGCCTTATAAATTAGTAATAATATTTTATTAAATTAATTTTGGTAAGAAAATATGATTAAAAAAATAGGTTTTAATATAGAAATTAAGAGATATTTTTATTAATTAAAATTAATAAGTAATTATTTTTTTAAATAAAAAATAATAAAGCCTAAAAACTAAAATAATGATATTAAATATTTTATTTTTGAGAATCTAAAACTAGGATTTTATTTTTCCTTAATATGACTTTCACGTAAACTTAATCGATTTATTGGGGTGACATTGAATATGTTGCTTAAAAAGTAATTAATTAATCGATTATAAAATCAATGTTAGAAATGATTTTTATTTACATGATTATTTAATTATTTATAATTAATTATTCAGGGATCCAATAAAGTTTATATCAAAGTCTGTTTTTTAGTCGTTAAGTTTTCAATTTAACTACTTCAATAATTTACAAATTTTAAAACACTGGATAGTTTAAATTTCAGATTTTAAAATCATAAATTTTTATTTATATGATTTTTAAAATACTAATTAACAAATATAATAAACATGGATGAATGGTTGGTATAAAAATTTTTATACTAACAATTTATACCAATGAAACTATTTTAAAATAGAAAAAAAAATTAAATTCAGAAAATAAAATGTACGATTGACCAAATAAAAAAGGATTTCAGCTTTTTTTTCTTTTTCTAAAAAAACTGATCGAGTCAAGTGCGAAGCTCCCCACGTGCGCCGACACGTGGCTCGAAGTTCCAAAGATATACGTTCGTGGTCTCGCGCTCTCGCCCCAAAAAACGCACCTTATCTCTGGCACGTGCGAGTGACGCGCACGTGTCTGTAATTAGATTAGATCATTAAGTACGTACATTCCTAATTACACCACCAAATCCTTGTACTTTGGATTAATTAATTAAATTAATTAGTGGAAAGATTTAAGATCGGTGGCACATGCGGTGCACGAGCCACTCATGTGTCCGTGTCCACTTTTAATGCTGTCAACGAGCAAACGACGCCGTCAAAGCCTTAAAACCAACACGATACGTGCACACTACCGTCCAAATCCTCAAGATATGTTAAAATAGATTCATGTGAAATGACACAACAACCCCCAAATGGAAATTTTTATTTTTAATGGAAAAAAGAGATGTCTTTTGAATTCAAATTCGGACTATGGATGAACATGACTTTAATTTGGGACGTCAACCCCTTAGTTAGACCTAAAGCATCATGAGTTTGGTATTGTCCACACCACAAACACTTGTCTACGCCATAATGCTTATATATAATTTAGGTTTAACTCTACTTTTGGTTTTTTTATTTTTTAATTTTTATTCAATTTTAATCTTCTATTTTAAAACAAAGGCATTTGGTCTTTCAATTTGTAAAATTTATAATTTTGATCATCCAATCAAATTAAATATGTTTTGTTAATCCTTGTCAAATTAATATTGATTACACCATAAATAAGCAAATAACATCATATTATGTGATTAAATTTAAATTACATTAAGTTAATTTTTAACGATTGTCTAGTTTGTTAAACTATGCAAATTTGAAAAGCTAAAACGGCATCAGTGTTTTAAGCAGTAGGTATTAATGTTCTAAACATTGTTCAAATACGCAGCTAACCTCGTGAGAATAGTGTATAACTACCAATTTAACTTACATCCTTTTACAAAATCGACAATAAATTATTTCTATTGTACATGGATGTTTTTTATTTATCTTTTGTACCATCTATTATGACCCAATGTACTATGGAGAAGGTACTCCTTATATTTTCTGTTTTTATACATATATTTTTTGACTTATAAAAAAAAAGAGTTAAGGATTCATACTTTTAATTTTAGAGAAATATTAAAATAAAGTCTTCTTTAAAATTGGAAACCGAATATTTTGATTTCAAAATAGAAAAATGAAAATTATAAATTTTGAGAAAATAAAAAAACTAAATGTCTGATAAAAAATAAAATTAAAAATTTAAATAGGACAAAAATCACATTTAAGCTAAACATGTATGAAGAAAGGTTTGATCATTCACATGGTTAGGGGTAGTATCGTCCTTGCGTTGAGCGGCTATGCACCACCATAAATTCACTTTTGTATTGCTAACTACTATTATATTGGGTCTATTTTAGTAAAGAAAAGTATACAATTCCTTTATGTACAATCTTGACGATCCTTGACATTGAATAATTTATACACCTTTATCTTTGAATTACAATGTGTGCTTGAGATAAACGTGAAAATGGTATTATTTTAATAATTAATCATAAAAGAATGAATGTTTAATGAAAAGTAGTTTAAAAAAATTTAGTACCGTTTAGATAAAAAAGAACAAATTTTTAATATTATAAATAATTTTTCAGTGAAGAAGCTCTAAAAAATATTCTTATCCAAACAAACCATATACTTAGTCCGGTTGGTATATTGTTTATTCTTATTCTAATGTTGGTGCACAAGAAAAAAAAAAGGTTCTAAATCTAAATGACTACATGGAGAAGGTATGGAAAAGAAGAGAATTAGTCGGTTTCATAATTTAATTAGTATTATGAATATTGTCATCGAGTATTGTTTTTGTCTTTTTTATTATTTTTTATTTCATTCTACGTCTTTTATATTTTTATTTGTATTATATCATCTTTATGTCACGTACAACACGTATCATCATCGTTTAGCAAAGAACAAAGAATAATGTAGAATATTCTTTATTATTGGAGAGATGATGAATCTTGATATGAATGATTATGGTTATTGTTAAAAAAAAAATAAAAAATAATAATTAAAATAAATTACACAAATCATTCTTAAATTTATTTTTATTACATCAAGCTTCCTGTCATTTAATCCTACATAATTTATTTTTTTTACTTTCATTGTAGTAACCTTTTATGATTTTAATTTCATTACACTTTTTCTTAAACAAAAAAGAATACTGCATCATTAACATTCAGGGAATTAAAAGCAATATATAAAAAAAATCGTAAGTTTAATAAGGTAAATTTGAAAAAAAATATATTAAAAAACTCTATTTAAAACTTTTTTTTCTTAAACTCTCTATAAATAGTTATAATTCTTTTGAAAGAAGTTCATAGAAATTCTTTCTTCAAACTCTTCCTAATATTTGTTACAATTTATTCCAAATCTCCACTTTTAAAACACAGTTACATTAATAACAAGTAAAATCCACTAAAATTAATAAATTTGAACCATGAGAATTTCACGAAAAGAGATTTTAAAACAAATTCTATTCTAGTACTTCTTTATTGAAAATCACTAATTTCGGTATATTTCGCATTTTATTAAATGATTATCTCTTTGGTTTTTTAGAATAAGAATTTTCTTTTCTCAACACTCATCTATATAAAGAAAAAAATTAATAACACTTTTTTAACATAAACACAGTTTTTATAATTAGTTAAAATACAAATTTACATTGATTTACTTAAATTATTATTTTTGATAATTTTATAATTTGTAATAAATTTTAACTAATAATAAAATATGGGTTAAAAGTATAAGTTGAACAACTTTATCTGTAAATATAAAATACTTAGGTTTAGGGAATATAAGTGATTTTGTTTTTGTCTAAAAGAATGTATTACTCCGTAAGATTATGCTAGTTGTAATGGACATTAAATATGTAGTGCATGAATCCCAATAATAATGAAAAGAAAAGGGAAAAGAGAAGGAAGATTGAAAAGTGAGTGGTCAAAATATCGCGAGAGGGGAGGGTAGGGGACCCATGACAGAATGCAAAGAAGAAGAGAAGAGGGGTTTTGGAATTGCATACATTACATTGATGGGAGAGAGAGAGAGATGGGAGAGAGATGGGAGAGAGAGAGAGATGGGAGAGAGAGAGAGACACACACAGCTGACTCCAACGAAAACTGAGGTGAGGTGGGGGTGGGTTGCCCCATCATCTCCATTCACAGCTCACCTCTTTTGTTTTTCTCCATCCCTTTTCCACACTTGTTGCCGCATTTTTTTTATCATTCCAATACCAATTAAATATGACTTTAATAAATATATATTGTTATTATAATTTATATTAAAATTTAATTATAATTACAATTCTTCGTTCATATTAAATTTGTTGATTTTATTTAGTATTATTTTAAAAATTACATAAATGAAATTACAATAATATATGAGATTACAATAATTTATTCACACACTTTGTTAATTTATCGTCCCATTTATCTCTTTTGAAGTTAATTATGTCATACATATATAAAAAGAAATTACAACAATTTACTTAATGCTTGTTTGTTAATAGTTTTATAAAACTGTTTTCAATATTTTAGTATTTAAAAACTAAAAAACTCGTCGTTTGGGTAGTGTCTTCTGAAAATAGTTTTCGAAAACAGGTTTTTTAGTTTTTAAAAACTTAAAAAACAAGAACATTTAAAAGTAATTTTACTTTTCAATTTTCTATTTTTGTTTTAAAAACTCAAAGTACAATTAGAATATGTTGTTTTTTGTTTTATATTAATGAAATTTTAATAAATATAAACAAATTTTTCTATTTTTACATCTTCAAAACAATTTTCAAATAAACTTACCAAACAAGTTTTTTTTTCTTTCTGAAAATAATTTTTGAAAATTATTCTTGAAAACTCTTTTCAAAAACTAAAAGACAAAATCAAACCTTTAATATTCTCTCTGAACTCATACATAAGTAAAAATATCTAATTTTACACATATTAAGGAAATTAGTTAACTTCATTTAATTTTATTAATTTAATAAAAAAACTAAAATATAGTTTCTAAACTACCTTAATAATTCCTCTTGACAATTTGTATTCTATGTAAACCAACCAGTGAAACTTTATATTCCGTAATAAAAAAAAACTTTTACTTAGTTTATATTAAAACATTACTTATGATTGTTAGTTCAAGAGTTAACTTCTCTTAAAACTCATATACTGAAATTTTGAAAAGTTAATATTTTTGAAAATTTAATTAAATATTTTTTTTAAAGTTAGTATTAAATATAATTCAATTAGTTTTATATTTAAACCTAAAAGTTTTATATCCTTTTTTGTTTATACATGGGTCTAAGAGGAAATATTTAATTATATTTTCAAATATTGTAATTGAGAAAAGACATTTACGTGAGAGTAACTAATAACGTTTTGGTAAACAAAAATTAATGTAAAAAATATCTTAAGAAAGGTCTTATAAAAAAAGCAAACAAATTTTTAAATTGTGTTTGTGACGGAGGTAGTTATATGCTATATATTCATGCTACGTATTTTTTCAATTTGTTAGACACATATGACATAATATATACTTTCAAATATTTTGTTGAAATTTAAATTAAATTTCCATTCACTAATATTTGACTTTTTTCTTTTCAAAAAAATTAAATTGGTCAATTTTTTTTTTGTCTCTCAACTTACTTTTTAGTCTCTCAAATTTAGTTTGACTGGTCAAGGTTTTAAAATTTTTAAAAAAAATCGATTTTTGTTCCTGAACTTTTTATAAATTCAATTTGAAGTTTTTATTACATTTTGGACAAACATATTATTGTTTATCTATAACTTAAAATGAGTTTATGTATAAATTAAAAATAAGATTATGAAAATTAAATTTGAGAGCGCTACTAGAAAATACGTCTTTTAAAGTGGTTGTTTAAGTTTTTTAAATCAAATTTTGAACCGTTCAAATAATGGTGTGTAAAATGTAAGATATTTTAAATATGTTTGTGAACATATTTAAAAATGTTAATAGAGAGTTGAGAGTAGGAATTTCACTCTACAAGCTAGTATTTTAATTTATAATATATGAATTGATATTAATTATTTGAATATCAATATCATTTAATGCCCTTTTTGTATGTTTGAAATGATTTATCTCATGCTTTACAATGAATGACTAATGGTGATGATAATTGATTAGATAGTTTGTGACGTGGTGGATATGGCAGACTCTTGACAATAGTAGTTTAATGGCTAGGAAATTTGTAAGAAAGATAAGCATAAAACAATTATGAGACAATAGATTTTTACTTATTTATTATTTGTTGAGATAATGATTACCAATATTTTTACACAACAAATCATCTAAAGATGTAAATGAAAGGATTGAGTCTTCTTCTTGGCCACAATCTTGATTAATCAATGCCAAATTGTGTGTGAGAAAAACATTGCAACAAGTGATTGTAATTACTATTGGTTTTTTTTTTTCAACTTAAAATCAGTGTTTATAAAAAAGTGTTATTTATAAATGCTCTTTTATAAAACAATTCAAAATTGTTTATTAAAATAAGTATTTTTAACTTATTTTTTTATTTAAAAAGCTTATTCAAATACTTAAAATTTATTATAAGTATTTTTCTTATTAAAATAAATATTTTTTAAATAATAAACTCATCCAAAATCACACACAATAGAGAAGACTTGGCCAAGAGTTAATATTTACATTAAATTACACACCTCCAACTATCTACATAAATATTGAAGCTACATTTTTATACATATAAATTATATATTGTGCTTCAAATATCACCAAATATATATTTAGTTAGAATTGTTCTAGCTTAATTAGAAGTTTTGAGTAAGTAGATAAATACATTAAAATTATTGGAAAAAAAGTTTTGTCGCCCGTAATGATCTTGTTAGGCTTAAAATCCTTGTATAGGTTTATCTCTAGATAATACATATGATATAGAAAAAAAATCATTATCAAATAACCATGATAGTGAATTAAATATCATCTAAATCATCATGATATAAAATCATTTTTTCCAAACCAAAAAATTATATTGATTAAAATTCACAAAATTATAAGAAAAGTTTTAAAAGATTCAGCCATGAGAATTCTAATATTTGAATAAGTGCATAACCAAGACAAAGAATTAGAGAGAATAACACAAATGTTGAATAATTTTGGATATATATTAACTCTGCGAACTTATCTTTTAGTTAATATGATTATGAATGTGATACTCTAGTCGTTCCATAATATTTCTAATCTTATATTTTATTTTTTATCGAAAATAAGGAAAACTTACAAATAGACTAAAAAGAGTAACACTTTTATAAAATTAATGTTATATATCATCATTAGCTCAATTCTAGATTTGTTGCCTATTGATAGTATTAATATTAATATTATAAGAATATAAATGGAAAAAAATGTAATAAATAATATATAGAATTTAAAATAATAATTATTTTATGACTTAGTATTTATTTGACATTAGTTTTATAAAACTGTTTTTAGTATTTTAGTTTTTAAAAATTAAAAAATTTGTTTGGATAGTATTTTCTAAAAACAATTTTAAAAATAAGTTCTGATTTTTAGTTTTTAAAAATTAAAAAACAGAAACAATTAAAAGTAATTTTACTTTTAATTTTCTATTTTTGTTTTGAAAACTCAAAATACCATCAAAATATATTTTTTTTATTAATGAAATTCTAATAAATACGGATAATTTTTTCTATTTTTACATATTCAAATAATTTTCAAATAAAACTTGTCAAATAATTTATTTTTCTTTCTAAAAATAATTTTTAAAAACTCTTTTCAAAAACTTTAAAAAAAAACTACACCAATCAACCTCTTTAGTTTTTCTTTAGGAAGATTGTATAAAATATGAAGTGTTCTGCTTCCATGAATAGACGGGTTTTTCTTGTAAAGAAAAAGATAAAATAATAATTTAAGAAGTTTGGAACGTTTAGGGTGTAAATTGAATTTTTGAACCGGATAACATTATCACATGTAACGATGTAAAAAATATATATGTATTAAAAAAATTATAAAAAGTGAAAATAATATATTGTGTGGATGGATGTATAATATCTTTAAAATGATGGTGAGAAAGTATTTTTTTTTCAAGAAACCTGAAGTGTTTAATTAGCATCGCGGTAATGTTTAAAATAAATTCTCAGTGAATTCAATTACAAAAAGGGCCACACCGAATCAGATAATACCACTCCAAAAAGATTGTTTTACTTATAAAAAATGATTTATTTGTTTATAATTTCTTTCTAAAAGAAATTTAGAAACGTCTTTAAATATTAAGACGATCAATTTTGTACATAATATTTTTTTAAATTGTTAATATTTGTTTTTCATAAGTTAGACTTATGATATTTTAATGATTTATTTTAAAAATTTTATAATATAACTTCTTTTATATTTTGATATTGTCCTTTTCTAATTTATAAAAATGTGCTATTTTTAAAATAAACTTATTCATTTATCTTAAAGTCTTATTCGTTGACTAAAATAAATACTTATTTGAAATATTACAAATAAACTTCTTTTATATTTTGATATTGTACTTTTTTAATTTATAAAAATGTGCTATTTTTAAAATAAACTTACTCATTTATCTTAAAGTCTTATTCGTTGACTAAAATAAATACTTATTTGAAATATTACAAATAAAGAGGCTAAATCTTAGAAGAGTTCCATAAACATCTCTAATCATCACAAATATTATATAATATATTTTTAAATTCATCATCACATCTACATTTTTTTTAGAGTTGATGAAAATAGTACATATTGAAAGTCTCACATTATTCAATGTAAGTTAGAAAAAAGTTTCACACATCACCTAAGATGAATAAGAGAGTAAGTGAATTATATTATATAATGAACTTAAAGTCCATAGTGTCAAAGTGCACCCATAAAAAACATTTTAAGCTTATGGTTCAGTAGAATATTCTTGGTATGCTCTACGATTGTAGTCTAGTATGATCTTCCACATTAGAAAAGAGTAATTCCTTGTGGTTGGAGAATCATCTATTGTGAAATGACATTCTAAGATATATTTTTTTTATTACAGAAAAATACATCATATATGTAGAGCAGTAGAGAGAATATATCTCTGGAAACAAAAAACTGCTCAATCCCTATAACTAAGCTAATCCCTCTAACTAGTCTTGGAAATTAGCTAATGCAATAAATCAACCTATATTTGGTAATTTACTCTACAGTGAATCAATTAGAAATCTCTTTGATAATTTACTATACAGTGAATCAATTAGAAATCTCAACATTCCCCTTCAAATTGGTGCATAAATGTCAGTCAGGCCCAACTTGCTTAGAAATTTGGAGAACACTGGTTTTAGAACTGCTTTAGTGAGAATATCAGTCAATTGATCTTCTGTTATGATCTTAGGCAACTCTAAAATCTTCTTATCCAACTTTTCCTTGATAAAAAATTTGTCTACTTCAACATGCTTTGTGCGATCATGTTGTACTGGATTATGGGCAATATCACATGCAGTTTTGTTGTCACAATACAGCTGGATTAGTTGCCTAGGAGGGTATCCCAAATCTTCCAACAATAACTTTAACCATAATGCTTCACATAGACCAAGTGCTATACCTCTAAATTCAGCTTCTGCACTTGAGCGGGCCACCACATTTTGTTTTTTACTCCTCCAAGTTACAAGGTTTCCTCCTACAAAAGTGAAATAACCTGAAGTAGACCTCCTGTCATCTATGGCTTCAACCCAATCTGCATCTGTATATACATTTATTTCTTGATAATCAATGTGTTTAGTGAACAAAATACCCCTTCCAAGTGCAGATTTCAAATACCTTAATATGTGCATGACAACATTCATATGTTTTTCTCCTGGGTTATGCATGTACTGACTAACAACACTTAATGCATAAGTAAGATCTGGTCTGGTATGGGCCAAGTACATTAATCTTCCTACAAGCCTTTGATATCTTCCTTTGTCAACCGGTATTTGATTTGGCTCAAGACACAATTTCAATCCTTCTTCAATAGGAGTAGTAGCAAGACGACACTCTTCCATCCCTGTTTCACGCAAAAGATCTAGGATATATTTTCTTTGGGAGAGAAATAGTCCTGTTTTTTATCTGGAAACTTCTATCCCCAGAAAATATTTCAGAGGACCAAGATCTTTCATTTCAAATTTTCCAAATAAATAGCTTTGTAGAGCTTTCTGTTCTTCAGGGTCATTTCCAGTAACAATCATATCATCTACATATATGATAAGAGCAATAATCTTACCGTGTTGTTTCTTTAGAAACAAGGTATGATCAGGATTGCTCTGATGATAGCCAAAAGCAGTCATTGCCTCTGAAAATCTTCCAAACCATGCCCTTGGAGATTGCTTCAAGCCATACAATGATTTCTTTAATTTACACACCTTTTGACTATGCTTCTTTGGAACCATACATCCTGGTGGCAGTTCCATATAAACTTCTTCAGATAATTCTCCATGGAAGAAGGCGTTCTTTACGTCAAGTTGTTATAACGGCCAATCTAAGTTTACTGCTAGAGATAACAACACTCGAACTGTGTTGAGTTTAGCCACAGGAGCAAATGTCTCTGTATAGTCTACCCCATAAGTTTGAGTGTAGCCCTTTGCTACTAACCTTGCTTTTAGCCTTTCAATTGTGTCATCTGCTTTGTACTTTATAGCATAAATCCATCGACATCCAACTGGTTTTTTTCCTAGTGGACAGTCAACAAGTTCCCATGTTTCATTTTGTTGCAAGGCTTTCATTCCTCATTCATCGCATTTTTCCAGCGTGGATCAGCCAAGGCTTCCTGTACATAGTTAGGAATAGCAATAGTAGATAATTGATTTACAAATGACTTATTTGATTTAGACAAACGGTGGTAGGAAACAAAATTATTCATGGGGTATCTAACCTTACTAGAAAGAGTGGGCTCATAAGTGAGTTTAGGAATACCTCTAGTCTGTCGTTCTGATAGTTGTTTTTTTGTTGGCACAAGATTAAGGGCATCCATGACAGTAGATGATTGGTTTGGTGTGTCATCAAAAGGAGTCATACCAAGTTCTGTCACCACCTCATAATGTAAAGTCCCATTTATTTCACTTTCCATCTCATCCGTACAACTTGATTGTAAGTTATCTGCACAAGAATTATCGTTGCTGCAATTTACCTTTAAATGGTCTTTCTGAAGATATACATATTCTTGGCAATTATAGTCTAGAGTTTGCAGTTCTTTATGGTTTTCCCCCTGAAGTGCAGATTCTGAAGAGAAATACATTATTTGTTCATGAAAAACAACATCCATGCTTATAAACATCCTTTTAGTTGAAGGATGGTAACACTGATACCCTTTTTGGTGTATAACATATCCAAGAAACACACATCGTAAAGCTCGAGGTGCCAATTTGTTTGGGTTCTTTTGAATATGCACGAATGCTACACAACCAAAAACACGAGGAGCCAAATCTGTACTACCAAGGGCAACCACTTTGTTCAGGAGAGTCTGTAGTGGCATTTGAAACTCATTAGAGCTAGAAGGGATACGATTTATGACATATGTTGCCATTGTGAGAGCCTCTCCCCAATAAGAGAAAGGCATATGGGCCTCTAATAATAAAGAACGTACCACCTCTAGTAAGTGTCGATTTTTTCGCTCGGCAACACCGTTTTGTTGCGGTGTATTAGGACACGTAGTTTGATGAATAATCCCATGTACTTCCAAGTACCTCTTGAGGTCTAACCTTTGGTATTCACCACCATTGTCACTACGAAGAACTTGAACCTTTGCGTTGTATTGAGTTTCAATCATTTTGTGAAACTTTTGAAATATCAAGTTCACTTCTCCTTTGGACTTCATTAACCATAACCAAGTCATTCTAGTGCAGTCATCTATGAAAGTAACAAACCAACGTGATCCTCTTAAAGTAGAAATCTTAGAAGGACCCTAAACATCCGAGTGTATAAGCATAAAAGGAACAATACTTTTATTCAAACTGATTGGAAAAGGAACACGATGACTTTTTGCTTGTTTACATACATCACAACGAAAAACAGAGATGTCAATCTTTGTAAATAATAAAGGAAACAATTTTTTCAAGTAACTAAATGAAGCATGTCCCAGGCGACGATGCCATAGCCAAATTTCAGTTTCTTCTTTCTGTTTGGTAGAACTCTTCACGGTCAAAGCGCTTTCTAACTTCCCAGAATCTTTCGACACCAAGTCCAAATAGTATAATCTTCCTTCTTTAACACCATAACCAATCGTCTGTATGGTCTGAATGTCCTTAAACACACAAAAATTAGGCCAAAAAATAACAATACAATTTAGGGATGTAGTAATTTGTGATATAGACAAAAGATTATATTCTAGAGATGGAACAACTAAAACAGAATGCAAAGTAAAATTATTAGTAAGAGTTAAGGATCTTTTTCCAATAACAGAGGTTGTGTCACCATTGGCAGTGGAAATCAATTCTTTTGAGGATGGTTTCATGGATGAAATTTGTCTAGAATCAAAATTCATATGATCAGTAGTACCTGAATCAATTATCCATGTGCTATTAGTAATAGGTACAGAAAATTCACCACCATTACCTCTAATTGCCATCAAAGCATTGGACTCTTTGGAGGCTTTATCTGCGTTTTTTGCCTCAACAGCTGCTGCAATTGGATTCTTTCTTCGTTGATCCTGACTGTGATCCCACCACTCTGGATATCCATTAAGTTCAAAACAACAACTCTTAGTGTGGCCCTGCTGATTATAGTGAGTGCATTTAAACTTAGACTTATATATTTGAGTTCGCTTTAGGATGGTTTCCTTTTGTTTGACCCTGCCAGTTTCTGTTTCGAGCTATCATGGCTGTGCTGTCAGAACTTTCTGATTCACCTTTCAAAGTCGCTTGCCGTATTGCCTCTCGACGAATCAATGCATAGGAATTCTCCAACTCTGAGACAGGTTCTTTGCGTAAAATCTCTCCACGAATTTGTTCAAACTCACCATCTAATCCCGCAAGGAATATATGCACCCTTAGTCGTCCAATTGATTTCTTGTAAGATGTGACATCTTCAGGATCTTTCATGACCACCTTATCACGATGATCCAATTCCTGAAAATTTTCCATCAATTCTCCATAATACTCCAAGAGAGGCCTACCATTTTGTTTTGCATAAAGGCCTTTTGATTCAAAGTAAATACTTGTAACTCATCACTTCCATCATAGAATGCCTTAGATAATGCACTCCAAATTTCATGGGCTGTGGCGAAGCGTAAGTAACACTTCATAATTTCTGGGCTCATGGACAGCAACAACCACCTCTTCACCTTTTGATTTTTTGCATACCATTTTTCATAACCAGAATCTTGCTCTGCAGGTTGTTTCTCCTTGCCACGAATATATGAGAGTTTCTCCCTCTCTGCGATATGCATTTCCATTATCTGTGACCATATGTCGTAATTTGTTTCACTCAGAACGATTCCGGCATTGAACGCACTTTCAGATTGAATAATGACAGAAGTCAATGTAGACCCTGATTTGGGTGCAGAATTTTTATCAGACATCTTATGGGTTCACAGGGTGTTTAAAAAAAGGTTAAGAAAATGGTGGATCAAGGTTAAGGAACCTAGCTCTGATACCATATTGTGAAATGATATTCTAAGATATATTTTTTTTATTACAGAAAAATACATCATATATGTAGAGCAGTAGAGAGAATATATCTTTGGAAACAAAAAACTGCTCAATTCCTATAATTACGCTAATCCCTCTAACTAATCCTGAAAATTAGCTAATGCAATAAATCAACCTATATTTGGTAATTTACTCTACAGTGAATCAATTAGAAATCTCTTTGGTAATTTACTATATAGTGAATCAATTAGAAATCTCAACATCATCCCTTGTAGGTGCAATGTCTTTTAAGGTGTTGTCAAATGTGACATAGTAAAGTTTGATGAAAGGATAAGAAATTGCTAGCAAATCCACAATTGTCCACGATATTGATTAATATTGATGCAAGGTGTATAATGATTATACACAAGCATTGCTTGACATTGATGCAGTGTGTTAGGCATGAAAATGATGAGTCATTGCTAACATTGATGCAATGTGTATGCTGATTGTACATGGACATTAATTGACATTGACGCATGTTGTGTGGTAAAAAGAAATTCTTAGAATGATTTAATTCTAAGTTAATATAATTTTTACAGTGAAGTATGATTCTTGATATAGATAATTACCAATATAGGTAATGAAGTAAAAGGAAATTCTTAGAGTGTGGATGTACTGGGGTCGCGGAGTGTAATCTATAAGTTGTAAAAATTTTCACATATAATAATTTTCTCTTAAATTTAAATGTATTATCTCTTTGTTTATAATTAATTTTGTTTCTCTTTAGTTTGCTTCTTTAATATAATATAATATTCATAATTAATAATAAAATAATACTATTGTTTTTAAATTTCCCAAAAAATGCACAAAATAAAATTGTTAGTTAAAAACTAAACCATAATTTATTTAAATTGCCTTTCAATAAATAAATATGTATATACTATAAATTATAATAGATAGAAAATAAATAATAAGATTGAACAAATTATCTCATTATTACTAATATTTTTATCATAAAGTCATTTTTTTTGACAAATCATAACATCGTTTTTATGAATCATATTTTCCTCAAAATTTAATTTTACTTTCACTTCGATAAATATTTTTGGTAGAAGTAAAAAAAATAAAAATTATTTTCCCATAACTGTTTAAATAAAACACTTAAATAATGTTCATTATAAACCTTATATTACATAATCTTGTTAATAACGCATCAAGACCATAATCTTATTAATATAATTACTATGATTAAAAAATAAAATTAATAATAAATAATTATAATATTGATTATGTAATAATTTAAGTTAATGATCATAACTTAAGAGTAGAAAACAAATGTGGTTCACAATACTGTAAAAAAAAAGAAGCATGCAAAATTAGAATCAGATACATGTAAACATAAATCTTTAGAGAAAACATCACCTAAATAAAACATGCCAAACATAATAAGAATCCCTTCTACAATTAATAAAAGGAAAAGGAACCCTATTATCTCTGACCATTGTATATCCAAAACAGTGACCTAAATTCTAGTAAATTAAAACCTTTTGTACATGTACTTATGCATTGTTGAAAAATATGTCATTTTGGTGTCTCCAAATAACCAAACAATAGTTATTCAAATAGTTTCCCATCCATATTTCATTTTGTTAATTAAGAACAACTCCATATGTAGTTGATAGCTTTAGACATATAAGTATTAGGGATCCTGGTTTGTTGATAACTTTAGATACTCTTATAACGAGTTCTAAAGCTTGGATAGAACTATGTGCATGGTGGGACATCTTTACAGTGCTACAAATTCAAAATCGAGGTCATTTCATGTAATTCTTGAGTTTGGCAAACGACACCAAAGCAGCACGAAGGGTTTGATAGTTCGTGTGGTTTGCGTGTCTTTGACATGTATCTAGAAGACATGTAATTACTCAGTATTTTTAGGATGAAGAACCTTATTTTAGGGCCATTGTTTTGACAACTCAACTTAGTTTGTGAGAATGGAGTAGAACAGTAGAGTTAACCTCTTACACTTTTGCAAAGTGGATTATGAATGTGTTGTATTGTATTCATGAAAAGGAGTTATGATGAGTTTTTGGGGGTTCTTTACATTACATATTAGAGAATTCATTTTTTATTTTAAATTATTTATACTCATACTGAAAGACATATTTTATGCTTATCAATGTTTTATTTTATTATTAATTATATATCTTTGAATTTCAAATCTAATATCGGAAAATTTATTCACGTAACAAAAAAAATATTGTATCATTATAGCTAAATATTAGGTGTGTTGGGAATCGAATTTAATAATATTTGAGTGTTATCCTTCCTCTCCTAATTTATTTTAGTAACTATATAGTTTTGGCAACAAGTAGTTATGGTCAGATATATCAATTAACATGGCCCGAGACCTTGAATGCATACAATGTGATAATTAAAAGGAAATTTATAAATAAATAAATATTATAATAATATGTAAAGAAATATATCAAAACAATAAATTATTATAAGAAAACTAAACAAGGCAGTTCATAGCATTTTCTTTTCTCTTTAATACTTATCTTTAAATTTGTAGTAATTGAAGTGTAAATCTTCATCTGCTAAGACAAAATAATTTTTCACTAATCTGTACTAACTGGATAAAGATAATTTTTTTTTTGCTTGACCATACGTATCTTTCTCTTGTGCTCGACTGAGCAAGATAGAATGACTAGTATTATATAATATTATTATAAAAGAATTTGGATTATCATATTCCTTATGCCCTCTTTGTATTTCCTTATTATTTTATAATATTTTCTCATCACATAATTTATTAACTATCTTAGTTTATCCGTTTCTTTGTCTTACTAGCTTACATGTATACAATTTGTGGGCATGAAGTTATTAACTTATTTTTTTTTAAAAAAGAAAGTATGAAAACAAAGTGGCGATTAGAACAAAAAACAGCCACAGTTTCCACGCCTAAAATAATTTAATTGTTAAAACAAATTAGACGACAAAACTGGTCCATTTAAGAACATAGGCGACAAAGCACATCAAATCATCTGGTTGTATGAAATGGATGAAGCTGAAAGATGATTAGGATTAGAAACTGTTGTGATTATGTGCAAGTGCCGACCAAGCTACAACTCGTGATCATCACATAGAAAAACAGAAAAGGAGGTGAACAATTACAAAAAAGGTGCATTTGCATGTGTTGTTGAAGATGATCATGATTATGATTCAAGGGGGTGATAGGTGCTAAGATGCAAAAAAAAGTTAGGCCTATCAAAGCCTACAAGATTAGATGTTAGATTGGTAGTAATCACACTGTTCAAACTATAATTAAAAGTTTGAATCATTAGGGAATCTCAAAACAGTGTTCTCATCCATCAAGGAACAACATTTTGTGCTTAGATTATTTAAACTTCACAATATATTAATTTAATCTCTTTTGTCGATTTGCCTTGTGTGAACTTCTTTTCTAAATTTCTAATGCGTGTCAAACCAGTGTCCTGAAACTTAATCTCAACATGTTAGTGGTTTTCGTTTATAATATTATTATATTGTTGCATAAGAAACCATTTGAATTTTAACGACAAAAGAAAGTTGAAAAATCAAACTGAAATGGAGTATATTCCAAAAAGGGAAGTGATTCATGTTTTTTCCTTCTAATTCCTTTATATAATTAACTTTTGATAATTAATTATTTACTATTTTTGACACATTGAAACTAATTTGTATTTTAAATAGTAATAACTTTAATCGTTAATGTGATAATAACACATAATCATCTTTTACTAGTTATAATTAGTAAGAGCAATCACCCTTTCAGAACAATTTGAAGAATCTGACAATTAATTAAAATTATTTGAATTTTTTACTTGATTGAATCTGACCTAAACTGAACAAATCAGAATTGGTAGTATTTGGTTCACAAATTTAACATTTTAAAATTTTAACTCAACCTGAATTGATTAAGAATATATATATTATATTTTAATTTAATAAATTTAATAACTAAATTTAATTTTAATTTGCGATTTGTGTCTTTATATCATTGTTATAAAATAATGAGATTAGTAGATTAATGAATATAATATGGGTAGTTCGAGGTATAAATTATTTTGTATGATTTAATAAAAAAAATTTGATTTTTTATTTTTTGACCAAACTAAGACTGAACCAATTCAATTTTTATTGGATTGAATTAGAAAAAAAATTTCATCGATATAAACCAACCTGGATCAATTAAAATTAATTGATATCAATCTGAATTAATTAAAATTAATTAGTCTGATTTCTTTTTCTTCTAAAATTGAACTAATCTGAACCATAAATACTCTTAATACTTAATTTAATGATAACAACGATTTTTAATTCTACTTTAAGAAGAATCTTTTAAAATTTTAGTTTCTAACTTTTTTATATTTATTTATTTTTGTCTTTTTAATATTTTTAGATATGTTTTTAATCATTAAAATTATTATTATTTTTATTTCGGTCATTTTATATTTTTGACTATTTTAAAAAATTATTCTACTAAATATTTATAATCCAATCATAGTTTTATAATTTTTAATTATAAACAAGTTTTCTAATTTTGTGATAACTTTTTTCTTTAACTAATTTTGTAAAACACAACTTAAATCTTATACAGTAAGAATCGAGTTTTTCTTATAAATTCATGAATTAATAATTAATTTGGTGTAACTCATTCATGTTTAAAAAATGAAAAAAATATATCTAACATGATTTTATTAAATAATAAATATTTCTAATGTCAATGGTCAATTTATATTTATTTTAAAATTAATGTTATAATAAAGTATCTTAATAATAAAATTAATTATTATAAACAATAACGAAATACTATCTTGACTAAACCTTCAAATTTGATGATATGCCCGACAGCGTAAGTTACAACACTTTCCCATATCAATAACTTTACCAACTAAATTTCCCTTCCTTTCACTTGTACCAATCAGGTTTAAATGACAATTTTAATATGACACGTTTGGGAAATCGAAACCATAGGTGGTCAATAAATAAGCCATCACATTAAACAGTGGGATAAACATAAACACAAAATAACGAGGATTTAAAATTGCTTAATGACATTAATAATAATAAAAATAAAGAAATATAAAGAGAAAAATAGTATAGAGGAATGTCCCATCAAGGAATCAACCAAACACAGCGTAAAAAGGAGGCTAAGAAGCGAGAGGAAGTGTCCCAGCCGAAGACGCAAGCGAAGTTGAAACGTAGCATAATCTGCTTTTTTGACCTAGCCATGATTCAGCCGTGTTTGGTAGTAATAATCATAATCATCACCATAGTTAACAACATTATCACAACTGTTAAGTAAATATTCCTTTCGCTCTTTTTCTTTTCGGAATGTGAACACTGAGCAACACCCACCAATAGCAATAGCAATTAATTAATTAAATGAATAAAAATAAGAATAATAATGATGATGGTAATGGAAAATTGACCGGTCAAAAAGTCACGTCTTGTGATGTTGTGAGGGTAAAATCTAGGGAGTTACTTTTGCATCATTAATCAACACAACTAATCTAACCGTAGCAATCTTAATCACACCCGCGCCGCACCAGATTCCTCCCGCGGCACGAGAAATTGACCAGCTGAGATTTTGGAATCAGAATCTAACGGCGCAGAGACGTAGGGGTAACGAAAATGGATCGGTTCTTCTCCTTTCTACCTCTAAAAAAATTGAAATTTCTTTTTTGAGTTTATCTTTGTATTGGAAATTTAAGATCAATTACTCACATGTCCATTCTTTTGTGCTTCTTCTCAATTTGAACCCTTTAACTATATGTTTAAAGAGTTTATCTATTACCCAAAAAAATGAAGTCAACTTATGATCTATAATAAATATACTACAAAATTTTTATATTTTTAATTATATAAAATAGTGTAACATTAGTTATTATAAAAATGAATAAGTATAATTAAATAATAGTTTAAAGAGTAGTTATATGATGCTGTGTAATGTCATAATTTTTATATAGTTAGTAATATTAGGATCTCAAACATTTTTGGTAGTGAAATAATTGAGTTTTATTAATTTTTTATTGTAAAAAATTGATCATTTATCATATTAAGATTAGTGAAAATCATGGACATGTAATAGTTTGAAACCGTTTATATTTTCATATATATATATATATATTATATAATTTGTTACAAAACATTTTTAATAGATATTACAATTCTTTTACAAAGTTTCACAAAGTTAAGAGAGTTTAGTTAGAGACTATGTGTGAATTATTGAAAACTTTAAATTAGATTCTTACTAAAAATGAGATATAATTATTATATACAAGAGTTATTGATCAATGGTATTAGTACACCGGTTAAAAATTAAAGTGGTATATGAACATAATTTGAAAATTTAAAATTATAAATGAACATAATTTTTTGCATTTCATAAAATATTTTTTATAATTCTTTAACTAGTATCTTAAGAGTAATAGTTAAACATTTTATTTATTATAAATCTTTTCAAACATATAATATAATTAAGAACTTCAAATCAAAATTAATAGTAAATTTAAAACAATTCTATATTAGATGATAAATGTGTTGTACTAGTATGTTTTTCTAATAAAAATAGTATTTATTTGGGTCTTATTTATAGGATTTAAATATCTAATTCATCAAAATAAAAAGAAATTATTGATTTATTTAATATAATAAAATGTTACACTACATTTTTTTTTTCTAAAAATTACTATTTTTTTATAATGATAGAAATTGTATACCTGAATTTACAACTATTCACATTTTAACAAATTAAGTTATATTTCCTTTACAAACTTACTAATGTCTTTAACATAATACTTATTTTTTCTCATAATTATTTATCATTATAACCTTCTATTTGAATATTTGACTATAAAAAAAAAAGAAGATGAATTGAGTAATAAAGATTTCAAATGTCATTCTTTATTTTGAATTTTTTTATAAGTCTTTATTTTGAATTTTTAAAATAGAAGTAGATGAGAGAGTATAATTTATTAAACATATAAAAGTTGTGTCACTTATATTTTTTATATAATGAAATTCCTTTAAGTTTTATATTTTTAATAGATTCAACTAATAATTAAATACTACGTTAAAAATAATTGTTATAAACTATTTAAATACTAGAAAGTATTGTTATCCACCACCCCAAATATAAAATACCTTTATACTCACGATATTCTAAATAATTTTTAAAAAGAAAATTGGATTGTGGGTCAGCGAGGCAAAAAGAGAGAAAAAAACACCTCATCCTCCTCCACCTCACTAGTCAACACGTGTCTACACCGGCGGTTACCGGTATCCGGTCACCGGCAACCTTTTGTCGGTCCCACCACAACCTCCTCCTTCAAAATTTTGCACAGCCCAAAAACACACACAAAATTATAAAAAAAAAGAAAATAGGAAAGACACACAGAGAACGATGTTTAATTAATTAGTTAATTAATGGCGATGGGAAAGAAATGAAATTATTTAATTATAAATTAAGATATGATTTAAGGGAGATAAGGCCATCTGAGGGGTCCTCTCTGAGATTTTGCTCCAAAACCTTCTCTTCATCTGATTTGCAGAGACTAACCCAACAAAGGACCAACCAAAACCAAGAGCTTCTTTGAACTGGGTAGAGAGAGAAAGTGGGTCTCTTTCTCTCTCTCTCTTTTTCTTTCTTTCTGTGTGCGTGCGTGTTGAGGGTACATGCAAAACAGTGAGTTTGAGAGGATAGAGAAAGAAGGAGTTGAAGATTGTTGTTCAATTTTGTAAACACTCCCCATCAAGTACTTTTGTTGTTTTTCCGATTTTGCTTCTTATCCAACGTAAGTTTCGTGCATCATTGTTTGTGTTTTTTTTTTTTTCTCTCTCTCTATGATTTTCTATGAATGAGCTGGTTTGTTTGCTATATGTTGTTGGGTGTAGGTGAAGATTGTAGATTTATGGAGATCTAACTAAATCTAGCCTTTTGTTGAATCATGGGGGGTTATGATTAATGGGTTTTGTTCAAAATTGATTTTTGTTTTGTTTCTGCATTGGAATGTTGGATTTGATTCATTGAACGGGTTTTGATGAACTGAAGTTCTATGTTGTTTATGGTGTTTGGTTTATTGAGATCTCTCTTTGTGAATTTGGTTTCGAAGGGGGCATTTTTTTCCCCTTTTCTGTAATCAGGGGGTTCGTGAAAAAAATGTGATTTTGAATGGATTCCGATCTGATATCGTGTTTTTTTATGGTGTTGACGTTTCTGGGTGTTTTAGTTTTACAGTGGAATTGTTGTTGTTCCTAAGAAGAAGGGTTAATAGAGAGAGAAAATTGAAGTTGTGAATTGAGTTGGGTTTTGATTGATTCCATTTTGATCAGGTTCTGAGGAGTTGTGAGGCTGTTCATCACTCATCTCTGTGGTGTTGAAAAACTTGTTGATTCCTTCATAGACAGAAGAAGGTCGAGTGGTTGTTGTTGGTGCTTCTGCCTCTTGTCGTGGAGACTATGTTGGAGGGTCGTTCCTGTGTGGTACGGAGGTTGTTTCCCAGTTCTTGCCAGGCTGATAACAAGTGGTCTTTCATGACATACCTACCAGACCTGGACTTAAAGAATGGCAAGCGCCCTTCAGACACCGATGGCGACGAAGAACACCAGCCAAGGAAGACCAACAGGAGAGTAGATTCTTGCCATGAAGGCGACGCCGCCAGATTTTTGTTCCAACAACAATCATGTCATGCTGATGAGTCTGTTGTTCCTGAAATGGATCAGGATCAGAGGAAGGATTGTGAGTCATTGAGTGATTGGCATGAGAAGGCTGAAGCCTTTTCGGCCCAGCTATTGGATGAACAGAATGAACAAGCTGAGGATTCATTGGTGCTGTCCAGTGATTTTCAAATGGATAAACAGCAGGAGGATCAGTATGGGGGTTCTTCAAGTTCTGGTGTTGAGCAATCCGATGAACAGCAGATGGAGAAGGAGGTTGCTGATGGTGGTGACCAGCAGCCACCTGATGAGCAGGAGGAGCAGTATGGCGGGGATATGTCAGATTCTAGTTCTCTTTTGCCCCGGATGACTCGGGACAGCTCAATAGCCTGTCTCAGCCGCTGTTCGAGGTCTGATTATGGTTCTCTTGCCTCTCTGAATAGGAGCTTTCGGAACACAATCCGAAGTGGGGAGCTCTATAGGTGGAGGAGAATCAATGGCATCATAGAACACTGGATTTATTTTTCCTGTGCCCTTCTTGAATGGGAGGCCTATGATCCAATTCGCGAACGGTGGATGCATTTACCAAGGATGGCTTCCAACGAATGCTTCATGTGTTCGGATAAGGAGTCGTTAGCTGTAGGTACTGAACTTCTTGTTTTTGGCAGGGAGCTGAGATCCCATGTCATTTACAGATACAGTCTTTTGACTAACTCATGGTCATCTGGAATGAGGATGAATGCTCCTAGATGCTTGTTTGGATCGGCTAGTCTCGGGGAGATTGCTATTTTGGCTGGTGGATGTGATTCAGATGGTCGTATTCTGGACTCTGCTGAATTGTACAATTCTGAGAATCAAACCTGGGAATTACTCCCTAGGATGAACAAACCCAGGAAGATGTGTTCTGGGGTATTTATGGATGGGATGTTTTATGTAATTGGGGGGATTGGTGGAAAAGATTCTAAGCTTCTTACATGTGGCGAGGAGTACAATTTACAAACAAGAACATGGACAGAAATTCCTAACATGTCCCCTGGACGCAGCGCAAGGGGAGCTGAGATGCCTGCGACAGCTGAGGCGCCACCTCTTGTTGCTGTTGTAAATAATGAATTATATGCTGCTGATTATGCTGACATGGAGGTAAAAAAATATGATAAGGAGAGAAGATTGTGGGTTACCATTGGGAGATTGCCTGAGCGAGCAGTGTCAATGAACGGTTGGGGTCTTGCTTTCAGGGCGTGTGGAGATAGGCTTATTGTCATTGGTGGACCTAGGACTCATGGTGAGGGTTTTATTGAACTCAATTCATGGGTCCCAAGTCAAGGACCTCCACAATGGAATCTTCTTGCCAGAAAACGTTCTGGCAACTTTGTTTATAATTGTGCTGTGATGGGATGCTGAAGAATTGAATTGTGAATGTCTCACACATTTTGATGCTTCAAATCCAATGAGTTGCACAACATTGATTCATCCATTGACACAGAATTCTTGCTAATTGGTACATTCCCCCTTCTTTTTCTATGTTATTTTCCTTGGGGGAGGATGGGGAGGAGATTCAGATATTTCTCAAGATTGGCTGAAAAGTTTTCCAATAAGGAGGCTCTTCTGTCTTTTTACTTTTATGTTTAAAATTTCAGTTTCCATTTTATTCCATTGAAATTGGTGTCTTCTTACCCCATTTACGTTTACATGAAAATTTTCAAAGATTGCTATCATGTAGCACAGGAATAGGTTAAATAATTGAATTGTCAACACAAATGTAGGTTATTGGTGTTGTTTATTTTCAGTTTTTCTTTTTTTAAGAACACACAACTAGATATTTGATTTCATGATCATAAGTTTTCTTAGTATGAAGGATGGAATAATTTCCCATAGTTTATTAATTTTGGATTATTTAGCAATCCAATTTCATTTGAATTCTTGGACTATGTATTTTGAGCTTTCCCTAGCCTGGAAAGTAGTATATAGCCTGATGATGATAACCATTTCATTTATTACTTGTTGCAAATCTAACTTGCGACCCCCATACACTTTCTACTTCGCTATTGTCAATCATTCAATTGCTGATTATGACGCAAGTCAGCAACTCTGCATAATGGAAAACCAGATCGCTATATCAGTTGCAACAATAAATAGATGTTGCTTTATTTTTTGTCCTTTTCGAATTTATAATTAAAGTTATGAATGGATGTGGATGCTCAACGCATGGTGAAGAGTTTAAGCTTGAAACTTTGGATAAAAGTTATTAATTGTTTGACATTGATGGAAAATAACCACTTGTACGGTGTAGTGGAAGCTCCTTGAGACAAAGTCTAATTTGATGCATGTGTGAGTATTCATTGATTCCATAATTTCTATGATAATTGGAGCCCTTTAAGCAAAGAAGGTTGTTATCTTTCTAATTGCATTGACCATAATTTTGGATAGTGAGACCCCTATTTTCAAGTTTAACACTTGTAGATGCGGTTGGGATTGAAAAATGCTTAAAGCTAGTTTGTCCTAATCTTACTAACTATAGTTAGTTATTGGATAATGAAGATTGTATGACTGATTATGGCCCACACTACTGTGGAAATACGTCTTGGGACTGGCGTTGCACTGTTGCTTTAATTATTTCGTTAGTTGGTTGATTCACCATTATTAGATATCAAATCCATTCAATTATCACTTTTGCTTTTACATTAAACCCGGATTGTATCTAGTGTCTTTCCTTGAATATTTGCACAATTTTGTTATAGCTGGTGTAAGAATAATAACTAAGAATGCCTATTTTGACTGACTGAACCCTTCTAAATTCTGCATACTGATTCATATTATAGTAATTTATTGTTAAGGAACTCTTTTTCTGAAACTTTGAGATGGGTTAAAATTGCTTTGAAATCACTAATTTAGAAGAGAATAATTTATTGACAACTGAAAATTGCAAAAATGGGTTATAGATTAATTAAAAATGGAAGAATAATAAGAAATTTTGATGTAATATGTCAGCAGGAAAGTCTTTCTTATTAACGAAACGCATGCACTTAGATAATCATGCAACTAAAAGTCTAAGACATCAATGTAAAGTGTGAATTAAATATGTATGGTGATTCAAATAATAGTCTCTATATTTTACTTTTTGGAAACTCAGTTGACAATTTGCTGACTTTATATAAAACAACTTGAGCTGAAGTTTTCTAGAATACACTCTCAGAATTAAATCTTAAGTATGATTTAATCTCGAATGTATAGTATTGTTGATAAAAAAAATTTGTGTTTTGAATTTGCTTCTGGTGTGTACATAAAAAAAATTATATATGGGTATAAGTTTATAAAGCTCATGAAGAACGGTAACAAATCACTTACACGTTTAATATTATGCTTTTGTAAGTATTGGTCAAAATGCTTTAATGTAATTATACGTGTGCAATTGCTTGTTATTGGTAAAGCTTTTATCTCCTCGTCTGGTCCTTTTCAAATTTATCAGTTGAAGATTGCAGATTGCTTGAAACATACATTTTTATAGAGGGTTTTTAGTGATATATTTTCTACCTGTTTTAGCACATTTTATTTATTAATTAAAATTCACAAAAAGCTCACTAATTTGAAAATGCGATGTACTAAATTGGAAATATACGTGGGAGAACTTAAATAAATTATACCTAATAAAGAGTGCATCAAAACCAAATTGGCAAAGACTGCGGGTTAGGCCTAGTGTAAGCATGTAAGGTTTGTTATACGTGAGAGTTTTGTTTACTCGCGTCACTCTAATCTCAAAGATGTGAAATTTCCTCTTCTAAGTTTATTTTTCAATGTGTTAGGGTATTTCCTTTTTAGAAATATATTATCTTATTGCTTAAAATAATTTAAATTATAAAATATTATCTAAGATGCATTAGATAGTAACCAGAACACATTTTTTTAAACATTTGGTACACATTCACCACACTAAGGTTGAAATGTAAGAATTTGTGTTATGTAGTGATTTAGCGCAATGCATAATTTGACAAGTTTTATTGAGTTTTAAACAATAAAAATGAACAAAAACTTAAAAATATGACAAAAAAATGTATTATTATTTATAACATTTTTCTTTATTATTTTTAAAAAAAATTTTAATAGTATGTATTAACAATATAATATGTTACTAATTATTATAAAATTTAACAAATTTATTGTATATAATGGTTTGGAATTGATTATCATTGAATGTATAGATCAACTAAGGTGGAGTTGTTATATTTTAATTGCATGTCTCAAGTTCTAGTTTTGGATATGTAGCAATATTAAATATTTAGGGAGAGAACTTTATCACCTATAATAAATTCACATTTTCAATATAATACCGACTTATTCAAATGATTTGTTGTTGTTGTGCTATTGTGAAACCATACTTGTGAAAACCAATTCAAACTGCGGTTGGATCAATCCTATAAACGCTCATCATATATAATTGGGCTAGTTTCTTGAAAACATGGGATAAGCAGTTGACTTATCCTATAGCGGTTAGAACCGGCTAATTCTAGTAAAAACCGATGAGCCAAGCAGGTTTAACCTAAGTTTGGACTATTTTTTTTTTTAAATTGAAATGACATTGTTTCTTTTTTTTTATTTTCTTTTCATTTTTAATGCAACTTGTGAATGTAGAAAGCAAAAATTGTGTTTATATATATATAAATAATAGGATAAAATGGATGAACCGGTTTGATTGACCCACACTGTCTTGACTAGATTAATAACCGGACTGATTTTCTACATGAAACCTGTTATTTTACGCTATCGGATCAAATGCACAATTTAATCATATATGTGGTCTAAGAAAAAAAAAGTGTAGAATATTATCATTAAGAATTTTGCAAATTATAATTGGTCAATTATTGCTATTTTAAAACTGAACAAAATATTGTGTGCTTGTATATTTTTTCTTCCTCTGTGTGCTTCTTACCTATTTAAAGACATGAAATAAGCTTTGGTGAGATATCATTATGTTGCATTGAATTCACTCTTCTAAACACACTTCCTCACTTAAAAGAAAAAAGTAATGGTGAACAATAAAAATTGGATAAATTATTGTTTTTTTTATATTATTCAAAAACCAGTATCTTGAGATATTAATATTTATTTAAAGTGATTACTTATTTCAACAAATATCTCTCCAAGTACATAAACCAAGAATCAACCACATATTTAAAGAACAAACTATCTATCAACTTTTCTACTCAACTTTTTAGAAATTCATTTATTAGGTGAACAATAAAACTCGGTAGTATATTATTTTTTTTGTTTTTTCCCTTATTATTTCAAGATTATAATTTTTTGAGATACTAATATTTATTTAAAGATGATTACTATTTCAATAAATACTTCTTTAGATACATGCATATATTTAAAGAATAAGTTACCTATCAACTTTTACACCCTTTTTGAGATATCCATTTATTAGATAAACAACAAAACTGAATAGAATATTGATTTTTTGTTTAGTTTTATTTTTCTCGTTTTATTATTTCAAAACTATGATTTCTTGAGATATTAATATTTATTTAAGATGATTACTTATTTCAATAAATATTTCTTATGGAGAATGCATCGATCACATGCTTAGAGAACAAGCTATTTACAAACTTTTTTATACCGGTTTTGAAATATCCATTTATTAGGTGAAAAAAAATGCGATAGATTATTGATTTTTTTTTCATATTATTCTAACACTAATTTTTCAAAATACTAATATCTATTTAAAATGATTTTTTATTTTAACAAATATTTCTCTGATACATAGAACATGGATCAACCACCTATTTAAAAAATTAACTATCTACCTACTTTTTTACACCCATTCCTAGATATCTATTTATTGTATTTTATGGTTTTTCGTTAACAAGAAATTAATGTTTGCTAGAACCAAAGCACACGATCCACGCTCCTAAGAAAATGGTTGCATGCATGTTCGACACTTGTGTCACACAGTGTTTTGTTTCAAAACATGTATGCTTCGTACAAAGCATTTTTATCGTGTTTATGTTTTGTGTCTGCACGAGTGTGACTTTGAGTATCTCTGGCCATGATATAGATTGAGAGAATTTAATTTTGTGGGAAGAAAATGAAATGCACAACACCAGCTAGAAAGTTCCATAGGAACAATAATGTGTGCATGCGGTGAGAATTTTAATGATATAGTTGTCTAAAACCCTCGGGGTGGCATGGTACCGTTATTTTACCTTAAAATAGATTATGAGGTTTAATGCTGATTTTAAATGTGATTAATAAAAATACACCAATTTATATTTATAAGTTATTTTTATTAATTTATAAGTTATTTTGACAAGAAAATAAGTTTATTTGGCACATAAATTTATTAATTTCACAAGCTACTTAAGTTATTTATTTGAATGAATTATTTTAAAAATTATTTAAGAAATATATTAAAATTAATAATATTTTCTACACACTAAAATTAGCTTGTGTATCCTCATGGGTAAAAACTATGTTATATAATTTTCTAAAATTTTAAAAAATTATGCCGAAACTCTTTGGAATTTATTTTTATATTTCTATTATTGAAATGAGCTTTTACAAAAGCTCACCCAAACATACATTTTAACATTGTTAGCTTATAAGTTAGTACTTTTTTATCTTTTTATCTTCATTAATTTACTTGAGGTCTATTTTAATAAAATAATTAATTATACTTTAGCATTATTTTACATTTATTAGCTAGTTTATAAGATTTTAGTTTTTGAGCTAGTTTATAAACTTGGTTTCATTGGGATGGCAAGACAGTACAAACTCGTCTCGCCTACCATTTTCACCGATTAGAGTAGGTTAACCGGTTAACTCTTTAATATTTTATTGAGTTTAATTGATATATACTGTCAGTGTAAAATTTTTTTACACTAACATTCAATCATGACTTTTTATTCATGTGACTTTTAAAGTAGTAATAAATAAAGTCAACAAATTTATCATGAATGAAAGGTGATGATTGAATATCAGTGTAAAAATCTTTACACTGACAATGTATACTAATTAAACTCTAATTTATTTTAATTTTTAAAAATTATATTATTTATATTAATAAAATAAATTATAAATTAAAATATAAAAATAATTATTAAGTAGAATTCCTAAAAATGACTTTGACAAGGAAATAAAACCAAATTTGTCATGAATTTTTCATTTATTTTTTATAAAATGATAATCTTATGAAGAAAATAAAATCAATGGTGCAATATTTACTTTTTTATTTTTTATTTATTTTTGTAAAATCATAATTTTTTATGAAAATAAAATATGCTGTTAAAATTAAATTTCTATATTATTTTTTTTAAAAATATTTTTTCCAACTTGGTATGTATACAAGAACTTAACATCTCTGTGGAAGCACCCCAATTTGGTCTTAAGTGGGTTGTGTATGTAATTGCGTATGTACTTACCTATATACTTTTTAAACATTTTTATAAATAATTGAGCAACTTACTTAGAGAGCAACTTACTATGGAAGTTTAAATTCGTTCGAGTGATTTTTTATTAATAGAGGCAAAAATTAGTTTTGGTTTAAGTTTTCAAATTTTTAAAATCAATATTGATTTGGTTTTCAAAGTTAAAATATTATTTTTAAATTTTAATCACAGTATAATCTTTTAGGGTTAAAGATAAAGAATTGACAGTCGACGACCAATAGTCGATGCCAGAGGTGGAGGTGATCGTTGACAACTGATCAGAGGTGATTGTTAGTTGAAGGTGGCAGATGGTGACCATCGGTCGAAGGTTGCAACCGGTGATTACCGATCGGAGGTGGTAATCGATGACCTCTAGTCAGAGGTGGCGGCTGATGACCACCATTTAGCGGTGGCAGCAAGTGAAGCGTCGATCAAAGGTAAACGAATGATGATTGTCAGTGAAAGTGATGGTTAGTGGTGACAAGTGATGTAAGAACTAGTTTAATTAATAGATTATTAGTGGAAAAGAAATAAATATTATGGAAAATTAAATGTTTAATTATCTTAGATTAATACAGTAGTGAGAGAATAATTGATTTTATTTATAATATCAATATAGTTAATTAATTCTGATAGAATAGTTCAGAGGTGAGAAGTGAAATATAATTATTATTCCTCGGTTTCGGAGAGTTTTCAATGAGTTTCGAGGTATTTTCAGAAATCTATTTAGAAGGGGTACCAATAGCGAGTTGGAACTCACTAAATTTACCCCCACTTTCTTTCTTCTTCTTTACTTTTTCTTTCTCCTGCTTGAATTCTTTATTTTTCTGTTGTGCGACTTCATATCTCTCTCTAATTGAATATTTCGTCTCTTTGCATGTTAGCCTCTGGTTGATGGATTTTGACGTGGTTTCCTCCATAGCTCCTGTTGTTGAGTGATATTTATTGTAGGTAAGTCTGATATTAAATTAACGAACCTTTTTCTCATTGTTTTCAATCCTGTTGTTCCTATTAAAAGGGAATTTCTTTGGAAATCTTGATTTCTAAGGTTCTTGTTTAATTTGAGATTTTTGTCAAGTTCTTCTGAAATTTCTTCGGGTGGATTTCTCTATTTTCTTTTGAGTTAGCTTTGAAAAGGAAAAATAAGTAAGAGAAGCTAAATTTTTAATTTAAATAGAGAAATTATGATATAATGGTTGTAAGGTTAGTTGATTTTGAGTAACTGAGCTTTTGATTATGAGTTGAGTGTAATGCAGAATTGACTGTTTTATGTGATTGAGGATTAAAGTATTGTTCTTGAAATGAGTTTTTATTAAAGTGAATGATCTCTAACGTGGAATATGTTGAGATATATATGTTTGGTGAAATTAATGATTTGAAATGTTTATTCTTTGAAATTGATGCGCTAGAATTTAATTAAAGGTGTGGAATTAAAGGTAATGCCTTGACCGTGGTTGAAATGAATTATAGTTCTTGAAAATTAGTGATAATGGATTGAGATTTATGATGTGTTGTGTAGTTGATGATTATTATGGAAGTGCTGTTTGATATTGAATTGAACGATTTATTGGATAGTTTGGATGTGACGATTACAGTAGGGTAACTTAGTTTTGGTTGAATTGACTTTGTGATTAAAATCGAATTTGTTGAAATGATGTTGATATATTTAGATTTGTGATATAATACATATTGTTGAAATGCATGATGAAGAATATATTTATTGATGTTGTTAGTTATGGGCAGTTATAGTCGGGTAACTTATTCTTGGATGATATGTTTGGTGGGGTATATTGATATTAGGGACACAATTAAGGTCAATGTAATCTAGAGTATCAGATATGTAAGAGAATATTTCTGTGATTTACATTGTGGTCCTAGTACAAGATATGTAAATGGGTGCCTAAAGGACATACTTAGACAACGATTGTGTGTCACAAGGTGTCGGGTAGACACTAGACATCAGTCTGTGGTTGTCAGACGATTATTTCTTAGACTTAAATTGGTGGTAACATAGTGCAGCTTGGATGTCTGTCGCAAATTGGAAGGGGTATTAAGCTGTCTTGATGTAATATAAATATTCTAGAATATTTTATGTCTGAACATGTTATTGTATGAAAAGTTTGTATTTAGGGGAATATAAAAGTGATTGATTTGATTGATTATGATATTTAATATTGATTGATTGTGAGTGTTTATGTTTAGTAGAATATAAGTGTGATTAATTAGTTATGAGCGCTTATGTTGAGCGCTTATGTTCAAGTGATGCATGAGTGTGATTGATTTGTTGTGAGTGCTTATGTTTAGGTGGAACATAAGTGTGATTAATTGGTTGTTATACTTTGAGATTGTGTAGTTATAATATAATAATAATATCATGGTTATCAAAATCGCGAGTTAACTCGTAAAATTGTACGAGTTTACAAGTCCTAAACGAGTTAAATCGCAATAAAATCGCAAAAGTAGTAAACTCGGAATAAACTCGTAAAATTAGAGTAAACTCGGTAAAATCGGAGTAAACTCGTGAACAAACTTCTTATGTGATATTTTTCTATGCTGACTCTAATTTTGAGTATTTTGAATATAATTTGCTCTTATGTCTAAAAAAGTTTTGACATTTTAAGTGTTTCAACTTTAATTTCTATTTATTTGGAGTAATTTAAATTTATTATGTGGATTTGAAATTATTATGTATTGACAAATTTCAACTTTTATGTGATTTATAGTCATATTTTTAATGAAGTAAACTCTTATATTCTACGATTTGAGTTTACGAGTCAAGTTTACTGCACTTTCACGAGTTTACGTAAACTCTTGATTTTGATAACCTTGATAATATGCCTTTTATCTTATGTTTACCCTTGCAATGTTTGTATAATCTGTATGACTATGATGATTGTGTTTTGCACGGGAGCAAATATCAATGATGATGGTGAAAGTCAAAACTAGCAGGGTTGATAGAAGATCAAAAGCAACAATGAAAATTACTTGTTTTGTAATAGAATTAGTTTAAGTTTAATGTATGTATATGTATGCAGTGAGACTCTTTTGAGAAAGTTGAGAGTATAGATTGATTGAGATTGTAACTTATGTTTTAAGTATGATATAATGATTGGACATATGTTAGTGTAAGTTGTGTAATAGTTATGGTTTAATGGAGAAATGACATGTTATGCATATATGTGGTGTGAGTCATGTATTGATTATGTTTTGACTGAGAAAGAGCATGTTATGTATCTATGAAAATTAATATGTTAGGTATTTGATAAGTGAAATATAGTATTATGTATTATTAGATTGCATGGAGTAGGTTTGAGTAATTATGCAACAGAGGTTTTGCCATTTGTAGCTATCCTTAGTCTCGCCAGGCAACAATGTTCGTTGGTTTAGCTATTGTTGCATGTGTTCTATTATATTTTGTTTTTAATTTTGACAAAATAGAGATGTTTATGATGTTGATTGATTGCGTCGTGTGAAAATTTTATTCTATAGTAATTTGAGTTATAAATTACAATAGATGAGAATATTAGAATTTAAGGATGTTAAAAGTAACATCAAGTGATGAACTTGAATAAAAATAGAAATTTGAAAACCAAATTTTATTATGTTTGAAATTGAGTGAAAATTGTTTCTAAAATAACTAAAAAGTCAAATCAAAACAATTTTTACGAAACACATTTTTGTTTCCAAAATACATTTCAAAACAAAAAACAAAAAACTCAAAATATAATTATAATGGTTAGATAGTCCACAATTTTAATTGTTGTTTTAATGATGTATTTTTAATAATTAAGTAGTTTTTATGTTGTCATAATTGTGTAATTGTAGTTACATATTTGGTGATTTATTTTTTATTATCAAAATATTTTGAATAGCAAAATTATTATATTTATTTCATAAATAAAATTATTATAATTTAGTAAATAAATTATCGATGAAATGGACATTAGAATCCAAAGTGAGTTATTTGTTGAGACCTTTTTTAAATGGACAAATGCTCTAAAAAACATGCTTGAAGTTGATGGTTGTGTTATACGAAGAAATGCTCTCCTTTGGAGGAATAATGCAAGATTCAAATAAAGATCATGACTTATGTTAGTTGTTGGGGTGTGTTCTAATGTTCATAAGAATAATCAAAATCCGTACATGTGTCGTTTATTTTTCACTATCATATTGTGTAATATAATGCTTGCATATAATATATGTTTTATTGTATTTATGTGTCAAGCACACATATGGCTACAAAAAATTGCAAACTAAGATTGAGAACTCCAAATATTCTTTTTACACAATTTTTTGCTGTTTCTTGATATTGGACAAACAATTATCTTTTATCACTTTGTAGTTTTGTGAGTCAATGAGTTAGTGGTCAAACCGGTGAGGTTAGTTTAACCTGACTATAAAAAAATGTATATAAAAATATGGCATTGCAAATTTCACTTCCTACATTCACAAATTGCATATAAAATAAAAAAAACTAAGAAATGACATCATTAAATTATTTTTTTTAAAGAAAACAAGTTCAATCCGATCTGGGTCACCAATTTTTGCTTTAATCGGTTGGGTCAACTGTATGTCTGATCTATTAGAAAAAAGGAACCACTTATGTGATTAGGTGTCAGTCCAACTCACCGTCCAAACTGGTTTTTACAACTTTGGTTTTAATAATGTTTTTTCTTTTTTTACTTTTAAAAATGAATCAAAAACCGTTTTAAAAGTAGCTGTTTTAAAAAAAATTTTAAAAATTAAAGATGGATTTTTCAAAACGACTTTTTAAACCGTTTTATAAAACTGCTTTTTAAAAAGTTATTTTCAAAGAACCATTTTATAAAACAATATTTAACGAATTTTCAAATAACCATTTTAAAAAGTAAACTTTTTAAAATAGTTTCGCAAATAACGGTTGTAAAAAGTACTTTTAAACAATTAATTCCATAAACGATTTTAAAAAGTTATTTTTGAAAACGATTGGGCAAATGTCTTACAAAATACAACATACATCGACTCATATAAGAAAAGTTGTATTTTTAGATTTTCTATTTTTCTTTCTATTTATATACGTACAGCATAATCCCAAAATTTGTTAATGATTAATATACCTGTCAAGAAGTTAACACAACTTCTAATAAATTTCATTAAAAAATCTATTTAAATTACTTGATTTAAGACTCAAATAATTTTATGCTTAATATTTTATTTACAAACTTTTATCTTCATTATTATATATAAAAAAAAAAGATTTAAAGAAAATTCTTTGTAA
Source organism: Psophocarpus tetragonolobus (assembly GCA_037954015.1). Classification (NCBI taxonomy): domain Eukaryota; kingdom Viridiplantae; phylum Streptophyta; class Magnoliopsida; order Fabales; family Fabaceae; genus Psophocarpus; species Psophocarpus tetragonolobus. Next base: position 31,869,635 of record CM075694.1, read on the forward strand.
TTTATGAATCCATCTGCTCCATTTTTAATTTGATAAAATTTGATTGAACCATTATTTTTTTACAAATTCAATTTGATTAAAATTGATTAGATTAAATTGAACCGCTGATTTTTTTTTATAAATTCAATTTAATTAAAATTGATCGAATTTAATTTTATTTTACCTCAATTTCAATATAATATGATTTGTAAATACCTTGGTAAAAATGTTGAACAAAAGATGCATGTTAGGTTTCTCATTTGGAAAGCTTTTGGAGTATGCAAAAATAGGACACGAGAGATGCTTTTAAAATATTTAAAAAATCAATTAAAACTATGGAAATGGTTATTAATATATTCTAAAAAAATTTTGAAATAACTTTGTAAGTTAGTGTTTTAAACAATCTATTTTGTAGTAGTGTGCGAAGATTTTGACAATTGTAGAAAATCTAAATAAATAACATGTGTTTAATAGTATCTCATATCATATTTGTTTTTGTTTATTACATATAGTACTCTTAAGGCTTGTTCTTCTAAAACCTTATTAAATATAGGATATTGATTTATCACATTGCAATTATTATTTTAATCAACAACTTCAAAAATTACATATCAAATTCATCAGTTTGAGGAAGGGAGAGGTCTTGGACTTGTATTCCTCCACTAAAAAAAAAAATTAACACATTAACAATTACCATTTGAGTTATAAAAAGAATCCATCATTCTTGTGATATAACTACTTTAAGCATAATTATAGATTTTCCATTATCATCTTGACAATATTAACCTTTCTATGTTATTAGACAAATTTAATTTTCCACTTCAACACATACCTAAAAAACCACATGTATGTTAGGAAGTGCTTACTCATACATAAGCATAAGTACTTACTCAAACAGTCAATGCTTATTTTTTTTTTATACTTTCCCACAACAAGGTGGACTAAGTAAGCATTTATGCCTAAACAACACAAAGCTTAATAAGCAACCTCATAGATATTCTCTTAGAGAAAATAGATTGTACCTGCAATAGTTGGTGCTGGCTTTTTGAGCTTTTTCGTACTCTTTCATAATACATAAGGAGTGAAGTACTTACAAAGGCATTTCGATAACTAAGTTAGTTTGAGCTCTAAAGAATATAGTAATAAATAAGATATAATCCATATTACTTACTTCTTCTTAAGTGACACATGCAAGGATTACCGAATTTTTAAGTTACCTTAATTTTCTGTTAATGATTGATCCTGGTTATAGTGGCTAATCTAATGCTTGAAATAGTTATAGTTCTTTCAAGGACAGAGGATCGAGGACTAAGGTATGTGCTAGGTGCTCAATGACTCCACACTTAATAGTTTTCTTGCACCTATATATGGGTATATAAATGAATAATGAACTTATGGTTACTACTTTTTTTTTCTTTAATATCACTTATGCATAATTTTTTCTAAATGGTAATTAAGAAAATACATGAATTATTGATATTATATTATTAGTAGAAAATAGGCATACCATGCCTCTATGTAATTTTATAAAAAAAAAATAAAGAAGTATATAATAGAAGTTAATAATACTGAACGATTTTTCGGATGTATGATGATATGGGTTATTTGAACAATATTTTTTTATCAACAAATTTTAGTTGAGTTTTTGTTAGTTTTTTCATGCTAGAGAAAGTTATCTATTTTGACAGTGTAACATAGAAAAAAAATGATAACGGTAAAATTGGATAAAAATCTGTATACCAGAATTTCAGTATTCTCTCTGTATAATCTATGCGTATTAGAGGTTAATTAGTATCTATTGAATAATATAAAAGAGTTTTATCGTAATAATTTGTACGTATGTATGTACGGTACAAAAAAATTTATAAACATATTACAAAAGAGTTATGATTAAATGATATATAAAACTTATAACCGTGATTACATACTAATTAAATTCTTATGATTATTAGTGCATGATTTGCGAAAGAATTGACACAGTTGTTATTGATTTAATGTCAACAAAATGTAAAATTACAAAATTGTCTAAAAACAAATTGGAACATTGAATAGAAATTTAAAACTAAAAACTGGTTTTAATTATTAAAATTTTAAGCACTTAAATTTAAAAACCACACCAAGAAGGCTTTGAAAATTGTATTTAGCTTATTGAGATGAAAATTTCTTATTAGTTTATTGAGTGCATCAATAGGAACAAGAGAAATCTCAAATTAATATAGCTATGGAATTTTTACCATTTTGCGTTTGATTGATCTTGAATTGATGTGGACTAGACTTAAAGCTCTTGCTACGGTTGTGGGAATGGAAAGAGTTTCAGTCCAAGGAATATAGAGAAACCCACACTCATTTTCTTGGGCCTAATTTTGAACAATTTCCTATGAATGTTGCTTTGCATTCCAAAACCAAAATCAACCTATCTCAGTAAACTTTCTTTGTTTAATTGCATTTTATGTAATCCTTTTTTATTAAATCTACAATTATTTTCATTTATTTTAAGATTAAGATTGAGATATTTTGAGCACTTTTTTTAAATAATTAACAATTAATATCTCATTTATTTAAGTCAAATTGCTGAAAATTATGAAGGATACAAGATACTTTATGACCAAAATCTACATGTGAAAAAAAAAGAGGTGGTGAATTCAAATCTTTTATTAACAAAACTAATATATATTTGTATAAAAATAAATGGCAAAAGCCGTTATTGTAAAAGAAACCACACTAAAAATATCATGTGAATAATTTTACAGTCATATAATAATTGGATGAGTTATTGCATTCAATATTAATTTTTAACCTTTAACATTTTCAATTTATAATTGTTAATTGTCACATTCTTATAATTATTAACGTTGACCAATAGTTATATGAAACATAACGGTAATGGTTAATATTTTTAATTAATGAACGACACATAAAATAAATTGTTGATTTTTAAAAGTAGTAGAGTAAAAATATCTCAATTTTAAATAAGAAGACAAAATTCATAGATTTATAAAATAAGAAGAAAAAAGCGCAACTAAACCATTTTTTATATCAAATAACACAATTAAATAAAAGGAAATAGCTGCGTTTGCGTTTTTAATTTCCTCTGTTATTCGAAGCACGTGGATGTTATACATTTTTTACAATAGAGTGGAAGGATGTTATTATACTAATGAAATTTTGAATTAATCATGCATAAAATACATTTTTCTTTTCATTCCATCTTTTTTCTATCGTTCTTTCTTTTGTTATATCACTTATTATATCTGTTATTTTTCTACTCTTCATATATTTTTTTACTCTTTATATATTTTCTTTCTATTTCTATCATTCTTCCATTTATAATACATTTATATTACTAGTAATATGTATGGAAATCCTACAAAACACATTTCCAAGAGATCGGGTAAGAAGCTTTTGGTGGTATTTGGTTTCTGTTTTCTGTTTTTATTTTTTATTTTCTGAAAATTGTTTACATTTACAAGTTTTTAACATTAAAAAAATGTTTATTTTCTCTTGATATTTTCTATTTTCAAAAAATAATATTGTTAAATTTAATTAATTTTAACAAAAAATATTATAAATTATTTATATATAGTTTAAAATATTATTTATATATTATTTTTTATATAATTACAATATTGTTATTAAGTTTTTACATAGTATTAATTTTTGAAAATACTAAAAACAACTTTTTTTTTATTTTCAGTTATTTTTTTGAAAATATTTCTAGCAAAAATGTTTTCTACATTGTAATCAAACATATTTTTACTACTGTTTTATGTATTCTTTAAGAATGAAAATAGAAGATGCACAAAACAAATTTTACCGTTATATTTGATTTAGGTAATAAAAATGAAAGGAAAAAAAGAATTAAAAGAGGGTAAAAAGTAAGAGTTTTATAGTTTATTAAGTTATTTGACGAGGGAAAAATAAACAAAAAAGGTTAAATTTTGTCCATCTTGTTTGGTTATGAAAAGGTAAAATAAAAAAATAAAAGAAAAATGTATATCATGGTATCTTTAATAAAAAAAAAAATGTAAACAAGGAAGAGTATTTTAATTATTTTCTATTCCAACTCACCTTTCTTCCTTTACTCAACCAAACAAGTGGAATGATTAAAAAAAATAAAACTGTGATCCTTCTTTCATGCTTCTTTCCTTCATCTTTTAGTTGAAATAGATAAAATATAAGGGTTAATAAGTCTTAGATCGATAATTAATTTTATAATCAATCAAAACTTTGTGAAAAACATTTCGTGATTTCACTGAGAAGTCAAAAGTCATAATTAAAGTGGTTATTAATAGGGAAAATAACCAACAAACTTGCTAAATTCTTCCAGAAGTTTTCAACCCATCACAAAAGTTGCCTATTACCTTGTTCGTGTATTAATAGGATAGGACCTAGAAAGAAGTAAAACAAGAAAAGAAAAGAAAATGATTCATGATAAGAGATAGTTATACACTACGTGAAAAATGATTTTATAGCATTTGGTGAAAAATTTAAGTATTATCCTCGGAAATTAATTTATAACGTGTAGTTTTAAAAACGTATTAAAATGTTTATAGTTATTAGTTAATTTTATTATGTATTAAATTTAGTTTTTATTATGTATTAAATATAATTAATTTATAATCACGCAATTAATTATATTTAATTTTTTTTATTATAACTTATACTTGCAAAAGATTATACTCATTATGAGTTGCAAACTCAGAGAGGGTCTTTGGTTTCACACACATCTGGGCTCTTCTCACCCTTTTTCTCTAGTTTTTCCTCTGGTTTCTTGGTTTATCTTGCTAGTTTCGTAACCTCAACTTACCTGAGATATTCCTCAAACTAATGATGGTAACTCTCAACTAATGGAAAAAAAAAAAGATAGAGAAGAATCAGTTTCTCAAACTCAATATGCACTAAATAAATTTCTCATGAGGTATTTGAGAGGTATCATGAACTATGGTATTGAATACAATGAATTTTCATCTGTACTAAGATGATATAGTGATGTTAACTGGATCTTTGATTCACATGAAACAAAATCCACTAGTGACTATGTATTTACACTTGGTGGTGATGCATTTACATGGAGATCATCGAGACAAACTACTATAGCTAGATCAACAATAAAATATGAGTTTATTGCTCTAGAAATTACTGACATTGAGGCTGAGTGAGTGAAAAACTTATTAGCTAACATTCTTTTAGGAATGAAAACAACACCATTAGTGTCTATGTACTGCGATTCATACTCAGCAATAGTTGTAGCGAAAAATAAAGAATAGACATATACAATTGAGACATAATGTGATAAAGCAATTGTTAATGATGGAATAATTTTCATAGATTTTGTGAAGTCAGAACAAAACTTAACAAAGCAATTGTTAAATGATGGAATAATTTTTATAGATTTTGTGAAGTCAGAACGAAACTTAACAGATCCTTTGACGAAACCCTGAGAAGAAAAATGAGATTAGAAACATAGAGGGGAATGACACTTAAGCCACTTGAAAACATACAATGATGATAACCCAACCTTTGTTATTGGAGATCCCATCAAGAAAGTGTTAGATGTTGCATTAATGAGAGGTTAAACTTTATAGTTATGTTTTATGAGAAAACTTAGCAATTTATCAAATTTTTAATGAATTTCATATCCCTGGGTGATGTATGATTTGTAGCAAATAAAATCACCTATGAGTATCAAGTGAGGCCACTTGCAAGAGATCTTAGCAAATCTCTAGAGTACTAAAAAATATCGGGCAAATGCATGACCTAAATGTACAAGATAGTGAAAACAACAAAAGATTGTGGGGGATATATTTGCATTTGTAATATATGGGAGATGATTGGAAAATTTAAGTATTACAATGTGCAAATTAATTTGTAACGTGTGATTTTAAGAATACATTAAAATGTTTATATTCATTCGTCAGTTTTATTACGTATTAAATATAGTTTTTATTACGTATTAAATATAATTAATTCGTAACCACGCAATTAATTACATTTAATCATTTTTATTATAATTGATATTTGCAATGACTATGTTCATTCTGAAAACTCAAAGCACTGTATATAGGGTCTCTAGTTTTACTGTGAGACACACCTCTAAGCTTTTTTATCTTCATTTTTTTCTAGCTTTCCCTTTGGTTCTTAAGTTTATCTTCCTAATTCTGTAGTCTTAGCTTGCCTAACTTATAGAATTACCCAAATAATTCTTTTAAGATGGTGTCCAACAAGCCTAAAAAAAATAATTTCTACGCATTTACACTGGAGTTACCAATACATTATAGATTTTTTCACACTATTATTCAAAAGATCTAATTTTACCCATCACAAAAGTTGTCTATTATGAGTTACCTTTATAATAATTATTTAAAAAAAATATTAATAATTACTTATGATGAAAACAATATAAAATTGTTTATACTATAAATATATAATTATTAAATTGATGATATATAACCAATGCCCTATATAAAAAACTTTATTGTCATGTTTATGTAATTAATAAATTTTATTTATTGTTCATTTATTCATTAAGCAATACTATATGTTTACTCGTTGATTAATTAAATTCAAGTTTTAATAAACAAAGAAAAAAATTATATATAAAACATATATAATTTATTTACACGTATATACTTTCATTTTTAAATAATTAAATCATCTCATATTTTCAAAGTATATATATATATATATATATATATATATATATATATATATATTATAAACAATTCTACATGAAAATCGACCTGTAAGGATTGTTTCAACTTAACAAAAATCTCGAATTTGAATCCTATGTATTTGGTGAAAAAAGGTTTGTTGTCATTATAATTCTATAAGGGTTGGGCATCATTGTCTTTAAAATAAAATACAAAGTAATTAAACCAAAATATATTTATACACATAAAATTCTTTTGAACATAGTATGCCACAAAATACTAATTCCTAAAGAATATCTAGTTAACAAAAAGCAAAAATGAGAATAATATCTTGTAATCATATTATAATATCATGTTGGAAATTAAAAATATTTTATGAGCAAGAAAAATAGTGATTTGATATTCATTGATAATAAGAACAGTTGATAACACGCAATCTTTTCTTATCTTTAACTTTTATCCATGTTTAAAGTCAGCAAATTAAGCATCAACACTCAATGCCTAACCCTAATTAATGTGCATAATTTTGTCAGCATTGTGTGTAGCTTTATTCATGACAGCTTTCTTTTTCTTGTCACCATGCAATTTTCTATGCCACTAATCACTTGCATTAGTACACCAAATGGCTCACAGCACATTAACGAAACTCAAACCCAATTCCATTTAGAGGATCAATACGTGGTTTCCATTATCTCCCAAATAAAGCATGTGAGATTGTACTTTTTCACATCTTAAATATATTTCCATGAATATCTTTGGGCTATCCAATTCTTCACCCTTTTGGGTTCCTTTTTCAAATCATAACACAACTTAGTTTAAAGCATCGATTTCGTTAATTTATATATATATAATAAAAAGAGTGAAGTTGGTTAATTTTAATTAGTAATATCGCAAATTTAAATTTATTTTAAAAACATTCATAGAATCAAATGGGTTAAATATTCACATTATTTATATTTCAAGAAATAATTTTTTTTAACTAACTAAGAACATAACTTATATTATTAATAGGTCGTTATTTTCATTGGAAATTAGTGAATATTCCATTAATAAACTACATGATGAAGAAATTAAAAATAAATACATTAAGAAGTGATAATGTATTTTTTATATTTAGGAAAAATTTCTCTTATTTGTTTCTTATATATAAGAATAGAGGTAGTATTTCTCAAATATTTAAATATAAGAAAAATAATAAATCTTTTTAATTAAAATATAAATGAATTTTAACTGATTTTATCTTATATAATGTTATTATTTAAAAAACACACTTCAATTAATTAAGCTTATATTTTTAATTATTATTTTTTATTCATGATAACAAGTAGGTATTTTAAAAATAATCCTATTGTTTCATGGAGAATATAAAAATTAAATGATTTTAAGCAGTGATTTGTTTTTTTTCCTTATATTTTATTTAGGACAAAGTATGTAATATCGTGTTGTTTGTAACATTCATTTGAGAATTATAGTAAGGGAATTTGAATTAACATCTCTCTTAATACTTATTCTCATAGTAAAAGATTTATATATGTTTCATTTTATCTCTTGTATTACTCTCCGGCAATAGTTTGTCAGAGAGTAAAAAAATTCACAATTTTTTTTTATTTTCTCACAACTGTTTATCAAAGAATGAAAAAATTATAATTTTTTTTTAACTCTTCGACAATCGGTTTTCGGAGAGTAATAGAAGAGATAAAAAATAATAAATATAAAAAAAACGTAATTCATTAAGAAATTAAATTAGTATACTAAAAAAAATAAGAAATTAAATTACTTTACTAAAAAATAAGAAATTAAATAACTATACTATACTATATTAACCAAATATTTAATTAAATAACTATACTAAACATGTAATTCATTAAGTAAATTAATATAATAAACATGTAATTATCGTAATAAAAAAAATAAATTAAATACACTAAAAATAAATTAAATTAATATACTAAAAAAATTAAATAACTATACTACATGTATACACTAGCCAAGAGGTGATGAGTCAAAAGGGTCTAGCTTAGTTGGTTGAGTAGGGTCCCTAAATTGTTATAATTCCCTAACATTGTCTTCAACTCTTGTCACGAGAACCACAAAAAAAGAAGAGAGGAGAGAGAGAGAGCAGGGATAGAAAATAAGATGAGAAAAGAGAGTGCGGGTGGATAAAATTATATAAGGAAGAGAGGAGAGAAAGAGAATCAGGGATAAAATGAGAATTTATGAATTTTTTTTAAAAGAATAGGTGTTAATTCAAATAAGAGGTAATGCTAATTGAAATTCTCTTATAATACAATATTTATTTGGCAATTATAAGGTTACATGGTTTAATGGCACAATCTACATGTGGAAAGAAAGGAAGGGGAGAGAGCATAAGTTCAAATCGATTTATTCATTAACAAAAACTAACACATTTAATAACTAACATTTAGCCTATATAAAAAAAACAATATTTATTTTCTTAAAACTGAAAAACCTACTTTGTATGAGTTTAATAGTTACGATGTTAGTTTAAAATAATCTTATTATATCAATCAATTATAACTATCAATTTAATACAATTTAAGAAACATATTTTTTATATTTATGGTTTACCCAAAATGATGTTATACAATTGGTTTTATGAATATCATATCTCTTTATGTGTGAACATTATATGTAATTACTAATAAATAGAACTATTTCACTTACACATTTTTTATTTCATAATTTACTTTTTAATTATTTTTAAAAAATTATCTAACAATCAAATTTAGGAAGGGATTAACTTAATATTTTAAGAGTAATATAAAAGAATTATTCTTCATTCTCACCATTTATCTTTTAAAATTTAATGGTTAATTAGAATTAATTACTTATTATAATAATTAGATTCAAGAAAATGAATAATGAGAATAAAATACTAACACTTTTAGATAGCATTGTAAAACTGAACCGGTGGGATTGACTAAGAACTTGATGAACCAATTTAGTAATCAATTTAGACAATACTGCAAACCAGTCAAATAAAGAACTGATGTTTAATATAGATAACCGACAAAACCTATTGTTTAACATTTTTTAAAATTTTTGGATTTTGATAAATGCACATCTTTTTTTCCTAACTCAACATCTTTTAATTAAAAAATTAATAAAAAATGGGGTTAACTTAGCAATATAAGAGTATTTAATAAAAATCCTTTTCTCTTTTATAATTACATTCTTACTCCATTTTTCTTATATATTATCACTTATATCTTATGATTTATAAAATAGGTATGATTTATGATACTTTTATATTTTAATATTATTTATTTAGTCTATTTATTATATTTCATTACTAATAAAAAATACTAGTTTATTAAGATGAGTTTAATCACTGATTTAACAGTAATTATACTAAATAACCGTAAAACAATGCTTAATACATATATAATTTTAAAAACATTGCTTTTAGATTTATGTACAATTACTTATCAAATATAATGGTTTTACACGGTAAGAAAATAAAAATGGCAGTTATATATTTAGAACTACATGACATGTAGCGTCTATTTTTCAGCTATTATTAAATACTATAAAAATCTAGCTGTCACTACAAAATTATTCCAAAAAAGATCATTAGGATGAGGAATGGAGTGCCTAATTTTCAACAATTATAAAAAAACTAGTTATTATAAAATATTTTCCTTATTTATGAATATCTAGACTGAAATTATTAAATAACTTATCATTTCAATTTTCAACACACACTGTGTCGAAATCAGAATCTCTACTTTGTTATAATGGGAATTTGCGAACTCAATTCCTAGAATTTAAATAAATATAGACAATCCATCTTGATCCGTAATACATATAACAATGAAATTCACCATAAGAAATCCCTATTATAAAACATTTTCTGATAGATATATAATAAACTTTCAGTTTATTATCATATATCACATCACTAAATTGAACGACATAACGAAATGATTGAAATCTTTCTGACTTTGTGTGTTAAAAATGAGAAAATCTTATTGAAATTTTGTATAAAAATAGCATATATAAATCAAAGTGGAAAAAATTAAATGAGTACACAGCAAGGATAAGATGCAGGGAACATTCCCTATTTGGCGCATACAGTGCAGTGGTGGATAAAACTTCAGTGGTGCATGTGATATGTGATTCATGTTCCTTTTCATGCTATATATAGCAGTTGGGCAAGCTATGATATCGATTCATCACTAGTTCCACACCACTCCTAATTCTTGTCTGCATATCAAACCATCCAAAAAACATTAACAACTTCTGAATCCACTTAAATAAGATTATTCCTGTTTAATAAGTGATATTCAATTCTGGTTTCAACATTCAATTGCATTAAAATTTTAAAAACAAATTTTTGTATTTAGTTTTATATCAAATTGAACATAATTGCTTCGGATAAAACATATATACTTGTGGTTTTGGAAAAAAAAATTGTAATATATAAATGTTTGATTTTATCTAATCACGGGAAAAATCCAATCGAATACATTTGTGTTAGATTAAGTCTTTGTTCTCAACTCAATAAACATCTTATCATTAATATATAAGTGGTCTTAAAAGTCAAACAATTTTCTTTCATTTATCTTTTAAAGTGTACCTCATATTTTAAATGAGTCAGATCCTAGCATATGATTTTTAAACTTATAATTTTTAAATTAATTTGATTATTTTCTCCTCCTATTTTTCATTGGATCATATATATGTTTTTTTTATAAAACAAATATTAGTTGTTAATATGTTAATTTTTATCAGTGTAAGGATTTAAATCCACGATCTCTTCCTTCCTATTTTTTCACTTTACCAACATATCAACCTTATATCTCGGGATCATAAATATGTTTAAAACATCACATGCTTAAATTATATATATATATATATATATATATATATATATATATATATATATATCCTCGTAAATAATAATAATATGAAGTAGGAAGAATAAATCACGTAATCATAAAAATATATTTATTTCTTACATTTCCACGTTATCATCGTTCAATTTTTTTAAAAGACATTTTCCCATGTTTTTTCTCTTAACAAATAAATTGTTTTTGAAAGCCTACATAGCTAAGTATTTTTTTTATACATTGCAAACTCTGATGTAATCATGTTGACGTAATATATATAATTGAAGAATCAATTATAAAAATAAATATTCCAACTTATCATTCAATTTACATTTTTTTTATAAGTTAAATTTTAGTGATTAATGTGTTATTTTTTGTTAGTGAAGAGTCTAACTCATAATTTCTAATTCTTTTCTTTTTAGATGTGAACTTTACTACGAGACTAACCTTATAATTTTTTAATTATATTCAAATTTTGCTTCCAACTCATCTTGAAATGGTGAAAAATTTTAGAATATTACCCTTATGCCTCACATACTATTCAAGTATCTATCCTAATATGTTTAATGCCAAATATTCCACACGATAAAAAAATTAAAAAAGAAAAATATTAGAGGAAAAAGAAAATCGAACATCAATTTTTAGCAAACATAAAATAAATTAATTGATTTCAATGGCATATATATATATATATATATATACTTTTGGTGAAGGCCAACAGAATGGTACAAGTCTTCGTAAGTACAGAGGTCTTGGTGATGGAGTTTCTGTAAAATTCTATTCTTCCAATAGGATGATTAGGTTGGGCTTTTGATGAATGTTGATCAATCCAAACTCAAAATTCACTTTAAGAAAATTGGGAAATGTAATTCTAAAACATAAAACAAAAATCAACATATTATATAAAAATAGAATATATAAGCTAAAACATAATATAAGATGGAAGATGAAAATTGATCACTTAGGTAGGGCACGTGTTCCAATAACACAATCAACATATCAACAAATTGTGCAACGTTTTTTATTATGCATTGTTCCTATTAGTTCTCTCCAAGTGTTAGGAGGTGGTGGATATATATCAACAAATATTAATTTCAACTATTTACAAGATCGTGTTGTTAACGAGGGCATGCTTTGTCCATAAATTCTAGTAAGCTACCATCCAATTAATAGTGTAGCATCCAAGAGGCTTTCTATTAATTGAGTGCTTATTTTGTTTCCCCTCAGAGTTTTCAATTACATTAATGATCAAATTATTGCAAAACTGTATAAAGTATTACACGTGATATTTAAATTCTTCAAGTTCTTGCGCGAGATATAAATATAAGTTTTTCAATAATTTTTTAGATCCCTCTTAATCACGGCTCTATAGCCATCACATTCCAAATTAGGCCCAATATTGGCCTTGTCTTTACTTAGGAAATCTATTAAAATATAACTAAATATTTTTATTTTTAATTTAACTCCTAAAATAAATACTAGCTTCATACTAGTCTAGAAGCAAGTTTACCGCTGAGTATGTAGATAAACTGGTACAGTTTTTTAACTTAAAAATAAAAAAATAATAATCTAGAAGCACGTTTTAATAATGTTAATGAAGGCTAGTATTGAGGTTCCTTCAAGAAACTCAATAACACAAATTACAACGGTCAAGAAACACAAACCACTGGAACAAAAGAGAAAAAAAAGGGTACATGAGAAAGAAAATAGCGTATTAATTACTCTAGAAAATTCCTAGATCTAACTCATCATTATTGTCTAGTTACAACCATTTCACATATATATAATAGGCTACAAACAACTCATATAGTGTAACTAAGATACATAACCTATTCAAGAGATGCGTAGAAACAACTAAAGAATGACGCTTTAGTCTGACTTTAGACGCTAACCTCACTAAATGTAAACGTTGTACATACGCAACAAATAGGATACAAACACGCGTTAAACACTCTATACAAGCTCAAACATTGGCTCTAGGCACGTCTACGAGATGCTTTTCACCAAGTACGACCATTAGATGCACCGCATCAATGCTTCTACCAGACTTGCTCACAAATCATGGTTCCCTTCCTTTTTCCCCTTCCTCCTTATCCTTCTCTTGCTGCTACCATGCCTTCCCATTCCCCCCCCCCCCCCACCCACCTCTAGTGACTATCTTTCCCCTTCTTCTCGGACCACTGCGTTTTCAGTCACTTTCTTTCATTCTAGATCTAAGAAGTTAGAGTCTTAGCCACTTTAAATTATTTTTAAAAAATATTAATTAGCGTGACTCAACAAATAAATAATGTTGTGTCAGCTGATAATAATCTGACAATTCCATTGCCATGTCATCAATTAACAAAGTTGACTTAATGGAGGGTAGCTATTACAAACATAAATAAATGTCAAATAGCAAAAATAAAGCAAATTAAAATGCTACGAGGTAGTAAAATAAAAAAGGTAATATATTATAGGTAGTATGGTTGTCAAACTCTTAAGTTAACTTATTAACTCTTACTAGTTTATAAATCCGGCTACCATCAATGAGTTAACTTGTATGTGAATTCTCTTTTTAGTAAACTATGGACAAACTCGGTAAACTTTATGCAACTTCTACAAACTCTCAAAATTAATACCGAGTCAACAAACTGAGTTATTTTTTTTTACGCATTTAGAATTCAATATTTTCATTTAGTAAGTCGTTCTTAAATAAAAAAACACTTGTATAGAAAAATATCAAACATTCGTTTTCTAAAAATACAAATATTGATGAAAATGTTCTACCATTATTATCATATTTGCAATTTATTATCTGATAGTGATGTATTAATAGATTTAATTATTTAAGTATTGTGAAATTTATTATTTATGATTTTAATTATATATATATGTATTATTTTTATATAAAGTAAATTCTTACAAATTTATAAGTGAAGGTTATAAGTTGGGTTTATGAATCTTCCACTCGTTTCAACTTTGATAACCTTGATAGGTAACAAAAAGTAACTAAACCTATATTCTTATTAAAACAATGCTGAGATAGTTTTAGAATGTGTGTATATAGAGGGACACTTAATTAATATCCATAATGTTAATTTAATAATCTTAATTCCTTCCATGCAATAATCACGATCTAAATCCAAATAGAAGAGAACAAGAAAAACATTGCTATTTGCCTAGTAATTAGAATTTTCTAACAAGTCGTACATATGAAAATGTTTAATGGATTTAGTCATGACAACAATGATTCCTTATTTATTTAGTTACTAAATATGGGTCCAAGATCTCTCGTCCATTCACAAAATATCAATTTTTGTAATCAATATTTTTTAATAATTTAAAATAATCTACCAAAACATTGTTGGTCCAAATAAGACTAATTTTACTTCTTTAACCAGTATTGAATGTGAGTCTTATCAATGAAAAAGTATAGTTAAAAGAGAATAAAATCTTACTATAAGTGATTAAATCTAGTTTAATTTTTTAATAAAGAATAGTTGTAGACAAAGTTCAGCAAATGCTTCATATTAATATTATAATAACAAAAAAGAAAGTGTAAAAAATTAATCTAATAATTAAATAATACCCGTCCATAAAATTAAATCCAAGACCTAATAATTGAAACCCAACTATAATTGAGACTTGCAATAAAATTCTCGTGCACATGCATGGGCATCCCGGCATATCTAATATGCCTAACTGCTACCCCTTTATAAGCAAAAAGCATTCATAACTTAAAAAATATTTCAATGTTCCAACTCAAGTATATCTTAGGCTAAGTTCCATGACACTATACCTGCTATTTTCATAAAAAAAGTCATTTTGGAGTTTGGACATATTATGAAACCCTAGCTCATTACTCTACTTCATTTCAAGGAAAAGTAGAACTCTAAGCTAGTTTGGTGTACACACCACGTGCAGACCACTTAATTGTACCCAAACTGCCTTCTAAGTTTATCATGTTTGTTGGTTTAATAGCACATGGTTACCGGTATAACTTCACTATCTTCATTAGAAAATGTCTTGAGATATTTTTGCTCATGTTTTGTGCCCATCAATTTGATAGGTGAGCAATCATAATTAGGATCGCAAACTGTATATCAGATTGAGATATTCCCATATTATTTCCATATATATAAAAAATGCGGATCGCTGATGTGGGTATGAGGTATATAAATATCTTGCAGATATAAGAATTGATGAACATGAAACTCAAGACAGGTATGGGGCTCCTTTTCAAATGCAGATTTATATATACTATTAATAATTATCAAAGCTAAAACCGATGTGTCGTGGAAAAATTAAAACATTAATTCCTTGTTACAGTACTACTTTAGAACGTTGGTTTGTGAAAGTGTATTCCGTGTACAGATTGATAATCCATATAAATATTGAATGCATGGAACGCGGCTTCAAACTCCGAAAAAGTGTTTCTGAACATTGAATTAATTAATCATGATAGTTTCTTAATTAGGATGTCTATATCGGATACATGGTGTAGCTCTTTACTGTCTTGCTCTTGGAATTTCATTTTATTGATTTTATATTTTCATATAGCCACATTTATGATTATGTTTGACATATCAATTACTTTTTAGTTTTTTTATTAGCTGAAAATTTGTTTAACAGTTTAATAAACAAGTTTTTTTAATAATTTTTTAAATTTTTTTAAATACTATATTTTTAACTTTTTATACTTATTTTTTCTTTATATTTATAGTGTGTTTTTCTTACTATTTCAGATAGTCAAAAACTAAAAAATTAACTAAAATGACAAATGATCTTAATTCCGTTTTATGTAAGCAAAAAGGTTGTAACTTTTTTAGGTAACTATTAGTTTTTTCTGAAAAGTTACTCGTGTTAGTTTTTTGAAAAATATTTTATTTTTAACTACTAGTTGATTTTCTTTTGGAACTTTGACCTGCATAATTAATGAACTGTCTCTCATTGATTTTCTTTACTCATGTAAGGACCTGTTTATTTAATAAGTTATAAATGCGTAGAATAAAGAGTGAAATGAATTAAATTTAAGTTTTCATTTAAATTACGAATTGATTGAAGATGTAATGGATTTATTATTTGTGTCGATACTATGTGGTTGCTTTCGGTTGATGGTAGAAGAATAGGGGAAAAGAGAATAATTATTATTCTTTTGTTTGAGGGTTTTAATTAAGTTTCGAGAAGTTCTAAGATAATCCGTTATTGGAAGGAGAAGTTGCATTTAGCAATCTGTTTTTACTAAATACACCCATGATGCTATATAAAATTCTCTTTCTTCCTTTTTTCTTTTAATTTTCTCATTCTTCATCTCTGGTTGTGGCATTTCCTTTTGCATCTCCATTCTTTCGATCATGTGCATGGTCAACTTCGAGTTGTCAGATTCAGACGCAATCTCTTTCATTGCTCCTGATTATGAGATGTGATCAGTATAAGTATGTCTGACTGTAGTTTTCTAAACATTTTTCTGAGTGTTTTTTATCCTTCTGTTTTTTTTAAAAGGGATTCTTTTGGAAATTCTAATTTTCTTTGGTTCTTGTTAAAATTGGGATTCTTGTCAGGTTCTTGTGTAATTTCTTCGGGTTGACTCTCCCCTTTTGTTTTAATTGGCTTTTGGATGGAGAAATAGGTAAGGGAAACTTTTTTGTTGATTTTTGTTAATGGATCAGTGATTTGATAGTTGAGAGATTTGAGCTATTTGAGATAGCAAATATTTTGACTATGTTTTGAGCTATTTAAGATAACATTTATTTTAATTATGTTTTGAGCTATTTAAGATAATGCTATTTAATTTTGATTTGAGCTAATTGAGTTAACGTATTTGTTGATTGTGATGTGAGCTAATTGAGTTAGCATATTTTTTTATTGTGATCTGAGCTAATAGAGTTAGCATATTTATTGATTGTGGTTTGAGATATTTGAGATAACGTATATTTGGATTTCATAGTTGAGCTATTTGGGATAACGTGCATGTTAATTGTATTATTGAGCTATATGTGATAACGTATATTTTGATGGTATGAATGAACTATTTGAGATAACGTGTATATCAATTGTAAATGCGTAATGATGATGATGTGTTGAGTTGATGCATGCTTATTGTGTGTGAATGATGAGTTGTTGAAATTGTCTTTGTGGATGATTGAAGATTGTAATTCATTAATAAAGAGTATTAATGAATTGTGTTGTTGATTATTACAAGGAGATAACGAAGCTCTTAAGGTGATGCATTGAATTAGAGAGGTGGATAGGTTTAAGTGATCCTGATGCTAAGGCCCTATTTCGGGTAATGATGCAATGTTAGGGCCCTGTGTCGGGTGATGATACACTAGTGTTAGGACCCTGTGTTGGGCGATGATACACCACAAGATATACTCAGATAACAACATAATGTAGTGTTAGGACCCTATTTTTGGCGATGATACACTCAACATCAGTTGGTTATTCAGTGGGTATGCTTAGACTTCAACTGATTATCATATAGGTCAGATAAATACTAAATACTAGTGTGGGGGAAGTCAGATGAGCCGCTACCTTGATGTCCAAATTCAATATAGTGAGTCTTTTCAGAAAGTGTCAATTGATTGGTTGTTAGTGCTTATGTTCAGGTGGAATATAAGTGTGATTGATTGGTCGTTGCATAGGATGCGTTGTCCGTTGTGTACAAACCAACCTAAGTGACAAAGATGTCTAGGTGTTTCCCAGGATCAATGGTTTAGGGTTTAGGGTTTAGGTCTTCTTGCATGAGAAGTTTGAGGTCCCCGTGTTACACTTATTGGGTACAATATTTTCCTTAGCTTCATTGCAAACACTCAATGTGTAGTAAGATCCAAGTTAGGTGATAGGTGGGTAC
Organism: Psophocarpus tetragonolobus; assembly: GCA_037954015.1. Lineage (NCBI taxonomy): Eukaryota > Viridiplantae > Streptophyta > Magnoliopsida > Fabales > Fabaceae > Psophocarpus > Psophocarpus tetragonolobus. The sequence continues at coordinate 31,887,949 of CM075694.1, forward strand.
CTGTAAAAGACATTTCGACACTCAAGTCAAAACGAGGTTAACTCGGAGTGTTTTAAGAAAATAATATGTATCTTTTCTGAATAGGAATATAATAATTAATAATCGTTAATCTTGAATAATTACCCTTATTTATAACTACACTTATTAGGTTTGGGTTGCGTGATTAGGATTTTGACCTAACCAGAGGAGAATAGGGATTTATCAAATGTATTACCTTGAGTGTTTTGAGATAGGATTTGATTAGTCTAGCATTGTCTCGGGTGTGCCTATCTCAATTCCTTAATCCTTCGGCTGCTGAAGGGTATGTATGGTTTGATGACCCTTTGGCACAACCTACCTCAGTTACTTGACCCTTTAACATAGCCGGAAGGTGTATCTGATATAAATTCTTTTATCAAATCAAATCAATTTTCTTCAAATAGTCTAATAATATTAATATTAATATTAATATGTAGGAGATTTAAATAAAATAAATAGTTTAATTTATGAAATGTTATTACTTTTTTAAGTTTACTTATTACTAGAAGATTTGGACAGTATGAAATATGGCCATACATTCTAATCTTATTATCGTGTATATAAGAAAAATCAAAATATTATTTTGTAGTAAAAAATAAATATTATTTTGTAGTAAAAAATAATGCCAAAATAATCTCAGACGTGATAATATTTTGTTAGATATACAAGTGATAACCTAATTAAAAGTAGGTAAGATAAAATTAGACATGAAGCATTAAAAAAAAAGTTTAATATTTATATACAAATTTATGTAAAAGAGTTTTACAATTAATCACAATACTTTATTTATATGATTTTTAAAAAATATTAAATAGTAAAATAAACAAACATATCGTATATATAAAAAAGTTATAATTAACTACTATTTAAAAAATATATAAGTATTCTTAGAAAAAAAAATAGATATAACATATCCTAGAAAAGATGGTAGAACCTTTTATATAGTAGGTTTAGACCTAAAAAGAAAAGTTGTTTTGAGCGTGTAAAATAAAATTATAAGTGTCTCAGTAAGGACCTCAATTTCCTTTTTTTTTTTTTTCCTTTTTAGAGCATACTGATTTTTTTTCTTCTTTAGTCATCGGTTTGAGGCGTTAATAGATCCGTTTGTTTCAATTTTTTGAAAACATTTTTTAATAAATAGTTTTTTGTATTTTTTACTATGTTTATCTAAATTTTTTTCTTAAAAGATAGTTTTCCACTATTTTAAAAAAGTAAATCAGATTTACTTCTTAAAAAGTAATTAAAGAAACTTTTTTAAGTTTAAATAATTGGACCAATATTATATAGTTTTACCTGCATAAATAAATACCTTATTAAAGAAAATCCAGCCTGGTCAACGATGAATGAATGAATTAGTGTAGGTACAATATATATCAAAACTTATTATTATTTTTTGGTAATCATGGTAGGGATTAGTCATTGGTTCACTAGACTTGAGTGCTGGACTATTTGATTTAGGAATATAAATTGTTACAAGTTGTGGGCTGGTTTTAAAACTATTAATTAAATTTTACAATACAATTAACATTGATTTAGTCTTATATTAGCGAATGGTAAAAGTTAACTAAGGAAATTAATTAATTTGGTGGTTTTAACTTAAATTATTAAGGATATATTTGAATCTTAAATTTCTTGAGAGAAACTTTCCTCTTTATTGAGAAACATTCGTAGTGCAATCAAAGAAAGAAATTGTTTGGTTTAGTTTGGTTTTATTTTTTATTTTTTGAAAAGAGAGTTCAGAATAATTCTCAAAAACAGTTTTTGAAAAAAAAAAAAAACTTATTTGACAAGTATTATTTGAAAAATGTTTTGAAGATGTAAAAATGAAAGAATTTGTTCATATTTATTAAAATTTCATTAATAAAAAACAAAAAACAACATATTCTGATTGTATTTTTTGAGTTTTCAAAACAAAAATAGAAAACTGGAAATCAAAATTACTTTCAGTTGTTCCTATTTCTTAGTTTTTAAAAATTAAAAAAACTAGAACTGTTTTCATAAAACAATACCTAAATGAGTTTTTAGTTTTTAAATACTAAGGGTTTGATTGATTTGGTTTTGTTTTTTAGTTTTTGAAAAGAAATTTTAAGAATAGTTTTAAAAAATTGTTTTCATGAAGAAAAGAAAAAAAAATTGTTTGGAAAGTATTATTTGAAAACTTTTTTGAAGATGTAAAAATGGAAGAACATGTTAATATTTATTAAAATTTCATTATGAAAAACAAAAAAGCAACATATTCTCATTGTATTTTGAGTTTTCAAAACAAAAAAGCAACATATTCTGATTGTATTTTGAGTTTTCAAAACAAAAATAGAAAACTGGAAATAAAAAGTTATTTCTTTTTTTAGTTTTTAAAAACTAAAAAACTAGAACTGTATTCATAAAACAATTCATAAACGAGTTTTTTAGTTTTTAAATACTAAGGACTTGATTGATTTGATTTTGTTTTTAGTTTTTGAAAAGAGATTTCAAGAATAGTTTTCAGGAAGAAAAAACAAAACTTTTTTGGCAAGTGTTATTTGAAAACTGTTTTGAAGATTAAAAAATGGAAGAATTGGCTTATATTTATTAAAATTTCATTAATGAAAAGCAAAAAACAACATATTCTGATTGTATTTTGAGTTTTCAAAACAAAAATAGAAAACTAGAAATCAATGGTTTTGTTTTTTAGTTTTTGAAAAGAGTTTTCAAAAACTGTTTTCGTGAAGAAAAAAAAACTAGTTTGGCAAGTGATATTTGAAAATTGTTTTGAAGATGTAAAAATGAAAAAACTTGTTAATGTTTATTAGAATTTCATTAATGAAAAAAAAATAACATATTCTAATTGTATTTTTTTAAGTTTTCAAAACAAAAACTGAAAACTGAAAAGCAAAACTACTTTTAGCTGTTCCAGTTTTTTAGTTTTTAAAAACTAAAAAATAAGACCTGTTTTCGAAAACTGTTTTAAAAAAAGACTACCCAAGCAAGTTTTTTAGTTTCTAAAAACTAAAATACTGAAAATAGTTTTATAAAACTGTTGCCAAACAAGCATCAAAACTATTTTCAATTGTTCTTATTTTTTAGTTTTTAAAAACTAAAAAACTAGAACTATTTTCGAAAACTGTTTTTAGAAAAAAATACTCAAACGAGTTTTTTAGTTTTTAAATAATAAGGGCTTGATTGATTTGATTTTTTTTTAGTTTTTGAAAAGAGATTTCAAAAATAGTTTTCAAAAACTATTTTCGGAAAGAAAAGAAAAAAAAAAGTTGTTTGACAAGTGTTATTTGAAAACTGTTTTGAAGATGTAAAAATGAAAAAAATTGTTCATATTTATTAAAATTTCATTAATGAAAAATAGAAAACAACATATTCTGTTTGTATTTTGAGTTTTCAAAACAAAAATAGAAAACTGGAAAGCAAAACTACTTTTAATTATTCCTGTTTTTTAGTTTTTAAAAATTAGAACTGTCTTTGAAAACTGTTTTTAAAAAATATTACCCAAACGAGTTTTTTTAGTTTTTAAATACTAAAATACTAAAAATATTTTTATAAACTGTTAACAAACAAACATTAAGAATTGTAAAAACATTTTTATATTCGGCAACGCTCATTGTATAATGATAAAATCAGTACCTAATATTTATAATAAAAATAGTAAGGTAAAATTCTAAAATTCAAAGGCAAAATTTAGGTTTAAATATGTTTAAATTTCTATAAAATAAGTGAAGTATTAATATTTATTATAGTTTTTTTTTAATTTTTCATCTCTTCTAAATTTGAAATAACTGATTTTGGTCCATGTAAAATAAATAAAAAAAAAGATTGGTTCTTGTAAAACAGTTTATATGATTTTCATTTTTTTAAAATCTAAAACCAATATATCTTTTGTCTTTAAACTTTATTTTAAGATATATAAATAATATTTATTTTAGATACTTGAATTTTTTTAAAGATATTATATGTTGATATGGTGCCACAAACACAAATACTAGTAGACGTAGTGTTCCTGAATAGAACTCTTCGGATACTCTCGGGTAGAACTCTTCGGATATTTCTTTCGTCACTACTTAGACTTGACTTTTCCACACGGTGACTGAACAGGTGGGTACCTGCAAAAGACACTTTGGTGCTCAAGTCAGAGGAGTATTCGGTTTAAGTGCTAGACAAGGAATATATATTTAACTCTCTGCTTTACCTTGGGTACCGTTCACCTATTTATAGGGATGGACTGAGCCTCTTTCTATTGGGCATTTTTTAGGTACCCAGAAATTAGGTAATGCGATCTTAATCAAGTTAACGACTAATATTAGTAATTGAGTTTTGCGTTGACTAATCCCAACTTGACCGTTGGCCGTAGTCTTTGGTACCTAGGCCGAGGTCTTCAACCGTAACCGAGATCCGAGTTTAGTGTCGAGACCGAGGTTTATCCGGTTTACTTAGATTGATATAACTGGAGATGATTACCTAACTTGCCATTCAACATATAGGCAAATAGCAACGAGAACATGGTAATAACTAATAAGAAGTTAAAATAATGGTTTTAACTTTTTAAGGAACGAAAACTAAAGAATTTTTTTATAGGAAATAAAATAATTTTTTCATAGATACTACATATATATGTTAATCTTAAATTTATTTTTATTTTCATCTTATAGCTGCATGAGAACTTAGATAAATGGAGAGTCTAATTCACTTAGATAAGTATTCTACGGAGTGGTTTATTTAAATTTAAAAAACAATTGTTAAATAAGTTTTTTTAAAACAAACACTTTTTTATTATAAGTAGATAAAATTTGTTTCTTAAAATAAGTATTTTAAACATAATAAATTTTGACAAACATATTAAAAACACAAAAACGGTTTATTTTATTAAAATAAGTGTAGTGTATCTTTAACAAAAAAGGTTTAAATTACGTGTTGAAAATTTCAGATTCAGTACTAATATAATCAAAATATAGTATGCAAGTGAATTAAAAAAAAAAGCTCATTATAAGCCAATCTTATGAGTTTTTTTTTTTTTTTTTTTTTTTTATAGACAAAGAGAATCTATTAAAGAAGCAACAACCGATGAAACAAAAAATTTCTAAAACACCAATACAACGAGAAAAAAAGAAGACAACCAAAATCGTAAGGGCACCTAAATACACAATGGCATCCCAGCCACACCCGAAGGAAACTATATATTCGACATACACAATCAGGAGTTACTACACTAATCTGAATAGGCACACCTCCTATTAAATCCAAATCTATACGTCAACCACTTCCAGGAGGTCAGCTAAATTTGGTCAAAGATATCCAACGACTCCAAAGTAGAACTATTAAAAATAATGGATTTCCTAGCTCCCCAAATACACCAGCAGACCATAGAACAAATAAAAATCTGCACTTACTTCTGCATTTACTAGTCACTCAAGAGCTAACTGACAAAAGCAAGAGGGGAAGATCATCTGATAAAGGGGATCGAATACCAATCCAAGACATTAACTTATACCACAAAGATTGAGCTACCTAACACGTCAGAAAAATATGCTTACACTCTTCTGTTAGATGCCCATTACACAACTGACATCTCTGCTCATCAGGTGGAATGGGAATTCTTCTCTTTAGTAAATTATCAATTGTCGACAATCTATTAAGAATAAGCCTCCAGGAAAAAGCTACAACTTTAGACGATAATTTATCCTTCCAAAGCCTCCTAAATAAAGGAGAATCCGGGGAAGACCTAATGCCACTGAACAACCCTTCTAGCAGGATCCTATATGCGCCTGCAGCTGAGAAGCCCCCTGAGCAGTCAGACATCCAGGATCACCTATCACAATAATGACGGGGTCAATCACTAGAACCAATTTTATGAGGTTAAATTAGTTCTATTAACTTAAATCTATTTTTAATATAATATAAAAGTCTATCTTAGCAATTTATTGTTAGATCTATTGTACCTATTAATACTAGTCGTATTGTAAACTTCAAAACCTAATTAGGTACGGTTTACAAGTCATTTTTAATGAGATGAGTCATCATTGTTTATACTTAAATTTTTAAAGAACTTATTTTAAGTATAAATTTTTATTTTATAAATACATCTTTTTATTAGACAATAAAAAAAAACTTAGGAATAACTTTTAATTTAAAATAAGTTTTTAAGCTTAAAAAAATGAAACTTGAAAAATAATTTATACTTATTTTTTAAGTTTTAATATTTTACTTTAACTTGTACTTTTTAAAATAAAAATATGCTATATCATACAGAGCCCTAAAATTGATATTAAGATTAAAAAAAGAAAAATAAAGAGAGAATTGAGATGGTGACACAAATCTGCTTACCATTAACACTGGCGGCTGCTAATGCAAAAATTTTGAATTGGGTAGTAGTCATATGTTAGAAGGTGAAAAACGTGGATTTCAATTGAGGAACTGATCTACCCACATTTTGGCTTTTTCTCCTAATAAATAAGTACTTTAATTTAATTATTCTCAACAAGATTTTCTACGTGTTTGATTTTACTTTTGATAATTGATTCAGGTTTAACATTGATTTCAGACAAAATGTAACATGTTTAATTTTGGGTTAAGAAAATTTAAAATTGATGATAGTTAAGAACTAATTATCAATTAAAACTTAAAATAATTTAAAATAAATTTTGTGTTGAATTAAGAATTTTACATTATATTTTAGTATAATTTTGTTTTATAATAACAAAATTCAAACATAAATTACATGGTGTATAAATAAATTTTAAGCATAATTAATTATACAAAATCAATTTTATTCAAAATCAATTTAATCCTCAAAAATGTTGTAATTGTATTGTTTGAGCTCTTCAAAATTTTTAGGTATACAAATTTATGCTTAATAGTGTGCGATTTGGCATGGTTTGGTGGCTCCATAGTTGCACGAGAGGAACAGTGGGCAAGGAAGTGCCGATTGGTAGAGCACACTTACCAGTGGGTTGGGTTTAGCTCTACTAAGTATGTTTGCTTTGGAGAGATTGAATGATACTTTTGCGAATGTTTACATAATAATATATTGCAAAAAACATTAATTGATAGAGTAATAAAGATGTTAGTGGTTGAATCAATTGTCAAGTTTTCTTTTTTATAAATTATGTTTTTAATTGTCTATGATGAATTTGTCTAAAGTTATTAAGTGTTTTGAATAATACAAAATTAAAAAATAATTTATTTAAGAAAAAACTATTAACATTAAATGAGTTTACGATGACTTAATAAATTACTAAAGTATTGGTTTGGTAGATAGCATAATAAAAACTAAAAAATTAACAAAAGGACTACTAATTGTGGGGATCAATATTAGGTTATAGGGTGGTTCATTGTAAGTTGTTTCTTTTCTATTATGCTCTTCTAATTTGTGAAATTTTGTTTGTCATTCCTTATGACATGTGAGCATCTTGCCCTCTCTAAATAAATTTCACCTTTTTCAAAAAATAAAAAAAAAGGACTACTAAAACAAAAATATGTGAAGGAACAAAATAAAGAAAATTAAAAGAGCAAGATATAAAATTTTCTATTTTTGAAGAATGGCATTATGTAAGGTCTTGTTATTTTTTAATAATATGTTAAAAGTGTGTGAATTAAATGAAAAAGAGAAATTAAATTTAATTTTAGCTATGATTAATAAATTAATTTAGAAAATGAGTTGTGATGTTATTTATATGGATATTGTGTATTGTTTTGAGAAATTAATTGTACTGAGAAATATATGAATATTTCCTGGACCTTGCTGGTTGTTTGTATTGGGTCCTGTATACATGAGATACCAGTTGAAAAATGAAGTTTGAATCGGCCACCTTTATTTATGATTTCAATGCATTATTTTCTAGAAACCATTGAGTCGTTAGATTATAATCTAAATTTGTTGTTATATTAAGAGGAATTGACAAGTGTGAATGTTTGCTGGATAATGCTATGGAATGGTAATCTAAGCATATCATTGCTTGTATGTATCTTATGTTTGACTGTGATAATTGTGTTTTAGACAGGAACAGATGACAATGGTGATTCTGATAGGTAGGAGAGACTAGGCTGAGGTGAACAGTTGATCAACAGGGATTAAAAAGCCCATTTTCACTTGTATAGGCTATGTATATAGGCCACTTGGTGAATCTATGTAATATTAAGTTGCATGACACTATGTTTTGAGTTTGTAAAAATTATTTCTAACGATAAAACTATAGAACACTTGAATGGAATATAGTCTATGTATGTATGTAAGCTTAAACCTGAGACATAGTCTTTTAAACATGTTCTATATTGGTTTGTGATGATTGTGTGTTTAGCTTGATATATAAGATGTTGATGTAAATATACATAATGAAATGTTACAAGTAGTAGAATGTTTGGTTGTTCTTTGAATGGTGTGAGTTTTGCAGCTAAGGTTCTACATTTTGTAAAGTCTCGTTGGACAACAGACTTCGCTTAGCGAAAAGTTGCTTCTATTGTTGAATTTCTTGGCTTTGCACCTAGCAAGATGTCTCATCCAACACAAAGTAGTCTCTATTGGAGGATTTGATGGTTTTGTGCTCAACGAGGAGTCTCGCCAAACACAAAGTTTTTCCTGTTAAAATTATTATATTGAGCTTTCACCCAATGATGCATCTAAGTGAGCAAAGTTTCTTCAATGAAACAGTTTAATTTAGGTATCTCGTTAGATGATCACTGTCACTAGGTGAGATACTCTGATTCCTCACTGGGCAATCATACTTGCTTAGCGAGAGTGTGCAAGGTAGGTGTTGAGCTTTTTATTTGAAATTTGAAGTTTGTAAGTTTTACTTATATATTACATGGTTATATTTATGGATAGTATTATAGAAAATGTTAATAATTATTTGGGATGTTACATATTATACATTTGAGTCTTTTGAAAATGATATTTTTGGAAGTATTGTTATTGATAATATTATTTTTATAAAAAATTGGTAAATACTTGTCATTATTTGAAATATTTTTAGCTTATTTTAATTTCAAAATTAAAAATATGGATAATAAAATTAAAATGAAAACAATTTAAGAAAATAACTTTATAGAAATAATTTCAAAAGGATTATTAGTGTATTTTATAATAGAAGTACTTAATTGTTTATATAAAAGTACTTAATTTTTATATAAAAGTACTTAATTTTTAAATAGTTTATTTTATAATATATATATATATATATATATTATAATTAGTTTAGTTGTTTGTTTGTTCATTTTTTTATTAATGAAAGAAACGTAATGACCCAATCAATTATTTTTAACTGCATATATTAATATTTTAGACTTCGATTTTTGAATTTTGATTTTTTTAACATTCATTTTAATTTTCCCATGTTCTTATAAAGTGTTAATATCTTGATTTGCTAATATTTATTATGAAAATTTTATCATATTTTCATTAAAAGAATTAATGAAATATATAAAGTGATAGTTATAGAAAAATTAAACATTCAATAAAATAAATTTAGCCATTAAAGTGAAAGAAATAATATTTTGATTTAGGAATGAATGTGGGTTTCATGAATTCACACTCCAATTTTCTGATAAGAATTTAGATTCATTGTTAGTCTTTTTGAAGTGATTGAATATACATGTTTTTGAATTATATCTTTCATAACAAAAAGTTTAAGTGAGCTGAATTTCATGGACTCATAAGCATATAGGAAAACTTTTACGAAGATGCTTACATATCATCCACTAACAAGGTCCTAACATCAACAACAGGACTTGAACTTTGAAAGAGGTACTTAGTCTATTTAACCAATACTTAACAATAGTACTTAATAATCAACAAAGTCTGTATTGGAGGATACTTTTACACATCACTTTGTTATTTGTTGATCGATAAACTTGTTGAAATTAGCCCAACACATACTTTTCCAATACCTTCACTTAGGTTCAAAACCAAAACCACTATAATACTTTTACAAATTAATGCCAATTTGTTAGTGATGATCACAACACCACAAATATATCTCTTAGTACATTACATTTTCTATTAACCATTATTGTCAATAGATTAACACTCGTAAAGCATGACCTCAAGACAGACACAAATGATAATGACCTTGAGACTAATAAACTCTCTCTTCCTTCATTTTTCCTTGAACCTCGTTCCCCTCTTCCCACCCCTTTACTTTCCAAACTATTTAGTTTCTAATTCCATTATTCATTTTTTCCTTTACATCCTAACTAATATCCACCCACTACCCTTCAATATCAAACCCTAGCCTTTCACACTTTTCCCGCCACTAAATCCCAATTTTTATGAGAACAAAAAAGGTTTCTTAGGAGTGGGGAAAGGGACCTTCTTTGGAGTTGCCATGGTTGTTTGATGTTACTTAATTCATTCCAAAACCGGCATTTTCTCCTAGCACCCCATTTTGCTGGTTATTTTTGTTGGAAATAATAGTTTATTGATATTAATTAATTATCTTTTATCACTGGAAATTTAAGATATGGCGATAATCATATCTTATAATAATAATATCTTTATGATTATTTGAATGGGAGATTACATTAAGATTGACTGTGTGATGAGCTGAATCAATTATAAAAAGTCTATTTAAGGCGGGTCCCTCCTACCTGAGGATTATAAATTTTATATTCTCAAGAGTTTGTATTGAACTCATATATCTACCATAATCATTCATAGAGTTTTTGTTCATGAAGATCAAGAACTTCAATTTTAATATATATGAGGTATACAAATTTTTTTTCTCTATCTTTTATATTTATTCTCTATACATACTATAATCTTGTATCGATTAATTTGAGATCTTTTTATTTCCATAAATTTTTGCTATAGATTAAACTTTTTCAGAGGATATAAAATAGAGTGTAAAGAGAAAATTCCTTCAAAACTGTTGTTGTTTAAAGTTAGTGCTTACCCATTTAAGAAAACATTAATTAGAATAATTGTAGAGTAAAAAACCCATATTTGACGGGTCTAGCTTTGTTGGGAATCACCATTAATAATTAATATATCCTTTTTTCTTTCTCCATTTTCTTTTGCTTTGTTATCTATTTTGTTGTTGTTCATCAATTTTGATTTCAAATTAGGCTGTAATGGTGGCGAGTTCTATCTTAGTGAGTATAGAGATCGGGACATGATGATGATAAGTTAGGTATTAAGTCAAAAGAAGAATCAATATCCGTAATTTTTATAAATAGAAACAAATGACTATTAAATCAAAAGAAGAATCAATATCCTCAATTTTCATAAACAAAACAAATAGTATGATCATCTTATTTTATGACTTTCAAGATCATCTATTATTCCTTCAGTTTGCTCAATACCGAAAGACTTAAGTTTATCAGAGAATCCATCGAATGAAGGAGCAGTTTTATGGAAAAGTAATCCAACAAAGAAGCAACAAACTAAGCAATATAGTAGACCATGTCCTATTGTGAGCAACTAACTTTTTTTTTTTATATATATATTCATATATATTTTAAAATTATATTTATATATCACTATATTATTATTTGTATTATGATTATTAGAAAGTTAGAAAGTCAAAATTTTGGATATAAGTATATATAATTTACTATTTGATTCATAAATTACTTTGTCTTATCATGATTCTTCCAATTTCTACAACTACAACTGAAATATTTTTTCCTGCCATGAAAATATACAAGATTACATTGATAAATAAGTTGGAAGCTACCTTTTTAACCGATAATACTGTAGTTTATATGGAAAGAGATATTGCAAAAAGTTTAAGTTGTGACTCAATTATTGAAGATTTCGAATCATTAATTGAAAGAGTGTAGAAAACACATGACTATAGCTAACTTCTACTTATTTGTTTTTACATTATTGTGATGATAAACTTTATGTTAGACTTGCGTTTAAAATTTTAAATGTATGTAATAATGTCACATTTAATTTATGCAACTGCTCCTAAAAGTTTTTGGTACACCTAGAAATAATTATTGACTTTTAGGTGATTCTTTTTGTTTTTTTTTTTTTACTTGCATTGCACAATTTTGGGTATGTTGTATCCAAATGATACTATACAGTACAAGTAACTTAGACTATGTTTAGTATATTATTATGGATTTAGTAGGAGACAAATTTGCAAATTATCTTCAAGTTTATTTCAACTACTTTAGCTAACTTCATATCAGGTAACTTTCTATATTTAATGATAGTCTTTTATGATTATTTTATGAAATAACTGGTTAATGATAATAATTTTTCTTGGATTTCATTATGCATGTTTGTTTTGAGTAGAGAAAATGAGGAATTTATTATTTTTAATTAGAAAAAAAATTATATATGAAAAAGTTAATTTGTCACCTTCAAATTTTTTATCTAAGTTCGCCATAGATTGTCATCGTTGTGGTGTGAAAGTTGACTAAGTAGAGTTGTTGTTGTTGGTAGTTGATCAGGGTTGTGGTATGGGAGTACAAGTAGGGTTGCAGTGGTAGGTTGGGGTTGCATTGGTGGATGAACAATGTTGTTCAGGTTGCAACATTGGAATTACCTACTCATGATTATAATTAATAACTGTAATTAAGTTTTAATTACTCGGATCTTAATTTTGTATGGGATTTACATAATTATAGGTAATAGTAAACATGTGTTATTAGTCATCATCCAGTCAGCATATCTAATCATCCCTTAACATGCAAAAAGTATGTGAACGAGGTCTTTTATATGACAAGAAATTAAATATTACTAAAAATTGGCATTAAAGAATAAGGATGCTAAAAAAATTAATCTAATATTTTCGAATATTAAAAACTTATTTAACCATCATTATAATCCACAGTAAATTGAGTTGTTTAATAAGATAATAACACATATTATTATAATCTGGTTATTAAGTTACTCATTAATCAAGAAAGATCTGATAACTAAAATTACGTACTCTTAAAAACAACGGATAAAACTTATTTAAGGCTTGAACTCAAATGAGAGAAACACTAAAACTTTTAACTTGCAATAAGTCGATTACTAAAAGCTTATTTAACCCAAAATAAAATATATGTAATGACGTAATTAAAACGCGTGCGTGTAAAATGAATGAATCGCGAATGATTTTGACTTGTGAATAAGATAAGTTTGGAATACCAAATTCGAGATTGTCATTTTCTTACTAGTCTGCCATGAAATGCAATAATTTCTCTTAATTTCTACTCGTTCCTCTTGTTTTGATTTATGTATAGTGACCTCAGTATACATGCCTCTCCATTTTGAGGTGCCCTCAATGCTACGTGATTTTGCACCATCACTTGACCAAGAAAACGATACCCACAAGTCCACCCATTGTTTCTCTAGAGACCCCACTCTCAATTACCCACACTAATTTCCACAAATTCATATACTAATTGACTGAAACAAAAAAGTCTTCCCTGTGAGAGCATGCATGTACACACCCACCATTATTGGAAGGAGAAACTCCGATAAAGGTAATAGTTTTGCATTATGTTATTCACTGTAAAATTATTTACTTGGTGACGTGACTCTTTTTCCTTAGATGAAGTGTTTCATGCATGTGAGAGTAACAAATTAATCATGTAATTTAATTTAATAGTTAAAATTAAAATTAGTTGAATAGGATGAAAATCAAGTTTTTTTTATACCCCGCCTTTAGAGGTAATCTTGTTCGAATTAAATAGCATATTTAACGTATACATTCAAAGGGCATGCAGAGTCAAAACAGAGTATAATTGTCTATATTCACACTGATAAGAAAATCCCATATAAATATAAGAATAAAATCATATTGAAAAAAAAATGATATTTAAATTTGAGTTTAATTAGTACTGATAGTATAAAAAAAATTTATACTTATATTTAATCACAATTTTTTGCTTATATAATTTTTAAAATATTAATAAATAAAATAAAATAATTATTATTACATATAATGTAAAACCATTTACGCTTCCGATAAATACTAATTAATCTCTTTAAAATGTATATAATTACATATAAAAAAATAGTTTCTACGTATTTTATGTTGTATTTTATAGCCCACTATTTCTCTTTTATTATTTTACTCGTATAACTATCCACCGGTTATTATTTAAGTTTTACTATTCTTTTGTTTAAAGAAAAAGAGACACTAAACAATAGTCTCTTTCCCACTACTAAGTTATAATATAAGTCACTTTTATACCACAACAACGGGCTTTGTCTTTTTGTTCATGAGGGAGAAAAAAACTATTTTTGGCTTAAAGGTGTATTTTATAAAGTTGAAGAAAGTGTGGGTTATGGTTTGGCTAGGAGGAGCGTGGTAATTATGCCTTCATAGGAATAGAAATGACATCATTTTTAATTTTGTAGGAAAGGATGGATCACAATAAAGCAACATTTTTTTTATATTAGTGAAAAAAGGAACACATATCGTGTATTTAGAGGATTGCTATTATATGTCGGTTCCAGAATATTATTAGAGTTATTATGTTTGAAGTTCATGCCTCTGGAACCGACATTTTTTTTATATTAGTGAAAAAAGGAACACATATCGTGTATTTAGAGGATTGTTATTACATGTCGGTTCAAGAATATTATTAGAGTCATTATGTTTGAAGTTCATGCCTCTGTCACGATTTTATGTCACTATACTTGAGGTATTGTTCGTTTTTTAGCTCGATGGCTTTGTCACAATTTTGTCTTGAAAAAAAGTCTCAAGGAGTTAAGAAAGGAAAGTGTTTATAAATGACCGTTGACTTCAATTCCTAAGCGATGTGCCACTTTAGGTATACTTGAACAAGGACCTATCTAAGGTTCGTTTATAAGTTTTTTGAGTGAAATATCAAACGGGTCCTTGAAAGTTTAGGACGCTTGCAATTGAGTGCTTAAAAGAATTTTTCAGACATCTAGCTCCTTGATGTTTAAAAAAGCTTGCATCCAAATCCTTCCGTGCATAACGTCATTTACTCCTTGCCTAGTCAATTGTTAAAGACTATGTGGCAAGTCTCTTTCGTGTTAGATGACAGTCTATATCATTCATAGTAAATATGTAACAAAGAAAAACATTTGCCACGGTTTTTAGCTGCCAGAAAATCTTTTTTTCCCTTTTCAAAAATACTTTTTCTTCCTCCTTCATTCCGTACCCATCAATACAGCCAATGTCACCTCCTTCATAGACTACGACCCTTCCCTCCGCACCTTCCTCTCCCACCTCAACCTCATCGGTAACTCTTACCCCTACCGTCCGATCTCCCCTCCACCACCCACATCTTGGAACCCAACCAATAATGCTACAAAGTCGACACGATTTCCCCTTTTCAATGAACTAGTTTTTTCATCCAAAATTATACAGAGAAGGAGAAACCGAAGAAGAAGAATAAGCAAATGAGAGACCATAAAGAGAGGGCAGTGAAAAGTCTGAACATGCTGAAGAAGCTCTGATAGTTTTTGCAGCGAGTGAAGATGAAGAGGAACCTTCAGCATCGTCATTCGATAGTGGAAACGAGTTAGGGTTTTGAGTTGCGTCTTTATCGAATGTCGAAAAAGAAGGCTTTGAAAGCCCTTGCTGGTTTTTCCATCGATACGCCATCGAATCAAGTAATCAACTAACCCTAGTTTTGTGGATTGAACAAAACACTTGAAGAATGTTACTTCAATTCGGATCTAAATCCTATTGCAAACCACCACTGAATGTGTGTGACAACATTTATTATCTACTTAAATTTATTTTTCAATTTTATAAAAGTTTGGATGAGTGTTAGTGTGTGGAAACTGTTTGTGTTTGGTTTTTTAAGGTGTGGGAGAGGTTTTGAAACTGGGGATTATTTTTTTAGTGTGTAAATGCAAGATTATTCTTTGTTCAATGGTGGAGAATGGAAAAAAGGGTACAATCTCTGTTAGTTCTTAGAGAGATTTTTTTAATTTTTATTATTTTTAGCAGCTAAAAATTGTCACAAATATTTTTTTACCCTACATGTTTAGTATGAATGATCTGGACTGTCACGTAACGCAAAAAGGACATGTTAGCGTGATACTAGAAGACTGATTAGACTAATCCTTAACAGCGTCATAGATAGAAGAACTCGAATACATGCATTTTTAAATATGAGGGACCCAATTGTATGAAAAATTCTTTCAAAGACCCAGTTGCAAGCGTTCTGAATATTTAGGGACCTGTTTGGTATTTTACTCTAAGTTTTTTATTTTATTCAATTAGAAGATAAACTGTAGCTAATATATTACTATAAAATATGCTTGTATTTTGTTGCTTGGCTCATATTGTACGCCTATAATCTCAATTATTGAAGTGTATTTCAATGATTGAGATTTTGTTTTACTATTGTCATGTAAATGTAACTTTTTCACGGTATATGCCCCTTATATATATATATATATATATATATATATATATATATATATATATATATATATATATATATATATATATATATATATATATATATATATATATATATATATATGCTCTTTTTCCTGGAAAGAAATGTTTGTTTAGTTTTTATATTTTAAAATAGATATATTTAATCATCTAATTTCCGAAAATTCACAATTTTTGCTTTTTTTCAAATCAAAAGTGTTGATTATTACTACTTAATTAATGTTGATTGTGACATAAATTAAATAAATAATCTCACATCATCCTAAAAAAAAATTAATTTTTCGACTATCATTTCTAATTTTATTGAAAGACCAAAATTATGGATTTTATAAATTGGAAGAACTAAATGTCTATAATTTAAGATAGAGAACCAAAATTATATTTAATCCAACATTCTTAATTTATTATTACTATTTTATTTTTTATATTTTTAAATCATTTAAGTATAATTAATTACGAGATTAATCTATTTTCTTTAGCTAAAACTAACCTTGAGCTTTTTTGTTATCGAAGTAAATTAATTATTTTTTGTGAAAAAAAATTAGCTTTTAAAAATTAGATAATAAGAAATAGATGAAAGAAAAATAAGAAAAATTGTTGTTTAAGTTGCTTGTATCCTATAATAGCCCATGTCCAGTGAGAGTTTTTAACGGATTATTGTTTGTTTAAGTTTAAGATACCGTATTTTCAAATAAAAAATTGTCTATTATTTTCAGCAACAATCAGTTAACCGTATTAATAATTTTATTTCAGCCTCAATTAGTTAAAAATTAAAATTAAAATATAAGTTTCTTAATTTATTTCAACCATGAGAGAAAAATTTTATTAAGAATTTTATATATAGTTGAGTGTGTTTAACTTATGAATCGTAACAATTTAAGAGTGAGATAAAATCAAGTTAAAAAATCTTGTGTTCTTTTGTGATATGATATATAATAGTTTTTTCAATCTAAACAAAAATTCTTAGGAACGTTACACTATGCATTGCATTTAATTATAAATAAATTACATGGATTTTTTAAATTTATTTTTATTATGTATATTATGTCTTTATTTTTTATATTATTTTTAACTATTGGATTAGTAATTTTTTTTTTTAAATAAGAGGTATGTGTAATGCAATTTAAACCTAAAAAGGATTGATGCAATAATCAAAGTAAAAAAAGAAACATTTTTTAGAGTCTAAAAACAAAGAAATACTAGATACCTAATAACACAAATATCATACAGTTTTCTATTTAGGATGGGTTTGGGTTAGTTTAAACACTTATAGGAAAAATTTTTTAAAAAAAAGATAAAACAATTTTTTCATAAACTTTTTTAAAGATGTAAGATTTTTATAAACTAGTTTTTAAAAAGTTTTATGTCTTTAAAAAACTGTATAAATTTTTTATATATTAAATAAAATTAATTATAAATTATTTTAATTTTAACAGGTCATTTAAAAAAAAAAAAAAAAAACTAACATGATGCCCTTAATCATTTATGCTACCTATCTGAAAAGAATAATAAAAAATTGTGGACGCGGTGTCCCATTCATACCTGATCCAACGGTGCTGATGCAAAGCAGCAATAACAAGTTAAACACAGAAATGGCAAATAAATAAAAAAAGTTGCGGTAGTTAGAAGACTTCTCACATACCTTATGTGTAGAATTTTCTTCACATTTAACTTTATTTAAAGTTTTTTTTTAAAAAAAATTAGATCAACTGTTTATAATTTATAAAAATTGATTGATTTAATTAGTTTTTTAATCTTTGAAACTTAACTAAATTTCGTTTTTAGTTTCTGAAAATTAAAAATATTTTGTTCGTTTCTGAAATTTCAAATTTATATTGTTTTCAAGTACGATGATTTTAACTAAATTGAGTGATGAAAAACATATTTTTTAATTTTTAGATAATGAAATTTAATTAAATTTTATAAGCTAAAATTTTAATTAAACTAAATTGATTATGTTCAAGCAGCAAATATGTACATTATGCTAGAAATATCATTTCTAAAACTAGTTTTCAGTTTTCACAGTGAGAATCTTTCTCACATAAAAAACATAAAATGAGTTTAGTATTTTTAATTGACGTGATTTGTAATATAGTAAAAGTAAAGTTAAGAAAATTTTTATGCTGACAGTATATATCATCAATTAAACTCATAAAATATTATATAAAAAAAATCAAATATATACAACTGAAGTCAAACGACCCTTTGGTATAATGGGTAATTTATTTTGATAAAAAAAGATAACTTAATTAATAATTAAAGATGGAGAGAATAAATAAATTAGATAAATCTAGAATTTGTTTATTTATCTTGTAATATTAAATTATTAATTTTCTATATTAATTTTCTTTTATAGAGTAAAAATATTTATTCTAAAATAACAAGTAACATTGAAAGAGTAGTTTAAATATTACCTATCTTATTTCCCTTTCTTTTTCCCCTTCTCTTTTCTTGTATAATACGCGTGAATAATTTCTAGTTAGTGTCTAGAAAAGATAATATACATTATCTTTTTTTGTCAAAAGTGAGGACGTACAAATAACAAGTGACATATGTTTATAGAGTCCCAGAAAATCATGATACCTAAATTTTTTTTCCTCTTATACTAAATATAATTATTTTTTAAAAGAATTGTAATTTTTGTAGTATATTTATTTTATTTTTTTCTTTCTAAAAAATTTTTATTTCCTTTTGATAAATATAAAATTTTGATAAAAAAATAATAATTTTTTAAAATATATTTATTTTATTTTTTTACTTTCCCAATATTTTTAGCTAAACTCTGCAACCGCAGATAACAACTATCTGCATGGATAATTATTTTGTTCTATGCTCCATGTTTTTTTAATTACACTAGTTTTTTAATATTTTTCTATTTTTTATATTATATTTTAATTTTTATATTATATTTTTAATTTTGAAATCATAATATGTTTTTTAATTTTTAAAATTGTTAAATTTACTCACCAAAGTCACTTTGCCTCCCTCCTAGTACAAGGTTCCATTCATCTTGGTTCTTCAGTTCGTCCTATTCCGATATTCCCTTATTCCAAAAAACTAGTCTTTTATTCTATTTTTTTTGGCTATTTTCCTTTATCCAACTTCCTGCTCTCAAAAACCCAACTTTTGAAATATAGTGTAATTATATATGCATTTTTACTTTTTTAATTGTTACTTTGGTATCATGGAAAGAGTATTAGTATAAGATTTGAGACAGTGATAATGTAATATTTTTAAACATATAGGGGTATCAGTGTAAAATTTAAAATAGATGTTAACATAATATTTTTAAATATATAGGAGTGTTAGTATAATGTTTTTAAACTTAATGGATAGTGTAGAAAAAAAAAAGTGAAGCTATAAGTAATTTAATAAAAGTTTAGGAGGTGTTTTTGTAATTTGGTTTTTGTTAAGTACCTTTGTCTATCCTGTTTCCTTATCTCTAAACTCAATTACATTAATTTAATATTAAATAAATATTCAATTAAAATTTTATTTAAATATATTGATCTAGTCTAGTTGTTAATGGTATAAAGTAGAACTATAAAATGGGTTGGGTCATGACCAAATGAAATGAATTATACTATATTTAAAGGGAATTTGAATTAACACCTCCCATAATTTGAAGTTACGTTTACTTTTATAATTTTTTTCTCAAATTCTCATTTTACCTATAAATCCAATTCCTCCTCTTCTCCTTAGATATTCTAACTCTCTAGCGAGCTCATGCTTAACTCTCTGACAAACTCTCGCCGAGGACCAAAATTGAACAAAGGAAGGGTAAAGATGAAACATTTACATACATGGAGGAATATAGGGTAGATGTTGGGACTGATCTTGCAAATCAGTCGCTGGGTTGTAAAACACCAACTGCCGATACATCTGACTGTCAATTGTTAGCATATTTTTTAAAGCAAATGAAAACAACAATAGTGAAAAATATAAGGAAGCAAAGCAGATTAAATTGCAAAGAGAAATTGTAAAAAAAGAGAGAAAGAAACAAAAGTGTTGGTAAAAGGAAGAATGGTAAGGAAAAGAAATGGTTTGGGATTTCAATGAAAATTTGTAGGATTATTAGATTAATTATTTGAAGGTTTGGTTTGTGGTTGTTATTGTTGGGTTAGGTAGTGCTGTTTATTGTAAAAAATTTACACTGCAATTTTTTTATTCTTTAGCTATAGTTTGCCAGAGAGTAATAGGAGAAATAAAGTAAAAAACATGTAAGTCTTTTTCATGGGAGTAGGTACAACACCAAATCATGAGAAGTGTTAATTCAAATTCTCTGTTTAAAAAAAGTAAGGTCCATATAGAATTAGACCTAAATGAGTTAACTCATTGGACCAGGCCAAACTTAATCTGATCATATAGACCAAACTTATTTTGGTTCAAGATTGATTATTTTTTCTTTAAAATTTATGTAAATTTATACAATAATAAGAAAAATTAACTATTTGGATCAGTCTGACAGACCATTAGATCTACTTCAGTCAAGAAAAATACGATCCATATTGAATATGGATCAAGCTAATCCAGTTAAAAACTTGGCCTGATTTTGATAGCTTTAGTATAAAGTTCTTTTAGATTTGCTTTTAGGATACTGTGAGAACATAACTCAACTAGAAATGACAGTGGAGAGAGGTGGAAGTGAGTTTGGCTATCTCTGTGTTGTCTCCAAAAAGTGCAGGGTTAGTTCAAGTGTAGGTATAAAAGAAACGAGTATAAAATTTTAATCACCATTCTCATAATCGTTGGGTATTTTTGGATTCGAGTATACTTGCAGATAACCCATTATATGATTTTTTATAATTTTAATTAATTTATTTATTATTAAATAATTATATATTAAGTTATTAATTATATTTTAATTTTAAAAGTATATAAAGAATAATAAATAACAAGAAATTATAAATTAAATTAAAATTTTAATTTTTTTTATAAACAAATTAAAATTTTAATTAAATATACAACTTTCAACTTATTATATAATTGTTATAATTATAACGAGAGAAGTCAAGTTCGAGTACAAGGCAGTCAATTACATACTCGTACTCATACCTGATTTATTGTCTTAGGTAATACTTGTACCCGTACTCGGTCAAAGAACGGATTGAGGGGCAGTACCCTCATATGCGGGTATTTTGTCATCCCTAAACTCATGATGATATTAAGAAATGGGTAGAAAAAAAATTAATGCTTAAATCAATATCAAACTAGTAGTTTAACATGTGTCCACTTAGTAGTTCTCATATATTATATTATTATAAGGCTCAAATATGGATTAGTTACCACTAACACATCTAAAATTATTTAGGCATATATTTGATTCGTTAAAGGAGATAACATATTACAAGATAAAAACTTGAGAGTTTAGATATATTTACACCAGAATAGGTAGGACCTAGATAGAGTACTATAGTATACATCTTTTATACTCACATATGAAAAATAGACTTGTACAAAGTCTCATGTCAATATGCGTAACAACTTCGATCCTCATTTCCATATCAAGGTACGTATATATTCCTAGTCATACTTGCAACAACCTCCATTTTCTTATCTATAGAGATAAGGTATTAATATCATATACACATAAACAAACATAATATGGAAGAAAAAATAAACTCACAATCAACATAACATTGAGTAAATATAGATATTAGCTAAACTCATACATTACAATGGTAATAACATAACTTAATAAGTCATAAAAGTTGAATTGTAATTATTTAACAAAAAATAAGAGTTTGAGTACATTTTATCATCCTTTATTAGTATTTAAATCCTAAATGAAAATTTTAAACAAATCAGCCTCTTAATAATTATGTTGTATGTGAAATGAAGCCTCAAAATACTTTAGACTATGCTTTTAAAAGCTTTAGAAACACTATCTATAACGTTTCAGAAACTAGTGAACATAACCTTGAAAAAAATCATGGACTAACATGCCGAACAGTATTTTCCAGAGAATTTATCAACCATGATCAAATATATTTGAGAGGTGGGATCGAGTTTATTCAAAACTAGAGTTATATGAAAATTTTTTATCTTGTACATTGTTTGGTGAAAATGCACAATAAAAGAAAATAAATAAAATGTATTAAAATGAATATTTTAAATATTAATCATTTTAATATAATTTATATTATTAAACATGGATAAAAAAATAAGAGAGAAATAAAATATGTATCTTTTAAATAGTTTGTACTATAACAAAAAAGTTATGGAAATTAAGTAATAAAAAATGAAAGTGAGAAATGAGAAAGGAGTACAATATATAAATTTTTATAAGATAAGGAATAATATTTAACATTAACATTTTTTATATACACTTTTAAGTATTAGTTAAATTTTATTAAAAATTATAAAATTATTAACAAAACTGGCTAAATAAAAGAGTTTAATTAGTATGGAATGTGAAGGTATATTAATTAAATTTTAAATAAAAATATGACTTATAAAATATCATAAATTTTTAATAAATTTTACCAATAATAATAAAAATCTTAAAAAATATACTAACGTTCACATCTGTCCATACGATATCCAAGATAATAATATAACATGAATGTTCACTGTTTTTCTATTTTTCTTTCATTAATTGCAAAATATTCTAATTTTGTAAGCATATATATCTCTATCTCCTGCTCATGCCCTAGTCCAAGGAACACAATTACACAACACACTTCACAAAGTTTTTCCCTGGTAACATTCCCCACAATTGCTTTCCCTTTTCCACTTATTGACCTCAAACTCCGGAATTTGCTCTCTCACCCTCTTCTCTATATAAACCTTTCAACCCTTCTCTCTCTCTTCACCCTTGTGCACCTTCCCTTGCTCTTTCTCAATTACCATTTTCTCTTCACCTTAATTATTCATTCCCTTCATTTATTAAATGGAGGAAAGTGTGGTACCAAAAAGGCCAAGAGAAGAAGAAGAAGCTTTAGATGAGAACAATGATGCAATAGGCTATTGTTTTGATGAGTCAAAGAGGCACAAACCATACAACCACATACTCTCCCTCCTTGAATTAGAGGAAGATGACTCCACACAAGACCTCTCTCCCCTCATCACTGCCCTCCAACAAGAAATCACCAATTGTGAGAATGATTCAAACACCCTTTTGAGCCAAAACAACAACCCCACCAACACCACAATTACCAATAATAGTTTAGAGGATTGTTCCTCCTCTACCACTCAAAGTGATATAGTGGAGGAACATGACAAAGAGAGGATCATCATGAGACACCTTCTTGAAGCTTCTGATGATGAACTTGGGATTCCAAATGATGGAGGAGAGGGGTTATTGCAAGATCTTATTTGTGATGATGGTGGAGACATGTTTTCTTCTATTTGTGATGGGTTGTTGCAGCTTGAAGATGAAACTGCAAACTACTATGATCTCTTGCAATCTCAACTCTTTCTCTAGCTTTTTTGGGCTCCTTGTTGTGGAAGGGGATAGAAATTGAAAAACCAATGTTTTTCATATGAAATCCAAGGAGAAAAAAAAAATGAAAAATTGAGGCATTTTTTTTATCCCTTCTTTTTGTAAATTAAGATAATGGGATGCTTATGTGGGTGGCTATTAATGGAAAAAATGTGGATCGTAGAAAAAAGCAACTAGCTAGTCTTATTATATTCACATTACACAAAGCAAAGATATTTTAAACTCTTATATTTTATATTATCTTGACTTTTGAGGGGAAATGGAAAATGACATGTTTTTATTTGTTAGTGACTTTGAAAAATCTTTCTATGAGTGGTTTATACCCGGCACATTTTTTGTCAGCCTATCCCACTACTTCTTTTGCTACGTACAATTCCTCCTCTCAAAATTATCCAATATATTTGAATATTTAATAAACATATAAAATAAAATAAAATAGAAGTTTCGTATATTACTAACTCCATTTTTATGCCCTTAAAAGAAACTCCATTTTGCCTATAATAAATTATATTTTTAAAATATAAAAATTAACCATATTATTACTTTCAAATGCATACTGTTAATTTTATTTTTACTCTTTAGTCTATTAACCACATATTCATTCATTTCTAATAGAGTCGATATATTTATTGAAATATTAACAATGTATTTAATTAATTAATTCATATTCATGGGCTTAAAAAATTATCTTTTTTAAATATCAATAATTTCATTAAATAGAATTATCACATAAACTACATGTGTTTGAAACCGAACCAACTCAAACTAAAATTTGAAAACTAATAAAAAAAATTAAAAATTATTAAAAAATGAAAATTATTTATATTTGTTTGATTTATTAAATTTCTAAACTATGTTTGGTTTGTGCTTTAAGATTTGAAAACAAGCTCAAATCAAACCAAACTACAATATACATAATTTCTATATTTTTTCTCTCAAATAATGCTTAGTTAAAAAACATAACATGATTTATGTTATAAATATAGTCATGCAGAAAATAAATAATGGTCTCTAGCACTACTATAATTTATACTAGTTAGATAAGTGATAAAAACTATATTTTCTAGGTAGTTTTAGAATAAGGGTAATTTTTAGTAAATTAAGATATTTAAATAATTCTCAAAATAAAACAAATTATTTAAGTATTCTTAAAAATATTAGAAATCATATTAAATAACCTCAATAACATATTAAAAACATAATGAAATTTGATTCAAATTTTATAATACTGTCAAACTGAATCTCACTTAATTTTTTTTTGCTTGATTTGAATAACTTTTACAGTAAGAACTGAATCAAATTGCACCATTAAAACCTTAAAATAAACCATTTTGTTCTAGATTATTTTTGGAATACAATTTTAATTTGTTATATTATTAATCATTTAACTAAATTAATTATCTCTACTGACCAGGATGAATTATATATTATTTACATAACAAAAGATAAATAAAAGAAAAACGAAAGAAAGATAAAAGTCCCTATTTCTAAAAAAAGAAAAGAATATTAACACCATAATATATAACATATTTTCTATTAGACTATTATTATTAGAGTTTAATTGATATACATTGTTAGTGTAAAGATTTTTTATAATGACAATCAGTCTTGACTTTTTATTTATGTGACTTTTAAATATCAATTAGAAAAGTCCACAAACTTTTAAATATCAATTAGAAAAGTCAACAAACTGACGGTATATATCAATTAAACTCTTATTATTATTAGTCAAAATTTATTAATATATATAAAATATGAATTTAATTGATATACACTGTGTAAATGACATTCAATCACAACTCTTCATGTTAAATTTGTTGACTTTAATCATTGGTACTTTAAATGACATAAATGAAAAGTCATGATTGAATGTCAGTGTAAAAATTTTTTACACTGACTGTGTATACTAATTAAACTTATAAAATATTTATTAAGGTTTTGTTTAATTAGATAAAAATTAAGGTACTAAATAGGATAAATATTTTATGTTCACTTTTGATTTGAAAGACATGAAAAATTATGAGACAATAAAAATTAAATAGACTAAAAAAATTAAAGTACCCGATAGAATAAATATTTTTATTTCACTTTCTCTTAGCATTGTTATTTAGTACGAGAGATAAATATTAACTAAAATAATTAAAAATATTTAAAAAGAATTTGCATTAAAACAACTATTTGTATGTCTGTTACAAAACCAATTTGTAACATTCAACATTTTCCATCTTCTCTTTGACCTTTTCCTGCACTCTAACGTGTATTAAAGTAACCTAACTTATTACATAAGAAGTAATTAGACTTGTAATTTTTTTTAAATTAACAAATAGAATAAGGGTTTAATTAATATGTACTATAAAATTTTATACTAACATTCAATTACAATCTTTTTATTTATAGTAAATTTGTTGACTTTAACAATAGTTATAGAAATATATTTAAAAAAAGAGTTGTGATTGAACGTTGATTTAAAACTCTTTTATATTGTCAGTCAATACTAATTAAATTTATAAAAATAAATTTAAAAAAATTTAAGTTGTATGCACTCACCCGGTAAAGAACTTTTACTGACCAATAAATATATATATATATATATATATATATATGACTTTTAAAATATCACTAGATAAAGTCAATAAACTTACTTTAAATTAAAGATCGTAATTAAATGTTAGTGTAATATATTTTATATTGTTAATGCATGTCAGTTCAACTCTTAAAAAATGTATTAAAAAATAGACTTCACCTGAGTTTTTTTTTTTTTAAATTCCAATGATAGTCTTTATTATTTCATTCTATTTTTTACTATTGGAAATCTTCATTATTTTCTTTACGGCCAATGGAAATTTTCAAATATTTAAATTGATTTGTTCATTAGAATCAACTCAATTAGATCTGAGATTCTATTTAAATATAATTCAGTCAAAGCTAATCTTAATCGAATCGATAGAGATTTTAACGATGTAAATGTAATTTTTCGTGTAATTTGGTCTAACTTATTTAATATTTATTATTTTTAAATAGGTTAAATAAATTCGATCCATTAAAATAAATAAATTTTTTTTAAAATTTGTATTTAGTCGTGAACTTAATGAATTGTTTCACAACCCACATATACATATATTTTAAAAAATTATTAAAAAATGTAATATTAATTTTTAAACTAAATAAACTATATTATATCATATTAAAAATTATATCATCATTATAATAATCTAAAAAAATAAATATTTTTAACACTAAAAATATAAAGTATTAT
This sequence comes from Psophocarpus tetragonolobus, assembly GCA_037954015.1. NCBI lineage: Eukaryota > Viridiplantae > Streptophyta > Magnoliopsida > Fabales > Fabaceae > Psophocarpus > Psophocarpus tetragonolobus. The sequence continues at coordinate 31,914,974 of CM075694.1, forward strand.
AATTTTTTGCAAACAATAAATTCCTATGAAAAATTGAGGAACAAGAAGATTTAATCAAACAACGAATTCTTACATATAATCCAAAGAAATAAAAAAAACACAATATTAACACAAATTAATAGTTCAAATAATAAATTTATTTTTTTATCTTTTGTAAACTACTTAATATAATTTTATCTATAGTTATAAAAATAAGTATATGTTAAATGTTTTATTTTTTATGTTTTATAATAAACATAAAATAGATTTAAATTTTCCTTTATAAAATTTTATTTTTCCTCATCCGTAAACAACCAAATGGCCAAAGGGAAATCCTACATTTATCACTTGCCAATATATGTGGACCAAAACGGTTGAAAGTACAGTATATAATCTGGGACCTTCATAAAGTTGTAAATTGCAATAACAGACATTGCCGACGGTCCATTTTAGATTGCATTTTTTTGGAATATATTTGAAAATGTAAAACTCAAAATGACGTGTTTATGAAGCAACCAAAGGCTCATTGCCAACTACCCTACAACACACTATTTTAAAAAATAAAAATAAAATAAATTATGTTTTAAGTATATGATTTTTTTAGGATAAAATTTTTATTTTGGATGGACCAAAAGTTCTTTAAACTTTTTTTTTTTTAATTTTTAGTCATATTTCTATTTTTCTATCAATCATTTACGTGTTGCTATTTAATTTATAATACAACATATACCTTTTATTGAAAGTTCATGTCGGAACTGCAACTTTAAGCGCACATAGATATAAGATCTTGACATTAAATGTTTATCTAGTTGTCATGACTATCTTAACACAAACTTAAATCTATCTTTTTTAAAAAAAAAGTAATTAATAACAAAAACTCCTATAAAAAACAAATATAAAAAAATAGTTAAGCATCATCTTCATGCTCTTATTTATTCTCATTCTCTTACTCTCTTATTTTAATATGTACTTAGTGTTAAAGTCTCTTTTACAAGTATTCACATGTTGCTCAAATCCACTAAGAACATAATATATTTTTTTCTAAATTTTTTTGTGAATACAACATTTTCCTAAATATATTCGATTAATTTTGAAGTTATTATCATGATTTTTTTTTAGTACATTTATTATGATGTTAATGCGCTTAAAAACTCTCGTTGATTTGCTTGATATACATACAAGTTTAAGTTGGATAAATGAAAAACCGTATTGTAATATACAAAAGAATGAGTCGTCGTCAATTTAAAGCACTTTCCAAAGAATAGCTTATATACGAATCAGTTGTGAAATTAAAGTAAGAAGTAATAATAGAAAACTTGTGCCGAGAAAGAAAAAAATTCAATACCAGTTTGGCATGATATAAGAATTGTGTGCCTTTCATTATTAGAGATTTCTTTTTTTTATATATATTAAAAGTACTTTAGGAATAAGTTTCTTACATATTCTTCGAACATGTGTATTAAGACATTCACTATTATAATTTATCGAGGAGTATTAAAAACATATATTTAATATACTTTTTTGACACGCATATTATAATTTATTAAAAATTCCTTAATAGATAATCGTTAATAAAAGGCAAACCATAAAGAGTCTAGTTTTAATAATAATAATAATAATAATAATATGTTTAAAAGAGTGTGTTGAAATATTCTCATAATTAGAGTAACATATATGTTTATGCTTTATTTTTTACTTTAAAAAATATTTTTTAAAAAAAATGCATATAAGATTTTAAGTAGAATTTAATTAGATGAGTTACGTTATTAGTACAATTTTCATATATAATGTTATCTAATAATATGTTGACTTATTGTTTTAAAATTCTTAAAACAATATTCTTTAAACAATTAAGTTAAACCTTTTAATAAGTTATAACAATGTTAATTGAATACAGAACATGAAACCTAAATCCATCTGACGGTGTTATAACTATTTTCTCATTTCTTGGCAATTAATTGTTGAGTTGTGGCAGACAGACTAAAATGGAACAAAACATGTTACATACATGTTATTTAATTCTATGCTTTCTGTACTTTAAATAAAGCATAACAGAACATAATATTGAATATATTTTTTATTCTCCTAATTAAGAAGATAAAATTAAGTTGAATAGAGTATAATAAAATGTTTCCTTGTTGTTCGTCCCTGTGCCAAACTTTTACATAAGTATTTTTCTCTTTTTTTAATATATATGTTCATTTTTAACATTAGAAGTGCATTCTAGTTGTTTTAAGATTCCAATTAATTACTTTTCCCTTTTATTGGCACAATAAAATGTTTCCTTGTTTTATTGCATCTTAATTTTCTCTTCTTTTATGAACAGAGGTGCATTCTATAGTTTAGACTTTAGAGTAAATAAACAAGTCGCTGACCAAAAAAGAATTAAAAAATAAATAAACAAATCAGTTTTAGGAGGCACCTTTTGTCTCTAATTTATTTTCCAAATTTGTTTATGCATATGAGCTAAATTTTAATTATAAAAACTAGGAGGGAGTAGATGAATAAGTTGACCAATTTAAATCCAACCAGTAAAATTCATATCTTAAGCAATTGGATAAATTTGATATGTTAAAATAAATAATTTTTTTTTTAAAGTTTATAACTGATTTGTAGAACCTGTAAACTTAATAGATTAATATGCGGGTTTACATACATACAAATATAAATATGTGAATGTGCCCACCCACATATATATATATATATATATATATATATATATATATATATATATATATATATATATATATATATATATATATATTAAAAATAATTAAAAATTTAATTTTTTTAAAATTATCTAAATTATAATATATCATATTAAATATTATATTATTTATAATAATTTAAAAAATAAATATATTTAATATTAAAAATCTAAAATATCAAAATTTATAATAAAAAATTATAATATTAACACAAATTAATAATATAAATAAAAAAATTACCTTTTTAATCGTACTATGGGTCAAACCCATCAAAGATTTAATCCGTAAAATCTACAGAATTTGTGAATCAGATGAAATTTGTCTACTATTCTTATTAACACGCGTGTGCTTAAGATATCCGCGAACTTAGACTATTACGCTGTCCTCTACTCTACACATCTTTAAAAATGGCACGCTACTGCTTATGAAAACATTTAAGCGATTAAACATACGTTAAATAAAGTTAGAAACCAATATATATACTGTGAAAATTATTTGGGCAAATACATATTTAGTGTTTGTTTGAAAATAATTTTATGAAACTGCTTTAAGTTTTTTATTATTTAAAAATTAAAAATCTCATTTGCTTATTGTTTTTTTAAAACAGTTTCTAAAAATAAATTTATTTTTTAGTTTTTAAAAGCTAAAAAATAAGAACAATTATAAGAGTTTGAATGTTTTGATTTTATATTTTAGTTTTTTAAAATAATTTTTGAAAATTGTATTAAGAAAACAGTAATCAAACTAATTTTTTAGTTTTTAAATATTAAAATACTAAAAACAGTTTTATAAACCTGTTACCAAACAAGCATGAACTAGTTTTCCTTTTCAGTTTTTTCTTTTATTTTGAAAATAAAAAATACAATAAAAATATGTTGAATTTTTATTTTTATTAATAGCCTTTTTAAACTATTTTTTTTATTTTCATGTTTTCAAAACAGTTTTCAAATAATATTTAACAAACAAGTTTTTTTTTTCTTCTTCCTCAAAACTATTTTTGAAAAATCTTTTAAAAAACTAAAAAGAAAAATCAAATCAATCAAGTCATCATTCTTTATTCACTAGTATTAATATATCTAATTTCAATATTTTACGGATAGCAATTTTTAACCATAAAAAAACTAATCTTTAAAAACGTATTAAAATAAGATATGAAAGGTCCAAGATTGTTGAAAAGTAGATTTACTACTTAACAACCATTTAATAAAATTGTTTTTAGTATTCTAGTATTTAAAAGTTAAAAAACTCGTTTGATTACAATTTTTTTAAAACAATTTAAAAAAAATAGTTCTAATTTTTTAATTTTTAAAAACTAAAAAATAGAAAACAATGAAAACTCAAAATACAATTAAATATGTTATTCTTTGCTTTTTATTAATAACATTTTCATAAATATAAATAATTTTTTTCATTTTCACATCTTTAAAATAGTTTTCAAATAATACTTATCACACAAGTTTTTTTCTCTCTTCTTTTAGAAAATAATTTTTGAAAACTCTTTCATAAAATAAAAAACAAAATCAAATCAATAAAATATTTAAATTTTTTTTTATCAAAATCCACTGTTTAAAGTAATTATCGATTTAATTAGCAAACATACTGTACATAAATAATTATGATTAAAAAATTATGTAAAAAGTTATACAATATTAGTGCAGGGTCCTTTTTCTTATCCAATAATATATTAAATTAATTTTTAGTGTTTTCGAAAATACACTCGATTTAATTTTAGGACCTCAAAAAAGTTTATTGGTTTAGGTTATCAACAAAATTTTGAAAATAGATGAAATTGTTCCATCACAGTTTTAAAAATAGATAAAATTAGTCACTCGTCCTAATAACATTTTTGTTGTCCAGTGACTTCTCATACCATTCAAAATTTTGAATAGTTTTTGTGTAAAAAAAAAATTATTAAACTGTGTTTTGAATCTCTCATTTGTTCCTGATTATCAATCATGTTAAAAAAACTAATAAATGATTAAAAAAATATAGTTTAAAAAAATTACATAAAACTATCATCTTGTCATAGTAAAGAAAACCGCACTTTAGCCCAAAAAGAAAATTTTAATATTTACATTTTTATTATTTTTGTAGCCCACATAATTTTTTTGTAATTTTAATTTCTTATTTAAAATATATACTCATTATTTTTAATTAATAAAAATATCTTTTAATAGCTATCTCAAAGTTCTACTTTATTTATATTTTTTTCCAAATTAATTCAATAAAACATTATTATTAGTTTAAAAGTCTCACTTTATACTTTAACAAGACCTCACTTTAAATTTTGTTTTAATAAAAAAAAACCTATTTTCAAATTTGAGAGGACCAAAACTAATAAAAAAAAGTTTTGAAGTACTAAAACAAAAATAAATGCATTTTTTTAAAGAAGGAATTCAAACTCATAATTTCTCTTTAACTCTCCTCTGTCTCACATGCATTTTATCACTAACTCAACTTTATAATTTTATTAGTGCTACATAATTATTTAAAACACAAAAACGATGAAAGTATAACTCATTTGATTAAGTAGTTAGTATGTATAAATTATTGTAAATCTGGTAACACATGTTCAATTTCTACCCATTAAAAAAATATTACTCTCTCTATGCTATTTTTGTTAATCATTTTAACTGGGTAACATTTTTTCAAATTAAGGGACATTTAATTCTTTCAAATACAATAATTATAAATTTATTTCAATATTAACCTTATTTTAATTCTTTATATATTATATTTGTCAAATTTTTAAATATTACAATTAATAAATATAATATTAATAAGTATATTTTATGAACTAACTTATTTATTATTTATTTGAATATATGTTAAAATAATTAAAACGAATAATAAAAGAGAAGTATTTAATTGTTATTGGAATAATGAAATAATGATTGGGGGTGTTGTTGGGTGAAGGAATATCTGTATGGAGCACATGGGATATGGTCCACATGGTTGAGAATACAATCATAAGTGGACCTCTTTGTACCGTTTCAATTCTAGCCATTGGTCCCCACTACACTCAATCATCCAAATTCCTATCTCAAAAATCTACCTTCCACGTGTTTCATTTTAATTATATGCAATTTTCATAACATTAACAAAGATAAAGTAACGCAAATTTAATTATTTATGTGCCCTTCAATATCTAAATTATGGATTTTTTATTTCTCTATAAAACGTTATTTAAAGAATAAAAAATAAAAAACTAATCTATTTTTTATGAATAATTTAATATTTTGATAATATTTCAGTAACTTAAAATATATTTTATTTTAAAAAATATACAGAAGTGAAAAAAAAATAAAAATACGCATCCATGATTCTCTGTATGCATGTAAATATATTGATACTCACTAAATCTTATAAAATAATGGTTATAAAATAAAAATAGAAATGTATGTGTAATTATATTAAGTTTTAGGAAATGTTGTAATTTAATTTTCTAATGGGAAAGTGAAATAAAAGATAGGTAAGGAAAAAAAAATCTAAAATTTTTATTTCCATTTGACACGTTACAACAAATAGATAGATTTTATTACTATTGATGATTAGATGAAGAAATCATGTTAAACTTTGTGATTGTCTGATAATTCTTGGAGGTCATATTTTGAGTGGCTCTACTTGTATTTCTTATTCGAATGGATTACTTTGTTCCTTTTTATCTGATATTTTGAAAAGAATATTTATTTGCTATTTTAAAATTTTAAGATGAAATTAATTATTTTTATCTCAATTAATATAACTTTATCATAAAGAGAAAATAATAATATTTTAAATTAGGATATGTTTTAATTTAATTTATTACTTTTTAAAATAAGAACTTTTAATTATTAGTCAGAGATTAGAATCAAATATTTTTATTAAAGGTAGGAACTATAAAATCTACTAAAGAGGCAAAAAAAAGTGTTATATTTTTAAACCAAAATATATATTTACATATTATATCTTCAATTGCGTGAGTAGGTTTTCAGATATTTATTTATTTATTTATTCTGAAATTATATACGTATTATTTATTTCAGCCATGTTGGAACTGACTAATTACCAATTCAGATCAGACGACAACCATTTTGGATAACGAAGCAATCCATTTTGAATTTATCAATTCATCCACCTTGAATAGAACAACTACGACAAATATTATTTTTTTAAAAAAAAAAATCTCATTAATCTTGACTAAATGTAAACTATGTTTGAGGTTTCATCAATTAGGATCACAATAATTAGAACATGCTAATTTAATTGCAACTTACATTTTTAGTCTCTAAAGTTTGGGGTAAATTTAATTTTAATTTTAAAAGTTTTAAAAAATTAATTCCTAAAATTTTAAAATATGCATTTTAAACCTCTAATTAGTAAATTCAGGGAATTAAAATAACTTTTTTATCAAATTTAAGTACTAAAATATATTTTTTTTGGACTAAAACTAAATTTATCCCAAATTTCAGGATTAAAACATAATTAAGACTTCAGGTTTTTAGTACTTAAACATTCATAATATTTTTTTCTTGTCTCTCATTTTAATTATTGGTTTAATTATAGTTTTAGTCATTTCTTGCCATCATAATTATGTAATTTTAGTCTTTCAAATCTTAATAAGGGGTTCACGATATGGATCATTTAAACACATCCAATTAGATCTGTGAACCGATTCAAATATAATCGGATTAAAATTAAATATAGCCTAATTCGACCTTGATTGAATCGGTCACAGTTCATTCATATATAAACCAATATGAATCTTTAATGTGAATGTTATTATTATTATTATTATTATTATATAGAATAGGGTCAAGGTATACATATAGTAACAAAATAAAAATAAGTAAATAGCAGATTGACCAATTAGAATTTGGAGGACTTAACCTTGTGTTATTCCTATTTCGAATTTTAATATAATTCCATTGGCTTATAAAAAAACATAGGCCAATCAACTTTCTTGGCCTAATCTACAACATTAACTCACTCAACTTATAGTAAGTCTCTTTCCCTCACTTTGTCACTCAAAATTAAATTAGTTCAAACACTTTGTACCCAATCCTTAAACTCACAAGTCAAACCTTACCAACTTTGTCAATCATCACACCTTCAGTGAAGCACCAATTACACCATTGTCACTAAACCTCTGTGACTTCATGCTCATCTTTGTAGCTTTGATGACCACTTTGCATCGCCACCACACCCTCACAACTCCAATGAAGTATTGAAATGATGGAGACTATTAGTTATTTAGTTTTGTAATGTTTAGCATTTTAAGATTTACTTTTTATCTTTTATAAACTAAATGTAGTTTAATATGTTATTTTGGAAAACTTGTCTATGTTGAATATTTTATTCACAAACTTTATGTTTAATGTTTTATAAAATACATTATATGATAACACTCTCAAAGACATATTTTGTGTTGTTCGCTTTTATCAATATAATTTTTCGCTTATAAAAAATTGTTTTATAAAATACAAAATAGATATAAATATTTTTTCTTTGTAATCTATAAATCCAATCTGATCCGATCCATTTTTAATCGTATTGGATCATTATTTTTTATTTTTTTTTACAAATCTGGTTCAACCCAATCCATTTAAAATTTATTAGATCAGATCTTATTTTACCCAAATCTCGTCTAATACAATTCATAAACACCGTTAATCTATTGGATGTTCCAAATAATATAAATGTTTGATTTTGATCTCTTAAATTTTAACTGAACTAATTTTACACCAATCATCACAATGTGCAATTTTAGTCTCTTAATTACATCATTATCAAGGAGTAATATGTAAAGTTGGTTTGGTAGTAAAGTACACATGTGAGAAAAGGAAGAGGAAGAGATCATAAATTCGAATTCATCCATTAACCCATTAACAACTAATATTTTTCGATAAAAAAAATAGATCATCATCCATCATTGTCATGTTACTATTATTTAATTAATCATATTACTAGACAACATGAAATCTCCAAAATTACCTGGGTTTCTCAATTATCTAAATGAAAAAGAAAAAGAAATTAGGAACCACCCAAGTTGTTAGGGATAAAAAAATTTAACCAAAGTCATGATATTATTATTTGTTGTAACATTCTTAAATTTTAAAATAAAAATATTTGAATAATTATTTAATTGAGAGAAGATTAGGTTGTTAAAAAAATATTAAAAGATAAAACTATTAATATTTTTTAATAATAAGAACAAGATAATATTACTTTTAAAATATAACATAAAATAATATATTTTATTTTGTTAGGTAAAATTAAAATATTAAACTATTAAGATTTTTAAATGAAAAATCAGTTAAGATAATGTTACTTTTAAAATAATAGTAAAATAAGATAAAACAATATTTGATTTCATTTAAAATTTTAAACTGTAAAGACTAATTTATGCATATCGTTTTTAAAACTTAAGGTGTGTGTGTTCTGGTCCATTGGTTTTTAAACTGTAATATACTTCTTGAATTATATGTTTTTAGCATTTCAACTATTTAATTTATGCATATCGTTTTTAAATTTATTTTAGAAATTGTTTTGCTTGAGATACTCTATTTATAATGGAGAATTTATGATGTCCCCATATGGTATGAAGATCAAATGCAAGATACATCTATTTAATTTAACATGGGAAAAAGTTTTAGATACCTCCATCTATGGGGAAAATATTCTAGATACTTCCATAAGGGAAAACAATGAGATGTTATTATTTGGAATATGAGCTCGTGAACCTTTTAATAGATTTATTAAAAACCTTGGTTCTAGGAACCATACTACATTTTTGTGAATTATATGCATGATGAGGGTGTTAATCAAAATACCATTTTTTATCGTGTTTATTAATTATTATAAGTTATATCTTGTGTTTAAAAATATCTTTTATTGCGGCTTTTTTGGATTCTGTACTGGTTGAGAACAAAGTTATTTGCAAACTCTTTTAGAACTCATATCTCATTAAAAATATTGTTTTTTAGAGCACGAGAGAGAAGTTTTTGGAGTCACAAAAGACTTGAAAATTGAATTTCTTATTAATTAAAATTTCTTTTTAATTTTGGTTTGTAACTATCTTAAGATAAATGTCTTTGTAATTGTTTTTGTTTTCTAGAGACCCAAATTTGATATTATACTTTGTTTCTTAGGTAAGAATTCATATATTTAAATACAAAATTTATTATATTTTTACAATTTTTTATTATTTTTATTATGAGTTATCACTTAAACAACCGACTTCCATTTGTAAATAATTATGACCATTAAGAACAGAAATTAAAGGCTAACTTCAAAACATGGGATGAGAGATGGAATAGTGCATGTCACTTTAGGGCATTTCTATGCATGTTTAAAACTTAAGGTCAAATTTGCGTTTGGTCTAAAGCTAAGAGTAGAAGCAAAAGTCATCATAGTCAATAAGCATATTTGTTTGTAAGCAGTGAAAATTGTTGATGATTGATTGGATAAGAATACTGCATACCTTTTAGAAACATGAGCACATTTGTGAAACTCTTATTATTGGTGCAATAGTTATAATTAAGCACACTCAGAATTGGTAAGGGTCAATAAAATTAAAATGTTAAGATGGGTGAAGGAAAAAATGTAAAGGTAAAGAAAGAGTTTTATTATCGTATACTTTGCTTTGTTATAAGAACTTTTTTGTCTTTTGCTTTTGAAAAACGTGTTATTAACACTCTTCACCATTTCTGGTTGATTCCCAAGATTCAAACAGAGTCCTTCTCATTTTTATTAATTTCTAGTCTTGTTCGAATATGTAAATTTCTAGTCTTGTTGGAAGAATTCAAGTAACCCTCTATTTTTAGAAAAATTATTATATGATTTTTATCATGTTATTTAATTAGTATAATTTATAAAATAAATAAATTAATTATATATTGTATAGAACAATAAATAAAGTGATAGTTAGAGACTATTTAACAATTTTTTCTATTTTTATTAGCAATTGGATTAAACCCTTTAATTAGTTAGGCACTCTCGTACCGAGTTTCCTTTTGTTGGTAGCTTTCAACACTAAGTAACATAACCTGTGTTAAATTTCTCCAACCCCGCGTTCGTTGTAATTTTTCTGCTTTAGTCATATTTGGATAAACTTCTCCAAAAATATTTAAATTTGTGTGGCTAATTTGATTAGCATATCAACATTTCATAATGATAGATAATTAAAATATTATATCATATTCTTTTATGAAAATTGTTAAAATATAAATGTGAGTGGAAGTCTTACCTTGAATAAGAATAATAAACTTGACTAATTTGCAAATAAAGACCCATCAACTTGAGTTTAAGGATTTTGGATTAAAGTGTAGTGTCATATTTACGTGTGTGTGTGTGTGTTCTGGTCCATTGGTGTATATCTAGTCTTATCTCCTTTGAAAAATTTATACATGTGTTTAATTTTTGTTTGTTTCAAGAAAAAATGAGAATAGAAAAGTGAGAAAGAAAAAATAGTTTTATATTGTTTAATTGGAAAAGAAGACAAAAAATATGAAACTCACTTAAATTTACAATTTTAACATTTATTTTTTAGTTTTTCTATCTCATAAATGTTAGAATTTTCTATAAACTATTTTGGACTACAATTAATTGTGATATTTTGTTTTGCAAAAAATAAGTTAATATTTTTTTGTAAGTCAAATATTAGTTATTTATTAGTTTTTGTTAGTGAAAGAATTGAAACCTATGACTTCTTTCTCTTCTATCTCTTCATTTTAATGTAAAACTAATCTTATAATTCTAAAAAAAAAATTAACTTGTTATTTTTTTATGATGCTCAAGTCACTAATAATTGGATTAATTTCTATTGAATTTCAAATATATAATTTCAATATGATAAATAGTTTGGATCGAATGACAAGGCATGAGAAATGTATAAAGTTAATATACAACGAGACTAGTTTTGCTTCGTTATCATGACATAGTTCCTAAGGTTTGCTACATTGAGAACCGAGGATTTAGAGCGAATGGCCAGAAAAAGAATGTTAACAACTTTTATTAGCGGTGAAGATTGAGTATGTGACATTTGCACACTTTTCTTCTCTTTTAAGAAGCTGATCCACCTTATATATCTCCTAATAATTTTGGTATGATTAATCATATGTTCAACGAGGAAGTGTATTTGATAAATTCTATGAGTGATATAAATTCATATAATTTATTATGTCATTCTTTGTTAATTATTTACTTAAAACATCCATATATATCAATGAAAATATGTTCTATATTCAACAAAAGAACTAAATTTCTTTTCTCTTTTCCTTCTCTAGTATTTTCAATTCAAACGTCTTAAAAATGTACTATTTTTTTCCTGATTCTCTTTTGTATATGCTTCTTTAATTTCTACTCTACCTTTGTTAGCTACTTTTCTCCATACGCAAACAAAGCATAAATATATGTTCCTTCCTGATACGACTTTTTGAACACGGAGAATCAATTGTGATTTGTTCTTTGACCATTCCCTTATTAAAAGACTCAAACCCATCCTCAGTTTAACAAAATCAACCTCTTATGGGTCTTTTTAATGTTTAGCCTGCGTTTATTTCATTTTTTTTTAATTTAAAAATTACTTTTATGTTAAAGTAAAAAATTAAAATTTTAAAAATAAGTATAACTTATTTCTCAAGTTTTATTTTTTAAATTATTTTTTTAAATTAAATTATTAATAAACTAATCTTTTTACTGTCTAATAAAAAAATTATAAAATAAAAATTTACATTATAAAATAAACTCTTTTAAAAATTTAAGTATAAATATTGTTCGACTAAATTTCTCCTGACTTTTAAGCCAAAAACAAACTCAGAAAATATTACCTTATTATATATGAACGAAGATATTATGTTACAGCTTTTGGAATTATATGTTACTATAAGAATACTCTATGTTTATTATACATGAAAGAATGCATAGTGTTATAATGTTTTAATTAGGATAAATTAGATATACTCTTATGATTTTTTGGATTATACTTATAATATCCTATAAAAGTGTAAGTATAATATTTTTATTTAAAAAAAAAGAAATATTTGTGTAGAATTTGTAAAAAATTGAATTTTAATATAATCCAAAAAGTCTCAGCATAATTTATTCTTTTAATTATATCAATAAGAGTCAACTAAGACAAAATAAACAAAAATAAATTTAAAAAAATGTATTTAACATTCCTTTAAAATTTTGAAGATTCTTAAAAAAATATATATCACAATAGAAAAATTAAAAATATTCACAAAAAGAATATAGATAGCGTACTATATATGTAATTATATTCTATGTGTGTTAATTTGTGCTTTACACAGAAAAAAAATGGTGCAATATAGCAATAACATAAAAATAAAATGCAAGGTATAATAAAAAAAATTTAAAACTAGGGTCCAACTTACATGTAGCGATAAATTACTATCTAAATGACACATGACACTTAGCCTATACATTTTATGTTATTAATTAATTGAAAACCCTTTTATTTTTCTTGAAATGTTGTTAGTTATTAGTGGGCATCATTTTAAAAAAAATGGATTAGTTGTTGTTTGAGTGTATAATATTAATAAGTCAAATTGAGAAGTAGTGTAGTTGCTTCCTTGGGTTGTCCATTGCGACGACTAAAATTCGATGAAACACAAAAAATGAATCAATCAAAATCAAGCCCCGTGCCGTGTCCGCCATGTTTTCATCCATTGAAAGAAGCTTCATATACATTTCTTCTTCTTCCCCTTTTCTCTACTCTTTCCCTAAAGGCAAAACAACGCGTCTACCACTTCTTACACGTGATTTTTATTTTCATTCACACTATGCTTGCTTTGGATAATGAAAAAAATTGACAACAAAAAAAAAAGTAGGGACTACAGAAGTAACCAAAAAGTGTATGGATCAACCGTTTTAATTTAGTTTATAGTCATATATTTGAATTTTGATTAGTAATTGAGTTAAATATTCGGATGAAGAGTTAGTCACTTACATTGATATATACTAAGAGAGAGAAAGAGGAATGAATAAAGTACAAAGAAAACTAGAATAAAAAGACATATTTGGATTAATTCAAGAACTAATGAAATCAAACCAATCCAAACTGAGAAAATAAAACTGGTTCATATCATTCGTTCTGATAAGTTTGGATTGAAAAAATAAAAATCTAATAAATTTGGATCGAATTACTAATTTTATGTTGAAAATTCAATGGAAGATCAAATCAATTAACTATTATATATTATTATTTTTATAAAGATTTAGAGTTGATCAATAAAGACTTGAGACTTTAACTATAAGATTCAGAATGTGTTTATAGATTCTGAGTAACAAATTGTGTTAATTTTAAAATGTTGGCATTTTAAAGCTCAAACATATATATGGAAGACTTTAATTATGTAGTTTGTTTCTAATATTAGGTAAGTTTATTTATACTTAAAAATAATAATTATGAGATAATTATTTTTTTAATAAGGAGATAAGATTTATTTTTTAAAATAAGTAGAAAGTTACTTATTTTAAACACTTAGTTTGATAGGTTGGGTTAATTTTAGAATGTTGTTTTCAACTTTTATCTAATAATAAATTCAATGATCTAATTTGAGTCAATTCAATTCTTTTCGGTTTAGTTTGGTTTGGATTGCACAAAAAATTAAGAGAAATTCAATCTAAATCCATCTAATTAGATTTGACAGGATCGAATAACAAAAAAATTGCACAAATCCAATTCAAACCAACATGTTTCCACCCCTAAAAAAGGTAGTATATATGCTAAACACAATTTTTCAAAAAAGGCAATTCAAAATGTTTATTTAGCAATTGCAAACTAATATACATGTCTAAATGACAAGATGTACTTGAGAAATGTCCACATGGATACAAAGGACAAACCCCCTGTGATTGTAGAGCTGACAATTCGGAAAATCCCCTCCGGCCCAGCTTGTCAAGCTTACACAACAAAATGGGTCAAGTTAGTCTGTTCATACTTCATTTGACCTGCAGATTTCTAAGTCAATACGACCTTGTATTAGGTCAACAAGTCAAAACAAACATTTTTATAAAAAAATAAAAAATACAAATTTTAGTAAAAAACACAAGCTCAAACCAAATTCAAATCAATAGACTAAATCAATCTAAAAAACATCCTAAATAAGTAAAAAATAACATCAAAATACATTTATATGTATATTTTAAACTAATATACATTTTAGAAGAACATAACTTTCATTTGTTAAAAATTTATTATTAAATAGCTTTTATATGTATTTTTTTAATATTAATAATATGTATAAATTGACTCAATAGCAAACACACTTTTATATTTTTATTTAATATATTTTTCACAACATATAATATATTTTTCACAATATATTATATATTTTTATATATTATTAATATGTATTTTTAAAATTTATATATTTATATTTGTATTCGAGCTAGCTCGTGGTCCACCGAGATAAGCAAACCTAAGTCCATTGGCTCGCTTCTATTTAGGTCTCCTTTTTTGGAGCCCTACCTAACCCATTTTGTATGCCTATGAGCTAACCCAACATACCAAATCCATTTTGACAACTTTATCGGGTTGTACAGACCATTCATAAAAAGAGAAATATGAATTTTTTGAGAACCCCCTAATCCATACACAAAACTTTTGTAGGGCTTCTTGCATATCAGTAATTCACAAATTTGTATTCCTTTGAACAACAGGGCATTACATGCAAGTCAAGTCTACCATAGAGTAGCTAGCCAGATAATTGTCAAAGCATCTTTCTTTATCATTAAATTGGCAAGATGAGATGTTGTCACAAGGGAGAAAAACATCCTGAGGGAGGGAAGAACCTTCAAATAACCTAGCCAACAATAGTAACATATCCATAATTTATATCCGGTTGTCAATTACCTTCTAAGCAAAAGCAACCACTTTGGAGGGCGCTCTTGCTTTCCAAATTGCTTTAAAGAATTATGAGTTGTTATTCTAATTATTGCACCGAATATTTCAATATGCTTCTTTTACAAAGAAGTCAACATCAATCCATAGTTGCTACCCCACGCCCAACATATATGTACCCTTTCTAGGGCATTCTCCAATTCTCTCACCTAAATAGTTTCCCAGTTTAGTAAAGGTCTTCTTAACTTAATTTTCATTCCCATTTATTATTATGTTAGCCTCAACCTCTAAGATAAGGATTTTCTTTTGGTCTGAAAGAGAAAATAATATAGAAAAAAAAAATTTGAGGTTTCCCAAGTCCCTCAACCATCTCTTATCATTGCCTTCACGCTTCTCTTAAACCAACCTTCATACCTTCATTTGATGTAACCATCACAAGATCTTTCCACCATTGAAAGTCTCTCTTTCACTGATCTGAAAAAAAAAATTGCTTCTGATGTCCTTGTATTTAACCTCAAGGACTTTTACCCATAAAGCATTTTTTCCTCTAAGGACCCTCCATCTCCATTTGTTAAGAACAACTTTATTAAAGTCCTCCATATGTTTGATGTTAAAGCCACCTTGCTCTTTTTCCTTACATACCACCTTCCATTTAATCCATGCTTGCTTTTTGTTATCTTTGGACACACCCCACAACAACCTCCATTACAAGCATTGAATGGAATAAGCCACCATCTTTAGAATCATGTAAAAAGAAAAAGAGGAATGGAGGAAATAGAAGATTTGAAAGGACAAATCCTCCCTCTTAGAGAATAAGTTTTTTTCTACATCCAATAAGACATCTTAGCACTTTTTTTTTTTCAATATTGGTCTCCAAACTCTCTCTCTCTCATTATATTAACCCCTTCAAGGATCTCCAAATAAGAGAAAAGGCACTTGCATTATCCTACAATTTAAAATTCCAACAAAGTATTGTAACTTCTAGGCATCCATCCCTACACCTCACACGCTACTTTTATTGAAATTAACTTTTAAGCCTGATGTCATTTCATAACACATTTTAGTATTTTTTAGAACAACTACATTTTGAATTTTTCACTTTACCATAATCAATGTATTATTTGTATATATTTTATATCACAACCTGAAGCTCCTACCTAACTCATTTTCATCCTAGATAAAAGGTTTTTGCAAACAACCTCTTTTACTATGCCTTAATACCTTTAGCAACAATTAAAAAGAAAATAAAGGTCATGGGACCATCTTGCCTTAAGCCTCTCTGCATATAAAATTCTTGATTAGCACTCCCATTTACAAGGACTAAGACAAAAAAAGAATGAAGAAACTCTTTTATCAACCTAATCTATTTCTCACTAAACCCAAATCGCTAAATCATATAAAATAAGAATGGTCATCTAATTGAAACATATGTCTTTTTTAAGTCCTCCATAAACATCAGGAGTGACTTTCTAAACTATTTTGCCTCATGGATTGATTCATTTACAATGACAACACTATCCAGAAGTTGTTTACCTATGATAAAAGAAGTTTGGGTCTCATCTATTATGCATCACCAACTATTGGAGTCTTTTTTGCAAACACTTTATATATTGTACCTATAAGAGATATATGCATTTGATCCTCTAGGAAACATCCCATTTGCATGAAATTACACCTTAACCTTTATGATATCTTCCTTTAATATGTCAAAGTGCTTTATAAACCTCATGTTATAACCATTTGGCCCTGGTGTTTTGAAGCCTTCATATTCCTATACTACAAGCTTAACTTCAGCCTCAGAGAATTCTCTTACTAAATTGAACTTTTTCTTGTAATAGAGACCTTTAAAATTTACCTCATCCATTCTTACCCCCAAATCATCCAAGGAACAAAATCTTTTTAAAAAGAACTGTTTCACTTCCTTTTTTACTTACATTAAATCTTGAATCCATTCGCCATCAATCATGCATAAAACTCTTTATTCATTTTATTTTCCATGCTAATTAATTATGGCATGAAAAAAAAATCATGAGTTAGAATAACAAACCTAAAGCCATCTGACTTTAGCTTTTGAGCAAAAAGGGTCTCTTGATAGATACGTGAATATTGCAGTTCACCAAATTCCTTTGCCTTCAATGTTATTTTGTCTACCTCCAGATAGTGCTCCTCTACTTTACTACCTCCAGATAGTGCTCCTCTACTTTACTATAAAAAAGGTCAATACTTTTTTTTCAAATTTGCAATCTTCTTCCCTACTTTGCCCATGTTCTCCTTACTCCACCTTTTAACTTTTAGTTTTAGAGCTTTATCTATGAGTTAGAATTTTGGATTATTTTCCTATGTGGAGAAAGACCCTAATATGTTGTCCATTGTGTCTCACTAAACCTAGTAGAAAGGGATCAAATAAGGGTGTAAGAGAAGTTCTTTAGAGTGAGAGATATAGCAGCAAACACTAAGAGAAAAGAAAGAACGATAACTTACTATAAAAAATCTTACATACCACCAAACATTTGTTTTTTAAATTGCAATTGCAATTTTGTTCACTATTAGATCATGCTAATTTTTAGACGGAAGGTTCGTGACTGGTTGAGTTTCATTTTTTATGGCTGGATCTTCAAGACAATGTCTGTAGAGAAAGAAATACTATTTACAAGTGTTAACTACGCAATTAGGGTTCTTTTTCATCTCCTTATTCTTATTTGTGAGCATTGTTGCTTTAGTTGATTGTAAGCACTATTTGTTCACTCACTCCAAACTTTTGAGTATCGTTTTATTGATCCTAGTGGATTATTTCTTTAGTCTTGATGACCCGTAGTTTTTACTCTTGTATAGAGTGGTTTTCGCGTTAAAATTGTGTCTCTTATGCTCTCTCTTTTATTCTAGTATTGTCTTATATGATTGGTGCTCCTTATTGATTCTTGCAAGTTTAGGAGATATTTTTTCGTTGCTTATTGCTTTATTATTTGAACTATTGTATTATGCTTTCCTCCATCACCATGAATATCAAGACTAGTGTATTTTTCTTTAACATAGTCACCAAAGTCAATAAATACACTCTAGCAACCCCTTGATAAACTTGAAATGTTTAGCCTCCTAGTTAGTCCATCGAATAAGTTCCAATTCAGATTCAATATAAGAATTAGGTGTCAGTTCCAGTCAATCCATAGAGATAAGGAACATGTCTAGCATATTGCAAGTTGAACTTTTATTATTGACCACATATATCTTTTACTTGAAATAAGTACTCCCTCCAATCCATACTTAAAATGAAATTTGAAAATTATGACATTTTCAAATGTGAGGAACTTAACATGTCATTTTCTCCCATTTTTTCTTCAAGGAGCCTAACAACATTGAAGTCACCAACTGCACACCAACAACTATCTAGAAACGCTCTTTGTATTCTAGTAGAATATTCCATAGTGATCTCTTCTAAGGCTTTATACAAGGAATGTAGTTCTTTACTATTACTATAAAATTATTTGCTATGAATTTTCCTTCACACCAAGGAACCCCACACCTAAAAAGAATTCTGAGACAAAAAAATTCTTAGCATCCCATATACTTAGGACACACCTCTTGCCATATTAAAAGTTGGAACTTCTCTCCACTCTATGTTTGAGCCACCCCGTATTGCACTACATGTCCTTTTCTCCATGTTATAGACTTTAGTGTCTTGAATGCATATGAAATTTACTTCATGTTTTGAACTACCCACCTTACCGATCACACTCCCTTTCAACCCCTAATATTATAGGATAGTATATTCATCATATTTGAACAATAAACCCCTTGAGTGGACCATTAGAATTAATCATTTCGTTATTACTCTTGAAGAATAATTTAAATTTTAAACAATGGAGTTGATGGAGATTTAAAAGAGAGTTATTTAAGAATTAGTTTTGGTTCAAATCCTTAGGATACTATTTAGATTTAAATATTTGGTTAGTTTGTTTTTAGATTAATTTAGGGATTTATTTCTTTTTTTTAGAGATTAAAATATTGATGTCAAATTTGAATTTTGTATTTCTATCTTACTCTATATATAAAGTCAATAATAAAATGTGACGGAAGTGTGTTCGTTAAGGATGGGTAAATAGTGAGTAAGTAATTCCTGTTATATAGAGAAGATGTATTTCCCAACAACTATAGACATCCATTTCTACCTGCCTTTTAACAACTCTGGTCATCCTCCACACATGAATACTTGTATTTTTCATACTTGCCATAGATATTGGTGTCTCTCGCGCGTATCACTTTATGGGATAACTACATTAATATTTGGTGCAACATTTCCTAATGCCCTTACTCCACTTGTTACCTGCATAACATCTTTTGAACAACATCTTCATTACTCATACTCCTCAAATGATCAGTAACCATATCAATTCCTTCATCAACTGGAACTTCATGATGCAGACCTTCATACTTATTATAAGTTCACCTACTTTTCTGTTTTGTATAATTTATCCGTAATGACATTTTTATGAGACAAAGGAAAAGGATAAATATATCATTTTCATTTTTTCATGGTTCCAATTTTTCTTACTTTCTTACTCACAAATTTTATCACTTATGAAGAGATTTTTTGTTAGTATTATCCCACAATTTCTTACTCTCTTTTCTAGCTTCTCTTTTTTTTTTTTAAACAGCAAAAATCTTTGTTATCTATATTATACTTTTATCTAGAGATGAAAAAATTCCCTCTTGGATGTATTCTCATATAAAACTTGTCATAATATTTGTACAAATAATTTAAATAGGTATAATTTGTTTTCTTCTTTCCTTCATTCACAAATATAAGTATGAATATCATGGTATCTATATCCATACACATAACACATTAAACTAGATTACTACCTTTTATATATATATATATATATATATATATATATATATATATATAACCCTAAAATAGTAATTTTATTTAATTTTGATAGTGAAAATATTTTTTTAAAATGAACCAACTTAGATGCTAATTATCAAAGTTCAATATTATGAACATTAATTTTTTTTGAAAAAAGTGTATAATTAATAGAACATTTATTTTAAATGTTAGTAATGTATATCAAACATGTAAATAAAGATTTTATTTGTATTAAATATTTTATTTTTATATTAAATTTATCTATTTTTAGACTCAATTAATCTCTTAAAAAATAGTATAATTTTTTTTTCATATTTTAAAATAAATATATGTGATATATTTTAATGCTATTTAATTATTATGTTATATAAGTATTTTATAATCACTAATTTAATTTTTACATAAAATAACATTTATTTTGCAAAACATCTATTTTTTTATTAACTAAAGAAATAAAAAAACAAATGTAAACAAGTTGTACAATAAATAAATTATAAAAACCATAACAAAAAATTAGGATTTAGTTAAATAATATACAACACTCTTGTATATTATATGTTTTAAATATTTTTAAAAATAAATTTATTTGTTCTAAATATTTTTATTAATTAAAATTAATTTTTACTTAAACTATTTTACACCACATAAAAACATTTTAATCACAAAAGAATATTTATTATTTCAAAGTTTATACAAAATGAATGTAGAAAATAATATAAAGGAGGAGGTAAAATTTCATAGAATTTATTATTGATAATATAACCTTTTAATAATTAAATAAATTTTACAAATTAAAAAATAAAATATCAATTAGAACAAAAAACATAAAATATTATACAAATTATTATTATTTTTATTATATTTTTACCAATTAAAATAATTACTTATATTTGAGAAAGATAAAATTTTTAATATCCATATATTTCATAATTTAAAGCTTTTTTTATAAATCAAAATGAAAGTTTGTCCTAGTTCTCACTAATGTTGCATACAAACATGTCAAGTATGCAATAGAATACTTTTCATGAAATCAAGCCTCACAAGTTTATATAGATAACAATAGGAAGCATCTTATAAATCTATGGACATTGTAATCCGTGTGATTCCTACACCAAAACTTTCTTTGTGCATAGTTTTAGCCTTCAGGTTGGCAATTCATAATGTAAAATTACATTATGAATGATTACACTTTTACATTTCAAATTAATCCATCTGAAAGAGAACATTCCACAATGACACAAAAAATATTTTTGAAATGCAAAAACAGGCAATATTAACCCAAAAATTCATGCAGCAAACCCGTAAATTTAGCCCATAGCTTCTGAGAAGTCTTTGATATTGTGGTCTTACTTTTATCTATAATGTAAACTCTATGCGACTTCGGCCATTGGTTGATAACATTAGTTGATAACACATCTTAGAAACTGAAATATAGTCGTTTTCTGATTTATGGTTATTCACGTGTTCTTTGTTTACTCTTATCTTCATAGTAGTTCATCCTTGTTGTTTCTCCTTGCCAAAATCCAAGAATTTGGAGTTGATTTCAAAGACTTGTTTTATGAAGAATACCTAAAACATAAAATATTCAACTTCAAGCAGCAGGATACAGTAACTAAGCCCAAATCCTGAGCACAAAAACACCGATACAAGGCCATGGAGGTCCAAGGGAAAAAATGTTTTATTGGGGTTCAACTTTTGGTAATACTTTTACTACTTGTCCACGTGAAGATTAAACTGAGCCGCCTTCACCAATTTTCCAACTTCTGCCATTAAAAACCCTTTCTGTCTGCAATATTTAGGACAAATGCTAATCACAAGTTTACAATCTTAAATGTTTTTAGCCTCTTTCAAAGATTAATGATAATCTAAATTACTGCAAAAAATAGTGTTGAAACTTTGAAAGAAAAAAAAATATAAAAATCAACTGATAAAGTACCTACAAGTCAAAAAAATCTGAATAACTATCAAATGTCCAAGTCCTCTCACCACAACAATAAGACCATATAGTCTTTGTCTCGCAGGGCAAAGTGTTAGTACCTAGCCAAATTTAAACATTATACTTAGTACCTAGTCAAATTTAAACATTACACATCAGACTTTAGTTAGATTCATAGTAAAATCCTTCCAATTTTAGTTATAAAGTGATAAAATAATTCTTTAGAATCAGAAAACAAAGATTATGCATGCAAAATGATTGAATATCAAAACGGTAACTAACAATTAAAATCTTATGGAGCCATGGATGTAAAGTGGAGTTTAGTTCCTTTATATGCTCCAAACTGAGTAAGCATATTGACAAAATGAACGGGAAGAGATCACTGGGTTGGCAAGAGAACATGCTAGCTATACATAAGTGAAAAGAAACTTCACACATGGATCATAATGGATGCTCAACTGCAAGTAAACATACATG
The DNA here is from genome assembly GCA_037954015.1 of Psophocarpus tetragonolobus. NCBI lineage: Eukaryota > Viridiplantae > Streptophyta > Magnoliopsida > Fabales > Fabaceae > Psophocarpus > Psophocarpus tetragonolobus. The sequence goes on from CM075694.1 coordinate 31,937,788, forward strand.
TACCTTCAATATTGTACAAAAAACTAAAAGAGCTGAATTGCACCACACTTCAGTACAGTAAAGAAATTTTTTTGCTTTGCTATTTTCCTCTTTTCTTACTTAGGGTGTGAGGAAGGAGACTTTAGTAGCATTTTTTTTTTCCCAAAAGTGTTATAACTTATAAGTTTTCTCCTATGATTTTTTTCAGTGATTTTATATCCTACCTGTCAGACAAAAGATCCCTGTTAGTTTTAGAAGAGGGAGAAGGTAAAAGAATTTACTGTTTCCATTATGTCACAAGAAGGATGATTTTAGTTCCGGGGAACAAATTCTCTTGCATTTTATAAAGCAACTATATTGTGCCGCTCCAATATTTTGGTTCCATTCTCAGCCCACCACTTTTCAGCTTGTTCCTCAGTGAAATGTTTTCGACTGTAAAAACAAACTACAATTTCAATTAAGCATGCTCGAAATCTGATTGCTAGATATACATATAGAGAATGTTCCTAAACATTGAATAAAATTTAAAATAAATGGCATTAGATCTTCCTTTTCCATTTTCTTTTTTTTTTTTTTTTTTTTTTTGTGCTCAACTATCGGAGGAGTGAATCAAACACGTCTCCTCCCCCCTCATTCCATGTCACTCCTCCCCCCTCATTCCATGGATTTCCACGAGGATGTAGGATACCATATCAAACCAAAGATCAGATCAGACCACTATTAATACACAGTTCTTGTATTGTTTTAGTTATAGACCAAGAAAGGAAATTAAAGCAGGAAATGATTTGTATTATTTTCAAATACAAAAAGGTAAAATACATAAGGAACTAGTCCTCCTACAGTAGATCTAGGCTCCTACAGAAAGAATGCTACTTTCTGCCCATAATAGAACTTCCCTGACTACAAAAAGATACCCTCTCACTCCTTAGCATTCTCCATTTACCCCAACGCACCACTCACATGTTTAACAATGCTGTTACATCATTTGCCATCTCACTGTGACTCTTCTCATTTCTTTTCTCCTACATACACCGTCCAAACCTTGGGCATTTCTTCTGCACCTTGGCTCATACTCCTGGTCCTATCAATATCTCCTCTTGCAAAAGGAGACTTGTCCTCAAGTCCAAAATGAGGGAATTGGGCTCTTGAAGTTGGATTCCTCCTCCCAACTGGCCTCTTTCACTCCTTGTTCCTTCCACTATACTAGCAATTGGCTCACTGACTCGCCTCCTTTCTTGATCACATGCCTTGCCAACACTGACTCAAATTGCACAGTTGGTACTGACTAAGCAGTTAAGTTAAGGGAAGGCTCTGCTCTACATTGTAATCCCCTACTGCCTTTTTTAGAAGAGACACATGAAATATTGGATGTATCTTGACAGTTTGTAAGCAAGCAACCCCTCTAACCATATTTAAAACTTTGAAGGGTCCGCAATTATGAGGAGCTAACTTCGGATTAATTCTGACTCCCAAAGTTAGCTGTCCATGAAGACGAAGTTTCAGGAAACCTACTCACCTACCTCAAACTGCCTATCCTTTCTCTAACGGTCTGCTTGTTCCTTCATGCAATTTTGGGCACTCTACAAATGATGTTTCAGTTGCTTGAGGTCTTCATCCCTATCCCGCAAGTCTCTTTGAACTCCTTCCACCCGCACATCACATGGCAAGAACCGACTCACTATGGGTGATTTCCAACCATATACCAACTCAAATGGAATAGTAACTGTAGACACATGGAAGTTGGTATTATACCAGCACTTCGCCCACAGCAGCCAATGGACCCATAACTTGGGTTGATCAGCTACAAAACAACAAACAAATGTTTTCAAACAGCGGTTAACAACCGCTGTTTCACCATCCCTTTGTGGATGGTAAGCTGTGCTCATTTTTAGTTGTATCCACTACAATTTAAACAGTTCCTTCCAAAATAAAATCACAAAAATAGGATCTAAATCACTGAGGATAAAGGCCAGAATACCATGTAAATGAACCACCTCCCTCATGAAAATCTCAGCCAACACTCTAGTGGAATAAGGGTCCTTTAGAGGGATGAAATGACTACATTTGGAACCACTACCAGAATTGCCCCATACCCTTTGGATTTGGGGAGCCTCATGACAAAATCAATGGATATCTCCTCCCACACCTACTTCGGAATATTCAATGGTTGTAGGAGCCCTCCAAGGGCAGCTATCATATACCTCTGGCATTGACACACATCATAAGCCATCACATATTGTTGCACACACCGGTTTTCTATAGGTTCATCCCAAACCAAAACAAATTACCTGCTATCCTTCTATAGGTTCTATCATAACTTGAATGACCTTTAGGAGTTTCATGAAACCCCTTCTGCATCTTAGAAATGCAAGTCGATGTGGATGACAACACTAACTGCCCCTCATAAAAGAGTACCATTGTACACAAACCCAAATTTAATGTTTTTACCTTGTTTTGTGTCAGAGATTATAAACAACATCACATCAATATGGACCTCTTGCATGACATCTTGAATCTCTATACATTCTACACAAAGCATCTGCACCCCAGTTTTCTAATTTGGGCTTGTACTCCATGTCAAACTGGTAACTCATCAATTTAGCAACTCAATTCTGTTGATCCATTGTGGTTACCCTTTGTTAGAGCATTTTTTGTCTCAAACTCTTCTAGTCAGTACAAACCATAAACCTCCTTCCAAATAAGCAAGGACACCAATGTTAGATGGCTAATGCCACCACATTAACTCTTTTTCACAAGCTGACTTGGCTGGGTTCCTTTCCCCTATAGCTTTGTTGAAATAGGCTAAAGGTCTCCCATTCTGAGTCAGTATAGCGACAATTCCCTAGAAAAAGCATCACTTTCAATGATGAATTCTTGTTGAAAATCTAGTAGAGCCAATACTGGAGCTGAGGTGAGTTACTGTTTAAGCCACTTGAAGGCCTTTTTTGTTTGAAAGTTCCATTTGAAACCATATTTCTTTATCAACTCAGTGAGAGGTTTGGCTTTCTTCCCAAAATCACAAATGAATTTCTATAATATCTGGTTATCCCCATATACTCACGCACTCCTTTGACATTCTTGGGTTCTAGCCACTCCTCACCTTATTAGGATCCACAACCACCCCTATACTAGAAATAATCATAGTAGTTGATAGCGAATAGCAGCCACCCTTCTTCCAAAATGCTAAAGTGGGATAGTGGTACGGGGATAACCGCTATTTTGACTTCTATATAGATTTATATTCCTATGTGCATATTATATACGTAATGCAAAATAAATAATTGATTGCAAAGAAATATATAAACATTATTTGAAAGAAATAATAAAACATGTATTTCTATAGTTTTGCATATACAAATCAGATAATTTGCATATAAAAAACATATAATTTGCATATACAGAGGGGAGAAGAAGAAGAAGGAAGGTGCAAGGCTAGGTTGTTCGGAGACTCGCCAGAAGTTTCAGGGAGGGTCGCTAGTGATGGTGATGATGTTTTTGCATATACAAAGGGGAGAAGAAGAAGAAGGAAGGTGATGATGATTTCTCCATTGAGGTGCTCAGCGAGGGAAGGAAAAGGCTTAAAAGTAAAGGATGTAAAAGGTTCAAAGACAAGAGGAAGAAAGTAAACTTTACATTTTAGGGTAAAAAAGTATGCTATTACCATTTTATCCTTCATTTAAAGAACATCTCAGACCCAAAATCCAAAGCATAACTTAAACTGTAAAAAAAAGTAAAAGAAACATCGTTTGGTGCGTCACTTTAGTCCCCATCATTGTAAACCCTAATCGCAGGCCTGATGCACCACGAAAAGCTACGATTAGCCGTGAAAACGACTACAAAAAGTGGAGCGAAGGCTGCAACACCCAAGCACAACACAACGGCACCTTCTGGAGCGGCAGGTGGCCGCTCCACCATGATAGCTACGCTATTGCACGCTATTAAGTAGTATGGAAATAATGTGTCCCAAGTACTCTACCTCTTTTTGGGCAAAAGAACATTTTTTAAGGTTGGCAACAAGTTGTGTTTCCACAATGTTCCCAACACTTCTCATAAATAGAGAATGCGGTTTGCCCAATTAGTGTGATAAACAAGTATGTCATCAAAGAACACCAACATTGTGCATCTCAGCAAAGGTCTAAATACTTCATTCATTGAAGCTTGAAATGTGGAAGGAGCATTCATTTGCCTAAAGGGCATCACCAGATATCTAGAGTGACCATCATGTGTGCAAAATGTTGTTTTTTCAGTGTATCACTCTACTTGATGCGCACTTATCCGAATTTGAGGTCAAGCTCGTTTAAAGATCTATAGTCATAACGGAGCTAGAGAAGGCACTTTGACTAGCTTTAATCACCCCAGATTGCAATAACTCTCACCTTCTTTAACCAAGTGAGTCACCTTATATCTCCGACCATAACAATGTTTGTCTCGCCATTCTCATCCTCTTCTTCTAATAACATCACACTCGAGGCATTATTGGTGGAGGTAGCAAGAACCACCACACTTGTAGCACAACCCTTTTCATTTCTGTTCAGCAAACTCATGGTATAAGAGATGGCATACACCTTTGTACCTTAACATAAGTTGAAACACATTGATCTCCTTGGGAGTCTAGTTTGAACCCATTAACAATGCTCCTTTCTCGACACCTCATATCGGTCCCTAATCCCTGACTCGAGCCATAAGGTGTGTTGGACAAAGATAAGCGGATGCAATTTCCTAAGCCATGTTAGTGTTGAGTCTCATTAGGCTTTGAGGCCTAACCTAACCTCCTTTGTTCTCCTTCAGCTCTAACTCAATTGCTCTTATCAATAAAGGCCCCAGAGTACGCTAGCTACACACTCATCCTTTTATCCCTTGTTTCAACCTAAGCACAAAGTACCCAAAATATTAGTCATTAGGCAAAAGTTGTACTTAAGTAGTAAGTTGTTGTTCAAACTTAGATATGCTCCTCTACACTACCATCCTGACTTATTGTAGCCAACCTTTGAAAATGTCACCCTCACATATGCCTCTGTAGCACTCCAACAACTCACTCTTAAGCTGCTCCCAAGTCAACTGTGTTTGTTCATTAAGTAGCGACTTGACGAAATGGACGTCATCCCATCCATACAAAGTTGTGCCAAGTTTACCTTCACGTCAACCCATCCATACAAAGTTGAGTCAAGTTTACCTTCATGCCTGGAGAAGTCCCCTTAACCTGGAAATACACCTTTGTATAAACAATCCAAACAGCAAGATGATCATTGTCATACATCAATACCTCAACCTTCCTTACTAACGACGAGATTCATCCATTGTATCATTAAGCCCTATAGTGTGTCAATTAGCGGAACTGTCACCACTGGAATTCCCAGAATTTTTAGATAACAATTTGATCAATTTCTCATGTTTTTTCTTAGTCCTCAATTGCATATTCTGTAAAGTCATTAAAAGATTCACGATCTCACTCTCAAGTGTTGCAACCTTAGCTTCCATATTCATGGGTGGCATTCGCTGACCCCAATATGCTGTCTTCGTCAGATCCGGCAAGCCAGACCAAATTGTTAGAAACCAGAAAACTGAACGAAAATGGAGCTCAAAGCAGGGAATGATTGGTATTATTTTCAAATAGAAAGAGGTAAATACAAAAGGTATAAATCCCCTGTTATAGAGCTAGGCTCCTACAGAGAGAATACTTTTCCCTGCCTATAAAAAAATTTCCATGACTTCATAAAGATACATGTCTCACTTCTTATCATTCTCTATATACCCCAACTAACCACTCGTGTTTAGCAATTCTGTTACATCATGTTACACCATTTGCCACCTCACTCTTACTCTTCTCACCTTTCTTTCTCCTAACATACACTCTCTTTCTCCTAACATACACTCTCCAAAGCTTGGGCCTTTCCTTTGCACCATGGCCCATACTCCTGGTCCTATCAGCTTGCTACCCACTCAATTATTTTCTGGATGGAAAACTGGACAACAACCCCTAGCATAAAGAAGTTTTGTAAAGTCTAGCATGTGATTAATACTTTCAACATTTGTAGGGAACACTAATTTTTGGTTAGTAGGTTCTTGAGAATCAAAGGATCAAATGTAATTGACAAAGTAAAAAAATATATGATGTTAGATTGTTTCTATAGTAGCATCCGTCCATAAAGAAGCTGTTGTGGATGGATTAATTAAGCCTTTCATAATTCTAAATTTTCAATAGTTGTCTTCGCCGATATATACAATTACTGGATGATTCTACGTGTAAGACTTCTTGTATTAATTTTATATGAACATGATAAAGTTTTGATATGCCAAACAAATTAGAGGATAGCAAAGGATAAATACCTGAAGCGAACACGCTTTAGCTCATTACCACCACCTGGCAGTGAGGACAAACTCACATATACACCTTGTTCATCTTGCACAACCCACTCTGCCTTTCCTCCATTAGGTAATATCAGATTTGCTACATTGCTGGTGCTTTCACTGTTGGAAATGACAGTGTTTCTTATGCGGCTCTCATCTAAGGAATGATCTAGAGTACTATTATTGGTTTCAACATAGGGCTCTGTACTGGAGTCAGCATTATGTTGTTTTGGCTGTCTTTCCACCATTTCCTTCAACTGTAACACAATTTAACATTCACATCATCAGAAATAATTAATCAAGAGCTAAAGCAAAATAATAGTAAATTTCAACAGCAATCACATAATCCAGCATTTCTTGATTGCCTCAAGCCAAAAGCAATATATCATAGATTTAGTGTGTTTGGTACAGTTTATTTTAGAGAAATATCAAATTTTTTTTTACTGCTTTTAAGAGAATTTCTAAAAATAGAGCCTGGATTTGGAGTGCTTGTGGTCCAGTTTTGTCTGGATTTGAGGTAAAATAAAATTTGAGCCAATCAATTTTGATTGGTTTGGTTTAGATCAGATTTATGAATTTTTTTTAGCAATTCAAACCAAACCAATCCAATCAATAACGGACTGATTCAGTTTGGATCAATTGGATTTATGAAGAAAAAATGTAGATTTCTATTTTTTGAAAACATAAAATATACATGATTTTGTCCCAAAATTTAAATGTAAACTTGTATTAAAAGAGTATAAATAACATATTCGAGTTTAATTGGTTTGCATTAACTAAAAAATAGCATAAATTTTCATTAATAATAATAGAATGAAGCTCAAAATTAAAATTCAACAACTAAAACCCAACATATTTTATCACTTTGTTGCGTCTTGTTATTTCTGTTACATCCTGACAAGGTGTTTCACTACTAAGCTTCTCTTGAGAGTGGTTAAGCATTGATGTGAGCTTCTGTCAAGGATGGTCAAGCATTGACATATTGTGTATTGTTTCTGTCACCTGAACATGTTTGCTTCTATTAAGTGGTTAAGCCTTACATTGTGGCTTCTACTTAATGGTTAAGCATATTTCAGTTGAGTTTGAATTTTCTTTTAGTTATTATCTGTCTATCTTTCACAATTGTATCTTTTGTCATGTTTGTATCCCACATTATTCACTCCAAGCTAGAAGTGTTGTGAAAATCTTCTAGCTTGTAGAGGGATACTAGAGATGACCTCATCCATCCTTAAATCCTAGTTTGCACTAGCCACGTCTTGGTCCCAATTGGACTGCATTCATCTTTGTCCTAGCTACACTAGCTGGCCCCATGTTTGTCTCATTTGTGTTAATCTTTGTCACATATGAATTGGTCCAATTTTGTCTCAATTGCACCCATATTTGTCCCAATTGCACTAGTCTAGCATGTCTTTGTCCCAACTACACTGGTTATGTCTTTGTTCCAGCTGCATAGACCTCATATCTCTTTTCCTAATTGCACTAGCCTTATCCAACTATGTCCTAGGTGCACTAGCCTTATCCTGTTCCTTGAAGTTGTTGGTGTCCCTTAGGTTTGATATGGTCTAGAACAATGATTTTTTTTGCATCTATTTTTCTGGTCTCAACCAATGTCATCGAGCTGAAAGCTTGGAAAGATTTATCTTGAGGGGGAGTGTTGGATGATGTTAATATGTCCATGGTCTGTTTGAAATTGAAGACTAGGAAACTTGAATACAGTCTATGAAGATGGGTATCAAGAGTATCATTGGTGGAAAATCACAAATCAAGCTCAGTCATCCTATGCCCCTAGTATTCAACAGCATTGTGTTTCTCAACCAGCCACTAGTCAAATTGAAGTGGTATTCAGAATATCATTGTCACCACACCTTCTCTAAAGGATTGTCGACTCTTCCTCTACTTGTTTCTAGCCCCATTGTGCTATCTCTGTTCTTGTTGGACAATGGGTCTTCATATCTCCTTCATTTTGTCCAGAAGAAGCTCTTGCTGAAGGAAATTGATACTAAATTTGTGCTCAAATGATCTAGATGCAACTATCGTCACCAATCCTTTGGGAGGATCACAGATTCAATTCATATGTTCCAAGTTTGGTGCATTTAATTTTGATGCTCCAACTTGAGGGAAAGTGTTAGATTATATTAAATTTACTTATGTATTATGACTTAGTGGTAGCAATAAAGTTGTTTTAGTTGTACTTATTCTCATAAAGTAAGACTTAGGTCTCTCCCCTATATAATCTTCCTTTTTCTCTCTTTGTAATCAATTTTACATATATATATATATATATATATATATATATATATATGTGTGTGTGTGTGTGTGAAGTTGAGCACTTCAACAGCAATGTAGTCCCTAAAACTTAACATACATAATGTAATAAATTAAATTAAATAATAATACAAGTAAAATATAATATGAAATATTATTGTACAAGTAGATACACTGTTATATAATACATATTATATATATTGAAAATCTAATATATATATATATATATATATATATAAATGAGGAGAGATTCATTTACTCCAAGAGTAAATCTAAGAGTTACTCTTCATCTCTATCAATCATTTTCTTGAAATCTAATAGTTGTAATGAATAACTAATGTTAGATTTCAAGAAAATGAATAGTTAGAATAAAAAGTAAGTATATTATACTTACTCTTAGAATAAATGGATTCCTCCTCTATATAAATGTATATATATATATATATATATATATATATATATATATATATATATATATATATATATGTGTATGTAACTGTAACCTTGCAGATAGAATACCCAACCTGTAAAGTCAATGACTTTATAACCTCTTTTGCAGATTTACACTTTCCAGCTTCATCTGCAGCTACTGCAGTCACTTCCTTCAATTGCTTTGATGTCCTATCAAGTTCAGCCTCTAAACTTCTTGATTTATGAATAAGATCTTCAACCTAACCAGTATATTTTATGAGTTAGCTCAAAAGTTTTCAAAAGTCAGAAATCACAAACAAATAATCAAAATAATATTAAAAAATTGAAAACTATAATAATTTTAATTCAAGTGCCATATAATTGTTTAGTTCACTAATCATGAGACTATAGGTTGTGTTCTACTCAAACCTGGGCAGTGAATCAAACTTGTAAATGAAAATGCACAGTAATTAATTGAATCAAATGGTGCCATATATGGATTCTTTTACACAGTAGAAAGTTTAAATGGTGCAATACATAACTTTTTCTGCATGGAATTTTTTAGTTCTATTTTTGTTTAGATTTTTTATGTTAAGGTGGACCCTTTATTCTCCAACTCTATAATTATTGTGTTCTCATTTTAAGCAATTTCTTCTTCTATCCAAAAGAATATGCAAGCTTCTAGAAGTTAGTTACAATTTCATAAAAAATAATTATTTTAGCAAAGCCTCAGTCCAAACAGTGAAACAGATCAATACTACTTCCGTACATTACATATATATGACATGAAATGTCCCTTCTGAACAGTTTTAGGTGGGAAAGCAAATAAGCATGAAGCAAGAATACCAAATTCATCTTTACAAGGCAAGATTAATCGTAAAATGGGAAATCTCTATGATAGCACCCAAGGACTTGGGGAACCCTCCCTTAAAAGCTAGCTATTATGGGGGGAGAATCAAACACTTAAATAGCCCACTGAGCATCCCATACTACTCAATAATTTGGGCCTTAGGCACCCCCATAATACCCAAGCCTGTATTCCTCTACAACTTCATTACAATTAAGCAAGGTTCTCTAGAAGGATACATACACATGAATCAGATATATATTATCCGACTTACCTGTGTCCTTAAACTGATAACTTCTTGACTTAAAATATCATTTTTGTGCTTTAAATCGTCATTAATATCTTCATATGATTGTCTTGGACTTGACTTTGATGAAACTGGAGATGATGATTGACAAGATATTCTTGCAGCAGTCTCAGAAACTGAAGGGTATTTCTTAGAATCCACAGAAAGAAAATTTGATGATTTTGAAGGAACAGAAGCCCTCATCTGTAGTTTTCCATTTGAAGCTGGGAGATGATGGCTATCTTGTGAATCTGGAAGCTTTGATTGACTACTTTCTGTTTGAAGAATAGAACCAAAAGATGAAAGCCTCAATAGTGCTCCCTGTATTTTAGTGGCTTTATTGTCTGGTGGCAAACTTACACTTCTCAAGCTAGGAGTTTGCACCAAGGGTAGTGACACAGCAGCTTTCTTAAGTTTAAGATAACAGTCATCACAAACTCGATATGATTTGTAGGAATTGGGAGCAAGCGAAGCTTTTATAGATTTCTTGCTGGTGCATGCTTTGCAAAACACAAGTCCACAGTTGTAACAATTATGACGTTTCCTTCTGAAATTAAAAGGATTACGACATCCAAAACATGTAGACTGATCAACACTTGGTATCCATTTATGAAGACATACAACAGCAGTAAAGTTTGAACCGCAAAAAACACTTTTCACTTGTTTATCTTTTAAAAACTCAACAAGGGTGGGTTTATTCCTGTGATCATTGTCTCCATGACCTAATTGCCCATTCAAACCCTTTCCCCATGTGTAAACCTCGGCCTTGGAAGTCAGGACTGCAACATGATATGAACCACAGGCAATGTCCTCAACAAAACTGTCAGCAATTTTATCTTCAACACACGTAGGGACTTTCCCATCAGATGCAGGACAGCCAAGTTGTCCATAAGCAGTACTTCCCATTGTGTAGACACGTCCTGCTGTTGTCAAAGCAATTGTAAGACTGTGGCCACAAGCCACTCGGCAGATGTTTTCAGTACTCAAGGAAATGACACACTGGGGAACTAGTCTAGGTTCCCTATCAGCATGTCCAAGTTGGCTTTTATCTCCATCACCCCAGGTGAACAATCTTCCACTAGATGACTGTGTAGAAGATTCCACATATTCATTTACCACCTCAACAACTGCAGCAGTGTGCCAAACACCACAGGCAACCCTGGTTGTTCTCAACCCTTTAAAAGTTTCTACTTCCCGAGGAATATTAGTGCCACTAAGATCTCCATGCCCTAAGGCACCAAAAGTTCCATCGCCAAATGTGAACAACTGCCCAGCTGACGTAACAATAGCTGTGTGCCAAGGTCCACAGGACACATAAGATACACGTAAACCCTCCAAGGCACCACCTACTTTCTTAGGAATCCAGTGACTTACTTCATTTCCATGTCCGAGCATACCAGAATTGTGGGTACCATCACCCCATGTATAAAGATCACCAGAATAAGTAACAGCGCAAGTATGATATTCTCCACATGCTACTAACTCAACATTTATGCTACCAAGAGTGTCAATGAGCTTAGGGTGGAAAACATCCATCTCTACACCATGTCCAAGCCTACCTCCCGATTCCTCTCCCCAACTAAATATCTCTCCCTGCTTGGTAACCAGAACAGCATGTCTGTATCCACAACCAATACTGTGAACATCTAGAACTAACTTTGATTCCAATGGCTTGGGAAGGAATGCATCCATCTCTGAACAAGATAAGGCTCCAACTCTATGTACACCACCACCAAGAATTCCATCACCAATGCCTTCTCCCCAAATAAAAACATCACCTAGGGCATCAATATCTTCCTGATAAGAACCCTGGCTGGAGGAACTTACAGCACTAGATAAACTAACTCGAAATGCCTCAGATGCAGAATTTCGGTTGCTTGAGTTATCCACAGACCCGGAGGATAAAGAGGAATTTGCAATTGATTCAGCTTGACTGGGACTCTTGCTAGCTGCAGTGTAAGAAATTATTTCAGAGAAAGCCTTTACCCATCTATTATGCACATCAAAAGCACCTCCACCAGCATCACCGGGTTCCTGTTGTTTAAAATTGGAAAGAGTGAAAACTATAGCAAATAGTCAATGTCTATCTGAACTGTATGAAAACAACAAATGATGAAAGCCATTGTTACAGAAAATGGTGTAATTGATGGAGTGGATCTTTGTGTGCTAGATTTTGGACTATCAGAATATGGACTGCGGTCAGTTCTTGATTGAAATCTCCACTTGCGATTGTTACTTCGAGTAACTAATGCCTTAAGACCAACAAACCAGATTTCAGCTTCATCTTTGTCCTTGCATATCTGTACATAGATTAGCAATTAGTCAATTCTTAAAGTTTACAAGGATAAATTTCCTATATTACTCAAAACTGCTAAATAACTATTAGACTACCAAATCAGTGAGAGAAGAAAAAGTTTATGAGACAATTTTTTCATTATAGGCCTAGTAGGTTTAATTTGCATAACAAATTAGCAATTGTGCAGAAAGAGCACGCACCAAATCCAAGGACCTATCATTGTATATAAGAGAAAATGATTGATATTCCTTTTCAGGCCGTGGATACCGCTGAAATGTTGCCTGGATGATAACACCAAATCAAAATAATGAGTATGTACCAGTAAGCCAATGGAAAAAATAAAGTACTAAGGAACAGTTAAACATCTTTTTTCCAACTATTCTTACAAAGAATAAACTCCAAAAGTCACTTCAGAACAAAATATTGAACTGTGTAGGCTTATCAAGACAATAATTAAAATTGCAATAAAGGCACCAAGTATTAACTAGTGAACATAATCTTGAGGCTTGTTACAAACTTACAGTTCTCTGCCCTGGAATGATCCTTGAAACCATACTGAGCTTAAGCTGTTTCTCTTCCTTCCCAGAGTACCATAAGAGTAGAGACTCATCCTGAAACCAAAAGCAAAAGTATTGAATAGTGTAGACCAAAACATAAATGCTTATTTTTCTTGTTCTTAACTTCAAATTTATTTGGAAAACACAATACTACACATATGTAGAATTGATATGTGAGTGATTGGGAGAAAAACGTAAACAAATACATTTTAAGTATTCCTGGCAAATGTTAAGTTTAATACTCAAAATATAATATAGAAGACTTCGGTAAAATCAAAGACACAATGCATCTAAAAACATGCTCTTGAAATCTAAGATTTTCAAACAAGATTGACATGTTCCTAAACTACTGTTCACTACTGGACTATACATTTTACTACTGGTTTTAGTCTATCACAATGTTTTTTGTTGTCACCGTGTCTACAATACCACCTTAATTGTTGCTGTGTTTATCACCAGCAACTGTTAATGTCAGTAATATCTTAATAACTTTTGGTTTGTAAGAAAGGTTCAAAATTCTAAATATATATATAAAAAAAAAAAGTAAGTTGTTTCATGTCCTTTGATGTGCTAATAAAAATTTAGGAGGAGAAATACCAATACCAACTTACATTGGAAAGCCTAAATGGGCAGAACTTTGGCTTGCCTCTTCGCCCATACTTCAGCAGATATGAGCCTTTCTTAAGAGATGTAATTGCCTAAAAAGGGAACAAAAAGGTTAATTACCAGTAAAAGAATGATCCCATGACACCAAAACGAAGAAGCACAAGGCAAGACCTCTGTTCCGGCTTCAATGTCTACTTACATCAACAACCATTGTAAATTAAACAACTTAAATACAGATTCATAGCCCTTGTTTGTGTCATTCTTCAGTCAGAATTGAAGTTTCACCTCAGTAATCCACATGATAAAGATTCATATTAAAGAATTACAACATTACCAAAACAAAACTACAATTCTGATTGAAAAACAGTACAAACAGCACCTAAGAAACTGTATATAAGTCCCACCTTATAAATTATTATTCACTTCATTCATAATATTAACTCTTTTTTATAGGCAAAATTAGTTGTTAATTTTGTTGGTAAAGGATTGAAACCAATCTTATAACCCCTCATTAAAAGTATTAACTTAAGCAAGACCATAACAATAAAGAACTAAAAAGTACGACAAAAACCACACATAGGCAAGCAAAATTTATCATCATTTTCTATTGCGCTACACTAATCATTGAAAAACGTGGTGAGCAAAAAAACGGTGAACCTGCTCAATATCTCTCTCGCCAGGAGCAGTTTTCTGAGGATCAGCCATTCAAGTTGCAATAAGACGCGCTTCCGAAGAATGGACCCAATACCCATTTGAACAACGACTCAAAACAAAGCATATACCATAAAGGAACGTCCAACCTCTCCCCATGAAACCCGATTTCAGCGCTTCCAAATGAACAAACAGAAGCTACATTGGTCTACCCCATAGCTGAACGGCACCGCAGATCAGGGTTCATAAAAATCCGCCTCCGCTCGCTCCGGTCACCACTTCCGGCTCGAACGAAACCCTAGAAAACGCTTCCGCCGCGGAACCCTCGAAATATGCCTAGCGGCGCGGCAATGCGGCGCAGAGCGGCACGGCGGGAACCGGAGCCGGCGACATTGCGAGGAATCCGAGGAGAGCGCGGAAAACCTAACCGTTTTGGGAGAAAACGGGGTCGTTGGAAGCGCGGCGAAGGGGATTGGGAGAACGGAACGGTGGTGGTGCGAGGAGAAAGCGTTGGGGAGAGACAATGCGTTTGGGTCTGAGCTCGAATTCGCGGAGCTTCGTTTGAAATTTTTGGTAACACGCGGAAGCACGCACGCGAAAGAGGTTGTCTCTCTCTCTCTCTCTCTCTCGTGAGAGGAGCTAACTGTTTTTTCTGCCGGTTAATGCCACGTCAGCAACTGAAATCTGAGAGATGGGGATGGCTGGTTTTGTCGTTTTCTGGAACTTTGGGGGGACAAATGAGTCCAATTTCGGGATTTGAAACGACATGCCTCGCTGGTGTCGCTCTCTTCTGGGACCTTCATCTCATGCGACTGAGACTACGGTGAGTCTTCCTTGGGATTTTCGTTCATTAAAAGGAGAGGAATCGAAGGGGGATGAGAGGTTGTGTTTTGGAGGGTTCACCGTACACCGTGCTCGTTACCGCATTCGGTAATTTCAGAGTGGCTTTCGCGGACCAAGGTGCTGTGCCCTTTGGTTGACAGAGAAAACTTTTAGTTAATGTAATGTTTTTCTTTCGAAAAATATTAGTTTTTAATTTGTTAGATTTTATTTTATTAATCCGTTCCATTTTATTTATTATTTAAATTTTTTTCACCTATATTAAGACAAATAATAAATTAACTAGTGCATAAAATATATTTATTAAAATATTCAGTATATTATATTTATTAGTTAAATAGTTGAGAATTTAATAAACACAACATTCAAAAGAGTCTAAACTAGTGTGAGTTTATTTAAGATAATATTGGAATAAATTAATAGCTATTACATTGAAAAAAAGTAAACATAAGGTAATTTGAAATTTTAAAAAAAAAAAGCTAAGTGACTAATAAAATAAAATGGAGAGAGTAGTATTTTTCAAATAGTTTTAACTATTAAATTAAGAAAATGTTAGTCATACATTTTTTAATATGTTTATTGTGATTGGTTGAAATTTATCAAAAAATACAAATTTATATGAATTTCATTGGTCATTAAAGGACTTTTAATTTTATAGTTTTTAACAAATTTCAACCAATGATGAAGAATGTATTAGAATGAAAAAATTTATAGTATAAGAGTTTATTCAATAAAAGCTTATACTATAGACTCTTAAATTCAATAAGTTATTTCTGTTTGGATATGCAAATTTATAAAAAACATTTATATGAAAATAAAGTGTTTAAATATATATAGAGATGGAGAGAGGAAGAGAGAAAGAGGGAGGGAGAGAGTGAGAGAGACAGGGAAAGAGAGAAGGAGGAAAAGAGAGAGAGACTCACTAACAAGTTTTAATCATGAGAGAGACTGAAAAAGATGAGAGGTAAGAGTTGAAAGAAGTACAAATTTTTAATAAGCTTAAAATAATTTATTTTTTTCAAAAAAACTATTCTAAATAACTTATTGAAATAAGTTTAAAACAACTTATGGACCATATATAAGTTTTTTATAAATTTATCCAAACATTTTGTATAAGTGTTTATAATATTAGAGTTGACAATTCGAGCAATCCAACTCAAGCTGTCAAGCTTACATAATAAAATCGGCCGGTTAGGTTGACCCAACCTATATTTCATTTGGAATGTAGATTTCTAAGTTCAATTTTACAAATAAACCTTTTTAAAAAAAATTAAAATTCAAACTTTTATTAAAAGAATGAAATATGTTTTGTATTACAAAGTCATATCAATTCAAAATAACACTCTAAATTAATCTAAAATAACATCCTTAATGTATGTCCATTTGGAAGAACTTATTTACAACTTTATATGAACTTATCATATAAGTGTTTGGATAAATAAAAACACTTGTATAAAGTCCATAAGGTGTTTTAAACTTATTTGAATAAACTATATTAGGCCCTATTTGGAATAGTTTATTTACAATTTATTTGAGTTTTTACGAAAATGTTGATATATAATATTTTCTCTAACTTTTTCATTTTAGGGTATGTAGAATAATGAAAAAATTATATTATTTTAATAATCCACTATTAAAATAATTAATTATTGAAACACTTCATTATAATGAAACCTCTTATATGATTGTTGAAAATAATTTTAAGATAATTAATTATCGTTGGCTAAAAAAATCAAGTATGTTTACATGACTTGTCCTAGTTTAAAAAGAAAATAAGAAAAACAAAATAAAATGAACTTCTTCATAAATTAAAATTAACTTTTTTTTAACATAAACTAATAGGTTGAAACTAAAATTAGCTTATACATAAGCTAATATGTTAAAATTCTCTCATATAATTTTTTTAAAAACGTGCCACATTTAATGAACTAACTTATTATTTATAAGTTAATTTAAATTTATGGAAAACTTATTTAATTTTTTTACTTATTTTTAGTGTTTTAAGAAAAGTTCATCTAAATATACTTATATATGGAGTCTCCTTGGTGTAGAGGTATATATGATATATAATATGTCACGTGGCATAACTAAACTACAAGTCCTATATAAAAGATATTTTCCACCAAACGCTACTACAAGATAGATATTATAAGGTTGTTCTAGTAATAAAGTCTACATGTGGGAAGATGGAGTAGGGAGACATCGTGTGTTTGAATTCATCCACTAACAAAATTAACACATTAACTACTAACATTTACTTATAAAAAAAGCTACTATGAAACACTCTTATCAGATGCTTTCACACTCTATAAGGAGTTTATGAAACATCCCAAAATTTAAATACAAATATTACATAATTATTCACCTAAGAGAAGATTAGGGTGTTAAAATACAATATTAATTTTAAAATAAAACAAAATAAGATAAATAAATATTTAAATCTAATATTGAATTTGAACTATAAAACTAATCTTTTATATTAAAAAAAAATAGAAAGGAGCAATCAATCTTAAACTATTTATTTATATAAGGCTAAATAGTTTTCTTCAAAGAATTATAAAGTAGTTGACTGTAAAAAAGTTGAGAAACAAGAAGAGAAAATAACAACTTAAAGTTATGAAATCTTGTTTCAAGAAATAAGTAAAACATCTTTTTAAATCAACCATGATATAATTTTATTTGTTTTACCTCTAAAATTCTAATTGATTTAAATTTCTTAGCATATAGTCATGAGAATTGAATTTCGAAATTCCTAGCATATAGTATACATATATTCAAATATAGCCTTTGTGGAATGAAAAACCGAGAATAGCCTTGTGCACACATAGGTTATATTCATTTTGATTTCAAATTATCACAAGAGTTTAATTGGTTGTAAAATATTTTGACACTATCATTCAATATTCAATTGCATCTCTTCATTTATATGACTTTTAAAACATTAATCAATAAAGTTAACAAACTTACCATAAATTAATTATTGTAATTGGATATTGAATTCATGAAAGTTTATATGGGAAGTAAATTTTCTTTAACTTACACTAATCATCATGCCATACACACGTGTGTATATATATATGACAACTCACATGTGAAAAAAAAATTATTGTGAAAAATAAAAAAATTTAATAATAATTATAAAATTTCAGTAAAAGATTCATATTGCACTCTTCATTAAACAAACTTGCATAGTTTTTGACATAGAATTCCTTTCTCATATCCCACAAGGAACACCCACGCACAAGAGAGGTTTGCTAACAAAAACACTAGAGAGCGGCCAAGAGGCCAAACGTGATTAACATAAATTACATGCTCATGGAAATTATTGTTATTTTTCAATGTGTGAAACACTTAGATGCAGACCTTATCTCGTGAAGGCATTGTCATGAGTTATGACTCATGAGATTAAGACATTGAAAATTGGATGAATAAACTTTCTCAAAACGTGTGGTAATTGGTGCTGGCAGAATAAGGGGAGGCTAGGAATCTTAGAACGAAATCACTTTTTATCTTTGATGGGCTGTAACTCGTAGTATGATATCGGCCAACGGCGATTAAACTGAGAGCTTAGAGTGAGAGTGTTTGGAAAGAAAACCTGAGAGAAGAGTCGTGGAATGGAATCCCACACGATGGTATTGAACGCCGATGACAATTAACAGTTACGACGATTAGACGGAGAAGCTAAGAATGAGAGGGTATGTGTTATGCATTGGTGTTTGTTGCGAAGGAGGAGAGAAGAATTATTGTGAGATCAACATATAAATTTGTTTAATGAAATCTACACTGTGAATTGAAATCTTATAATTATTATTAAGTTTTTTTATTTTTTATCATAATCTTTTTTTTTATTTGAATTGTCCTTTTTATATATATATATATATATATATATATATATATATATATATATATATATATATATATATATATATATATTTAAATAGAACTAGTTGCATAATAATAAAAATAATAAAGTAATAATACTATATATAAATATATGCTAAATATTAAATATATTTATAAATTTATTTTTATATATTTTTTATACTATATATTCTGAAATTCAAAATTAAATATTAAATATCTACATTTCATAATAATACAATATTATACTAAAAATTTTAATAAAATTTGTTTATTATTAATAATATATATATATATATATATATATATTTTGCTCGAAAGTTTAAAATAACCTAATTATTTTATAATTAGATATTATTTAAATTTAATTTGATTTACTATATATATATATTATAAATTTGTGAATATTACACATCATATTTGAGGTTAAATCCTTCTCAAGAGGGAGGGGTTGATGTAATTCTTCCTAACAAGGGTCAAGACTAAAAGGATTGAGGAGGACCTAGGTAGAAAGGAGAAAGGAAGACCTCACATTCTTTTTTAAGTAAAGATTGCATCATAGTTCTCCTCCATGGCTAGTTTAGGTTGTGCCTACTTGTATAAAGGCATTGGACATTTGTGTTTTGTTCTTTTGTTTCTTGGTTGTGTATTTTGGCCTTATCTATGCTTATTCTTAATAGGGAGGTGTGTTTAGCCTATTAGGTGGAGTGAGTTGATTAGTTGGATCTTAGGATGAGATTTAGCTGTGTAAATTTGCTAAATCACACACATTTCATTTTAACACCCGTCTAACCAACTAGGAGACATATGGTCCCCTTGTTTCCCTCCATGTAGTGCTTATTTCCTATCTCTTCCATGTTGGCGCCTACATGGCAAGGTTGTTGGATAACATTCGAATTAGAAATTTGGAGTGTCATGTGCTCCCTCCAAATTTCAAATTCAAATTTGAGGGAACCTAGATCCACATTCCAAGGGCCATGTTTGGATCTCTTTTAAATTAACACTTGTTTAATCCTTTGCTTGGGCCTTAGTTTTGTGTACGTCCACTTCTCTCCCTAGATCCACTCCATGATCTATAAATTTAACTTCCCTCCTTTTGTAAACTCTTACACTTGAATGATAAGAAATTTCTCTTTTGTGAGTACATCTTTGAGTGTCTTCTTATTTCTATTTGAGAGAGTTCCATCCTATATTCTATAAAAGACTCTTTCCTTTGTTGCAAACATCCTTCAATGACTTTCTCAAGTAGTGGCACTATCCATCACCAATCTTCTCATTTCCTCCATCAACCACTTCTATTCAGCTCATTCTTGGAAGAGGATCAAGGGACTTGCATCCATGGAGATTTCATCAAACCTATTGTCCAATTTCAAGTCTGATCCAACAGTTAATGAATTCGAAGTGATGAGATTACGAAAACTACATAGGGTTTGTGCATGAATAACTTTCTTTCTTCCTTTTTTTCTCTCTATAACTTCTCTTTTTCTTTCCCCAAACTTCAAGAAACTCTAGGGTAAAAATGAGACAAAAGTGTTCATGTTTCTTCCTTCCATTCTCACATGACAAACCTAATGAGTCTAACCCATCCAACTTTTTTACCTTTTCTCTTAACCCCCTTAACTTATAATATGCAAACTCCTACTAAAAATATATGATATAAATATGAGTTTAATTGGTATATACTGACATTCAATCATGACTTTTCATTTATGTGACTTTAAAAATAGTAATGAGTAAAGTCAACAAATTTACCATGAATGATGAGTTCTGATTTTAGTGTAAAAATTTGTACATTGACAATGTATACCAATTAAATTCTATAAATATACTTTCCCTTATTATTATTGCTTAAAAAAATATTTATTTTATTATTTTCCTCTAATAACAATATATATATATGCTTTAGTTTCTTTGAAATAATTAATTATAATAAATGACTAAATTTTTATTAACTAATTGAATTAATTTAAAATATGTAAAATACCTCATTTATGAAAATTGGATTGTTATAGGATAACTTTATTTCATTCAATATATTATCAAATTAAAATTTAGTTTTCTTAATATCATACTAACTTGGGCGTTTAAATTCAAAAAAAAAAAAAAGAAGAAGTGGAAAATTAAACCTCAATATAAAATAGTGATAGATATATTTTTCTCGTAATGAATATTGAGAATTTAGTTTTTGTAACATGAAAAATTGTCCCTTTGTATGAGGTTAATACTAACCTTGTGGAAGTTTGGATGCATGCATATTACTTGGTTCTGCCTCATAGTTATTGGCTTCCCAAAATCTTGTTGATTCAAAATTAAAACTGTTACATATTTAAGGTTTGATTGTTTGAAAATAAGATTAGTAATAAGTAATTTTATCATGTAAAATTATACATAATTGTAAAATATGATAACTAAGTTTGGATTTTGAAATTTGAAAACATTTTGATAATCATAATATTTTACGTGAAAAATATATTATTGAATTGAAATTGAAAATTCCCTTGACACCATTAAAGTGTAACCAATTTTTATAAGGTTAAATAATAAAAAATGTTCTACTAACCATGTGGCATTACTTGTTATCGTTTCATAGGAATTAGTTCCTTGAGATCCCAGAGATGCAACATGACAACCTATATGATTAAATAATTTAAAAATAGTAAGTAATTATTGTTATCTATAGTAGCTAAAGAGTATATATGTTCAGTAATAACTAATTGTACACCTAGTGGAACAGGTTCCAGGTAATTTACTATTTGAGTTAATCATTGTATAAATGACAATCTCATTGTAGTTGTATTACTTAACATGTGAATATTGTTTGTACTTCTTTGTCTATAAGTTGTCTGTGTTGTAGATAAGTGATTTTGTTGTTGTTCCATGGTCATTCTATTTTTTCTATTTCTTGCATATTGTCTCCATTTTTGTCTTTGTTGTTGTCTTTGACTATCTAAATATTCCATATTTAGATACCACTAATGATGAATGGGGTAAGATGGAAAGAAAAATTTATAATATACTTTAAATGAAACTTTCACAACAAAATGCAGAAAATTAAAAATTAAATAGTAGAAATATTATTATAGTATCGATAAATAATAACAAAAAGTAATAGTAAAAGTAAAATAAAAAAATGAAAAATTAACATGTAGTATAAAAGAATTATAATATAAATTTAACATGTAGTAATATTATTATTTTATAATAATATTAAAAAGGTAAAGTAAAAGTAAATTTAAAAGGGCAAGATTAACATAGAAATAAAAATTAGGTGTAAATATAACAAACATGAAGAAAATATAATAATAATTATATAGTTATTGTTAAATAAGAATAAGGAAATAATAAATAGATGGAAGGGTGGTATAATGGAAATAAATAATAAATATTATTAATAAATCAGAAATTGATAAATGAATAAATTAAAAGAAATAAAAATTTCATAAATTAATAATTTCTATAGTAGATATTTTATTTAATAAGAAAAATTAATAATTTTGATAAAAAAATATTATTGATTTACCTATCATAAAAGCATAAATGGAAACAAAAGAAAAATTGTAAACAAAAAAATGAAGGCTTTATAATTTCTATGGGTAGGTAGTTGAATCTCCGTTATGATGTTTTATTTAAGTATGTATTCAATTTTGTGGAACGAATGATGTGAAACACAACTTTAATTCTAAATAGTAATTAAAGATGAAGAATTGAAGTAATTATCATTCTTTTTTATCCTTTATCTAATTTTTTATCTTAAAAAAATATAATGACAAAAATTTGGAAATGATTTTTTCACCGTGAATAATTGATTTTTGAATTATGTTGTTGGCACCATGCATACTGCATATTATTGTGAGTAATTTCCAGTCACAATGAGACATGAGTGATATAATCATGCTAAATATTGTTGCTTAGATTATGTTTTATAACAACTAACATTTCTTATGTAAAAACTAAAAAATCAATGTCAAATCGATAAATAAAAATATTTTTATGATTATAAAAAATGTAGTTGATATATTAAGACAACAAACTTTTTTGTTTTTCTATCTTACCTTAATTTTAAGGAAAATTTGCATACTAATTAAATCTTATAATTTTTTGAATTTTGAGAAATAAGTGAATGTTTGTTAGTTAAAAATTTCATTTTTTTTTTCATTTTGAAAACATTATTTGTTATTGGTATATTAAGATACTAAGCCTTTTTATTTTTTTATCTCACCTCATTTTAATTAAAAATTTCATATTAATTAAATGAATTAAATCTTGTACTTTTAAGATTTTAAAAAAAATATTTCTCATTACTATATTAACATAGAAATTAAAAATTGATTTTTTCACCCTGTGTATTTCACCTTAGTTTTAATAAAAAAAAATTGTATTAATTAAATGAATTAAATCTTTTAATTTTCAGATTTTAAAAAAAAGTATCATTAGTATATTAATATAGAAATTTAAAATTGATTTTTTTCACCGTGGGTAATTGTTTTACGAATTGGTAGTTTTAAATAAATATTTCTCATTAATATACTGTTGTAGATTTTACAATCATTCGAAGGTTAAAATGTAAGTGTTGTTCACTTCATAGTTGAACAAATGATAAAAAAACCTATTAAAAACTAATAGGCGACATTCACCCAACAGAGTAAAATAAGTAAAATTCGAAAGTGAATGTGGCACAAAACCTGTCAACCTAACAAAAAGTAAAAAAAAACAAATGTTAAAATGTAGCACAAAATTAAAATGTTATCTTATTTTTAATTTGTTTGATATTTCAAAAGCCCTTATTAGCAAATACAAAAACATAATATATTACTTACTAATAATAATAAAAATTGATCTAACTCAAGATAATACGACTGATCTGGGTAGGGACTTTGAAAAAGAATAAATAAATATATAACATATATTAATTTCCTATGGCTGAATATTGTTTCTTATTCTCATAGTTTTAGTCATCATCAAATGAAAAGAATTGTTTTCAAAGAACAAAAAGAAAAGAACCTTGAACTCATCCAAGGGAATCTTATTGTTAAGTGATAAGTAATCTTCTACTAATCCATTCAAAACACTTCTATTTTTAACTTTGTGTATTCTCTCATAGTCAACTTCTGTATCAAGTTAAGGTTAAGGGATATGGAATGATTTAACTTCAAAGAAGAATTTATATAGGCATCAGTTTCTTTTTCTTTATTGACCACTGTACATTTCATTTACTTTTCAAACTTATTAAGTTACTAATTTCCCTTCAAACTTCATGATCCACAAAATTAAAAAACCACACTAAAACCAGCAGAATTGATTAGTTTTCTTCCACTCTTCAAACTGCAACTACCTTCGCAACCTTGAAACATAACGTTCATGAACCTTCCCAAAGAAAAAAAAATGAAAAGATTAAAGTTAGACATAATATTCCACATCCTTTTCTCTACCCTTTGAGCAAACACAACAAAACATATCAAATGCACAACATGATTCCATTCCCAGGACCCATTCTTTCTGTCTTTTCCACATCACCAACTACTAAATAAAAAAAGCAAGAACAAATAAAAAAAAAGCAAAGGCAAACAAAGCAATATAAAAAAATATACAAAAGTTGGCAAAACTTCAACCCTGATCCTCACCAGGAAAAGATAGATCAGAGCAACCAAATAAACAACAGTATGACACCAATTTAATGCAGAGAGAGTCCATAGCCCAGTAAGCACAATCCCAACATGATGTAAATTGCAACTTCTGTCAAATCCATCCCCCTTCAAACCCCCAAACAAATACGTAAAAGTCTTCAAAACCACCCCTTAACTGAAATCATCACTCCTTGCGCCAAAGTTCCAAATTTCATAGACACCCATTGATCCAAATCCAATCGTGAACCTGATCACACACAAAATGCATGCAAAGAAAGTGACCCCAAATCTTATGTATTAAAAATCTGAATCTTGGCCCCAACCCCACTACCCAAAGGAGTATAAATAATTGAATATTCAAATCCAGAAATGAGATAGGGTAGCACTATTGTGACAACTACATGGAAGAATAGAAATTTGTGTCAAAATACAAAGAAATTCAAGAATAAAAAAATGGTTAGAGAAAGTGAGCAAGGTAAAGTTTGATCTGATGTGTCTCAATCATGGCGTCCAGGGGGATTGACCTGTTTGAATATTGAATTGATTATGGATTATGAAACAGTGAAACAGTGCCATAATTTGGAAGTAACGCGGCCAAGAGAAAGAACAGTGGTAGATTTTAGTGACAATGAAAGAGCAGAAACTGCTTCTTTAATAGTTGCATGATTATTGATTTTAATTCTTAGATAATTTAAGTTTGCAACTTTTGTCAAAACATTCACAACTTTTAGAAAATTATGTTCTATATTACCAGAAAACAGTCTCTCCATTTTGGATATATATACACATGTTATTAAAAAAATTTAAAAATTAGTGAAGACAATTGCCCCCAATGTCCACCAAGTAGATTTATCTCTATTTGTACACAAAATATATAAAAATCGGTTTTGAAATCTAAGGGTGAAATTGACTAATTATGAGTATCACTATTTTTATGTGGACTTATATGTATGCACAAAGTGTTAATTAAAAATTATTTTTTATCACTTATAAATTAAGAAATTACTTTGAATGAAAATATATTTTATGTACATAAACATTTTTGTTACTAACGAGTATCATGGTTTATTTTTTTTAGATTCCACAGCTGAGAACAATATTATCTGTGAATCTTCTTTTACATATGTTTTATTCATTGAAATTTTTATCTTATTAAAAGTGTTGTTTTCAAATATAAAAATAACGACATTTCTTGAGACTGGACATACATAAAGATTTAATTTATTAGTAATTATATTTTTCTTCCATTTATTTGTTGGTAGTCATGTTAGGATGAATGATATTGCAATAATTTCCATTATCCATTATATTAATTTTAGAGATATGTCCATATTCGAGAATTATGTTTTTGTAAGGATTCATATATTATTTACCTTATTTCAATATTATGAAAATATTTTATACTTGTTATTTCAAAAGTTTTGTTTATTTTTAATAATCTTTATTTATTATACTATAAATTGTTATGGTAACGAAAAATATTACAACTTCTTCTTGACTTTCTCACAAACCATAAAAAACTCCACCTTTTAAAGATTACAAAGCAACGTCAACAAAAACAAACATAAAAATAGGGTTAATTATGTTTTCAAAAAATTCTTGTAGAAGTTTTTCTCAAGGAATTTTAATTTGGATATAAAGTTCCTTAAAACATAACTTTTAGAATGGTAGGTGAATTTTTAATAAAACAATTCTCAATCAGATTATGAATTCAATATTAATAAATACAAGAGACATTATGTTTTTATACTGATCTAAATCTTGGGATTACGTTAATTCTTTGACAACCATCAAAGTTGAACCACTTTGTTCAAGATACAAGTAGTTTTTTCAAATAATTTTACCTTATTTCTAACTAGTATTTACACTAATTTCTTGAAGTTAACAACTTAAATATTCTTTCAATATTGAATTTTTTAGGCCCTTTTCTAAGTGAAAGAATTTAAAGGTTTATAAGGCAAAGCAACTTAATAACATCTGATAGACAGATAAGAAAAAAAAGTTTAAGTCTACGTTATCAAGGTATACAAATAATAAAGAGCTTTTTGGATGCTAGTATATTTTCAAGTTTTAGGTTTTTTAACATAAAACAATATATAGTGCTTAGATAGATTTTTGAAATCGAACTTCTTCAAGTCTATTAGTATATATAGCATTGGCACGTGAGGGGAGATTATTGTCCATTGTAGCTAAAATAGTACCAATCTTAATATGCATCTACTTTGTCTTTTAAGGAGACCATTGGAGAATTGAATGCAGCAATAATTGCTTTTTTTTCACTCTAATAGATTGGAAAATATGTTGAAAAATGAGAAACTAATTATTCAAAAAATTAGGCCCTGGGGTGGTTTTTGGTTTCTAGTTTTAAAATTTCTAAAAACAAAAATTAGTTTTAGTTTTAAGTTTTTAAAATTTTAAAAACAACATTGTTTTTGTTTCCAAATTTAAAACATTGATTTCAAATCTTAACCAAAACACTAGTTGAAGGTAGCGATCGTTGAAGGTAACAGTCAGTCATTGACGATCACTAGTCGGAGGTGTGGTTGGTAACCGCCAGTTGGAGATAGTTGCGGGTGACCGTTGGTCGAAGGTGACGGCCGGTGACCGTCTGTCGGAGGTGGTGGCCTGTGACCGTTCGTTGGAGGTGACAATCGGTGACTAGTGGTCAAAGGTGACGACCTATGATCGCTGGTCAGAGGTGGCAGCTGGTGACCGTTGGTCGAAGGTGACAGCTGGTGACCGTTGGTCAAAGGTGACAGCTGGTGACCGTTGGTCGAATGTGACAGCCGGTGATCGCTGATCGGCGATGGCGGTCGGTGACCGTTCATCGGAGGTGGTGGCCGGTAACTACCGGTCAGAGGTGGCGGCCAGTGATCGCCAATCGGAGGTGGCAGCTGGTGACCGTTGGTCGAAGGTAGCGGCCGGTGACCATTGGTCAGAGGTGGCAGCCAGTGATTATCGGTCGAAGGTAGCGGCTGGTGACCGCTAATTGGAGGTGACGGTTGGTGACTGCTAATTGAAGGTGGCAGCCGGTGAGAGATCGAAGGTGGCGGTTGGTGATCGCCAGTTGGAGGTGGTCGTCGATGACAGCCGGTTGGAGGTGGCATCGGTGATTGTCAATTAGAGGTGACGACCGGTGACTGCTAGTTGGAGGTGGGGGCTGGGGACCGCCGATCGGAGGTGATGATCGATGACATCGGAGTGGCGATCGGTGACTTTTGGTTTGAGGTGATGGTCAATGATGACAAATGAAGTCAAGTAATGAATTTAAATAAAAACAGAATCAGAAATCTAAAAACCAAATTTTATTGTTTTTAAAATTGAGTGAAAACTGTTTCGAAAATGAGTAAAAAACCAAAACAAAACCATTTTTTGCAGAACAGGTTTTTGTTTTCAAAATACATTTCAAAACCAAAAACCAGAAACTCAGAACCACCTCAGGGCCTTAGAAAGCTATCAAAATAGTTTTCAAATTTGAAAAACTCCTTATCTTTAACCCATTGAATTCTCTCTTCAACCCCGGCATTTTAAAATATTGTAAGTTGAGTGAAAGAAAAGATAAAATAAATAACAAATTCTTACATAATTTAAAATAGATAAAAAAAGAAAAATAATAAATAAGGGCAAAGGTAAAATAAATAATAAACTAGAGTGTTAAAAAATGTAAGCTATTAAAAAAAGTTTGTTTACCAAATATTATTAATAAGATCAAACAAATTTTTTAGCTAATAAAAAAACTCAAAGCTAACTTAAATGTTTCTAAACATAGCATATAACTTATTTTCATGATCTTTTCAATTGTTCTGCTAACTTATATAGTTTATCAATTTTAATTCATTTATAAGCTAGTTTTACTAAATATTAATAAAAATTATACATTTAATTTTGACTAAAAAAAGAAAAAAGTAATAGTAAATTTTGTTCTTGCTTTACTTATACACATTGCTCATAAAGAAAAAGAGAACATGCACATGCCAATTAGAAAATTTATTAAAC
This sequence comes from Psophocarpus tetragonolobus, assembly GCA_037954015.1. Lineage (NCBI taxonomy): Eukaryota > Viridiplantae > Streptophyta > Magnoliopsida > Fabales > Fabaceae > Psophocarpus > Psophocarpus tetragonolobus. The sequence goes on from CM075694.1 coordinate 31,966,355, forward strand.
AAATTACTGTGGAACAAATTATATAACACTAAACTTTTACAAAATTATACGTAACTCTATCTTTTTTTTTTTTTTACTTTTCCACACTAACACCTTTAAGTTAAAAATTTTTACAATGTCTCCTCATATTTTAAAATATTACACTTATACCCCTTCAAATTTTACACTTATACCTTGAGGGAGGTAACTATAATGTTTAAAAAGTTATTAAATAAAACTTTACTGTAATTTACTCATATTTGTCTAATAAGTTTGCATACAATTTAAATGGAAAGTAATTAGTAATTAATAATCGGTAATTATTTTTGTCTAAGAGAAAATATTAGGTTTGTTGAAGTAAGCCAAAACGCCAACAAAAGGAGCATTGATATAAGTTGCTGGCTCTGATTGTGGAACATTATAGCGTGAATCTTGAAATGAATCATCTTCTGCGGGTCCTCCAACCACAGCCCCTACTAGGATGTTAGGATTAGGACTTTGTGTTTTGAAATATTCATCTCCATCATGACACTTAAATTGTTGTGGGTGCATATCCATAGATGGTAAGGTTGAACCACGATGGTGTATCTTCTGAGGAAACTTGGCTCCATAACCCACCATGTATGACATTCTTAGTGGGTTGTTTCCTAGTATGTAATCCACCTACAATCATATATATCAACTTGAAACCTTATAGTATGAATGTACTGGTTAAACATTACTCGAAGAGTCTGACTTAACAAATCAAGAATAAAAAATTAGTCAATTTGAACTGGTTCATATTTGATATGAATCTATTTTCTAGTTCAGATAGATCTAGTAATTTGTTGAGTTAGGTTCAATTGACTTTCTTTTTATTGTTTTAATTTATATAATTTTTTTAAAAAAAAAGTGAAAATTTTACCTAAATATGTCACATTCTATATTTTTTAAGTTCAACTTGATTTACAAGTCTTTTAGACTGATTCATTTATACTTACTGTATTAACCTAAACTTCTTAATTTTGCTCATTTGATAGCACCATATGACCTTTGCATACCTGATTTTTTGCAAGATTTATGAGCGTAGCTGGGTCAGCAACTTCATTCTCACATTGTATAATTCTATTTGCAGCCTGAATGTAGCGTGCATAAACAATTAAAAGAAATGACAAAGATGTTGTGTGTTGTAGGTTACTTCCTCCAACTTTGAATAAAAGTCCACCTGGTTAATCACCACTCAGATTTTAATTAAATTGAATCAACCTCAGATATAACTTTTAAAACAATCATCAGAGAAGTCAATAATCTTTATGTTATTTTAAGTCATAATTAAATAAAAGTATAAAAATTTATATTGTCAATTATTTTTAAATTAAATTATTTTATATATTAAATATAATATTTTCTTCACAATACCACAATCTATAGTTCCATAATTTTTTAACAGTAACTTTTTTATAGTATCAACAACAAACACGAAGAGTTTGTGTTTTTAATGCATATATGCCTCGTATCATATGATATGTAAATTTTTGAAATATTTTATTTCTTAATTTAATGTTGTGCTATACATAATAATATGATTTTTTACAATAATAAATACTTTAATTATGATAAAAGAGATGAGATGTATATCTAGAACAAATCTACATATATTACAAATAAATTAAGAAGACTTTTTTTTTTAATAATATATCACACAATGACACGAATATCATTTATCTAGAAAACAAGAAACGACAAGTTATCTAGAGATCGCACACAAGAGACAAATGGTTTAATTCAAGCCGTCTAATTAAAGACCTAAAAATAATGTTCAACTTTAAATATATCATCATACTCATATGCAGAAGGGGTATGTGTTAAACTTCATATTATATATTATCTAGACATTTCTGAAAGTTAACATTTATTTTTGCTAATTTCTTTTGTACTAAATATTAGATGGTTAGACGAAACACTCCTTGTGTTGTTGTTTAACGATTTCATTAATAATATTTCTTTCGCTTAAAAAACAAGTAAATTTTAAATAAATATAAATTTTATTCACTTTTCTTTATACATATATTATGATTTATTAAACTTCTAATTGAATAAATTTAAGAATATACATTTACAGAAAGTGTTTAAAAATCGAAAGTGTAAAACTATTTTTCTCTTAAAAAGTTTAAAGAAATCACTAAATAAAAAAAATTAGACATACCTTTTGAGTAGGATACTGTTTTGGTGGATGCAGTCGGCAACAAAGAACATATAAATTTATCTGCATTAGAAATGAAAGGATCCCTATTGGATGGATCAGCCATGGCCCACTGCAATATTACAAGAATAAATGAGAATTCAAAATGATTATAGCTACTTCTTTCTCTCTTTTTATATGACATTATTTTGAATAAAACATTCTGAATGTTATTTTTTTCTTTATTATAAAGAGTGAAGAATTTGATAATAGATTTTCAGAAGAGTAGTCTCATGTGGGTGTTGTATAAAATGTTAATTATAAGATAAAATTAATTATTGAGGTTCTCAAACTTTTAAATTAATTTCGTATGCTATTAAGTATGACCAATTGACCACGAGAACATAACTTTTAAATCACAATCACGACATACAAAGTAAAATTAAAAATTTGCGTGGCTAGAAAATTTGATACAATATAACTAGTTTAACTGTCTCATCTATATTTTATTTAAATTGCTATTTTCTAAGTTAAATCTAATCTTATATTAGGCTATTGAGTAAAAATAAGTCTTTTAAGAAAATTAAAACTTTTATTAAAAGTGATTTTTTTATAATATTTAATAAAATTTTATACAATTACTCAAAAAATAATATAAATTTTAAAAAACAATATAAAATAATTCATACAATTTTTTTGTTAATAACAAATTAAACATATATAATACATAAATGTCAAATTCACATGAGTTTAAAACAATACCAAAATATAAGGTCAAACTAATTTAAAACAATACCCTAAATCAATCCAAAATAATGTCCTAAATAAGTTTAAAATAACACCAAAACACAATCCCATCAAAACAATATCCTATATTAGTTTAAAACAACATCAAATACATACTATACATTTTTTTATTTAATAATAATATATTTTTAAAATTTATATATTTATATTTATATTTTTATTTAGATCAACTTACGACTTAAGTGGTTCATTTACACAATTAAATTAAATGAATCAAGCAAAATTACTCATTTATATATTAACCTCATGTTCAGGAGTATTACTCATTTGGTAGACTCACAAACTTGTTCATGGGTCAAACATATTTTTACAGATCCTAAAGTAACACAAATTAAATAAAATATTTTTATTATTAAAATATTAATATTTACTAATAAAAATATTACTCCATAAAGGATGATTAATATTATATTAAATAACTTCAATTTATTTCTTAAATTCCATAAATTTGTTTGTCTTAAACCTCAAATCTTCTAATCACGCTACTGATTTTCAATCATGGTAACGATTTGACAAATTATTACAATAAGACAAATGTAATATAACTAACTAAATTAATGAGTGTAATTTACCAATCATATTTTAGAAAAAGAGATTAAGGGAGTATCAAATTTCAGATATACCAGAAAGAATGTTTTACATTAAATGCAAAATCAAAACATATATATATATTGGTGTCATGAAAGTACAAAAGAGAAGAGAAAATGATATACTATGACTAACCTGAGAAACAAGCACATTTATGCCAGCATCCTTGTTGTCCCATCCAAATTCAAAAACATCATTGCCAATGAATTTGATGTTTGATTTTACGAAATCTAGATAACGGGAGTCGTTACTCGCTTTATATAACCATGATGCTCCCCAAATCAGTTCATCCTAAATTTAGTGCATTAATATTAATAATAATAATAATAATAATTTTTTAATATTATGAGTTTAAAAATCATACCATGTAGCCACTGACATCACAGTAGAAGGGGCATACAGCCATACCTATGCTGTTATTATAAGATCCACGATAGTTATTTGCAAAATCAAACACCTAAATGTCATATATACATATAAACTTTAGTTAGCAGTAAACTATTTGAGAAAGAAAATTTAAAAAAATGAAAAACATCATACAGACGTACAAATAAACATTAATTAACAAGATATATTGAACATATTTTTCATACAACAATAAAAAAAATTTGTTAGAAGAAGCAATATTACTTAAATATTATATATATATAATATTAAAAAATTAAAACGTATTACAAATGCTTAAAATAATACATAGTTTATCAACCAAAAAAAGTTATGGAAAGACATTAATTCTAGATATTAAAATTATTAGAAATTGTGTAATATTCAAGGTGATAGGAACATATGTAAGTGGTTAAATAGTATTTTGTTAAGTTACACTAAAAATAGCCAGTAACATGATAGATCAATAACAAATTGTTGTATGCTTTTATCCATTTTAGAATTATGATTTGAATATGTTTATTAAAAGTCTGATTAGTTTGTTAGTTCTTTTAGGAGTTATTAACTTTTTAAAAAAAACTACATCAAATCATTTTTTCAAAAAATTTCCCTGATTTTATTTTTATATATTTACTTTCATTAATTAATACATTTTCTCCCCTAATTCTCTATTATCAGGACATCCACTTTTATCTTTTCATTTCCTTTTCTTCGTTAATTTGTAATATAAATATTATAATTTAAAAGAATTACTGTAATTTAAAATTTATATTTAAATATATAATAGGTAGATGTGAGATATGATACCTCATCAGCCCTATGACGAAGGAGATCAGAATAGGAAGCATTAGAAGTCCTAAATGCAATGGAAGATGCTGCAAGTGCAGCTGCCATCTCAGCTGAGAGTTCTGAACCTGGTTGCTGTGGAGTTACATAATATGAAGTTCGAGGAGTGTCCATGTCTTCTGGCCTCTCCCAACAGTTGTGGTCTACAATAGAATTTCCAACTTGTGCCACAATCCTATCCGGATCATATGTAGCTTTAAGGAAATAATCACTTCCCCACTTAAGTGCTTCCAATGCATTTGTTAGCTCTGAACCCATCTCATCTCCAAATTCTATCACACTCCAACCAAGCATCGTGGTTGTGAAAGCCATAGGAAAATTGAATTTCATATTATCCCCAGCATCATAATACCCACCTACCATATCCATCTGTGTTTGCAAAAATACAAACTTTTCAATTACCTACCATATCCATCTTTTCAATTAGCAATAAAAATAATCATACATACACTCATTTAATTTATATATATCTTATCCACCTCTTTTATTTTTTTATTTTTATTTCTCTCATCCTAATATAATAATTCCTATTACAACTCTATATATATATATATATATATATTTCTTTTACTAGGTGTGACAGCACATGGTGTATATTTATAATTTTTTTAGTTTTTATTGAAAATATAAACAAAATAGATAGAGAAGATGAGTTTAATTACTTGAATATCAGAGCCATCACGAAGTGCTGAGTCTTTTCGCCATTTCATGCGTTGAGAATCTGGCAACTTGCCAGACCTCTGGCCTTCAAAAAACAAAATGCTTTTTGATAATGCTTCTCCATAATTAACTGGACTTGCCTTTATCACATTCATCATCACCATTATCATGATTATTATTAACAATGATAATTTTGATAACATTGCTACGTGTTTTTTTCTGTACTTATTTTTAGTTTGTGGGAGAAAACTGAAACTGAGTTAATTTTCGCCTAAGAGAAGAATAAAAAGCGCTAAGTGTGAATAAAACTTTAGAACACTGAATGATTTTTAACATTTATTCACCTCTGAAGCACTATAAATAAGCGTTACAATTTTGTCATCACATTAATAGTACCATCAAATTTTCATTTTGTTTTTAATTCATAAATTCATAAAATAATACATAATTAAAACAATTAATAAATTAAAAAATATTATCATGATGCTTATGTTTTTTAATATCAGGATATGATTCTTATGATTTGAATATTGAATATTCAAACTAAATGATATATATTGTTATAAAATAAATAAATATTCTTATGAAATTAATTTATAGTATTACAATTAATGTAATTTAATTTATATTAATTGCAACGGATCGCATCAGGACAATTAATATAAATTAAATTAACGCATATTCAACTGTTTTCAGAGAGAAAAATTGTATGATTACCAAAAAGAGAGAGAAAAATGTATCTTTTTTTCTACTTGTTCTGCAGATAATTAAAAATGGTAACTTTGTTTTTAAATGAAACTGTTAAATTAATTGATTGACTAAAATAAATATGAACATTTATATTGAAAATAGAATCTTTTATCTATTATTATATTTTTTCATAAGAGATTTATTATTATATTATTAGAGTTGAATGAGTATGCATAGTAATAGAGTTATACACTGATATTCAACCACAGTTCTTTATTTGTATGATTTTTAAAATATTAATTAATTATTAAAGTTAACAGTTTTACTATAAATGAAAAATTATGATTGAATATTAATGTAAAACTTTTTACACTTACCATGCATAATAGTTAGATTTAACACTTATACACTCTCAATGTAACAGATTTTTACACTAACACTAATCACAACCTTCATTTACATAACTTTTAAAATATTAATAAATAAAGTAAACAAACTTATTATATATAAAAGGTAGTGGTTAACTGTTTCACACTTAAATTTTATAAGTATTCTTCTCTAATAGTTAAACTTATTATATTATATAAAAATATTGTCAGCAAGAAAAAGACAACATTCTTTTTATATCTTTTGCTTATAATTCAAAATATGGTAATTTTTAACTTAACAATCAATTCTAAAAAATTACTGAAAAATTATTTTATAAAAAATGTCACTAATTGATTTTCTAAAAATCTGAAATGTTATTTTTTTAAAATTCAATCTATTATATATTATTTATTATCTGCTATATCATATAAAACTATTGTTAGAGAGAAAAATGGTATGTTTTTTTCTATTGATTTTGGATTATTAATTATGGTACACTTTTCTTTTATATAAAATTTCAGAAATTATGAATTTTTTGGATTATGAATACTTTTTTCTATTTACAATGCATATTTTGGATTATTTAATTTATGAATTAATTCTGAAAAATTGATAATTGACTAAAAAATGGTACACTTTTCTTTTATATAAAATTTCAGTTAAATGATTGACTTAAAAGTTCAAACATGTATATTGAAATTGAATTTACTATCTATTATTATATTATATTTTATTATATTATATTATATTATATTATATTATATTATATTATATTATATTATATTATATTATATTATATTATATTATATTATATTATATTATATTATATTATATTATATTATATTATATTATATTATATTATATTATATTATATTATATTATATTATATTATATTATATTATATTATATTATATTATATTATATAAAGTAGTTGTCAAAGAGAAAATATATACATTTTTTCCTATTTCGGTTATATTAATTAAAAATGGTAACTTTGTTCTTAAATTAAAAACTAGTTCTAAAAAAATAAAGATCATTTTACAGAAAATTTCACTTAATTTATTAGCTAAAAAATCTGAAAGATTTATGTTGAAAAATTGTAAGTATTATCTATTATATTTTATGATTTTTTGTTACACACAGAACGGTAGACTAGGTGTAGTCGTGTAGAGAATACACTTTTGGGAATAAAGTGTATTCATAAACTAATTTAAAAATCAATCGTTTTAATTATAATTAATGTTAGATCTACTAAATTACTAATAACATTTAATTTTAGAGTTTAATTAGTATGCAATATATAGTGTAAATAAATTTTACAGTTACATAATCCCAACTCTTCGTAAAGTTGTTGACTTTACGAATTAACATTTTAAAAAATCATATAAATGAAGAATTTTGATTGAATATTAACATAAAACTCTTTTACATTGTGAGTGCATATTAATAGTGTATTTGGTTTGTCATTTCGCCTATGCTGAAAAAGTAGTTGAAATGGTAGTTAAAACAATTTCAGCTCTATTTTAGATAGCAAAAAATGTAAGAGCCTTTTTAGGAGCTACTAGTTTTTGGCTGATTAACCTAAGTTGGTTCTTTTTTTAAAATAATTACTTAAATGAGTGTGTTTTAAAAAAGTTATTAGGGTGAGTTTGTTTTGTAGTTTGACTTGGTTAAACCACAATTCGAATTGCAGTTTTAGTGTCACGTCAACTGTATGCTTACGTGATGTTCAAAGTGCACAATTGTTGCATTAAAAGTGCAACTAACAGTGGCTGTTTGATCAGTCAGTCATAAAACTGCAACTCATAGTTCTGGTTTGACTGGTCTTGACTAATGCCTCATATCTGTCTGGTGGTTACAAACCAGCATGCATTCTCAATGCATATAAATAGAGGGATTTGCACTTTACTATTTTATTTTTATTCTAATCCCCTGCTTTACCTAATAGATGTGTGACATAGATTTTTGCACAATAAAACTGAAATTGCGAGTTGCGGTTTGTGTTATTAACAAAAACCTCCCTTTTGCCTAATGGTTAACAGAGGTGGGATTTCCAATGCAATAAAACTACAACTAAGAGTTGTGGTTTGTTCATTCTTTTTTGTTGTCCTATCCCCTCGCAGGTGGTACGTCTCTCTTATGTCTAATAAAATGTTGCCAGGTACACAAATCGCGATACAAATTGCGTTTTAGGTCCCTCTGGCCTCCATCATATGTATACATATGCAATACATTGTAAAAAACAGTGTACTAATACTAGTTTTTACTTCGTTGTGATATTTTCACTTTGTTGTGGTATTTTTCCATTACTATAAATAGATGTGACAATTGGAGTGATTATAATATTGATAAATGTACCTATAAAATAAATTATTTCACAACAATCATAAATTTGATAAATTTTTTTATGTGAAATAAAAAAATAATATTATTACAAAATACATAATAAGTATTAATATCAAAATAAATTAGTAAATGACAAAGAAAAAAGTAAAAATACCACAACAAAGTGAAAATACCACGACAAAGTAAAAATTAGTATAAGTACACTATTTTTTACAATGTACTGCACATGTATATGTATGATGGAGGTTAGAAGGACCTAAACTGTAATTCGTATTCGCGGTTTATATACTCGGTGACATTTTACTGGACACAAGGGAGGGTACCACCTGCAAAGGGACAGGACAAAAAACAAAAACGAACAAACCGCAAGTTGCGGTTTTATTGCATTGAAAATCTGCCCCTATGTTAACCACTGGGCAAAAGGGAGGTTCTGGTCAATGTCCACACAAACCACAACTCGTAGTTATGGTTTTACCTGTGCAAAAATCCATGCCACACATCCATTGGGTAAAGCAGGGGACTGGAAAAAAAATAGTAAACTGCAACTCGCTCTTACGGTTTATATGCATTGGGAATGGGCGTCGGTCTGTAATCACTAGATACAGATGAGACACTGGTCCAAGACCAATCAAACAGCAACTGCAAGTTGTGGTTTTATAGCTGACTAGTCAAACCGCAACTACTAGACACCATATAAGCACACAGTTGACGTGATATTAAAGCTGCAATTGTGAATTATGGTTTAACCAAGTCAAACCATAAAATAGACCCACCCTGGTAAATTCATTTAAAACAGAACTCATTTAGGTAATTATTTTAAAAAAAGAACTCACTTAGGTCAATCAACCCTAGTATTTTTAAAAAATGTTACTCCAAATAGTTTTTTCAAAAAATTTCCTACTTTTAACTACTGACAGATTTTCTTTTAAACTTTACCCCTTTGTTTTGTCCCCTTACTAATTCTCTCTCCTCAATAATATAATCTCTCTCTTTCATTTTCTCTCTCATTCATTAATATAATTATAATAATTTATAATTTAAAGCTTACCTAATTTTTTGTCTAACGTTTAACTAAAATTCATTTTTTGTTCTTGAAATTCAAAAATATTTTTCTAGTCCCTAAAAGTAATTTGCTTTTTGTATTAACATTGTCCATTTATAAGTTTCGGTGTATTTGGTTGTGCCAAATGTGAGATTGAAGATCAAAGGGGTTAGGGTTTAGGAGTGAGGGAAAAAGTGATTCGCAAGTATAAAAACATGTTTCCTCTTAGCAATTTTTTAAGGACGTTAATTGGAGAAGAAGGAGTGAATCAAAGACTAAAAAAATATTTTTAAATTGAAGCTTTAGGAACAAGAAAATTATTTAAGTCAAATTTAAATATATAATTATTGAAAATTATAAATTAAATATATTTAAAATTTATATATTTAATTATAAAAAATATAATTTAAATATGTAATTATATAAATTTATAATTTAACTATATAATTATAGAAATTTATAATTTATATATATTTATAATAATCTATAATTTAAATATGTAATTCATTTATATTATTAAAATATGTTATAATAATTTTAAATACCTTATTATTAATTTAATGATTAATGATGTTTTTATTTGTCATTTTACAACTTTCAGCTAGTTGATAAGCTAGTTTTACCAAACACTTACAACTAGCTTTTTAACTAATTTTACTAAATACACCCTAATTAAACTCTTAATTTTATAAAAAAAATTAACTATATATTTTTTAATTAATAATTATTATTATATTTATCATCTAAAGTGCACATTCTGCCCTTTAGAATAGCCACAAGAAAATGATATACAAATATACAATTTTCTATTTCTTTTGTATAAATAAAGTTGGTAACTTTAATTAATTTTGAAAATCGATAAATTATTTTTCACAGAAAATTTCACTTAGTTTATTCACTATTTTTTTGTTGTTGAAACATTACATTGAGAAATTATATTATATATATAAAGTCGTTGTCAGAGAAAAAAGATATACAACTTTTTTACTTTTTCTTCATAAATTAAAAATGATAACTTTTAAATTGAAAGTTACTTGTCAAAAAGATTGACAATTTATTTTATATAAAATTTTACTTAATTGGTTGGCTAAAAAATATAAAAATATAAAATTAAAATTTGTAAATTTGTTTTTATATTAAAAAATAATTCTACAATTGACAAATTATTTATAGGAAATTTCACTTAATTGATTGACTAAAACTGATACATTCATTTATGTTGAAAAATTGTACTCATTATCAATTAGATTATATAAACTGGTGGTTAGTGAGAGGAAATGATATATATATATATATATATATATATATATATATATATATATATTCTATTTATTTTGCATACAATTAAAAATGATATGTTTGTTTTTGAATTAAAATTTAATTCTTAAAAAATAGAAAATTATTTTATAGAAATTTTTATTAATTGATTGGATAAAAAATCTAAAAGTTTTGTGTTGGAAAATTGAATTTATTATCAATTTATTATAAATTTTTACTTGTTAAGAGAAAATAATATAATTTTTTCTATTTTTTATGTATAATTAAAAGTTGTAACTTTATTCCATTAATTTAAAAAGATTGACAACTTTTCTTGAAAAAACCAATTTTGTTCTGTAACTACACAACCAACCACAAAATATGACGAAGTTATGTCTACAAATTACAACACAAAAAAAAGGAATAGAAAAACTTTAATACAGAAACTATATTTAGAAAAAAACAAAAATAACACATACAGCGACAACTAGAATACAAAACCTAAATCAGAACACGATAAGCATAAACACATATGAATGTTCAAGAAGCTGTACAAATCAAACAACCGATTTTTTTAGAATTGTGTCTTGCAACCAATATTACGTCTCACTCACATATAATGAACCTTTCCTATTAAAAATGTCACCTAATGGATCGCCAAACAAAAATTTTAAAGAGTGAAAAGTTAAATTTATTATCTATTATCTGTTATATATTATATAAAGATGTTGTGTGAGATAGAAAATGATATAAAATGTGTCCTCCATATTAAGATACCGAAAATGTTAACAAGTTATTGCTGTGTATATTGGTTAAAAAGACAAATTACAAACAAACCATAGGGTGGGAAAATAAAATCACGTGGAGCAACTAGACTTTAATTTAATACACAAAAGCCTTGACCTCATTTTTTTTTTCAAACAAACTCATAATAAGATCAGGTCATACTCGTTTTTCTTTTTTAAAACAAGCTCATTTTTAATTATTTGCACAATTTTTACAAAAAAACCTTTATTGTCTAGCCTATAAAAATAAAAAGAAAAAATTGTACAAATTATATATAATTAAAATCATAAATAATGAGTTATTATTTAACTAGCTGAAATTATAAATAACATGTTGGTTTCAAACTGTGTAAAAAGTTCTATTTAAAGAGTGTTGCTAATATTTTTACAACAAGAAATGTAAAATTTTATTTGGGTTGATTTTGAATTTTTGGATTTTTGTTTTGAAATATATTTTGAAAACGGAAACATATTCAGTAGAAATGTTCTCATTTCGATTTTTACTTAAACGAATTTTTATCTAATTTTAAAAACAATAAAATTTAATTTTGAAATTTTTGTTTATGCTTTTTTTTTATTTCATCACTTGATGTTAGTTGTCACCACTAGTTACCACTTCTCATTAGTAGTCATTAACCACTACCTCCTACCGACAACCATTGATCTCTACCTCCGACCCACGATCATCAATTGCCAACTCCAAACGATGATGATCAACCACCATCTCTGATTAGTGGTTATCGACTACCTCTAATCATCAATCACTGATAGTTAGTTATTGACCGCCACCACCGACCATCAATTACTGATCCTCTCTTTCAACTATCGGTCACCAATCACCTTCTCCAATCGTTGATCACCGATTGTCTCTTTCAATTGTCGGTAATCGACTGTCGATCTTCTGTCTCCGAATATTTTAAATTTGGACAACAAAATAATATTTTTAAAAACTTAGAGCCTAATTTTTATTTTTATAAATTTTAAAAATGTAAATAAAAAATCACCACGGAGCCTAACCTTTCAATACGCGTAGTTTATATACATTTCATTCCACAATATGATTGATATATTAGCAACAGCCAAAGTGAGGCGTTAACAAAGTTTAATATATATGGTTGTCATCAAAGATCACACAATATGATTGATATATTGAAATATTAGCAACAAACAGCTAAAGGGACACTTTAAAAAATTTCAATATCTATAGTCATCATCAAAGATCATGTAATTTCCACTCCTCCTTGCTCTAGCTTGTCTGTCATTCTGCATATTAAAGTCAATTATGCTTTTCATAATACTGTTCCAAACATATAAGAAGTGAAACTTTTAACTGCATAAAAAGGCTATCACCATATAATTTACTACAAGGGAATTACTAAAGGTCTACAACACATGTATTTTCAACTTGTAATTGAAATTTCAGCTTGTAATTCCTGGTTGTCTAGCTCAAATGATTCAGGCAAAGAGTTAACATATGGAACTGATAAAAGTCAATTTGGAAAATAAGTTAGAAAATATAGGATTATGTGATAATTTTCTATATACCAAGAACTAAGCCAAACCTCCCCTAATCACTCCCTCCGAAATCAATTAATTATAAATAAAAAAAACTTTTGAACTCAAATATAAACAAATTTTAACTGTATCCTATTAAATGACACTATTTCAAAAAAATCCTTTAATTAATTGAGACTCAATTTTCAATATTTTTTTATTGATGATATACACTTATTTTGATATCGAAGCTAGTAAAATTAGATTTAATTAATTTTCTTAATAAATGTGAAGTTAATTATTTTTGTTTATATTTAGGTTGGGAGGAGTAGCCTTTTTAAAAGTTAAGTTTAATTAGTATTTACTCAAAGTGTAAAAGATGTTTATAATGACGTTCAATCAAATTTTTTTATTTACATTAATTAGTACCGTTAATAAATTTACCATAGATGAAAAGTTATGATTAAATATTGGGATAAAACTTTTTACATTAGGAATATTACACCGATTAAACTCTTAAAAGAGTTATACTTTTTCAAGTTTCTTCTTGCTAATTAAATGTTGCGTGACAAATACTAGCAAAACTCTTTTTAGGATAAAAATCATCTGTGTTCCCTTGTTTGTTCCCAGCCATAAGAAAAGTATCATGTCACAGGGGACACGAAATGGATATAGAAGATTTCCATCTCTCTAATGCTCTATAAACTCTTTTGATTAAAATATATTGGAAATCATTAATTTTAGGGTGAGAAGTGAAACCCACCAAAATTACTGATAAATTTTTATCCAATACAGAGAGAGTTCCATTGCAGGAAGAGTGTTAACATTTCTCATATTATTATATATATAGAATTTTCCCAGGCATAATTTGGAGGGGGGAGAGGGTTCTGTGCATTATGCAATTCCCTAATAACATAAGCAAGTTAAATAATAAATAATGCATAGTCCGAAAGCCACAGTTTCCCAAATGTACCTTGCTTATAAGTCTTTCAAAGGCTTCTGTACCATGCTCTTCCATGTATCTTTCAGCAGCACTTAGAACATCATCTGTCTCACTGAATAAGGACTTCTTTTGTGGAAAGTACCAGATTTGAGAGCCTTGTGGAATTGGAATTTGAATTTGTGGGTTCATATAGAATGGTCTAATGTAATTCCTATACACAACCGCAGCACCATTGAAGTGAGGCAGAACCAACCAGCAACTGAATATCAACTTGGCAAAAGGCCAAATGGGAAGCCTGAAATTAACACCACAGACAGCTATTATATTGGAGAAACACTGAAACAACACTTCAAGCAATGAAAACAAAAAGAGAAAACATTACAAACCCCAAATAATAAAAAGAACAAAGTCAAGGCATTTTAAGTTTGAAACAACAGCTTCATTTTATCAGCAACCTTTACTTCCTATGAATTTTGTCAGAGCAAAGTTACAACAGTAGAATCCATTTGGGCACGCAAGTGACAAATCAGACAATTTTCACTATATCAGGTCCACTTGGCCCAATTTCAAGAGTTCCAATCCACACATATTACTTGCTTATTTAAAAATCTTAAAATCATGTTTATGAGGAGTGTTAGTGCAACTCTTTCTGAACTATTTTTCTGAAACTTTCTATCATTAGAATTTATTGGAAATTATCAGTTTTAGTAGGTTTCATGTTTCATTCAATGCTCTTTCTAGTCTCTCATTCGATTTGTAGTTTCCAATAAATTCTAACTAATCACACAGAAAGTTTGAGACAGAATTTTGCTGACACTCATTTCATGTTTCTATACAAACACTTTCAGTTAAAAAAATATACGAACACTTGAAGGTAGTTTAAACTTTAAAGTTTAAACCAAACAATGTGAGAAGTGAACCTTTTAAAAATACTCCAAAAAACACAACACAAAGGGTAGTTCATTTGCGAATCAACTATATATAAGGTAGACCACATGGTTTGGCAAATGTGACAGCACATTCTATGTTGAGTCATTTATATACTCTATACCATAGCATGACAGCATAAATGAAGTTAGAGATTCATACATGGTCACTAGCAAAGAAGCTTACAGTTCAAGAACTTTGGCAAATGTGAGCTCAAAGATCGTGAGAATGGAATACAAAATCCAATACGTTAGCCATTGCTGATCATCAGTGGCAGACTTGGTCTCTATGGCCTTAATTGAAGCATATCTAACCATAAAAACAAAAGGGTATGCATAAAAATTGAAAATTAAGACACAAATTAGCCACATGAAAAAATACAATAAAAAAAGAAGCATACTTACAAAGGGTAAACAAGAGTAACCAAGGGCCTGCAGAAAAGGCCAATTTGAGAAAGAATTTAGTAATACATAGATCAAAATGATAGTCAGAAATTGAACAAAGAGTTAAACAAAAAACAAATGTAGAACGTGTCTTGCAATGACATCAAATTAAGCTTGGTTATATATGAAACAAATAAAGAAAAAAGAGACATACAGTGCAAGAACATCAAAGTTGCTGAACACAACTTGGAGAAAGTTGTGGTTGTTATCAGAAGCACCCATATTTTGCAACAAAATTCTGTTTTCTACAGCTTGTGAGTAGAACTAAGAAAGAGAGTTCACTCAAAAAGTGACAAAGGAAGAACAAGAGAGAGAGAGAAAGGGTTTGAAAAGAGTGACTCCAAAAAAGTATCAAACATAGAAAATGCAGGAAAATTGGCAAAGCGACAAAGTAGTGTCTGAAAAGAACTGAAGTTTTGGACAATGTATTGAACGCGACCACCGAGGCACCGAATTTTACTTTTTTATTCTTTGTCGGATAAGAATTTCTCTCTCAATTAATCAATAATTATTAGGTTATTTAATTATTATTTTAGATTTTATACCACTCATGATATAGTGTTTTTTGGTTGGTTGAAACAAATTCAAACACCAATGTAAGATAAGAGATTTTCATCCGTGGCATAAGATATAACCTATAGAGTTAATTTTTCTTAGGTGGGCCAAGATTTTGTAATTTGCATCAAGCTTTTAGATTCAAAATTCGTTATCATCAATCATTCAATTGTACTATTTTTAAAAAAGAAATATTAATCTTTTCTGATTTTTTATTTATGGCTATTTATTTAAACATATCTGTAATATATTAACATTAGTTGGTGCATGATCGTTCTTAGTTGGTGGAACTATTTGTGTGGTTAATTTTGTGGGTTTGGTAAGAGAAAAAAAAAAGAAGAAAAAACTAATGAATTCATCGTAAGATTTGTGATATTATGACATATTTAAAAGGAAAGAAATATATTAATTTTTAACAAACATGTATTTGATATTCATGAGATTGTTTAAACTATCCAATAAATATGTAAAAATAACATAAAATGATACAAATATGTTGTGTTTGAAGAGTTGTGAGCTATTCTTTACAAAAATCTTTTGTGATTTTTATTTAATTGCATATCTATTTTTTTAATTGATACAAAAGTAAGATTTTGTTCTTTTTAATAATGATCAATATTGCTTATATTATAGTAACATTTTGAAAAGTTAATTCATTGAAAAATTATTTTATTAAAATAAGTCATTTAATTAGTATTTTTAAAATCACACTAGAGTAAATTACTAATAATGAAATAGAGAAAATTTATTATTATTATTATTATTATTATTATTATTTATTAGTATTAGTGTTTCCACTTTGTTCACATTTTTATTTTCCTATGTCATTTAAGAATCAAATTGGTAGATAATGAAAATGAATGAAAAGGAAGAACTAAAGAAAAATATAACACAAATATTTGTGTTGAGTTAAGAATTATGAAATTATAATTGTACTGTTAGGTGGTTTTTAGTAGTTAGACTAAATGTGTGGAGGGTAAATTATACCTATAAGAGGCTATTTCATTAAGTGTTATAAATAATAATAATAATAATAATAATAATAATAATATATTATTATTTTTATTATTATTATTATTATTATTATTATTATTATTATATAAAAGCGCATATGATTTTTAGACCGTGCAATCTGAATAAGAAAATAATTTTTTTGAATTTCTTAATTTGGGCCTTGCATACCATTTGATTAACGTAATCTGGATTAACAGACATGTTTTCGAATTATCTAATCTAATGGCTAATATATGTTTTTTGAATTATATAATATAATACTCATTAAAAAATTACACATACCATGGGAGATAAATCATAAGGGTAGTTTGAATATTTTAAAAATTACAATGTTTGAGAAAAAGATGAGTGTAGAGAAAACTCCCCTGTAGTTCATAGTTTGTAGTAGCTCAACCCAAACTACGGTTTAGACTTACTTTTGAAGTGGTTAAATGTAAGATTTTTGCTATTTCCACTCCCCTTTTTCTACTCCACATCCTATTATTTTTTAAACCAAAAGTATCCTTCCACATAAAAAATAGATATAAACTCTATTATATAGTTTGTCTACGTTATTCTCCAAACTCATTTTTATTTCTTTTTTTTATCTCCCAAAATATTGAAATCTTATATTAGCACCATTTTGTTAAACTCTTGTATTGAATTTTATCACATAAGAAAACACCATAATTGTGAATTTCAGTAATCAAGTATGTACAATCTTTCTTTCTTTTTTTATATTAAAATATGTTTGTGGTATCGCATGACATATGACCACATAAGTAGCAGAACACCTTTTTCAATTTTAATGTTTGGAAACTACCCTCCAAAACACATGTTTCATTTTAACACTTGAGAAAGTTTTTTGGAACAACAATTTGTGTTCTGAACAGTGCTTTTCATGATAGAAAATCTCATAAGTGTCCCAGAAAGTATTTTCTAAATAAAGATTAGTTTCAAAAAATACTCTTCAAAATATATTTTTCTTCTTTCATTATCTCTTTGCTCATAACTAAAAAAACTCAATAATTACTTAAATGAGTGACAATAAAAATAGCAAAAAACAGAATAAGAATGATCTTTAGTTTGGGTGACTCTAAGATACGTTCTACTATAATAAATAAGGTTATCAAACCACAAATATTAGAGAGAGATAGAACCCTAACATTGCAGCAAAAACTAACCGAGGAATAAATAGAGGTGTTTGAGGAGATAAATAATGTAGAAGAAAGGAGAGAACATATTGGAAAAAATGAAAAAGGAAAGCATGTTGCAGAAGCATAATGAAAAGGAGCTGCGAAGTGTCTAACTTCAATTGGTTTAAAAGGAGAGAAAAAAAAAAGTTTAAATTAAAAGAATTATTTAAGTATTTATCCTTTAAAAATAATTAATTAGACTGTCAGTAAATATGTTTAGCTCAACTTCACTAATTAATATGTATTTTAGAAATTATATAAAAAAAAAGTTGTAGTTAGATAATGTAAAACTCTTCTATAGTTTAAACTTTTAAAAAAATTACACTAAAAAATAAAGAAAGGAAAATAGAAAAGCATGTAAACTCCAACCTTGTTTGCGTTAGCCTTTTGCGAGTCTCATGGACATTTTCATTTCTTTGAGAATTTCTTTCCACTTGAATTTTGACATTTTGTAACGTAGGTTTATTTGTTTATACACAAGTTTTGACTTTAAAAGATCATCGCTATCAAAATTAAATTTGTAACTTTATTGAAAACTATTCGTATTCAATTAATAAATAAATAAATTCTATATTACAAACATTTGAATTGGTTTTATATTTTTTATATTATTAATATAAGAAATAAATTAAATATTAATACTAATTTTTATATAGTCCAAAAAAATTCTGTTCTAATTTGTCTATGCATGACATTGTACTATCTAGTATAGTATAAAAATATAATTAAAATAATTGATTTATAAATAAAACAATTATAAATAATTATAAAGTTGATCTAGTAATAAAATTCACACATGAAAAAAAGAAAAGAAAAAGAAGTTGTGGATTCGAATCTCTCGATTAATAAAATTAACATGTTAACCACTAACATTCATCTATAAAAAATAAAACAATTACAAGAATTTAGAGTTAATTAAAAACAAAAATATAAATATTCCAAAAAATATTTTATTAAAATAAATAAATATTTATAAAAAACTATAATTTATAATATTTTTTATCAGCTCCTTTAATAGATAATTTTACTAAATACTTATAATCCAATAAACTAGTTTATTAGTTTTCAACTTAGTTTTGTAGCTTTTGAATATTTTTCCAAACATAATTAGTCACTAAAATGAACTCATATAAAATAAATTTATTTAAGTTAAAGTAGATTAGAGAATTTCAAATGGTGATAGTTCTTAGGGTGATTTAACAACGAAAATGATTATTGGAGAAGGATTCTAATTCTTCACGATAAAAATCATTCTTAATTTAAAATATAAACCTATTATGAAACCACTAAAAATAAGTTAAACACTCAAAATGAGTTGCAACATTAGATTTGACATTGTAACACTAGAGGACTTAAAAAAATTATGTAAGAATTTTGAATGAATTTTTTACTGCAGATGTTCTTTTAAATTAATAAAGTGTCTTACCAACTCCTTAAATTTTTTTTATTCAAACTAAGCCACTATAATTATAATTAATACAATTCGATAATGAGAATTCGACTTTCGAACCATTGATTAAGGGAATTGTGCTATAATTATAATTATAATTAATTAATACATGCAAAGAGAATTATTTGTCTATATGAGTGTGGACAAGCTCCTGTTCAAATCATAACATTATGATGAATCTGTTTGTATCAAAGTTTGTTTTCCATTTCACGGAGTGACAGCATTGACATAGAGGAAAACCAGAAGTATTATGTTCGGCCTATATATGAGATCACGTACATGAGGCCCATTTCTGCGAAGCTTCATCTTCACAATAAAGTACAGAGTGTGTGAAAGCTTTCACAATACAGTATAAAAGGATTAATAATTAGAACGTTTACAGATTAATTTGATTTATAGTAATGATATTTATACTGTTGATGTTCACTCGAAATTTTCATCAGGTCAAAATTTTTTATGGTTTGTAAATAAGGTAAAAGTTTTTGTTAGTATAAGAGTGTGTTTCATAAAAACATCTTGTAGTAGTGTATGGAGAAAATCAATTGATGAGAGCATCTAGAGTGGATTGTTTGATGCTCATTATTATTGACCATTTGTTGTATATAAGAGCGCCTGACTTAATTAATTACAACATGTGCATATTAAAAGCCTTATAAATACCTTGTAAACAAATTTGGGTTAAGCAAAGCATTTATGTTCTTTCTATTGAGATATCATTTTTTGTTTTTTCTTATTCTCACTCTTGCTTCTCTCTTTCGTTCTCTCATTCTCAAATCCACTTGACCTTTTTGTGTGTTTTTTTGCAAAGAAACCCAACAAGTGGTGTCATCTGTGGGGAGGAGCAAAACAGTCAAGTAATATAAGTGATGATGGCAATGAAGTTAGATAGCGGGAAATTTTGAATGATTTTGGGTTGCGAAAGATCAAGATAGACGCAATCTTGATCTAACAGAGGTTCAAATAAGTGTTGAAGAGGAAGGTGAACATGTCATCATCTTTGATGTCGACGAAGAATAGGAAGATGATCGATAGAGTAAGGAGTGCAATCGTGTTGTGTCTTGGGAATAAGCCACTGAGGGTAGTTGTTAAGGAGAGAACATCTGCTGTTATGTGGCTAAAGCTTGAGACCTTGTACATGACAAAGTCTCTGACTCACAACCTTTACTTGAAACAACAATTCTATTAGTTCAAGATGACAAAATCAAGAACGATAGAGGAATAGTTAGCAAATTTCAATAAGATGGTTGACAATATTGAGAACATAACATCAAACTTGAGGATGAGGATAAGGTCATGATCCTTCTCAATTCTTTATCAAAGTCCTTCAAGCATTTTAAGGATGAATTGTTATATGGGAAGGAAAAACGACCACCTTAGAGTAAGTGGTGACCTTGATTCGGACCAATGAGTTTTAGAAGTTCCAAGATTCGAAGATAGGAGGTGAGGTGACTAGTTTGATGGCGATAACAAAGTAGAAAAAGAAAAAGTTAAGGAAAGATAAGAAGTGCAAGAATAGTTAGAAGGCAAAGCCTAATTGGAAGAAGGAGATGCTATGTTACAAGTGTTAGAAGTTGAACCATATTTAGAAGCATTGTATATAGAATGGAGAGAAAAATTCTTGAAACTCATGAGAGTCTACTGGTGTTTCAAAAGCATATGAAAACTTTGAATATGTTGGTGTTATAATAGCATCCTCTAGTGATTGACTGAGGAGTTGGGTCATGGATTTTGAGTTTACTACCACATGTGTCCTATAAAAGACTTCTTTGAGACCTAAAAACTGAAGGAGATTAGGATGATTTTCCTAGGGAAGAACAAGGGTTGTACTTATTGAGTATTGTTGATGATTTCTTGTAAAGGGTTTGGACATTCATCTAAAAGAATAAGGGGGAGCCATTTTAGAAATTCAAGCATTGGTATACCTAGACGAAGAACCATTAGGGGATGAACAATAGATTGTATTTTGTTTTGGATTAATTTAACAACTTCTATAGAAGCTAGGAGATAAAGAGGCATAAGACTATTATTGGAACCCCTCAACAAAATGGACTTACTGAAAGGATGAATAGGACCATCTTGGAGAGAGTAAGATGCATGTTTTAGGAGAAAGCATGTTTGCCTAAGGCCTTCTAAGAAGAAGTTGTTAACACGACAATGTACCTAATAAACTGATGTCCATCGTTCATACTTGAGTGCAAGACATCGATGGAGGTTTGGAGTAGAAGACCAACTAACTACTTAAATCTGAGAGTGTATGGAGCTTTGGCATTTGTACATGTCAAGCATGATAAGATAAAGGCATGAGCTAAGAAGTCTATCTTCCTCAGATACATAGGAGGTGTCAAGAGTTATAGGCTGTGGAGGTTAGAGCCTAAACCATCAAAGTTAATCATTTGTAGGGAAGTTGTGTTTGAAGAGACATGAACGAGAATGTGTGGTGGGAACTCTGAAGAAAGGGGGAGAAGACTTTCACTAAGGTAGAGAAATCCATCAGCAGACCACACAAGATCGTCTAGTAAAGGTAGAAAACACTTTAGACAAGGAGGTTGAACCAATAGCTCCAATTACCAAAGGGTGAAAACGTGTTTGTACGTGACTATCAACTGGTGTGTGATAGAGAGAGGAGGAAACTAAAGCCTTATAAAAGGTTTGAACATGCTAATCTCATATGATATTCCTTTACAGTAACTAAAGAGATAAAAGATTCTGGTGAGTTGAGCAAATTTACGGAGGCATATAAGAGTAAAAAGAGGCACAATGGCTAAGGGCTATAGAGGAGGAACTTGACTTACTAAAGAAAAATCGCACATGGAAGCTTGTAGACCTACCTAAGGGGTAGAAAGTGGTCAGTGGGTCTTCAAGAAGAAGAACGATATTCCTAGGGTGGAGAAGACCAATTTCAAGGTGAGGCTTGTGGCTAAGGTCTTCACATAGGTAGAAGGTGTGAATTATAATGAGATATTCTCATATGTGGTAAAATATTGCTCAATTAAGATCTTGTTGTCAATTGTAAATGAGTTTAACATGCTCTTAGAACATATGGACATGAAGACAACTTTTATACATGGAGACTTGGATGAGACTATTTACTTAGAGCAAGTGCAGGAATTTGCTGATGACCATAAGAAGATGTGTATACTTCAGAAGTCACTATATGGGCTAAAATAGAGTTCAAGGTATTGGTATAAGAAGTTCGACAACTTTCTTATGAGCATGTGTTTCAAAAGGTGTAGTTACTTGCTTTTGTACATAGATGACATCTCAGTGGCCAGTCTGTAAGGACTTGTTTATTTAATACGTTATAAATTTGAAGAATAAATAGTGAAGGGAATTAAATTTAAGTTTTAACTTAGATTATTAATTTATTTGAGATTGATGCATTTATTAGTTTGTTGAGACTATGTGGTTGTATTTAGTTGATGGTAGAAGAATTGGGAGATGAGAATAATTATTATTCTTTTATTTCGAAAGATTTTAGTTGAGTTTCGGAAAGTTTTCAGGATTTTTGTTGTTTTAAAGGGGGTTGCATTTAGCAAACTAATTTTACCAAATACACTCCTGAAGCTATATATATTTAAAAAAATTTTCTCTCTCCTTCGAAATTTTCTTCTTTCTTATTGCGATTTCTTCGCGTCTTTTTCTTTCTCTATCGTATTGCGTCTCCAATCTTCTCTCCTCTGCATGATGGCCTTCGAACTGACGAAATCTGACGCGGTCTCTTTCATTGCTCCTGATTCTGAGAAGTGATCAATAGAGGTATGTCTGGTCTTAGTTTTCTAAATCTTTTTCTGATAATTTTCGATCCTTTCATTTTCATTCAAGATAAAATTTCTTTGAAAATCTTGATTTCTAAGGTTCCTGTTTAATTTGGGATTCTTGTCAAGTTCCTGTGTAATTTCTTCGGTTGATTCTTCGCGTTATGTTTTAATCGGCTTTTGGACGGAAAAATAGGGAAAGGAAGCTCTTTTGTTGATTTTTGTTAATGGACAAGTGATTTGGTAGTTGAGAGATTTTAGTTATTTAAAATAACGAGTATTTTGACTATATTTTGAACTATTTAAGATAACATTTATTTTAATTGTGTTTTGAGCTATTTAATATAGTGCGTATTTGATTGTGATTTGAACTAATTAAGTTAGCGTATATTAAGATTTCATAGTTGAGGTTGATGATTATTATGTGAATGATGTTTGATCTGGAATTGGATGATTATTGGTTAGTTTGGATGTGGCAGTATTGGTATGGTAACTTAATTTCGCTTGAATTGACTTTCTATGACTGAAATTGAATTATTGGAATAACAATGTATTATTTGGAATTGTGATGTAATGCATATGATTGGAATGCATGATGAGAATTTATTTATTGATGTTGTTGGTTATGGGCAGTTACAATTGGGTAACTTAGCCTTGGATGATATGTTTGGTGGGGTACATTGATGTTAGAGACACAGCTGGGGTCAATGTAATCCAGAATATCATATATGTAAGGGGATATTTTTGTGATTTACATTGTAGTTCTGGTACCAGATATGCAAGGGGGTGCTTAAAGGACATACTCAGACAATAATTGTGTATCACAGGGTGTCAGGTAGACACTAGACATTAGTTTGTGGTTGTCAGATGAGTATTGCTTAGACTTAAATTGGTGGTAACATAGGCAGATTGAACGTCTGTTACCAATTGGAAGGGATCTTAAACCACCTCGGTGTCTGAACTCAATGTAGATATTCTGGAATATGTCGCGTTTGAACATGCTATTGTGTGAAAAGCTTGCATTCAGGGGAATATAAGTGTGTTTGATTTGATTGATTATGATATTTAATTAATATTTTATTGATTGGTTGTGAATGTTTATGTTCAGGTGGAGTATAAGAATGATTACTTGGTTGTTTACTATTAGTGAATGTGTATTGATGGTACTAAATATAAACATTGTGCAACCTTCATGCTTTACGATTGATATAATGGTATGTTACGTATTATGTAAGCTTACCCTTGCCTTATTTGTGTTTTTTTTTGTCTAACTGTGATGATTGTGCTTTGCACAAGAGCAGATAATAGTGATGATGCAGAAAAACAGGATGCTTTGAAATGAAGTATGTTGGATTGTGGCTGGAAGTTTCAAAGGATGTTATTCTATTGTTCAATATGTATATAAGAGAATTGTGTAGAAATAATGTTATTGAATTTAGAGGCATTGTTGTGAAGTTATGTGATTATTATTTTATTATGGAAGTTGTGTGAATATGGTGTAAAAAGATAGATGAATTACGATATGCATGCATAAGAATGTAGAATTATATGTCAGCATGTTGTTGGTTTTGGTAGTAGAGGTTCTACTATTGCCTAGGTTTTGCTATTTGCAGGATCCAGCTGGGCGATAGTTGTCGCTGGGTGAGCTACCCTAGGTCTCGCTAGGCAACGAGGTTCGCTGATGAGCTGAAATTGTGTGTACTCTGTTATATTTTAATTTGAACTTTGAAAGTGTTATAATGTATGCTTTAATATTGAATACAATATAATGAAAATTTTATATCCTGGTATTTAGATTATAGATAATAGTAATTTAAATAATTTTTAAGAGAATTTATGGTGTAAATAATAAAAAAGAAATTTGGGATGTTACATAGTCGACAAAAGTTAATGAATAATGAGATCAAGATGAACTTGAACTCGGAATTCGAGATAAATGACCTTTGGTTTAGTTAAACATATTCTTGGGATTGATGTAGAGAATGATAAAATGAATGGTGTTATGGTCTAACTCAGCAAGGTTACCATAAATATGTTATGGAGAGGTTTTGAATGGATCAGTTGAAGCCTGTGGGCATAACGAAGCTCTCTATGAGCCAAGCTGCCAATTTCAAGGAAGATGGAGTTAATCCCATACGCTGGTGGAGTTGGAAGAATCATGTATGGAAGGGTTTGTACGAGACCAAACTTGGCTTATGCTGTGAGTGCTTTCAACAGGTTCATGGCAAACCCTAGACTTGCTCATTGGGAGGCGCTGTAGTGGATGGTGTGGTACTTGAATAGAACTCTCCAAGTGTAGGCCTTCTATATCAAAAGAGATATCAATGAGGAGCTTTTATAAAAGGATTCCTAGGCATTGACTATGCAGGTCCCTGTTAGGGTATGTGTTTACATTGTTTGGATTTGTTATTAGCTGAAAGGCAAATCTTTAGTCAATGGTAGCGATGTCTACTACAAAAGCTAAGTATAATGCGTTGACAGAAGGAGTGAAAAAAAAGGGTTTGTGGCTGTAGGGGATGCAAAGTATAATGAGTTGAAGATTGAGTAGGAGTGCATCCCAATCCATTACGATAGCCAGAGTGCTATTTATCTAGAAAATCATCAAATATACAATGAGATGACCAAACACATTGATGTGAAACTTCACTTTATACGGAATATGGTTGAAACAAGGGTAGTGATGGTTGTGAAGATTTTTTTAAAAGACAATCCTACTTATACATTTACCAAGTCTCCACCAAGGTGTAAGTTCGAGAGGTGCTTGAACTTGGTAAACTTCGATTGAAAGAGCTGTAATGGAGGTTGATTAGAAGGTAGAGGTGAAGATCATGGAGGTATGTTGACCCTTGATTCAGAGTTAAGGTGGAGAGTTAATGTTGACTTAGAATCTTCAAAATGTCGAAGTTTTTTATAGTTTGTAAGTGAGTCAGGTAGAAACTTTTGTTTGGGCGAGAGCGTGTATGATGAAAACGTCTAACGACAACATTGGTGGAGATCAGTTGATGGGAGATTCTAAAGTTGATCATTTAGTGCTCGTTGTTATTAATCATTTTGTTGTATGCTCTTATTAGAGCTTCTATTGTAGCCTAAGAACTTCTAGCCTTTAGCATTTGTCTCGTATATAGAGGTGTGTGGGTTACTTATTTATGCCATGTGGCATGTTATAAATGGTTTTCAATTATAGGGAACATTTACACTTTTTCAGTTGAGATAACATTTTTAGTTTTCTCTCACTCTCGATTCTCTCCTTCATCTTTCATTTGTGAATTACTTAACATTCTTATTGTTTTTGTATGTGTTTCTGAACTAAGAAATTTAACATATACAAACACCACTTTAAACTCTCTAAAAAATCATTGCCTTTTATATTTTCTTTGGCATGTCATGTCATTTTTCACTAGTTTTTTTATATGTATGTATGAGTACTACTTTAATTTTGATAGATATTATTCGTGTTTTTATGGAGTGTATATATGTATACACAAAAATATTTTCTAACCCTTTAAATTGTGTATGAGTAAGTATGTCTAACTATCTATCCATACCTGTACCTATGCGAGTAACGGTGTCCACCTACTCTTAAAAATGAACTTTAAATTATGTTAAGTTAAAAAAATTATTCTTAAATTTTTATTGTATATAGGAAACTTAAATTATATTTTTAATTCCTTGTTATTTATAATTTTGTATATGTTATTTAGATCAAAATATATAAATAAATTTAAATCATAAAAATAATATATCATGTTACAACGAGTATCCCATTGTCAAAAAATACCCAAAGGAGAAATATTAAATTTTACAGCCGCTTAATATGCCTGCTTTTACCTCCTACACTTGCTATATAACTGAGTCATTTTATCGATACATTAATTGTTAAGAAATTTCACAAATTTGTGCAAATTTCAGAAAGAAATTGCTGTGAAACCTAACAAACCATGATAAGAAAAAAAGAAAAAGAAAAAAAGAACCAATTACAAGCCGCAGCTAAGTGGGTCAAACATGTATGTTGAATACATTGGATTAATTTATGAACATTCTTACTAGAGAGCCCAAATTATAATATAGGGAACTCATATCAACGGGTGAAAATAATTTTCACTTAAAACCTTCAAGTGAGCTATACAGTATTATGTTCTTCATCAAACAAATACTTCTCTGAATAAAAACGGATCAACAATAAAAATAAAAATTATGTAGCTCATAACATAAACTATATATGTAAAATATTACAATAGATAGCGCTTGCTTTTTCAATAAAATATAAAAAAAGAACCATTAATCACCAACTAATGTACTCATTAACGAAACCATTGACTTAGGTCAAGAGGGAAACCAGAAAATGGGAGACTTGAACCAATGAACTAAAAAAACAAATTCATAAGACTAAATATAATAGATTTTCCTCCTTATTTAAAATATTAGGTACATGCATGTTTTTTTTTCGTGAAGGCATGTTTGTTTGATTTGCAGTTTACGTAAGTACCGAATTAATTAATAGGTTATTTGTTAAAGAAAAATAAATATTATGAAAAGATAAATATTTAGTTATATTTAATTTAATATAGTAAAGAGAATTAAATTTAAGTTTTTATTTAAATTATTAATTGACTTGAGATGAGGTGAGTTTATTATCGATGTTAATGTTTTATGGTTATATTCAGTTGATGGTAGAAGGATGAAGAGGTGAGAACAATTATTAATCTTTTGTTTCGGAAGGTTTTAGCTAATTTCAGAAGGATTTTGGAAAATTTATTTAATAAGGAAAAGGGGGTGCAAATAGCAAGTAAAATTTACTAAATACACCTTGAATTCCTTTTTCTTTCTTCCTTTCTTCTTTTTTCTAAATTTCTTCTTCTTCACCGCACCAATTCTCTCTCTCACCATCTCTCTTGGGAGACTTGCATGCTGACCTTTGAGTTGACAAATTTCGACACAGTCTTTTCCATAGCTCCTGTTGATGAATGGTCTCTATTATAGGTAAATTTGATCTTGAATCAACGAACCTTTTTCTGATTTTTTATCTTGTCGTTCTCGTTAAAAGAGAATTTCTTTGAAAATTTTAATTTCTAAAGTTCCTGTTTAATTTTGGGATTTTTGCCAGGTTCCTATGAAATTTCTTCGAGTGAATTTCTCTATTTTCTTTTAAGTTAGCTTTCAAAAGGATAAATAGGTAAAGAAAGCTAAATCTTTAATTTTAATTTGAGAAACTATGATTTAATAGCTGAGAAGTTAATTGATTTTTGAGCAATTGAACTTTTGATTATGATTTGAGTGTTATGAAAAATTGGGTTTTTTCTGTGATTTAGGATTTGAGTTTTGTTCTTGAAATGAATTATGATTGATTGATTTGTAATTTGGAATATTTTGATATATGGATATTTTGTGGGATTAATGATTTGTAATGTTTACTCTTTGAAATATTACGGTTTAATAGTGTTAATATTAACAGGTTGTGGTTGGTTTAGCTTTTGAGCTGACTTTGGATATTATGTGAAATTGACAGTTTGAGGTGATTGATGTATGAATTTGATTATTGTGAGAAATTGTTTATATAGTGAAAATGATAATTTTGATAGTATCGTTATCTATTGAAGAATTATGATTTTGAAGGTTGTGAGATTGTTGAAAAATAATTTTTATTGAACTTTTGAATTGAATACTATTATGTGAAATTAGTTGTGTTGAAAATATTGATGTTTGAAATGTTGCTCTTTACAAAATTTGAGAGATAATAGTTATTATGATGTTGATTTTGATGAAATAGATAAATTGAAGTGTTGTTGTATATTATGAGAATTTAATGTTGGTTGTTAATATGATGTTGATCATAGTTCTATTGTGATCCATATGTTGTAATGCATGATGATAATGAAATGTTGTTGAACCTGTTGAATGTTGACGATTACAGGTGGTAACATAGTCTTGGATGTGACCCATATGTTGATAATATGAGCATTGAGCAGAGTTACTGACACTGATAAGGTCAATGTAAGTATTCTCTGTTGGGGAGTACACCTGTAGTCTTGCATTGTGGTTCTGGTACTCCCATGTAAGTAATCTGTTGTTGGGGGAGTACACTTGTAGTCTTGCATTGAAGGTTCCAATATAAGTATTCTGCCATTTCAAAGTACACTTGCAGTCTAACATTGAAGGTACCTAAGAAATATGTTTGTACAACAGTTATGTATCATAGGGGTCAAATAGACTCTAGGCAACATTGTTGGATGAGTTTCTACAGACTTTAGTTTGTTGTCAGAAGGTCACTTAGACTCTAGACTCCAATTGTGAGAGGTCTTTAGTCGTCCTGATGTCCTACTCAATAAAGTCTTTCCAAAAAGTGTCAGTAGAATGTTGTTAGTGCTTATGTTCAGGTGGAACATAAGTGTGATTGATTGGTTGTCAGTGCTTATGTTTAGCTGGAGCATAAGGGTGATAGATTAGTTGAGTTATCATCATTGCGATTAAGATTGGATATAAATGTAATTATATGTTATTTTTATGTTGATTTATAGTACACAAGCCCTTGTATTGTGTGGTATTTTGTATGACTGTGATAGTCGTTCTTTGTACAGGAGCATATACCAATGATGCTAGTGAAGATAAGAATTAACAAGATTGGTGGTGGATCAGTGGCAACAGCGAAGTTAATATGGTTAATATATGTTTTATATAGAAAATAGTTTAAGTTATGCAGCAAAGCTTATATATATGTATATAAGTTAGACATATGAGAAAGTTAAATGTAAGGATTCACTAAAACTAGTATCCATGTTCTAAGTATATACAAATTTTACTAAGAATGACTAAGTTGTTATGATTAAAGTTATGTTATGCATGAGTTTTGAAATAGTTAAGTTTTAATGGAGATATATCATATAGTGTAACTGTTTTGTATGAGCTATGATTGTATATACCATTGTATCTTTTGTATTGAACTTTGTAAGTATCGTAATATATATTTTAATATAAGTATAATGTAATGAAAATTTTATATCTCAATAATTTAAATAATTATTAAGAAAATTTATGGTGTAAATATTATATATAAACTTGGGATGTTACTGTTTACTTAAACATCAACTTTATTCACGTGCTGTAATGCTCAAAAGTCAAAATAAAAATTGAAATAAATGTGTGTTACGTTAAACCAACATTTTCGAAACATATCCTAGGTACATATGAGTTTATTTCATTAAACTCCTTCAATCAATATGGTATTTTAAACTCACTTGAATTGAACATTGATCTCCCTCGCAAGTTTGAATTTCTACATTAGTAATTTAGTATGACCCTTCTAATGGGGACTTGCGCCAATGAATTAAAGCAGCAAACATAAGAATAGTTTTGATACTATATCTTCACCAAAAATCTTAGAAATTAGATTTTTTTTATAGGCATCTTAGACATTAGATATGTGAGTTTATTTTCTTATATAATTAATCTTCATTAACCCATTTTCCAAATATGGATGACCACCCCAAAAGATAATAATTAACTAGAAATCTTTCAACCGAAAAAGAAGGCTTTAGTTATTAGTATGTTTCAAGGATTATATATTTTCATCATCAAGTCATTGAGATTGTTCTAAACATATATAACTACTCATTTGCGATGTATATAAAATCTTAAATAAAATATTGTTGAAGTCTTGAAGGCCACGTACATGTCATTAAAAATTGAAATGCGCTTTAATTCATATAATTGGAAACTAAATTAATGCACCCTTCTAAAGATCATTTAAATATGCAAATGAGTACACAATAACATATGTCAAAACGAAAACCAATTATATAAGTTATGATTAAAAAGAAAAAAAAGAAAACCAGCAATTAATAAGTTGTCTACAAGCCTCAAAATCAATAGCAATGATAAAGCAAGTGGAGCCGGGACTTCCCTTGGTCGACCAAGTGGCATATATCAGCAGGTATCCGTAAGTAATTTTTTACGAAATTATTTATCGATATATCCGTGGATAATTATCTATGGACATACTGTGGGTAATTATTTACGAATTTTTTCATAGGTTTTGTAACAAACATCTAAAATCTGTCAATAATGGTTACTAACTACGGACAATTGTCCATCAATAAAATTTGATTGCCGATGAATTTAACGTGTTATCTACATATTTTGACCTAAGGTTAATAGACTTTTTCTTGTAGTGGTCATTTCATAAAACCTAATTTTGTAGTAGTGGCTAGCTATAGCTTACTTCAATTCAGCTCCTTATTGTGAAAACAACGGTTCATAACAATAATAATAATAGAGGAGTGAAGGTACACAAAAGGGTGATGAGTGATGAGAGTGATATACATATACAGCTATGGTGCCAAGGTAGCTAGCATATAGAAGAATGAAGCTCTTTGCTATTGATTTTAGATAAAATTGGCACCCCTGGGGGTCTCCACCTGAGGGTTAAGAACTAGCTAGCTCAAAGGGCAGATCAAACTAGTGTTCTACTCAAGTACCTTTCAATAATCCACTCTTCCGTACAAAACATCAATAAATGGTCCCTATCTATAGCTAGCCATGTGGTACACTCTCACATAATTCCCAACTACACCAATAAAATGCAATATTGCTTCATGCATGTGCCACCTTCAGTACATTCACCAAGGAAACCTACTCATTATATATATGATTTTTTTCACACTTCAAATTTTAATTACAATCTTAAATTCCATCTCTCTCCCTCTCTCTATTTACAAAACTTAATTATTTGTAGACTAGACAGCATAAATTTGTTCTGTATCTAATAAAGAGATAGAACAAATAGGAATCATCTAGAATGGAAGAGTTTTTACTTTTTACTATCATTGCTATGGTGAAATAATTTAATTTGCATTATCAACAATATCATAAATTACAATTTGTATAACTTTTAAGATAATCATAAATTAATAAACTTATTATACCTATAACACTTTTTTCTCATTCATTTTGTAGTTGTCCTTTTTATTAAAAGAAATTCTCTTCTCTTTTTCTATTCTTTTGCTTCTCAATCCATAACAGTGTGCTAAAAACCACTTTTCTTGCAAGTCATTTGGACTAAAAGATAAAATTCATACACCATATTGATATTTAACGAGGGATTTACTTTTACTTTTCATCTTCACTATTTTTTTAATATAATGATTAAAATTAATTAATTATTCGTTATAGTTATTAGATTTTGAAAAAAAAAATAACAATGAAAAATAACTTTCTATTAAATATTTTTGGAGTAAGTGCCGACCCTCAGATTTAATTACTAAAAAGCAAATGTAATGAGTTTGTTAAACCTAACCAACTTTAACCTCTAAATCAAGCTAGCTAATTAACTAGCCCTTATTGTATGTCTCTTCATACATTACCTACTTCATCGTGATTTATGCTAAATAAACCCTAAAAAATTAAATAAACAAAACGTTATAATTCAATTCATAATACCAAGAAACATACAAATCCCACATCATATAACCCCAATCAACAAGAAACTAATGAAAATAGCCAGTAAAAACCTTCATATAATGCAAATAAATTAAACTATAAACGAATAGTCAAATGCCTTTGGTTAAAATGTACGTTTACGTGTTTCTTCTCAAACCCTAACTAAGATAGTACGTGTTTGGTTGACAAGATTAAATTAAAATTAATTTTGAGATAATGAGATTTAATTATATTTAGATATTTTTATTAAAAATGAAAGTTAAAATAAAATCTAACGTAAAATTTTTTTATCCCAGGTAAAACTTACACTAAATTGCTTTAGTCCATAATCGAAACTTAATAAATCTTGAATTCTTTTCCAACCCAAAATCAAACATCAAAATTTATCTAAAATCAAACCCTAAATCAATTCATTCTTTCTCGCGAAAACAAACACACACATAAATCCTCAGCAAAAGCACATAAAAAAAAAAAGATCAGCGAACTCAACATCAAAGAATTCATACTCGTCCCTGCATGGGTAGAATACACAACTGGAAAATTAAAAATTAATAAGTACTAACAAAAAGGAAATTAATAATTATAAGCTGTAGCATTAGGCCATACACAGTAAGCACTTGCTCCTCGATCAATCAGGAATTAATTAAAATTCGATTTGGATAAATTAAATTTCTCAATAAACATTTATATAAGAAGAAAAAAAGCACGAAAGAAACTTTTACTACAAATTGAAAATAGTTATTATGAATAAAATAAACATAGTATAGAACCTAAATGATTTTTAACAAGTACATAGGCTAGTTTTAGTTCATAAAAATGTTTATTTCACTTTTTCTTCTGTTATAATTTATAGAGAAAAAATAATTAATCCAAACAGAACTTAATTAACGTTGATTAGTTGTTTATTTTTCACCTTCATGGATTTGATGTTGTTGGCCAGAATAAGCATTATTTAGTCTTGCAAGCAAACCGAAATTGCTTTGACTATCACTCACCAAAGAAGCAAAATTGGAAGAAGAAGAAGAAGGAATGGCCCAAACGGAATCAGCACCGCTCATCATGGCGGGAACGGAGTCCGTACAGAAAGAGCTTCCCACGTGCGAAATCATGGTCTCGTGTCTCCTCTTCCTTCCTAATCCTAAACCCAAACTATAGTCATTATAGTTTGGGAAAGAAGAAAATCTTGTGGAAGCTTCTTCTAGTAGGGTTCCAGAAGATAACGGTGTTGAATTGTAGTGATTATTGTTGATGTTGTTGCTGTGATAAATGTGGTGAATGAAGTGCGAGGGAGAGGAGAGTGTGGATCCAGAGCTACGAACCGAGATGTTGAGTGAGGTGAAGTTGGCGGGGATGGTTCCGGTGCCGGTGGCAGCTATCACAGCGGGCTCGGCCTGTTGGAGAAGCCATTGGATGGTTTCTCCATCAGATTTATGGCCGAGCTCACGTGTCAGCTGGAACACTCTAGCTGCACATGCCACCGACATCCTTATCCTCCGTCCCCGTCCCTCCACTTTTGTGTGTCTGTCTTTCATCGAGACTTGTTTAACCGTCGCAGGAGATTTTTCTGCCTGCGACGGTTGAAGTCTGGTCTCGACGAAATCATGTTTTTTCTCAAGCAGTTGCAGGGGCAAATAGGGCTTGTGGATCACATTCTCATGACGATGGTGAACACCTGATTCCATGATGGTGAAGTGTATAAAAAAATGAAGTGGGGTTTGGTTAAAGTGTTGTAATTAAAGAGATAGTGATAGAAGTGATGTATCTTTGTTTGTGTGGGTAACTGGGCTAGGTATAGTGGGTGTGTGTGCCTATTTGTGGAGAATGGATTTGCTTTAGGATGAGTGTGGCAGCTGAGTTGTTTCTCTTTCCAGAGAAAAAGAGAAGAGAGTGCGCACAACAGAGAACAAGTGAGAAGAGGGCAAGCTTTAAGCGACAAAATAATCAGTGCCAATAATGACAGAGCATGTTTCGAAAGAATTTAACTGTTTTTTCTTTTAGAAAAACTAAAAGAAAAAAGAATGATAACTAGTGTCATATATGTCACTGGTTAAAGAATTAGTTTGTTTCATATTGATTAATATAGGTGGGATATGGATGGGATCTGCGAACTCGTCTAAGGAATTCAAGGTTTGAGTGAATTTTGGAATTTTTTTTAAGAATTAGAGTTGCAAGAAAATTTTGAGTTTGGTTTACAAACTTCGTCGACTTACACAAGCTTGATGTGTGACCGATAAATTTGTAATTTTAACTATTAGTTTGTATCAAAGTAATTTTTTTTAAATTGTGATATTATAGATTTTAAATATTAAAAATATTTAATATTTTAGATTATTATAAATAATTATATAATTTTTAGTAATGATATATTATAATTTAGTAAATATTATAAGTTTTTAAAATTATTTATATATATAAATATGTGTGTGTATGTGTGTATGCAAGTCTGCATATTGATATATTAAGTCTAAAGACCAAATATAGACTCTTAAAAAAAAGTCTATTTATTGACTAAAATTATCTCACTTGTCTAAAATGCAAGTTTCGCAAGTCAGATTTAAATGGATTGAATAAGTCTGTATACCCACCCTAATAATTAACAAAATTAATTTGATTGAGGTAACATAATTTATGTTTGGATATATTTATCCAAACTTAAGGTTAAAAGATTTTTACTCAGATGCATAGTTGTTAGTCATTTAACAACACAAAAAATGACAAGAAAAATTGTACACGAAGGAAAGATAATACTATAACAATACTATTAATGAGGAGCCTTTGTATTAATTATGCAAAATCATATAAATATTCATTTTACTTCAAATAAAAGAACTATTTTTATTTTGTATATTATTATTATTATTATTATTTTGTATTTATTTAATAAGAAAAAGAATTCATTACATAGGGTTTAAGCTAGTAAATGATTGTTAAACCTCCACAATAAGACTATCATTAAAAGATAAAATTGTTATTCAATTAATGATTTGCAAAACTTTATTTTTATTTTATGTAATATATTTTTTTTTTGTAATTTTATATAAAACAAATGATCCTTGTATAAGACTTTAAACCAATAAATGACTAGTAATTAAACTCTAATATAGATATAAAGATAAAGATAAAAGTAGCTATTCAATTTAACATTATCACTTGCATTTTGAAATTTAACCGATGGGCCTCAAAATAGATAGATTTAGATTGCCAAAAGGTCAAAATTCTATTTTGTATGTATGTTTTGCCTATAGGATTTTGTACCTTATACAGTTCAAAATAAGGAAACACTTCTCTATGAACTAAGTATTGTCTACATAGGTTTGAGACAAGATAATTTATTTAAAACAAATTATCCTTGTACAAGACTTTAAGCTAATAAATGACTAGTAATTAAACTCTTAAAATATAATAATAATAATAATAATAGTAATAATAATAATAATAATAATAATAATAATAATGATAAAGATAAAAGTAGGAGTAATGATACACATACACCCATCTAATTTATACACCTTATCAACACATTTTATTTCTTTCTATCTCTTTCATCCTATCATATCATAAATCCTATCATACCTATATATCCTTCTCTTTTTTTCTTTTTCTCACTAAGCGTGTAATAACACATGAGGTATTCATGTATCATTTTTCTAAAAGCAGCTATTCAATTTAATATTATCAGTTCATATTGGAGTCTAACTAAAGGGCCTAAGATAGATAGATTTGGGTTGCAAAAGGGTCAAGATCGTATTCTATATGTAGGCTGCCTATAGGATTTTGTACTTGATACAGTTCAAAATAGAGAAACACTTGTTTGTGAACTACATCATGTCTACACAGGTTTGAGACAAGTTGTGTGCAAAAGCAAAGGAATTGAGGTACACATGGTGTTTTGTAGAGTTCACAAGACTTTGGGACATATGGAAGATTGAAAACGCTACAATTTTCAAGGAGAAACATAGAAGGTCCCTGATATAATTCAAGTTATGCTATTGAGTTTGTGAGAGTAATGCTATGCAACTAATCTGACAACACATTTATATGTTGAATGATTTATGAGCTCTATGCTTTTAAAGTGTAATAACTCTTATTTTTTGTTGCCTTCTTAGCTTTTTTGGATTCATGGAAGTTTTTTGAAGGTTGTGCATATTGTTAGGTAGACACCCTTTTTCTTTCTAATTAAATCTTTATAATATTCTTTGACTTAAAAAAAATCTTATAAAAAATAACTTTATTTTACTTTATTAAGTATTTTATAATAAACTCCTAGAATTAATTAAGTAGCATTAAACATAAAATTGTTAACAAATTATTATTTGAGTTCAAGTAATTTTTATATTTAAATATCTGAATATTAAAACAAATTAAAGCAGAAGCTATACTTTTTTACAATGAAACATTTTCATCATTTGTTAAAAGAAAAAAGTCAACGTGATTAAAACCTTGTCCCGGCCCTAAACAAATTAAAATTGAAAAAAAGAATAAAAACAACTAATGTTAACATTTTGATATTCTAAGAAATTGTGATATAAGAAGGGATGTACTCAATTGATTGTATATACAACTATACTATATTAATTAATCTAATGACTTTGTTCATTAATCTGTAGCGTTTGAACAACTATTCAAACAAAACAATTAAAGTTCTCCAACATAAAATTGGTAGTTTTATATTGTCTTAGTAACTTAATATTTTTTCGCACAAGTAGTATTTAACTTATTATATTAAATTTTATTTTGTATTAATTTTTGACTGACTTAAATACGTTGTTAGTATTACATTATGTTTAACACTATGTATTATAATATTTCTTATATGATTTGACTCAAATGGTGCAACCCTTATATGGTTGAACTTGAATATTGAGCAATTTTTTCTTTCTCACCCAACTGAATCAGTTTTAAATAGGTAAAAATAAGAATAAATTTGCCAAATCCAATCTAATTGGATATGTTATATCCTAGATATTTTCATCTTTGATTCCGATAATACCCTTTATAGTAAATGAACAGAAAAATAAGGGCAAAGGACTAGCTAGTATTTGTTGATGTTTTGGCCATGCACAGTGGAAAAAACGAAACACGTGATGAGTTTCCTTTTGCAGGTGATGAAGATATCTTACCATCTTCACATCACCCAATCATTCACCAATATTTTGTCAGAATGTTGGTGGTTGGCCAGGCTATAAATAAATAATTATCATTTCATTTCATTTTTTTGTAATTTCAATCAGGATGTGGTAATTTTTAAAGGTGAATATCTGCCATATTTGACAAAAATATTAATCATCAAATAATCACGCCTATCAACAAATTTTATTCAGTCCTTGTTGTTTGAATTATTATAATTTTTATATCGTAATTTGACTTTTAAAACTGTTTTTAATTGTCAAATTTGTTATTATGCGTCTATTATTTTATATTTTTTTTCTTTACCTTAACATATCAATTCCAAACTTAGAGGTTGTAAATATATTTTGTGTTTCTTGTACATAATAACCGAGTTTTATATTGGATACTTATAAAATTTTTATTTTGTTGGGTCTCCAATATTTTTTTTTATTTTATGTATAGGGTTTTAAATGTTAAAATTTTTAAAAAATTATTTAGATAATACTTTAAAAATTTGAAATAAAATAAAAAATTTATTAGAAACTCAACGTAATTTTTTTATAGCAACTATTTAATGCAAAATTTATTAATATATGATGATTCAAACCATATTTAAACCAAGTTATTTTAAGCAAATAAGTGATTAAATGTTATATCTCCGTTAATTGTGTTTAAAATGTTTTGTTCTTAATATTTGGAGTTTCAACTTTATATATATTGACAGTGCGAAACTATTTTTCACAATCATTAACTTTTTATCTAAGTGTATGTATGACTTATAATTAAGATATTTATTATAAAAATTAATAAATTTATAAAAAATTATTAGTTGTAATTGAATATTATAATTAAGTGCAAATTTTTTTATAGTTATAGTGCATCTTTTATTCTTTGAGTTTTCAAGTTGATGTATTAAGAGTCTTGAAAAATAAAAGACTTAATTACATATTTTAATTTTTTTAAAGATTTTGTAGATTTTGTTATTACATTTTTTTCCTTCACATTTTGTCATTATTTTAGGATTATTTTTTATGTATTAACAATGTAAAAGACTGTGTAAAAAAGTTTTACATTGATATTTAATTATAATTTTTTATTTATATAACTTTTAAAGTATTAATTTATAAAATTAACAAACTTACTTTAAACAAAGATTTATGATTAAATTTCAATATAAAACTTTATAAGCCGAACATTAATAAGTCTTCTTCTCTTATTTTTAAACTTTACAAAATTTTGTCTATACATTAGTTGAGGAGTTTGGATTCTCTCTAGCAATGTAGCCTCTCTAGCCAAATTTTAAACCATTAGATTTAAAGAGTGGATAAGATTAATTAAACTAAAAATTATGAATTTATATATAATATAATATTTTAAATTATTTACAACAAATACTTACTTTTTGTAATTAAAATTTAAACTATAATTTTCTCTGTCAATGTTTTTATTTACAATTTTAATTTTTTTTATTTTTTCATGATTATAGTCCATGATTTAAATTCATGGACATGGTAATATTGTTTTTTTATAAGTAATAATATTATTTTTAAACATAATTTTTAGTCTGATACATTAAATGTAATGACTAAAAAATTAACAAGAGAGTTCGAGAGATCGATGCAGGAGAGTATCCAAACTCCTCCGAAATATAATGATTAAAATGTACTACTAAATTTTGGAAGTGGACTTTTAAGTGCAATGCAACCTTCAAAACACAAAAAAATTAACATTCACTATTAATCATTTCGTGGATCGCACAGGTATAATAACTAGTAGTGCTTTTTGAGAGGAATAACTAGTGCTACTTTTTTTCTTCTTTTTTTTTTATGAAGAATAAATAGTGCCACTAAAGCAGTTAGATTGATTTATAAATAAAAAATATTTTACATACAATTATTGTATTTGATAATTATACTTTAATTAGTTTCCCAAAAGTATGACTATTGTACAAATTCAATTTATATTTATATTAAATTTTATTCTGTTAATTTAACAAGAATAAATATAATTCAATTATAAAATAATTTAAAATAACATATCCATATAAACAATTGAAATTAAAATAGTTATTCCTCTTAAAACTAAATAACCTTTTTAAGAACAAAAAAACATGTTATATGCTTATGAAAAGGTATTAAAAATAACATGATAAATTTATTTATTAAATATTTTTATTATAATTATACAATTTATTTATTTTTAAATAACTACCCTACAAATAAAAATGAGTAAAATAATTTTTATATTTGATGATGAAATTAAGTTAGAATTGATAGAAATGGGATGGTGAACAATGAAATTTGTGTATATAGCTAGTCGAAAATCACGAAGATAACTAGATTAATCAACCAATTGATCTAGAAGAATATGTTCTTATGTATCCTATAACACTATTACAAAGCTCATTGTAATCTAGATTATGGGAAGTCATGGAGAATTTGGTTAGTCTCTACTGGTGCAATTTTATTCCAAAATCACAAAGGTAGTGATAATATTGTGATGGCACAGGAAGTGCCTTTCATTCCATGATAAGATTAATCTAAAAAAAGCTTAATACCATTTTAAGTGGGATTTCATTAGAAAGACACTTATGGACATTAGTCTGCCGCATAACATTATCAACTTGTTTTGACACCATGTGTGCGTTACAAGTATGAAACTGCTTTGGAATGGGGAAGCTCTAAAGAGTTTCAATCCTAAATAAGACGAAGAGATCTCATATGACTTTACCTTTTTTGTGCTATGCATGGAAAGGGTTTTCCACCACATCAACTTGGCTATTGAGTAAGGCTTTTGAAAACCTATTAATTAGGAGGACTCCTCATATCTCAATTGGTAGCCATTATCGACAGTTACTTATTGGTTGTCATTATCGACTATCAATCATTGACAATTACCTTTCATTACTGATCATTGACTACTACTTTTAACCATTTGTCATTGGTTGTCACCTCCTGTAATTAGTTGTTATCACCAGTGATTACCAACCACTACCACCGACTATCGGTCAACGATTCCTATTTTTAACCATCAATTACTGACTGCCACATCTAATCACACTGTTGGTAAACGATAATCAAATGTTGGTTATTGATTAACTATCATTAATCATTAGTCACTAATTGTCACATTTAATTATCGATCATCGTTGTTACCTTTTACACCAATCACCCCTTGTCACCTTAAAATTAGTCAACAATGTTTTAAAATTGAAAAAAAAAAATTATTTTATAAATTAAAAAGTTTAAAACAAAAATAATTTTTATTTTTATAAATTTAAAACTAAAAATCAAAACTATGTCATATTAGTTAGTTAATTAACACATCGAAGTAGAAGAAAATAAAGGGTTTTCTACTTTTCTTGAGTGTAAATTATATGTCATATTTGAATGGTAATTTTCTCGACGTACTGTGCAAGAAAATGGGGGTGGGACCGTACGAACGTAGAAAGATAATGAATGTGTGTTTAACAGTTTATGGCAGCTTTGCTTCTGTTTCTGCATAAGAGTTGAGTGAGTAACTAACTGAGTGGTGAGTGCTGACACTATTAATTGTTTTACTATTCTATTATTCATGAATCATGAACGAAGAAATTATGATATTTTTTGGTTTTCATGTTGCAGAATTCTTATATCTCATTACTCATTAGTATTCCATAAATAATGGAACAATAAATTATTATAAAACCTTTTTTAATTTTTTAAAATTTTTTTAAATTATATACAATCTCATTCCTTTTTATTTTCCACTACCCTATAATTTCAAAAACATTATAAAATTACACCTATTTTATGTCTAAAACTATTAGATTACACTCTCTTAATAGTGGTGGATACATTGAGACAAAGAGAGCAAAGGACGGATAAGATTCAAAAAGTTAAAAGAAAAAACGTATCAAAGAAGCAAACCAATTTAAAAATAAAAACGATAAAATTGGACTTTTAAGTTAAATATTTAAATAAAATTGAAATACATTAACTAAGTAAAAAAATAAAAATAATTACTTTAATTATATAAATTAAGGGAGTAAAATAAAAACAATTTGATAATAATAACCATAGGATTATTATCACAAATGAGAAAATATTGTAATAACCATGAGATTTCAATAAACGGTCTAGATTGAATTGTTAATCAAATAAACTCACATGACTCTCTTATACAGA
Source organism: Psophocarpus tetragonolobus (assembly GCA_037954015.1). Taxonomy (NCBI): domain Eukaryota; kingdom Viridiplantae; phylum Streptophyta; class Magnoliopsida; order Fabales; family Fabaceae; genus Psophocarpus; species Psophocarpus tetragonolobus. Next base: position 32,008,732 of record CM075694.1, read on the forward strand.
AACGTTTCTCACAAATGCTTAACGCGCCACTGTCTCTTGTCATTCCATAGAATCATTTACAAGGTTACTTCCATCCTCACTCCATCACCAAATCGTCACCACCTATGTGAGTATTGTCTAAATATAACTCTGATTGTGAATAAGTGGATCAATTTATGTTATTTTTCTTAAAAAGGTTTTATTACTTCATCAAATGGTAGATTTGTTGGATGTTGTGTAATACAAATACGAAATTTCTTTTTTATTTAAATTAAATTATTAAAAGCTAATTAATTCAATTATAACAATTGTCTCAGATTGCCATCGTCGATACTACCACCACCGTTGTCGGCATCGCCACCACCATTGTTGTTGTTGTTAGTAGTGTTAATAATTGAATTATTATATTTTAATCATTAAATTTAATAAAAAAATATTTTCTTGTTTGTATCACAGAAAATGCAACAAATCTACCATTTGATGAAATAATAAAATAAAGCCTTTAAAGTGAGTAAAATAAATTGATCCATTTATTCACGATCCAATTATATTTGAGAGGTACTGACAATGGTGGTTGTGGTGGAGTGGGGGTGAAAACAACCTTATAGATGATTCTACGGGGTGATAAGAGAGAGCAGTGCATTAAGCATTTGTGGGAGAAATATATATGTGAGATAAACACGTGAACTTGTTTAATTAACAACTTAATCTGAATTGTTTATTGAAATATTGAGAAATGAGAAAACATAATAATTACCGTAGGATTTCAATAAACGATTCAGATTGAGTTGTTAATTAAACAAGCTCACATAGGGATCTCTCCCACAAATGCTTAAGGCTTTGCTCTCTGTCATCACCCCTTAACTACTTGACAAGTATTAACTTTTAAATAAACGTTGATGTTTGAAAATTAATTTTTAAGGTGATTTTGGTTTTATAACAAATAGTAACTAAATTTTATTTACTATTTTATAAAAAAATTATCTCCTTTAAATAAACTGATATTTATTTATAATAATTAAATCAAATATTTAAGTTGTCAAAATAAAATAATTGAAAGAAAAATTATAAAAGCTTGGGGTTATAAAAACCAAAACTTATAAAAAAAAAAGTGTGCTGCTTGCGAATTGATATAATGTGATCATATTTATTTAAAAATAAGTTAAAAATTTTAATATTTATAATTTATTTTAATAAAATAATTTATTTTATATTTAATCACAACTGTTTTTTATATGATAAGTTTTTTAAGTTTATTGATTAATATTTTAAAAATTCATATAAATAAAAAGTTGAAAAATTCATATAAATAAATAAAGAGGTGAATGAAAGCCTTTTTATATTATCCGTAAATTATTTTCACTTTTTTTCTTATTGGAAGGGAACAAATTATGTGAAAATGATGACACATGTCTAACTCAGCAACGCTATCTGCACAATAATTTCTTTCATGATTGAATTTCTGAGCTTTGGATCCCCTTATGTTTGTGAGTGAGAACATTGTCATTTACCTAATCAATTGTAAAGAACATGGAACACGTCACAAAGTTTAATTAAATTACACCATCTGCAAATTAATAATTATTACTTGTCCTTTATTAGTTTCAATAAATATAAGAAAAAAAATTAGGATAAACAATCATAACCAATGAAATGTGAAAGAACAAGAAAGAGCCACATGGTTGAAGAAGCCATGATTCATGAAGGAAAAAAGAAAAATAAAGATCTTGCTAGCATAGTTGGTGAAGAGTATTAATTGATAAAGATTTATGAGTCAATGTTACCCGTGCAATTTCAATCAATTTGATATCAATGAACTTTAATTATACAAATTAATATTTCTTCGTACATTACAGGATTATAATTTATAACCATGTGAAACGTTGCCTTGCACATTAATTTCTGTCCTGTGATGTGTTAACTTTGATATAGACTTTTCCCTATTCACTATGCCAATGATTAATTTCCTCATGTTCCAAGTCATCATATTCAACTTCTAACTCTTTTTATGACTTAATTATCTAATTTAATAAATATATTTTAAAAATATTCTTATACTAATTCTCTCTATTAATTAATATTTTCTTTCTTAATTACTATAACGTGTCTTTGAGATGTAAAATATGATTTAAAGCCTGCAAGTTTCAATTTTAAAAAATTCTCCATGTCACAGATACAAACTCCCAAAACCATTTAATAGGTTGGTTATTGCGTTAACCAATTTCTAGATTGTTTAATGTATCGATATAGAAAGTGGTCACATTCTACATTAGTCATATACCAACGCGACCAATGTAGGAAATGGATTGTGAATGATGGGTTAAAATTTATTTTAAACTATGTAAAATATTGGTAAAATGTCTTAATTATCCATATTTTGAGTGTGTTTATGTCAATTTTTAATCAACTTGTCCAGTTTACTGGTTTAATAAATAAAAAACCTTTTAATACTAAGTTCACTAATTTTATATTTAAAGTTAAGTAATTTATTCGTTATTTGAATGAATAACAATTAAAAATTGGAAATAACTCATAACAAAATATTTTTCTTTTATTTAAGTAAAGTTTTTTATGAAAAATAAGTATTTTTTTTTGTTAAATGAGTTAGGTGAGTTAACTCAGTTCGACCCGTTCTGAACTTGATTAGCCTATGGATTAAATGAATTGGATTACTAACTACTTTAATCAAGTAAATTTTTGTATTTTCTTGTCCAGCCTGATCAAAACCCATTGTAGGCCAGACTTATCTATCGAATCATACTGTTTTGGCACTTCCTTTGAGTTGACACAAACAACTATTTATTTAGCAAAAATAACTTATCCTAAACAACAATATCAAATGTATGAGTGCGAGTAAAACAAACAGATTTAAGAGGGTGATTCAGAAGGTTTTTACAAAGTTAGTTTGGCATATAAAGTATTGATGCAAGGATACAGCATGAACACCATCAGTTTTATGCAATGTTTTGGAGGGTTTCTAGCGGGAAGATCATAAAAGACTACAAACAAAATATGGAGGAAACATGTGACAATACCAAACTTGCTTTGTGTATTTTGCAATGAGGACGAGGAATTTGAAACTCACTTGTTTTTTATTGTAAGTTTGCATATTTTATTTGGATGTAGGTGTATACTGAAGTGGGTGTAAGTGTAGCTCTACCAAGACAACCAATTGAGCATTTTAATCAACACTTTTGCTGTTTGAGATCAAGGCTGAGGAATGACTTTTGGGCTGTGGTTTGGGTGGCCGAAGTTTCCATCATTTGGTATTAGACAAATAAAAGATGAGTTTAACACTTATGCACTTATAGTCGTAAAAGAGTTTTATATTGGTGTTTAATCACAATTTTCATTTATATGATTTTTAAAGTATTAATTGGTAAAGATAGCAAACTTACCATATAAAGAATCGTAATTAAAGGTCAGTGTAAAACTTTTTACTAAGGGTGAACATGGGTTGGGTTAGGTTAAATTTAGACAAACCCAAGATTCAATCTAATCATAAAATATTAGGTTAGGTTGTGTTGGGTTTTCACTTTTTTTTTCCCATTAAACCCAAGTGAAAATTCATAGCTCAAGAGAAAGAAGAGAGAAAAAGAGGTTGAATCAGAAAGTGGTTAGAGAAGAATAAGAGAGAAAAAGGATAAAAGTAAAACAATAGATATTACTCAAAATGAGCAAACCAAATTTTACATGAGTGCAATATGGCTTATATAGAAAATCCTAATACCTTGTATTACCTTCTATCTCTAATTTTCCCTACAAATTGGAAGTGTTATTTAGCCTTTCTAACTTGGAATTAGTAACATAATACAAAATAGAGAATACAATTCAACAAGGAATGAAAAATATAACAAAAATAAAATCAAGAATCTTAATTACAAATGTCAAAATAGACCACCAAGTAGAAACTATTCCTCAAAGTTTAACTACTTGACAGAAACACAAATCGATGAAATGCTTAACCACCATAGGGAAGAAGCTAACAATCAAGAAAATGCTTAACCATCCACAGCAAAAGCTCAACACAATGCTTAACCACCATGGACAGAAGATGTCTTCAAAGAGAACTAGTGTTTGAAATGATTAGACTAGTGTTTGAACATTGTAACTAGTAACCGTAAAAAAAATAAATAATGAAACCAATCGTCATAAACTTGGTGTGAAAGAGAAATAACCAAGTATAAACCCAATTATCATTGATGCAAACACATTGAAAAGAAAAAGAAATCAACTCCTGTGCAGGAAGGGTGGCAGAGGCCTGAACAATGGCGGCAACAAGGCGTTGTCAAAATCCTCAGCCAACACGGAATTGGCTGCGGTGAATTCGATTATGGTTAACAACAAGAATGGTTGAGGAAGCGATTTTGAGCTTTGCGGGGAGTGTGAGAGAAAGCTTGTGCTCTGCTTTGGGCTTAGGGTTGAGCGTACGACAAATTATGTGCATTGATAGATGCTACATATAATTAGGGGGAAGTATATAAATTTATCCAACCCGTTTAAACTTGTCCCGAGAAGCCAACATTTAAATGGGTCAGCTAAATTCGTTCCGCTAAAATAAATAGAATTTTTTTAGAGACCATATCCAGTTTGCGAAGTTCGCAAGCTTAACGGACCGGTTCGCGAGTCCGCACATACACATATATTTTTTAAAAATTAATTATAAAAAAATTCTAATATTTTTTAAACTAAATAAATTATAATATATTATACTAAAAACTATATCATTATTTTTAATCATCTAAAGCATTAAATATTCTCAATATTAAAAGTATATCACAATTTACAAAAAAGGTCACAATATTAATACAAACTAATAGTCTAAATACAATTTTATCTCTTTAAACGAGTTACGAGGCAAGCCCATAAGCCTGCGAATTTAGCTATTCAATACCCTAAAGGATAAAATAGTAAAATATACACACACTACTATCCATAGATGTGACACATTCATTAAAAAAAAAAAGCAAAGTGTTTTATTCATTTTAAAGTGTTAGAATTTATGATATTGAAATGTTTTGGAATATTGGATATTGTTAATTTAATTTAGAGTTATGGTAAATTATTGTTATTAATTTAGAATTTTGCTTGAGAAATAAAAATTTAGTAAATGTTGTTGAGAAAAACACTTATACACTATCAATGTAAAAAATTTTATATTGACAGTTAATCATACCTTTTATATATCGTAAGTTTATTAACTTTACTAATTAATACTTTAAAAGTAATATAAATGAAGGTTGTGATTAGCCGTCAGTGTAAAAGTTTTTTACACTAACAATATATAGGTGTTAAACTCAATTTTGTTTATCCTAAAATTTTATGTGTATTTTGATACTATTTTTAATAAAAAAAATATGATTAGTTAAGAAAAAACAGGTATTTTGATCCTATGTTTTACTAGTGAGTGCCCCAGGAAGTGGTTTCTCAATCTCCCTCGTCTTGAAGTTCTTTGAGACCTGTTATCATTCCACATTCCTCAGATAAACAATTGTTAAAAAATTACAAACAAATCTTTCTCATTTGTCCAATATAGACAAAAGTAACGGGTGCATAGCATGGTATAAAAACATAGAGCCTTTGCACATTTTTAAACATGTCTGTTTAATTTAGAATCAACTTGACTAACTCTATATATGGGGTGCATTTATTACATTCACATTGGCTTATCTGGATCAATTTTTTATAAATCTGAATTAACCGGTCCTAAATATTAAATAAAAATTTAAAACTATCCAGATTTCCCTATCCAAATAGAAAATTAATATCATTTGTCTTTTCAAATTGGTTTATCTGGATTAAAATCAGAATTGGCAAATCTGGAACATGTATATTGAAGAGTGTAGAGAGAAGGGATTAAGGTTGTTTATTAATTATTAATGAAGGACAATTTTTTCTAAAATTTAGCCCATTAAAAAAGGACAATTTTTGTAAATGACTCTTAATAGAAGGGTGCAAAAACTAATACCAAAGGTGCAGGAATCAATTCCCTTTAAATTTGGCAAAGAGTACTAGCCCAAAGAACAAATCTGTAAGTAGGAATAGCTTCTGACCAAAGCCCGATTAACATCGATTTTAAAATCTTTGTCTCAGAAAAACTAAGATTACATTATCTTTTTTTTTTATTCTTTTGAAATACACCTTTTCTTATTAATTAAAATTTATTAAAAAATTACAAGACTCTTCTTATTTAATGAGTCTTATGGTTTTAAATTTTTAATAAATTTTAATAGACAATTTCTATAATTTATATTATAAAATTTTAAAAAGATTTCATGAATAATTTAGATAAAGAAATTAAAATAAAATAACTATAATTTTTTAATAGCTTGATGTCCTCCCATATTAACTATCCATACATTAATAAGTTACCCTCTATCTTCTTCAATTTGAATACCGTATTCAAAATTATAATATTTGGGTTTAATAAGTTTTTTTTCTGGCATTGACCGGTAAAAAAGTTTTAAAAATTTGTGTGAAATTGCTTGATGGGAGTTGTTTTTAAGAGATGTTGGACTATGTAGTTTAATGACTATATCAATAGATTAAAAAAGTGTGTTTATAAATGATTATTAACTTTAATTTTTAAGTGATGTGTGAGTTGATGTACTGAAACAGATGATATTTATATGTTTTACTAAAATATTTCATTAAAAATTGAAAATTATAAAATTAACACACAAAACAAGTTTGTTGGTGTAATATATCTATAATAATATTATGTATATTAAACTAAAAAAAATATAAAGTTAAAATTAAGATCTATATTAGCTACATATTTTACGTCCAATATACCTTTTTTGTTGTGTGTAAAATGGATGATTGTACTTTCCATTTAAAAAAAATGGATGATTGCATTTAAGATATTATGCATCTATTTTATTGGGTTATAACATTGAACAAAGGTTAATTAGACATGGAAATTTATCTTCTAACTCCATATGTTTTTCCTTGCACTTCTATAACTTATGAAAAATAAAAAATATCTGTAAATAAAAAAGTTAAAACTTTGTTTAGTACAGTTTTTTATAAGTCTAGATTAATCAGTCTAAATTTGTAATTGCAAATTTAAATAATGGTTAATTTTAAATTGGAGAATGAGATTTGAAAAGTCTTGGCATGATACAAAATTAATAGGTGATGGTGAAGTGAGGGAGGCAAAATTGCAAATGAATGCATAGTGTCAGTTGTAAGATTGTGAAGTGTGTGAATGCAGATTTTGTGTGGGAGATGGTACATGGAATGTCAAAAAAGTGGGCTAGTAATGGTTATGGGATTTGAAAAAAACATGAGTATTGTTACATACCAATACGAGCACTTTTTTATCGTGGAAATGTCCATCAAGTTATTATGGTAAAAATGGTTGTTGTATTCGTTTAGTTTTAACAGAGAATGTGTATTTTCTAATTGGTGTATCCATCCTAGATTGTATTTGATAAATATGAAATAGATAGATTAGGAGGATGTGTATAACAGGGACTACTTGATTATTGTTAATAAGTTGAAACAATTTGTTTTAACTTCTTTTTATATCTATATAATAAAATATTTTTTGCTCTTAAAAAAAAAAACCAGCACTTTTTAATAATTCCGGATAGATTTGTCTGTACTTGTAAAAGAATTTGTAACTTTTTTTATAAGTTCAGATGGGCCTATCTAGATTTGTAATTATAAATTTTTTTTTGAGTCTAGACAAACTCATCCAAACTTATAAAAAATTTATAAATTCTTTTACGAGAAAGGTAAAGAAAAGTAATTAAATTTTAATTTTTACCTAGATTATTTTTGTTATTTTAAAAATTATAGAGGTGGGGAGAGAAATTTCTTTAGACACATCAACCGTTTCAAAGTTAATTGCTAAAAGGGATAATCCAACAATTCCAAGTTTCTAATTCCCATTAATAAGCAAAACATAAAACAATAAATAATGCAGAAGCTTAATTTCTCTTCATTATTTTCAATTTAAATTACAGAAGTATGATCATATAGATCGAGATAGGAAGCTAGCTTAATTGACAAGGAATTCTAGTTTAATTAGATATTTTAAGTTCAAGTTCTGGATAGGAAGCTGTCTTAACTACTCATAGAGAAATATTTGCAGTCCACAGTGATCTTACATAATTCAAATAGGATTGCCATAAAAACCAAAGTAGAGTATAGGAGACAAAAATTGTTAGCCTAGTTTTCAACATTATTAAACCTTGAGAAGGGAACAAAATAGAAGCTATAAAAACAACCAAGTCATTGGCTTCAAAGAAAATGAAGTGTCCTTATAAAATACATGTATTGTACACTAACAAAATCCGTTTTCCACACTAGTTTGAAGCAACTTCCTATGCTGATTGCTATTTCAAATGTTTTAGTCTATCCCTTGTGAGTAGTAGATACTTTCTAAGAGCTATTATAAGCAACCAAGAAGCTGCAGAGATCTTCTCCTTGATCATTAAAAGCGGTGCTGAGCTCAAAACAGTTTTTAAGATCTGACTCTGCAACCCTTGGAAGTATCCTAGTATACCCTCCTTTTTCCATATTGTATAGAGAATTTCAGACACAATTTTCTGTGATTTTTCCTTTGTTTTGGAGGTTGCTTCATTTATGTCTGTAGTTTGAATCATGACCTTGCACCTATATGTGAAAAGATGTCAGAATGATCTTAACAACCAAGCTCCAATCTCAATGTGATAACATTTGGAAACTGAAATTATTTTTGAGTGATCTTTTACTGGAAAGACTTCTAGAAGGAAAAATTGAAAAAAAGTCAAAATAATTTTTAAAGGGACTTTTTATAAATTAATTTTTAAAAAATATTATATTTTTTAAAAAGTCATATAAGAAATTTTTTATTTATTAACTAAAATTAAATTAAAAAAAATTTATATCTTTAAATAAACTATGTAGAAATTGACATTTTTTTTTTCTTCTTAAAAGTGCTTTTAGAGAAGGTTATCCAATCAGACTCTTTATGACCTAACAGCAGGATATGTTAGAAAAGTAAGAAAGGTCATAAATGCAGAGATGGTGGAGATGACCCTCTATCATCTTTGTGTAGTGTATTCCTCACTGCTCTTTGTTTCAATTGATAAAATAGTGTAAACTGCAAAGCATGGTATTTCCAAATTCATCATTTGTGGCTTCTGAAATCAAGCATTATGAATGGAAATTAACTTCACAAACCACTCACATGGTGCAGAATTCCTAATTCATGCAAACTAAAGAATTGATTTTATGTACCTGAATGGCAGGGTTTGAAGTCAGCATCAAGAAAATGTTGAGACCATCAAATGCAACACTCCATGTGCCTTCTGCAAGTGTCTTCAGTAGCCCTTTACACTTTCCAAAGTCACTTGTCTGCATCCTTCAAGAGGCTGTATCCAATGGCTGTAGTCATCAATGTCACAATATTTAGTAAACTTAATGAAGCTTGATAATCAAGATATTGTGTATATTGAATGCAGTTGTTATTGTAACATATATTGGACACTCCTGTGATTGCTTTCTGCTCCTTAACATATACTTGCTGCATACACTATAATTGAACATTTTTATTCCAGCAATGCAATAAATTCTCCCATTTTTTACTCCATGCTCTGAATGAATGGTAAAAAATGTTATATCTACTACCATAAAGTATAAATAAAGCACAAAAGACTCAGATCATTATTTTTTGGTTCACTGAACTTTTTTTCTCTAGAAAATAGCTTTTTTTTTTAATTTTTGGTCCTTAAATATTTTTTTTTTCAAATTTTGTTTTTTAGAGTTTTTTTTTTTAAGTTTCTACTTTCAAGAAACATAGTTGGCAATTGGTATGTAATACTGACTTCTGTGAAATTATTATGTTTTCAAGAAATCTGACAAGATAGTCTAGTATAATCTTTTTATGTAAACTGCTAATTTGAATAGATAAGATATTAGAACACATTTTATTTTAAAAGATTATATAGGACTATTTTTTTAAGACTTTATGGTAACATCTTAAGTCATGGGACTGTTGCTTAATTTATATTGTTACTTGAAATTAAAAAGTGAAAGAAAAACAATAGGAGTAAAAGAAAACAAAAAATATTCAAATCACTTTTTAAAATCAATGAAATGAAAAGTAAAGAATAATGAATTGAAACCATGTATTTGAGTACACAATGGAAACATACCTTTATATATACTTATTTCATAAATTATATATATATAAAAGATATTTTCTCATAATATATAAGATAATATGTTTACATACTAAATTTATAAATAAAAATAAAATAATATGTACAATTCTTAACATAACTTAAATTAAAAAAAAAATCTTTAAAGAATTAAAATAAAGAAAAAACTTTTTAGGACAAAATGTTATTTAACTATTAGTTTTTCTATAATGATTTTGCACTATAAATACCACCATTGGTCTATATCATATAATGAATTTTGGTTACAAATGATTTTATTAACAATAGTTCCTCTTCTCACCCGAGTTACAATGGCAGTGCAGGCCCAGCAGAAGCAGCAATTGCCAAAGTTAGCTTCGGCTCCAATGGATTTAGAATCACTTTTATATCCATACAGAGATATTTAAAGTAACTGTAGCCATAGAAGTAGACAAATTGTGCAACAAAAGAATGAAGAATCTTGGTTCCAAGGCCCAGGTAAAGCGAAAACACCTGACCCCTAAATATTGCTTCCCTTAGCACTTCAGAGGTTCCTTCAAAAGTTTTGAAAAAAAAAAATTATAATAATAACCTTAAAATAATAATAATAATTGTTGGTGTTGGAGTTTAAGTACTAGAATAAAAGTTCCAAATTGTTGTTGGTAAGAAATAGGAAAGTTGAGGATTATATAAACTGTATCAAGCTCACTAATGTGATATGTAGTTAAGGTTGTTTTGTAAAAGATCTCATGGTTTCTCCCTTAAAAGTTAAAATATGTTTTTAACTCCTTATAGTTTTTACAAAAAATTGGTTGGCCTTAGTTTTTATACTTTAAAAGTGATAATTTTGATTCTTGAATAATAGGAATCTGCTGTCCTAATTTGTCTAATAAATAAATTTGCATTTCAACTTATGTTTTAAAAATTGGATTGCACCCACCAGTTCGATTAGATCAACCGTTCCGATAATCAATTTGCTCTATATTTAAAATTGGTTAAGTAAAGAATTAATATTAAACTAAAACCTGACCATCAATGATAAAAACGGATGATTCAACTGGTTTTAAACACATAATTTTAATGTTATGAATATCAAGTTATTTTTATTTAATATTATTTAGTATATTTATTATAATCATTAAAAATTAAAAATTAGTAATATCTTCAATAGTTTAATCATCTTGTCGATGTTTCAAAACATTATATTATTTAATTATATACCCTCCAATAAATAACTGCATAGTCAACAATTGAATACATTTATCACAATAAATTCAACCTATTAATAAATGTTAGCTTATCAAAATTAAAAAAAAAACATTGACCAGAATAAATGAATTAAAAAGTTATTTTTGAAAGAGTTCATGGAAGAGAACAAAAGAGCCAAATGAAGATTTAAAAGTACCTATACTTTGGGGAACTTGATGGTGCAAGTGTCAAGAGGGTACAATAAAGTGGTGCTCAAAAGTGACCCTATGGCTCCAGAAGTTGCTTCAACTAATGATTCCAAATGGAGAAATGTAATGAGCAAAGATTTCTGTTTGATTCAAAGGGTGAAATGGATTAGAGTACTGCAATTAGAGATAGATACACTCAACAAACTTTGACGGCTTTTTTTTTTTTAATATACTAAAAACAGAAAAAAATTATCCAAATAACTCATAGTATATTATTTATCTAAATAACCTCTTTTATTATTTATGTTAAAAAATTATTTGTTAAGAAACCAATTTTTAATATGATTTATCTATTTTATCTAAAAAACTTATAAGAAATTGGTTGTTGGAGAATCAATTTTTTAAAAGATATTTTTTTGTTAGATTTACTTTTTTTAGTCAATTTTTTAAATTTATTTTTTATTTTATTATGTATTTTATTTTTATATGTGTATTTTTTTAAAACAATATATATAAATAAAAAATAAATTTAAAAAATTGAATAAAATAATAAATCTAAAAAATATATTTTAGAAGAAATTGGTTGTTTAACAATATTTTTTATAAATTTTTTACATGAAAAAAAAATACGTTTGAGAAATTAGTTCTAACAATTAATTTATTAACCTAAATAATAAAAGAAATTATTTAAATAAATAATATAGAGTAAGTTATTTACATAATTTTTTTTTATTTTTAGTATATAAAAGAAAAAATCCCACACTTTACACAATAATACTCAATTTGACCTTAAATCTATTTTTTTTACATGCTGATTTGACCTTAAACCTATGAGTCAATATGATTGATGTATGAGATGCACCATGTCATCCCACCATTGCGTTCTAGATAGGAAAGGTGACAACTGAAAAAATAGTTAATACATTTATGGAATTGCATTTATCATTTGAATACGTTATTATTTTTCTATTCTTGTATTTTGATTCGATTCTTTTGTTGGTGTCATATTTTGATTAGAATTAAAATTAAAAATAATATAAAATAATTATCATGATAATTTATATGTTTTCTGTGCATAATTATTAATAATTAATTTTCAATACTATAAAATATCAATTTTTTATTTTACTATCTAAATTACTATCATTTTTTTTATTAACTCACATTTTAAAGAGCTAGAAATTGGTACGTGATAAATTTCTAATAATTTGAAATATGAGGTATCAAAATAAAAAAGTTGATAAATATGATTAGTAAAACATGTAATTTTATAAGTATAAAAAAATTAATTAAATTTTTTAAAATATATAATTAAATATAAAACATATATTGCTAAAATAATAATTAAAAATAAAAAATATGAAATATATATATATATATATATATATGTGTAACTTTATATATTATATTCAACATTTGTAAAGAGAATATAATGAACTATAGAAATAATCACGATTACATTTATTCTCAAACAACTACTAACTAATACCAAAAGAAAATTTAACAAAAAAGGAATTAACTCTTCGACCTTTCTTAATCTTAACAATTTCTTTCTCGGACTTAGAAAAAAACACTCAAAAATATAGATCAAATCTTTATTTATCTTACTTTATTTCAACAAGTAATATTATCTTAAATATTAGAATATTTTTATTTAAAATTTTTAATAGTTTAATCTTTTAAATTTATTTTTTAACAATTTAATCTTCTCTTAAATGAATAATTATATGAATGTTGTATTTAAATTTTAGGATGTTACAAGAGGGAAGAAATATAGTAAGTATAAGAGACTTACTCTCTATCTTCATCATTCATTTTCTTAAAATCTAATGATTAAAATTACTTATTCATTGCAATGGTTAGATTTTAAGAAAATGAATAGTAAAAATAAAAATTAAGTTTCTTATACTTATTCTTAGAATAAATGGATATAGAATGTTCATCAGTTTGAGTCAATCCGACAAAATTGGCAATCCAAACCAAATCAATGATTTTGGTTCTTTTTTTTCACTTAATTAGGTCTGAACTTGAACCAATCATGTTCAGTTCGGTTCACTGTTTTACCACTTCTAAACTCGGACTCAACCCGAACAAAAATGTATATATATATATATATATATATATATATACATTATATTTATCTTATATTTTGTTTGTATTAAGTTGTTTTAAATATATACAATTTGTTATTTGTATTGTATTGAGTTGATTTAATAATTTGATTTGACTACTTTGGTATATATGAAACACTTGATATTTTGCGATAAAATTATGAATTTAGTGAATTAATGGATTTGACTAGTTTAAGGTATAAAATTATTTTTTATAATTTAATGAAAAGAAAATTGATTTTTTTATCAATTTTTTCATAATTTGAACCGAACCAACCTGGTTATTATAGGTTTAATTTGATTTAGGTTAGGAAAATAAATTTCAGCAATCCGAACCAACCTAAACCAATCAAAATTAATTGGTTCGATTTTTTTTTCTCCCAAAACCAAACAAACTCGAATTGTGCACACCCCTAAGTAAATCCCTCCTCATTCATATATATATATATATATATATATATATATATATATATATATATATATATAATATATATTATATAAAATCTTCTTAATAATTCAAACAATTATAGAAAAATTTATCCAGGTAAAAAAAGTTAATATTTTTAAATTAATTTAAGTAATAAATAAATACATATATAATAGGGAGAAAAGTAATAATTAATTAAATATAATATGTAGCAACTTCTTGAGAGGAGAGTATCAACCTTGTATTAGCTACCAAAGTTTGAATCCTACATCAGTCATTTTGCATACAAAACAAATCATGTTGGGAGAAAACTATCCACTTAGAGTGCCTAACCAATGGTATTAATCGTTACTATTTAAACCAAGAAAGTTAAGAGATTACATGAAAAAATCGAAGTTATCCATAAATATGTGTATATACCTTAATGTGGAATTACAATACACAACATTCTCTCTCTTTTTGAATTTTCTTACTTCTCTAAATTTCACTATAACAAAATTTCAATTTAATTAAAAAATTAGTAGCTAATTTGTAATTAATCTCTAATAAAAAGAGTTAACTATAATTTAACTATAAATAAAATACTAACATATTTGATGATAACATAAAATAGGTAGCTAATTAATTAAAAATAATTCTAATTAGTTTATAGCTATTTTTAAAAAAAAAAATTATAGCTTTTCTCTAGTTAATTTATAATAATATTAAATTTTAACTACAAAATTGTATTGGTGACTAATAATAGTTAATTAGTTTTGAAATAAACAACACTTCTAAGTTTAAAGTGCTATTGAAGCTATCCTCCCCTTTAACAGCAGGAGCATAGACAACATGTGAAAATGATGTCAAATCATTATTTTAACGTTGTTAAAGGTCTTTTTATAGCAAATCTTGAAAAATCTTGTAGTATTTTTTTTTTTTTTACTCTTGTCAAAAATCACATCACATGCCTTTAAATTTTATATATCATAAAGCATCAATTAAATGTTTTTATTTTACTTATCAGTTAGTGTGAATATTCATCTACTTATCTATATTTAAAAAAATTAAAGCATTATCCTCTAAACTTTTATAAATTAAGCATCACTCCGTTTTGTTATTTTTAAATTTAAAACTTTATAGTAATACTCATTACATATTTTAATAAAAAAATACTTACACATCTTTAAAACTTTATACTAATACTTTTAAAAACAAAAATAATTATTAAAAAAAGTAAAAGTTAGTTAATTAGGAAAAACTTCTGAAAAAGCTGAAATGTACGTGGCAATGATGAACAAAAGCTGAAACACAAACCCAAAAATGAAAAACTATAGAGCCGACAAGAGTATGAAACTATATACACATAAATTGTTCAGGAATTTTCAAAATTCTAGCTAGTAGAATTCATTAATTTAATTAAGGAGCTTATAATCCAGAACATTCCTTTACACGAAGTTCAGTTCTGTGAGCCATATAAGCATTTGTTCGTGGCAAGACAATAATAAGCATTTTCTCAATTCAAATGGGACCTTTCACGAGGTCGAGGTGTCATCCTTGTAAGAGAAAATTGTTTCGAGAAGAAGAGTACATTTGTGACGGTCTAATCACAATTTTGCTAACAATGCACGTGTTGTTCACGTGGAGTAATATTGAAGAATATTTTGATATAATAGACATGGAAAAAGATTTAGATATATGGGTCTATTATTTTGAGGAGACCGATCATGAAAACAACACAAAACATTATTGATGTGGGAAAGGGTCAATTTATATTTATTGTGCAAGTTGGGGAAGTGATTTTTAATATTTTTATCACTATGAACCACCTGGAGGACAAAGAAACAATGTTCAGAATTGACATGAAAGAATATGTGGTTTCACTACTCAATGGCTTATCACTTCACAATTTATATATATATATAACCTATATCAACTGACCTGCAAATGCTGGAAACTAGCCTGAGTACGACAAAGATTTAAGAAAGTAGTAGTGAGAAGAAAGATGAAGTGAAGGATACATACAAGACTCTGATAAGAAGTGTATAAAGGATGATCCATAGTCCTTCGAAGGATCGATTTCTAATACCTTTATTTTTATTTTAATTAAGTTCTCTAAGTTTTTTACCATTGAATAAATTGCAGCATGTTTTGTTTGTATGCTAAAAAAATTAAATTTTTCTTTGTGGTTGCGATTAATGTTTGATATGATAAAACTGTCAAGAATGACTATGGCATATTTTCTACGATAATTATTTGTTTGATGAGTTTTCCATGATACATTTGTTGTTAAGTAAATGAATCACCATTAATTCACAATTGTTGTCTTATTTGAGTCTTTTTGAGTAGTCACTTGTTGTGGTAAAATAGTTAAGGCAGTGTTCTATGACATTAATGTTTTTTATTGAATATATATATAAATTGGGTCAAACCAAGTGAGTTAAACACAGAAAGAGGTATAACAATGGAACACGACAATGGAACACGAACCCATATATAAGAGAACATAACACCACCTTCAACCCAAAACCTTAAAGCATTAAGTTATGAGTCTTTCTCACTTATATATTACTCAACTTCCTAATTTCTTACTAATGTGTGCTTCAATTCACACCTATTTTGATAATATTTTGATAATTGTATCAATTATATGTAATATCCGATAAATATCGGGTAATTTTCACAAGGACTTGGAAGATAATATTGAAATTCAATTATTGTTAGTAAAACTTATGAACATCATTGTATAAGTTTGTTTGATGAAAAACAACTAGAAGGAATTAAAATAAAAATGAGCAAAAGTAATAGTTAAACAAAGATTAACGAGAAAAGATTGTGAGATCGAATTTCACTTATCTCACTTCTATGCAATCCTCTTATTTTTAACACATGTCTTCCATTACTTCAATGTTATTGGATTCAATAAATTATTCCAAGTTAAAATGTACAAATCTATGTCTTCATCTACAGAAAAAGATCCAGCTTCTACATTTACAAGACAAATTATCAATGATTAAATGTACAAATCTATCACTCTTTTCAAAATAAACGTATTTATAAAAATATATTTTATTTTTTTATTATAAAGTTGAGTTTTTCAAAATATTTTCTTTAATTCTTGATTAGATAACTATTTTAAAAATAGAAATTTTTATATTAAATTGACATTTATCATCTTATAGACATGTATAGGTCAAAAGAAAAAAAAAATATTGAAATACAAAAAGAAAGAGTGAAACAAAAATGAGACTACATAAAAATTAGTTAGTTGTGGAAGAGGCAAGGATGATGTAAGTTAGTATCATTGTTATATTTGAGTAGTTTAGTTGATTTTGTGTATTGTTGTCACATATAAGACTTTTAAATTCCAAGAAAAAGAACCAATAATTTTGTTTAGCCCAACCACATTACAAGCCAATAGAGTTCTTAGTGATCCACTCTTGCATGCTAATAAAATTGAATTTCTGATATGAAAGCAAGGCCATTACAACTGACTATGATGTGTGTTTGAATGAAACACTTGTAAGAATAATTGCTTTGATAGTAGAATCTAATGTTGTTATGGGCACCTCTTGAATAAATGATTAATTTTTTACAGTTATTTTTTAAAAGCGTTGTATGTTGTCAATGTTGAATAAATGACTAATTTAACTTGTTGCTCAAGTTATCATTTAGGATGTTGATAATTACAATTTATTTATGTAGAAATATACAAAATATGAAATTATTTATATTGCATGCTTTTGAACCTTAAAAAAAATTCACTTTTATATTTAATTTAGAATCTAGTTTAAAGTTTACACAAATTTTATTTTTATTGCATGATATGAGTGTTTTCTTGAAGAAATTTTACATATTGGAGAAAATGCTAAAGAAAAAAGTAGTTGTCATGATGGTGTAAGCAAGATGTATTGTGGCTCAAGCAAGCACAACTTCAGTGAATCGTGTTGCAGTTCAAACAAGCCCTATGTCCAAGCCCAAACTGTTCTTTGTGCTTGCTCAAGTGGTTCATCTGGGTGTTTGAGCAAGCCCTATCCAAATGAAGGAAATTGTCTTTGTAATTGAATAAGCACAACATGGGAGGTTAGGAAGGGAATTACAAAGTTGCTTAGGTAACATGGGAGAATGTGTGTAGGGAAAAGGAGGAAGGAGGACTGGGGGTGAGACATGTATCGAAGATGAATTTGACTTTATTGGGTAAGTAGGGGTGGAGACTAAAAGTGGAACCAAAGAGTCTTTGGGCCAATATTTTGCATTAGTATAACTCATTCAATGAGAGGTGTGAGGATTAAGGGAGTAAATGTTTGAGGTGGTGGCCAGAGTTAAATGATATTGAAACCCAAGTCCCGAGGCATCAAGGATGGTGGTCTTCAAATGTAATGAGAAGCCTGGGAGATGGAGGGCAAGTTTTGTTTTGAAGGGATAAATGGATAGGGGATAAACCCTTATGTGTTGAGTACAAATGATTGTTTGATTTAGCAATAGATGCAAATGCAACAGTAAAGGGAATGAGGATGTGAGAGACGAGCTGAAAATGGCAATGGAAGAGGCAATTATTTGCCTAAGAGAAGGAAAATTTAGTAGGATTATCCCAAAGGGTGGAGTCAGTAACATTGAATAAGGGGGTACCAAACCAGTGTTGATGGATAGCAGAAGGATTGCAATTGTATTCAATTAAGTCTGCTTATAGGATCTTGAATGATGATTCAAGTTACCCTAAGGATATGTTTTACAAAAACTTGTGGGTATCGGGTATACCAGCCAATGTTCTATGTCTAGTTTGGAAGGCAGAAGTAGACAGGTTGACAACAAGACACAATTTATTGAAAAGAGGGATAATTTAAATTGAAGATAACAAATGTGTCTTTTGTAATGTAGAATTGGAAATAATGCACAATTTGTTTTTTGACTACTTGGTAACTTCGCATGAGTGGAAGACTTTGTGTGCTTGGTGGCAAATTCATACGGCTTTAAAATGGTTTTAGAGATCATTGTAATCAATTCCTGGGCCTTGTTAGTAGAACAAAGGACGGGAAATTTCTTTTAGCTCTCCCTCATTTTCTATTCACACCCCCTCAATGTTTATAATTTTTTGCAAAATCCCAAAATACCATCACCCTCTTTTATCCTAAGTGTTTTTATAAAGCATCACCTAGCATCACGCACACCTTTACCCACCTCTTTGAAAGAGCACCTTCACCCTTGGAAGAAGAAGTTCCTAAAAATGAGGTGAAAAAACATATATGTTCGAAGAGGATAAGATTACGAAATAGAAAAACCAATGTAATTTTTCAAATAGGTGATTAGAGGTGCACATGCTGCCGTGAAGCTAGATAATGTTTTGCAAAAAAAATTAGGATAAAAGAGGGTGAAGGTGTTTTGGGGGGTTTGTAAAAAATTGTAAAAAGTGAGGGGATGTGAATAGGAAATTAGGGGTGCTAAAAGAAATTGCCCAAAGAACGTATGTAGAGTTTGGTCTTTTATTTAGTTTGTTGGGCTATAGCACATATGGAGGACTAGAAATAGCATAATCTTCAGGGGGTTATAGTATAGATTTAGTTGGGTTAACTCATGTTATTCAACTAAGTTCTTGGGCATGGTACTCTGCAACAAAGTTAAATGGTTACTGTTTTGTAGACTAGCTCATGAATCTAACTTTATGTGTCTGACATGAGTGTTTCTCAATTTTGTTATGTTGTTAATTTTGTTTGATGTTTTTTGCAACCACAACATGTCTTGTGCATCCTTGGTATTATTTATTAAAATTTCTTGGCTTATCCAAAAATAATAATTAAATAAGTGCAGCAAAACTTTATAAAGCTTAAGCACAATACTATGTTATTTTTATTTTTTATTTCTTTAAATAGGATTTTAGACTAGAAAGAGGGCATTCCATTATTACTCTAAAAATTCTCAGAATAGTGAAAGAGAGTTTCAAAGGTAAGGGTAAATACTTTAGGAACTTTGCATCTTCACCAAGCTTAGATGTTCCTCCATGACATCCAAGAGGAACTAATCCCTCCAATTTTTGAGGTTTAATGTAATAAGACCATTGATTAATATAATGATAATTTGTCCTTTATTTTCAATAATTATTGTTCCTTTTTACTTTCTTTTATTTGTTATGTTCACCCTATTTCATGAACCTATTGATTTGATCATTGTTTTGGAAAATACTTTTAAATTAAGAAATGTTAATAACAAGTGATAAATTGTATGTTTATGAATATGATATAATTTATTAACTATTTTGGAATTTGAATTAACTATCAAAACAATTTTTCTTTATGATGAGTCAAGGAATTGAAAGTAATTAAAATTGAAAAAATTAGACCTATTGTTATAAAAATAGATTGTATGATAAAAATAATTTTTTGAGGTAATATATTGAATTTATTGGGTAAAAGTATTTGTTAAATGGTTTTGGGGTCTTTGTGTTCGATTAATTGTTCATTTGAAGTTTCTTCTTTTAAATAACTATTAATTTTCTGCCTTAATTACCCATACTTAGTCTAGGAAATTTACTAGGGTTTATATTATTTTTGCATAATCTTTCTGCGGAGAGAACTTAATACTTTAGTTGACTAATATAATTTTTTTAAATTTAATTCAACATCAAACTAACTAATAAGGTAGCGAGAGTTTATAAACTAATCAGTGTCTTACCAAACAATTTTTAATAGTTAATACTAGTTACTTCTCCCTTAAATGTAAGATACTTTTACTTAATTTGCATTTTTTAAGAAAGTTAGTTAATATTAAATTTAAAGTTAACTTCTAAAATTATCCTAACTTTATTGAGATGCATCATCTTTCTATTTTCATTTAATTATATTTTACCTAATTAATTAATGTACTTTAATTATATATCCTTTAATCTTCATACGAGAAACAAGATATTTATTGTAAAGTAATGAAGGGTATTTTAGATAAAAACAAAAATTAATCCATGAAGACTCTATTTGATTGCAAAAAAAGTGGAGAGTTGCTATTTATTTAGTTCCATAACAAAGAAAGTAGTAGACAAATCATTATTTATCTAATGCTCTGCTTTTCTCTCAAAATATGCATGGAAAGAAATAAAAGTATAAACAAAAATAATCCTTCCAAAATTACCATTTCCCAGTCAAATATATAAAATAACAAAAATAAATTTAAAATATTATTTTTAATAATTTATTATTTTAAAATTTTATCTGTTAAAAGATAATGACTTTATAAAATTATTTTTGCTGTTTGTTTCTAATAATTCAAGAGTTTCAAATATAACATTACTATATAAGTTTAATTTTTTTATATAATATGGTACTCAATTATAAGTTTTTTATATGATTTTTATAATATTTTTGTAATGTTAATTTTAGCTAATTAAAAAATTATAAATATATAGTAGGATTTATCAAACAAGAAGAACTATTTTGTTCATAAAAAATCAATTAATAAATACATGAGTAATTTTATAATTGTAATTATTTTAATTTATATTTTTTTATATTATTTTAAACTCAACGGAAGAACTTTTATTTCTACTTTATTTTAGCTTTTTTATTTTCTTTTATTTTATCATGATTTCTTTCCTTGCAACTTCAATTATAATTAGTAATGAAGTGAAATTTGACATTCAATTGCATAGTTAAAATATTGAGAGTATTCATATGGCACTCACTTACGAATGAACTGTTTAAGAAGTGAAAATGACTTCTCATTTCATTTTCCACAAAGAGGAGTTGAACAAGTTAGATATGTCTAAGGCTTAATTAGAAGAATGACAAGAAACTAATGAGGCGATGTTACATCCCGTGCTTCACCTCTCACATTCATCATTTTCACTCTAAGTTTTTTTATTGATAATAATGGTAACTAGTCCAGTCACACTTAAAATTTTTCATCCCTTTTTAAAAGTATATTTTACAAAAAAATATAACTCAAATCTTTTTTCATATAAACTCAGTGTGTATTTTCAATAAGCATTTTATATTATATAAAATATAAGTACATCCATTGCATAATTCATCACTATCGTGTATCAGTAGAAAATTAAATAACTTATTTTCTTTGTATGACTTTTATACTAATTTACCTTTATATATTGATTCGTTTTTAATGAGGCTGGTAGAAACTAGCACTCCTAATTCTATTGGATATATGTTTTTTCATTTAAGGGATTGTGTCGTCCCAAGTGATGTTTTTATAAGGTTAAATATATTTTAGTCTTTTAAAAATGCATCCATTTTAATTTTTTATTTTTAACAATTTTGTTGATTTTAGTATATTTAACCCCTTTTCTTTGTGTACATATATTAATAAACCCATAGCATATTTAATGAAAAAAGCTTTCTGGCAACATATACTATGTTGGTAATATTACTTTTAGTATTTATTATAGTAAATTAAGCCATATCAAGCATCTCATATATCCTTCTCATGTTATGACAACAAGATATTTATAAATAATCAATAAACTAATATATATTTTAATCTATATATTTTTATGGTTATTAAAACAATTTTCCATTCATTAATTGAATTTATTACATTTTTACAAAAAAAATACCTTGGCAATGTACAAAACTATTACTTAGTACTAACTAGTTAGAATCTCATAAAAGGACAGCAATTTTTAGTTGTTTTTTAAAAGGAGAAAATTTTGAATGAGATGTCAATTTTCAATGAGAAAGAGAATAGATTATTTCAACTAGTTTGAACAAATTATACGTGTGAATGGGATGGGTAGTTTTTTTATGAGCACAAGTATATACAAATGCAACGACATATTGTCCTCAGTGACAATTGGCAACGTTTGAAAGAGTATGAGAGATGCAAAGTGATAATCACATCACTTTCCATTGGTTCATCATAGATAAGGAGGCAACATCTCTTATAAACAAAACAAAGAATGAAGAACTCCATCATTTAAGATTATTCTATCAGCTATGGATTTTTCTCCAACATTATTTCTCTTTCTTTCCCTCCTTGTCTTGCTTGTTAAGGGTACCTCACGTGAAAACACCAAAATAATAATTTTAAATAAATTAAGAGTAAATTCCTCTTATACCCCTGAATTTTTTTAACATGACACTTACACTCTCTACTTTAACTTCTCGAGACAGGAATATTGTAAGTGTAATGTTTTAAAAAATTAAGGAGCCTAATGTAAAAAATAAGTATTAGTTTGATGCTTTTACAATAAAGGAAGATTTGTATAGGATTTTAAAATAGTTTGAATGTTAGTGTAACTCGAAAAAATCTCATAAAATGCTAATATAATTTATTCTATACTTAATCTTAACCATTTATATAAGAGAATAATACTAATAATATACTTTCTAACACACTTTATTTCTAATACGCAATCACTATCGGTGGATATTATTGAAAATTTTAAATCAGAAGAAACATTAAAGAATATGTGTGACCCACTAAATACTTGTAGTTTAACAAAAATAGAGTGTTTTAAAAAAGAGTTTAATTGGTATACATTAACAATGTAAAAGTTTTTATATAAGGTTAACAATAAATTTATCATAAATTAAAGAAGATTGTAATTGAATTTATCAGTACATACCAATTAAACTCTTTAAAAAATATGTTGTTAGTATTTATATTATTAAGGATTATATTTTTTCATCACTTCTAGAGTTCACACACTGGCATAAGGAAGAATAGATTTATATTGGTGGATGTCAAAGTCATTTTTTTTACTGGTGATTCGGGGATCTCATCTTTTCTAATTTAATTAATAAATTTTACCTTTTAAAAAAATATTTTTTTACATTGTTTAAATAAAATCAGGTTAAGTGAATTTAGTCCAGTGCAAATTCTTCAATTTTTCCTCTTTCTATGGCCAATAAGGAGGCTTCTTGGTTTTTATTTTATTTTTACATTATTAAGTATTTTTACAAATTTAATTTAGTTTTTAATTTGAACTAATCATCTCTAATGTCAAGAAATTTTGGGATAATACTAACATACAATTTTATATAGGTGTTGTATATATTAATCAGGTAAAATTGGAGTTTTACTTCTGTAATACGCATAATCTTTTTTAAGAAAAACTTTTTTTATATATTATCAACATGATATAGTTACTGTGATTCAGTAGTTGTGTCAATAAAAAATATTAAGGAATGTATGTGTCAACTATTTCATAAGTTCTTTTACTGGAAAAAAATATAAAGGAAATTATAAAATAAGTTAAACTAAAATTAGCTTATATGTAAACAAAATTATATAACTTTTGTAAAAATGTGAAAATTTTTTATCATTTATTTTATAAAAAGTCTCACATAAAACAACTTATAAAAAAGTTTTTAAAATTTTTTGTGTGTTCTCTTTTTCTAAAAATGCTTTTATATAACTTCACCTAAAAATACAAATCAATGTTTTCACACAACAGAGATGGAAAACAAAGTTTTGAGTAAAAATTATAGGTTGACAATTACTCAGTACACTGAAGCTGTCACTTCCCTAAATGGTCCAGAATCCAGTGAAGGCTCTCCCTGGTGATTTTGCTTTCTAGCTATTGCAAACATTCCCTAGCTATTTCATACATAGAGAATAAAATCTAATATTTGAATTGACAAACTGCCCTAGACTAGTGCTTGTAGGTAGCTAGTTGAAAAAAGGAAAAAAAAAATATCCACTAGTTACAATTCTGACAAGGAACAATCAAATAAGTTAATACAATTACAAAATTGTTGATTTGAATAGTGCTAGATTCAATTTTCTTAAGTAAGATTTTCTTAAGTAAGATTATCAATTAAGTTTTTCAATAAAGGTTAGTCATTACAAAGTCGAGGAATATTTCATTACAGCATAGTTAATAAAAAATAAGCTGCTGAATAATTAATTTACCACCACCAGCAGCTGAGAACCACTCTATCATGGAGAGCCAATTGATCCTACTATATTTGTAACAACACTTCATGTCTTCTTGTCTAACCATGGCACAAAATAAAGGTTAACACTAAAGCATAAGTAACATTGAAAAGCAGTGAGGATAGAGAAAATGTAAGGGACCTTGTGAGGGCCCTTTGGTTTTTTTTGTTTGCCACAACAGCCTGTTATTTCTTAGTTGTAGCTCTTATTGAAGTAAAAATACTTATTTTCTTTAACATGCTCTTGTCATGGTTCACAATCTAGACGTCCTGTTTTCTCTAATAATCATGTTAAAGGCCTAAAGTAACCTTGTCCTTATACACACTTTTCAGTGAAATCTCCCAGCTATGCTAAAATTTTATTGACATTAAAAGTGAGAAATGAAAAGAGGAAAGAAGAAAAAGATTGTTATCTTTCTGACAATATGAACACATTACATGGTTTGTGCTATAACTCATATCTGTACAAGACCATGAAGAAGTAGGATCCAAATCCAACATTTCCTGAAATTTCATATTATAAACCCTGCAGCTGGTATCTGCCAAAGCACCACTTCTTGTTTAGGCAAAGAAGCAAATGTAACATTCAAGTGAGAACAAGAGAGAAATGATGGAAAGATCCAGTCACCACCCTTTTCAAGAAGCTCTACAATTCTCTTCTCTTCATTTGAGGAAGGTCATCTTTCTGAAAAACAGAAAGTTAATTTTCAAGGTTAAGAAATCACACACTCAAATTGAGAAAAAAAAAAGGGACAAAGCATATGCATAAGCATACCTATTGATCTTTTGCAGTGGAGGACTGCTTCATAGATAGAGTTTTCTTGATCATGCAAAGCACCAATAGGATTGACAGTGTTTGATTTTGGAGATGCAAGCTGTGAACTACTCCACCTATTCTTAACTAGCCACTCTTCCTTATCAATATCATCAACTTTAGTACTTTTCCTTGAGCTTCCAACTTTGTGGCATAGTTGGTTGACATACCTAGAAAGGTTTCTCAAGGTTCTACATGTGGAGGTTTTCCACCTTGAGAGAAAACCATGAGGAATTTGCACAGTTCTGGGAGAAACAGCTCTAGAAGAAAAGGAACAAATAGGCTTGGATTGAGAGGAACTTGGTGTGGTACTATTGCAGGACTCTAATTTTGAAGGGTCAACAAATAATGGTTTGATAAGGCCATTAGAGAAAAGTTCATCAGCATGAGAAAGAGCAGAAGGGGACTGAGTGATGGAAATATCAAAATTGAAGTTTTGCCATTCTTCCATTAATGGTGAATTTGTGGTGTTTTCACAAGAATTTTTGTAATTTACAAGGGGTTTACAGTTTGGTAACCAACTATATGAGAAGCTATCAGTGGCTAGAGGCAGTGAAGTTTCCATTTGCAACGATTTGGCAAGTTATGATGAATAAATTTATATTATATATATATACACACAACAAACACGTTATTGGTAGCTTATAATGACAAAACAATAATGACCACAAGTGTAAAGTTCGTCTATTCTATCATGGTCAAGTTGGAGACAAATGGAACAACATAAGCAAGAAATTGTATTGGCTTTAAGTAGTAAGTTCAACATGCTCTCTCATCTAGTTATTGTCTTCGATTTTTATTGGACAGACATAGCATAAATCATAAATCAACCCTCGTGAAAAAATAGAGATTCAAAGAAAATGAGATTACCATTTCCTTTTGAAGTAACTTTCTGTCACACCAAACAAGAAATGAATGCCAGTGTTCATGTGTCAAAATGTGATTGAGAATGTTCACACTTGAAGAGCATGATAATTGCCATACACTGCATACAGGGCAGAATATTGGAATAGTCAAACTTTAAGTCATGAGATCAATGAAAGTTCCAAACAACAAAAGTAAGTTCAGATAAACTTTCAACAGAAGAACATATAATAAAATGAACCAAAATTCTTAGGTAATTTAAAATTAACATATTCATCTCAATTTTATCAAAATCTTTTTCATTTAACTCTTCTATCAACACTTATAAACTTATATGGGTTATTTTAGAATTCAACTTAAATGCACTGTCACTATATATCATTATATCATTAGATATGACGGAAATATAGGATTTGTTTGTTTATTTTGATAAATAAGTGATTTTAAAATAATTCATCTATTTATAAGTGATTTTTATAAGTTATTCTTAACTTTTATCATCTTGTGCTCTTTTTATCATCTATTCATAAGTCATTATATATCATCTATTTTTGAAAATCTACACTAAGTAACTTCTTAAAATAAGTTATTCTTAACTTTTTATCAGCTTGTGCTCTTTTTAAAACAAAATTGACTAAACATTTAAAAATGACAATAAATTTTTACTCTGTTGAAATAAATGATTTTTTTCTCATAAACAATTTAAACTAACACTCATATTCTTATTAGATGTTTGTATAAAAATCTTATAAGTTGGAAGCTAATTCAAATTAGACCTATAATTGTAACTATATAAAAAAGTTTTTTCTTATCAACAAATGTTAGTCTTTTAATATAATGTTAGTAAGAGAAATTTAAACCCGCTATGTTTGCATAATTGTAAAATTTCTATTCACAAATATTTTTTTTATAACCAACCATGAACTTTGTGACAGCTATGGCTCCACCCTATCAACATAGTATCAAAATGTTTATTAAAATGACAGCATAGTAGAAGATATTTAATACTGTGCCTTGTAAAATATTCACCCATCCTACAGTGTTGTTTGTGTTCAAATTTCATAACAAGCACATGCACATGAAGAAGTGATAATTATGAGAAGGGAATGGATTACCACACTTTGTGACACAAATTTAAAGAATAGAAATCTCACAGGTGTTCATGTCTATTCCAATAAAAGAAAAAATGATAAAGTGATCTAAAAGTTGTGTCAAAAGTTTGAAATAACCACACATGAAAAACTGTAGGATGTGTGCTTATAACAGACTTGAGATCGGATTGAGTAGGAGCATGCATCAACTTGTTTGCCTAACTTCTCCCACAAGAAAAGAATAACAGAACCAGAACAATGGCTGGACCCCATAAAATTGCATTTAATTTTAATAATAATAAATAAATAAATAAAAAACAACTACAAAAGTAGATAGTGTGTGACACTCACATTTAAATTAAATACACTTTTAGTCTTTTATATTTTGAATGATATTTAGTTATAATCAACAATGATTAGCAGATAGACGTGTTTATTAAACCTGTGGGGAGAGATGAATCTCTTAAATAATGGTAATTTGAGTGATTGGTCTTGACTTGAGGGTAGAGATTAGAGAAACAAAAAATATATATATGATTTTGTTCTTATATATCTTTCAATTTTATTTTTTTTTTATGTTTATAAACTGTGTACAAACTCCAAATTATACTTCTAATTTTGAATTATTTTAAAATTATTTCCTTATACTTATTTATATGAAAATTATAAAACACAATTGATTTTTTTTTTAAAAAAAAAAAAGAGGCTATAAACATAGTAAAAAAAAAGTTTCATGAACAACAGAAAATTAATATGATATTATATTTTTTATTTTTCTAATTTCTGGTTATATTCACTTTTCTCATGATTTTAATCATTTTTATAGCTCTTTTAATTTGTATATCAGATAGTTGATATAGTTCTTGTGTACATAAATCTAATGGAAATTTGACATCTTCCATAAGTCAAAAATGATTTAAAACTGTATTCCAAAATCAAGAAATCGTCATTATTATAGAATAACTATTTTGACTATTTTTTAAAAACATTAAGGATTACTTTTAAGATAAGGAAATAAATTGAATATAATAAAAAATTAAAAGTGTAGTTTGGTCATATAATAGATAGTATAAATTATTATTGTCATGTGAATTAATTTTAAAATGTGTTGAGAGTTATAAGATTAGTTTAATGGTAAATTACATATGGAGAGATGAAAGAGGGAGAGATCATAAATAAGAATTTTCACTAACAAAACTAACCATTAATATTTATCTGAGTATATTTTGTCTTATTAAAAAATAATATTTATCTATAAAAAAAATTTTAAAATGGGTTTATTCTAACTTAAATAGAGGTATATATAGTTATAATTCTATTAATACTTGAAGAATATTATACATAATAATTTGACTAATTTAAACAAGATAGTCTTTGAACAAAACTCCTAGTTTGTATAATAATAATAATAAAACACTTTCATATAATTATAAATTGCCATATGACAATTTTATCACTTTTAAGTAACAATAACCTTGACTTTACATGATTTCTAATTGATATATTCACAGTATAATTTTTTTATATATATAATAATAGTAGATAGAAACTAAAAGAATAAAAGCATAAAACAACGAAAACACAAGACATAGAAAAGGTGAATGACTATGTCTCACCAACTAGCTTAAAATTGCTTTCACATAGATTATGAAAGAGATTATTATCCTCTGTCCAACCCTTTTTCCTCTTCTGTATGGATTTTACAAGGAAGAGAGAGAGAAAAAGAAAGGTTTCTTCCTCGGAAGGTTGGTAAAGACAATTCATGTTCAAGTTAAACTTTAATTTTATTTTTTTTAACTTTGATCCAATCAAACTCTGCCAGTGCAATTGTCACTTAGTAGAGATAGTTAGGTTTCTAAGTATTTTAATCCAAATGATTGCTGTCAAAAAAGAAAAACAAAAGAATTTTAATCCGAGTTTATTCTTAACAAGATGTAACATTCACTTTAGGGATCTCTGCCTAGAGAAGTATTAATCAATAGTCACTAATTAAGAATACCTTACTGGCATAAAAATAAAGTTCAAAGTTCGATTACTAACCATAATAAACAAAAATACGTTTTTTTTCTTTCATTATGTCTTCAATTTAAGTTTCAAATTTTTCTTTTTCAACACATCTAATTCAGTATTACAAGTCCTAATACATCATTTAGAGAATTTTCTAAATTCTAATTCTATCAAAATTCGATAATCTCAATTCTAATAGAAAAAAACTAGATGTTGTTAAAAAAATTCTTTTTATTTCAATTCTCTTATAATTTTATTATAATATTCTATAGCCAAGGATAAAATTTTTAAATTTGAAGATATTTTTAATATATAAGACAACTCATATAGTTAAGGAAGGAAAAATCAAAAAAAGAATCATGAATTATGAATAATAAAAACTAATATTATTAATATCTAATAACAATAGCCTATAACAATTGGACAAAAAATTTATCTCTCAACTACTCAGACTATAATTTTTTTTTTATCTTTGAATGTATATGTGATCTTTTTTAATTCAATATGTCTTTTTTTATCTCTAAATTAAATTTTAATTATTTTAAATAAAATAATTTATAATTCTAAGTAATCTGAATTATATCAAATTTTAAAATTTAAATTATTTATTATAATTTATATCTTAAAATATATATATCATTATTAAAAAATCAATCATAATACAACTTATACACCAAAAATATTTATTTATGATAATTTAATTAAAATAAAATATGTTCTTCATACAAAGCTAAAATTTATTTTTAGTCCTCAATTTTATTTTATTTTTATAGTGATTTACTGTTTTAGTCTCCCAAATCTGAAACATGTTACCGTTGCTCCAACTCACTAATAATTGCTGAAAATGTTGTGAAGAGATGGTTAATTAATGAGGAGACAAGTAAGCAATTGACACATTGGCAATGTTAGGAAATAAATGTTAGGTGTCATGCAATCTCACTAGAGAAGGTGGGGTTACTGCCCCTCCTTAAGCTTCTCAAGGAAAGCTGCTTCCCATGTTGCCAGAAACAACTCAAGTGTCATGCTATGCATCAATGGCTAATTAGTTTCCACATTAGCCACCTGAGAACAATAATTAGCATGTCCTTTGATTTGATGTTACATTCTCTGTTTTATGTAAAGCTTTATATGTTTACTTCTATTTTAGAGAATTCTAAATCTATTAAGTTAGGGTTGGCAATGGAAATAAGTGGGTATTAAAGACATGAGGATTAAATTTTAATCTCATTTCTATTTTCATCGAGTATTTGGAATGAGAATAGAATAGAAACCAACTATGCAGGTTTTTTTTATTATCAAAATTAAAATGGTATCCATGGATGTAAGCATGATTGTCATCGCTAAAGGGTTTGCGTAATATGGATATATATAAAGGTTTTGTTTTATATTGTATTTTTTTTTATTACATTGAAATATCAATTTAATGTAATTTTAGGTAATTTTTTTTAATATTTAGTTTTATTTTAAAGATTTGTTTTGTGTTTAGAATTAATTTTGAGTTAAGTAAATTTATATAAATTTTAATTAGAATAAAAATTATACTAGATTTTATTATTAATATGTTTTTATTATAGAAAACATATAAAGATAAATCACATTACTTAAAATCAATTTTGTTTAAAATTAATTATTCATACAAACCAGAGAGTTGAATTAAGATTTATTTATTTTTTCACAAAACTACACTTCATTAAATTATATCATTGAATATATTTTTATCTAATAATAAAAGATGGGTAGTAGACTTAACCCATATTCTTTATGGGTTGCATTTCTTATGATTTGGCATGACCTGTTAAATTTGGTCAAATTGACACGTTTTACGTTTTCTATATCAAAATTTATATAAGGGACAAATCCTATATGCGAATCTTATATACTTTATAAGTCCTTCTCTTTCCTGAAAATTTTCACTAACTAGCTTGAGGGGATTTTTTCCTAGTTCTAGAGCTTTATCCCACTTTCAATGTTGAGCCATTAGTTGGCCCAAAATTAAAGTAATTATGTTTTCCAACGTAAAATTTATAATAAAAGTAAAAGTTCTCTTCTACCCAACGTCCCTAAATGTAACATATATCAAATTTACAATCAACACACAACAAAAAATGAATTGAGAGAAAAACTGAGCTTTAAATATTTTACTAGATAAAAGATATATTTAACTCATTAAATTATATAAAAACAAAATACTTTTTTTAGCTATAAAACAAACTTGTATTTTATAGTTTAATTATGTGTTAGTAGTATAAAAAAATTTATCAACCAATCAGAAATTCTTATTTGTACGACTGCTTAAATAATTATTAAGAAAGAAACAGTGAACTTACCATAGTGAATTTTATTTTTATAGGCCTTATAGTGAATTTGTAATGAGATGGCTTTCAAAACTCTTTACAGTGCTAGTATATTTACTACTTATCTTATACATTATAGATACTAAAATAACAATTTTCTTTAATCTCAAAGAGAGATTCAAGGAATAAAGGTTGAAGAAGGTGCATCCTAACTGAAATAACGCTATCAAAACAAGAATATTTTAAAGGTAAAGGCCAAAGTCATATGTTAGGACAACTATATATGTATACATATTTACAAATATCTTTTCACAGGATTTAAAAATTTGGAAAAACAAAACAATAACCATCCATATGAAAGGTCTAAGATTTTTAATTAAAAAGCAATATTGGAACAATTGTTTGTCATCCATACAAAAGGTGTATGATTTTTACTCGAAAAGCGATATTAGAACCTTGGTTTGTCATTTTTTGAAGTCAGGATGCAAAATATCAGGATTTGGTTTGGGAGCAGATAATACTTGAACTCAAACTTAACTTCTGAGTTTTGAAGACACTCATTTTGGAGTTTTCTACTGAGTAATAAACACAAATCTGATCACAAGAATGCTAAGCTTCAATGTTTTAGGAGACCATATTTCCCTCATAATCTTATCAACTAGGAATTAGAATGAATTCACGAGCCATACTGTGTTAAATTAAAGAGGGGGATAGACAGAGACTTATTTAATGTAGATTTAGATAAATTTTTAAAAAAATATGAAATAATGGTTTTTTTAGGCTTAAATAAGTTTCAACTTTCAACTTCCTTTATGAATACTAATGTCTGATACTATTTTAATTGTGATTATGTATTGTGAATCTCTTTCTATTACATTTTATGACATGGAAAATTTATTTCTATTTTCGTAATAAATGTTTTGCCTTTTTTAAAAAAAAAAAAAGCACTCCTTTTATGAATTAGTAAATTTTGTATTGAGTTCCAATAAATTTTTGTTTCTTGTTGGATACTTAATAAATTTTTAATTTTGTTTTGAGTCTTTTGAGCTAGGGATGAAAACGGGACCGGATGGTGCAATTTTTCCCTCCCTATTCTTGTCCTGAAAGAAACAGGGTGGATTTGTGTTCGAGTATAAAAGAAACAGGTGTGAAATTTTGATTTTCATCCCTGTTAAGTATTTTTACGTTTAGGTATACCCAGATAACCCATTATATTATTTTTTATAATTAAATTTATTTATTTGTTATTAAGTAAATTATATATTAAATTATTAATTATATTTTAATTTAAAATGTATATAAAGAATAATAAATAAAAAAATTATAAATTAAAGATTAAGAATTAACATTTTTAATTATATATATAACTTTAAATTTATTATATAATTATTGTAATTATAACGGAATGAGTTGTTGCATACTCATATTTGTACTCAACACATGGATTATTGCATAATACTTTTGGTTAAAGTGAAAAATACTCGTCAAAATTAGAACAAGTTTAAATAATACCTGATGTGTATAAGAATTTTTATCATCCCTCTTCGAGAATTTTCTAAACCACTTTTTAAAGTGTTTCGAAAAGAATTTGAGTTTTACCAGAAGTGTTTTAAAAACAAAAAGAAAAATATTAAGCATCCAAAATGAAAAAAAAAATTATCGATGATTACAACGCAAAATTCGGTAATATATTAGTAACTCAATCATATTTAAGTATTTTTTAATAAGTAAATAGGATTTTCTGTTTAAATAAAACTACTTATTTTAAGCAAAAGCATCCAACACATTAAAAAAATAGAAGACTGTTTATTTTATTAAAATAAATATTTAAAAAAAAAAAAGCATATCCAAATGCACCTAATGTAACTTTTTGTAAAGAACTAAGAGATTCGAATATTATCTCTGAATTTTGGAAAGCAAAATTATCTGTTAGAAAATATAAAGGTTGAACAAAACAGTCACATCTGCATAGCTTTTACTCTATGGACAGAGATTTTAATAGAAAGCTATTTTACTTTTGATATTTATTTTTATTGTGTGCTGTCATCAGTTATTGAGATGCAAAGGGGATAAAAAAAAAGAAAAAAAAAAAACAAGTTCATGAATATCAATAAGCTCTCACATAAAAAATAACAAATTCTTGAATACGATATGCTCACTTCAACACTAATATCTATACAAAAAAAGAAATTGCCAACATGCTTCATACATTTGACTGGTATTTTAATATATCATTCATACAAGTGGAAGAAATTTTGGAAAACACTGGACAAGAGCAAATACAAGATGTTAGAATTGCCAAGAGATTGGTAAATTTGCACGTTGCTTCCATGAAGTAATGGTTATTATATTGAACATGACTGCCAAGGCACACTCTAATAAGCAAAACTCCAAAGTTAATTATGACAGAATTACAACATATGAACTTTATAAAAGCAGTTCTATCAAGAAGTTCTTGGCATAGAAGTAACCTTAAAACATTTCCTCAGATATTGCCCTCTTCACAATGTCATTGAAATCACCAATCTTTGTTATATTTTTCTGCTTAGTTTTGTTGGCACTAACAAGTGGTTCTTATGCTGGCAACATCACAATCTACTGGGGCCAGAATGGCAATGAGGGTACACTGGCTGAGGCTTGTGCCACAGGGAACTATGCTTATGTGATTATAGCCTTTTTACCAGTCTTTGGAAGAGGCCAAACTCCTATGATTAATCTTGCTGGTCACTGTGACCCTCATAGTAATGGCTGCACTGCTATTCTTGATGGCATTGATCTTGTCAAGCAAAAGGCATCAAGGTGTTACTCTCTTTAAGAGGAGATGTTGGAAGCCACACAATTGATGCAAGCCAAGTAGCCACTTATCTTTGGAACAACTTCATGGGAGGAAAGTCATCAAGTCGCCCTCTAGGCCCTGCTATTCTTGATGGCATTGACTTTGACATTGAAGGTGGATCAAACCAACATTGGGGTGATCTTGCAAGGTTCCTTAAAGGGTATGGGAAACAAGTGATGATAAGTGCAGCACCTCAGTGCCCATTTCCTGATGCATGGATTGGTAATGCTCTCACAACAGGTCTTTTTGACTTGGTTTGGGTCCAATTCTACAACAACCCTCCTTGCCAATACTCTTCTGGGGCAATTACCAATCTTGAAGATGCATGGAAGCAATGGACCACAGCTATCCCTGCCAACAAAATATTCTTGGGGTTACCAGCTTCTCCACAGGCTGCAGGAAGTGGCTTCATTCCTGCTTCTGATCTTTCTTCCATAGTGCTTCCAGCAATTAAGGCTTCTTCTAAATATGGAGGTATTATGTTGTGGTCAAGGTATTATGATCTTCAGACTGGTTACAGTTCTTCCATTAAGAACTATGTTTAAAATCCAATCCTTTAATTACTGTTATTTATGAATTATATATGTATGGATTATCAGTTAGATATTGATATCGGGATGGAACTTTTTGTGCGTATTCTAATATGCCTTGATGAAAATATATGAAAAAATTTCTAACATTGTACACCAAAAGTCCTTTATCATTTAAGAATAATGTCATGCGTATTTAGTAGTTTATAAATACTCTTATCTCTAAATATACTAGAATGTTTTTTCAAGAAGAAAAAAAAGCATGACAAAATTATATGACATACCTCATGATTTTTCTACTATTATAGTGTTTTGATATAATCTTCACATAGATGATTTTAAATTTTGAGTGAGACGTTAAAAAGTCACCAATAAAGGAAGAGAGTAGAGGAAAATATTTACAGGTTGATTGATTTAGTTTTGTTATTTAGTTTTTAAAAAAAAGTTTTAAAAATAGTAAGACAATTAAATAAAAAAACTTAGTTTATATTTACAAAAGAGTCATTAATAGAAAACAAAAAATAACATATCTTTATTATATTTTGAGTTTTCAAACCAAAAATAAAAAATTAAAAAACAAAACTACTTAATTACTTACTGTTATTTCTTTTTTTTAGTTTTTAAAAATTAAAAAACATAATTATTTTTTAAAACTGTTTTAAGAAAATAATAACCAAATAATTTTTTTTGTTTTTAAATATTAAAAATTGTTGTTAAATAATTACTTACTTTTGTTTTTAACTCAATTTATACAGCAGAATTGATACAGTGATTGGCTTTTATAGTCAAATTCCATAAATTAAAATATCATAAACTTATTTGTGACTTTGTCTATGCATGCACCAAAGGCCGTGCAATAATTTGTTTGCTGATAACATTCTTATCCTTGCAGTATACAAATTCGGACGAAAATTTCTACCACATCAAATGCTTTTTACCGGTCAATTTTTTTGTTATAAAAGAAAAAACAAAACAGAGCATAAAGGAGGAACAAAATATATACGTATAAAAAGAGAAAAACAATGAAACAAAAATTAATATAATTTCTAATTTGAAATTTAAATCTTGAACATTATTACAAAGCTTTAAATAAAGAACTAACAATTCCTCGGATAAAATAAACAGTTAAATTATGACTAACTAAAATTAAGCATCATTAGTATCACCTCAAATTACTTTTTTCTAAACACAAGCAACCTTTAACCAAATTTACAGTTTATGATAGCTGAAAAATCTGTGAACATGTTTCAACTCTTTATGATTTCTAATTTCTTGATTTCACCAATGAAAAAATACCTACTGCTACCGTATGTTGGTATGCTAAGTTTAGACAAATGTGAATAAATTATCCGTGTCAGCTTTTCACCCTTTTAAAGACTTTCTAGGTGGAAATGACTTTCTGTTTCATTCTAATCTCATAATACTTACATATGGCAATCAAATTTATGTCATTGTTTTCAATTGTTTCTGGTTACTTGATTTAATTATTAACAAATTTCAGCGTGTAATGAGTATGTATTGAAAAACAACATGCAAACGATATATTAGAAGGAAAATGCTATCTCTTGTGTTTCTAGGAAATGCTATATGTTGTTAAATGAAGGAATAAGATAGAAAAACAACACGCAAGCAATATATTAGAAGAAAAATCAGAATTCAACTATAATGTTAGCAACATCCTAACTGAAGTACTAAGATATTTTCCAATTATGTTGTTTTGAATTCAAAGATTGGATTTCAATTTAACGTGGAGACCCAATTTAAATATCAAAGATTCAAATCTGACCTTCAATTCTTTTGATTTTGCTCATAACTCCTGCCACTAAATTCTGAAAGATTCCACTATAGTTTCTCCTTCAATCATAATATCATATTCATGACACTCATCAACACTTCCATGTCTGATTTTTATGAATCCTCTTAAGCTTCGTCTTCATTGCATTTATTTATTTTTGTCAACTTTATATAATCTTCATATCTTATAGGGTTCTTCATTCACATTTTGATTCTTTATCTGAAGTTCAAAGCTGAATTAGATTCTGAACATCAAACTTCTTCAAAATGTCTGCAGTGTGCATTTTGAGCTCATTATTTTATTCTGATTTTGCTTTGTCCTCATTATGTTAGTTTTCAAATATAATATTTGAAACTACAAAACAAAGACAAGTTTTTGCCTTAACCTCTCTTGTATCCCCCTCTGTAAATCCTCAACTGACCCACTGTATAGGTTTTTTAGGTAATTAATAAACTTCATGAGTCTATTTTGGATAATTTTTTTCAAAAGCACTTCATGAAAAAATAGAAAAAAAAAAGTAAAATTAAAACAATTTCTCCATATGTTTTTAAATGATTTAAATGATTTAGGACTTTTTATAAGTTAATTTTTAAAGTTATACATCTATTATAAAAGTTACATAAAAAAAAATTTATAAATCAGCAAAAATTAAAGTTAAAAAAGTCTCATTTTTTAAAAAAGCTCGCGAAGAAAATTTTCTCACTTATTTTTTTTTGTATTCTCCTAAAAATTGCTTCTAGAGTAGCTTTTAAAACAAGAAGAAAATAGTCTTCTTCTACAGTTTTTCAAAGATTCAATGCTTCAAGAGTAGCCATCTTTGGAGATTTCAATGGAAAAAACAAATATGATGATAAGAATGTAATAAGCTTGCATGCAGTTTGCAGTAAATGTTCAGGTAGACAAGTTACAGGCACTTATGCAGTACATATTTATAGATCATAAACAAATGAACTCAGAATTAGAATTAGAATTCAAGATCCCACTATGATAAATTAAACATCTAGAGGGGCGAAAAAGGAGCATTATCAGTTTTTCAATATAAAGTACTTGTGAATTTGCCAAAGAGAGGAGTTGAATATTATCTCTAATTTTTGGGTTATTCAACCATCTGAAGGCAAAATTATCTATACAAGAATATAAAGGTTGAACAAAACAGTCACATCTGCATAGCTTTTATTTTATGAACAGAGAATTTAATAGAAAGTTATTTTCCTTTTGATATTATTATTTTCTATGTTCTCTCCAGTTTCTGACATTTGAAGGGGAAAAAAGTATCTGATAGTATTAAGATTTAATTTCCAACTTGAGAGTTGCTAATTGTGTGTAACTCTTGAGCCTTGCAGACAGTGAGGAATCAAGCAAACAGGAATATGTGGTGGACCATTTGCCAGTGTAGAAGCTCAAAACTTCAACTATCAAAGAAACAATTTCTTGAATATGAATAAGCTCTCACATAACAAGCATCTAATTCCTGAATTTTATGATCACTTCATCAATGTTGTCTATAATAAAATATTAATGTGCCAGAATGCTCAATGCATTTGACTGCTATTTTAATTTATCATTCTTAGAAGTGGAGGATAGTGGAAGAAATTTAGGAAAGCACTGAACGAGAGCAAATAGAAGATGTTAGAATTGCCAAGATATTTTGCTCATATTGCTTAGCATCGTTGATTATTATATTAAACATGACTGACAAGGCATGCTCCAATCAAAAGTTAATTTTGAAAGGATTGAAACATATGAACTTTATAAAAGCCATTCTTCCCCAGCAGTGCCTGGCATAAAAGTCCTTAGATGTTGCTCTCTTCACAATGGCACTGAAATCAGCAATCATAGTCACATTTTTCTCCTTAGTCTCGTTAGCACTAGCAGGTGATTCTAGTGGTGGCATAATTGCAATCTACTGGGGCCAGAAAGGTAGTTATGAGGGCACGCTGGCTGAGACTTGTGCCACAGGGAACTATGATTATGTGATCATGGCCTTTTTGCCAACCTTTGGCAATGGCCAAACTCCTATGATTAATCTGGCAGGTCACTGTGATCCTTATAGAAATGGTTGCACTGGCTTAAGTTCAGACATCAAATATTGTCAAGCCAAAGGCATGAAGGTATTGCTCTCTTTAGTAGGAGATGCTGAAAGCTACTCAAATGCCTCCACTCAGGATGCATGTCAAGTAGCAAGGTACCTTTGGAATAACTTCTTGTGGGGAAGGTCACTAACTCGCCCTCTTGGCCCTGCTGTGCTTGATGGCATTGATTTTGGCATTGATTATGACATTGAAGGTGAATCAAATAAGCAATATTGGCGTGATATTGCCAAGTTCCTTAAAGAGTATGGCATGGCCAACCAAGTTCAGAATGTGTACATAACTGTAGCTCCTCAGTGCCCATTTCCTGATTCTTGGATTGGAAATTCTCTAACAACTGGCCTTTTTGACTTTGTTTGGTTCCCAGTTCTACAATAACCCTCCTTGCCAATACACTTCTGGTGAAATTAGCAACCTTGAAGATGCATGGAAACAATGACCACAAGTATTTCTATCAACTAAATATTCTTGGTTTGCTAATAAATCTACAACATATATAGATTTATAGAACTTTGAGACATTTTAATGTATTAACTTCGAGAATATGGTGAGAACAACCTTTATGTATATATTTTCTTGTGATTCATGCTTAGAATCGTTTAAATGAAAATAAGACATGAGTACATTAAATCTTTAGTTCTTAATGTAGAGATAATAAGGAACACTGAGAAACTTACAAAAAATTTACTCAGACTGACTTTCCTTACTTGATTAGGTCACAACTAATGACTCTAGAAATGTGATTGATATTATCTTATTAATTTTTTTCTGTAATAAGCTTAAACAAAAATTTACACTTTTTAGGAATATAGTTTGAGAAGATTAAGCATTTATCATAGAGAAAATTTAGTTGAAAGTTGAAGTACTTTTCTTTAAATTTGACTTTCAAGCATATCTTGAGTTTCACATATGCAAACAATATTATACTAAGAGTTTAATTATATATATTTTTAATACAAAAGATTTTTACCTTTACCATTATAACTTTTTATTTATGTGACTTTTAAAATATTAATTAATAAAATTAACAAATTTATTATAAATAAAAAATTGTAATTTAACAGTAAAAATATGAAATTACACTATCATAAAACTTCGAAAGACAACTTTGTCTGCAACTACACTATCATAAAACTTCGAAAGACAACTTTGTCTGCAACGCTCATGATGACACTAGAAGCCAATTTTGCTTGTATAGTGGTCAGTATGCTCCCTTGGGAAAGGATTCATCATCGGCCATTAAGGTAAAGGCCAAAGTTATATAAAAAAAATATATGTGAGCAAAATTACGTGTATATATATAATCGGTTTTTCTATAGTATGCTCATATTTTAATAATAATTAAATTCTGATTTTCAATGTAACTTTATATATATATATATATATATATATATATATATATATACCCTTTATGTAGATTTTAAAAATTAAAAAGGAAGCAATAATAATCCATACGTATGAAAGGTCAATGATTTTAATTAAAAAGTGACATTAGAACTGTGATTTGTCTTCTGTTGAAATCAGGGTGGAAAATATCAGGATTTTTTTTGGGAACAGATAATCCTTGAACTCAAACTCAACTCCTGCATCCTAAAAACACTCATTTTGGAGTTTTCTACTGAGTTAAGATAAACACAAATAAGGAGACTAGAATGCTATGCTTCCATGCAGAACACATTCAGACAAATCAAATTTCCCTCATAACCATATGAACTAGGAATTAGAATTAGAATTCACTGTCCTAATTTAAACTGCTAATGGGGAAAAAAGAAAGAAAAAGAGAGAGAAGAGAAAGATTTATTTAATATAATGTGACTTTGGCTAAGATAGGTAAATTTGCACGTTGCTTCCATCAAGTCAGCATCAACCATTATTATATCAAACATAACTGACAAGGCACGCTCTAATGAGAAAAGTTCCAAAGTTAATTTTGAAGGGATTGGCACATAAGAACTTTATAAATACCGTTCTTCCATAGAGGAGCTTATCACAGAAGTAGCTTAAATCTTTAACTACCATAACAATTCCTTAGATATTTCCCTCTTCACTATGGCACTGAAATCAGCAATCTCGATCACATTCTTGTGCTTAGCGTTGTTAGCACTAGCAAATGGTTCTAATGCTGGTAAAATTGCAATCTACTGGGGCCAGAATGGAAATGAGGGAACCTTGGCTGAGGCTTGTGCCACAGAAAACTATGCTTATGTGATCATAGCCTTTTTGCCAACCTTTGGCAATGGCCAAACTCCTATGATTAATTTAGCAGGTCATTGTGACCCTTATAGTAATGGTTGCACTGGCTTGAGCT
Organism: Psophocarpus tetragonolobus; assembly: GCA_037954015.1. Classification (NCBI taxonomy): domain Eukaryota; kingdom Viridiplantae; phylum Streptophyta; class Magnoliopsida; order Fabales; family Fabaceae; genus Psophocarpus; species Psophocarpus tetragonolobus. Next base: position 32,050,264 of record CM075694.1, read on the forward strand.
CAGATATCAAATCTTGTCAAGCCAAAGGCATCAAGGTGTTACTCTCATTAGGAGGAGGTGCTGGAAGCTACTCAATTGCATCAACACAAGATGCAAGCCAAGTAGCCACTTATCTTTGGAACAACTTCTTGGGGGGAAAGTCATCAAGTCGCCCTCTAGGCCCTGCTATTCTTGATGGCATTGACTTTGACATTGAAGGTGGATCAAACCAACATTGGGGTGATCTTGCAAGGTTCCTTAAAGGGTATGGGAAACAAGTGATGATAAGTGCAGCACCTCAGTGCCCATTTCCTGATGCATGGATTGGTAATGCTCTCACAACAGGTCTTTTTGACTTGGTTTGGGTCCAATTCTACAACAACCCTCCTTGCCAATACTCTTCTGGGGCAATTACCAATCTTGAAGATGCATGGAAGCAATGGACCACAGCTATCCCTGCCAACAAAATATTCTTGGGGTTACCAGCTTCTCCACAGGCTGCAGGAAGTGGCTTCATTCTTGCTTCTGATCTTACTTCCAAAGTGCTTCCAGCAATTAGGACTTCTTCTAAATATGGAGGTGTTATGCTGTGGTCAAGGTATTATGATCTCCAGAGTGGTTACAGTTCTTCTATTAAAAACTATGTTTGAAATCTAATTATTTCTTTGACCATCTTGAATTATATATGTATGGATGTCCATGAGATATTGACATCAATATGTAACTTTGTATACTATACTTTGTCTTATGGAATATATAGATTTTCCTATATTTGGTTGTCACGGAGTTCTTCTCCTTATAGGTAATAGCACGTATAATTTGATAAAAATTATGAAAATATTGTTCTAAAACATTTAAATTAGTAACAGTGAAACAAATTTTTAATATTGATTCAAATATGTTTTTGTCCATATAATTATACTGAATTTTATTTTTGGTTAGAAAATTGGTTTTAAACCTTGTAATTTCTAAAGTTTTATTTTTAGTCCATCATTACAAAAATTTTCACGTAACAATGGGTAAATATCACATCAGACATTATTAGAAACAAAAATCTAAAATAGAAAATTTTACATGAACTAAAATCAAAATTAACATATGTTGTGGGTATTAAGAAGAAAACAATTATACGCAGAAAGCGTAGTGTTAAAACAACCGGTGTTAATAACCCTTAGTTGAGTACAACAAAGAAGATATTCATTCGGGCCTTTCTCCGTAAACCTCATAAACTTCTTTTTTTTTCATTTTAATATATTAAAGGATTAAAATATCTTCAAGTAATTCTTCGAAATATGTAATTTGAATTTGGTTTTTGTAAAATATAAATCACTTAATTCAATTCGCTCCAATATGTTTTTTTTAAAGTTTAGAGGTTGTTTTCTTCTTTTTTTCACATATTCGAATTCATTAAAATCTATTTTTATATAAGTTTGGACTACTTATCAAAGTCTTCGAAAGAGACCACAAAACCACGGAGGTAGATGCTCATTCTATGTGAAACACCTTCACTTCAAAATGCATGAGAGCAATTTGATGATTTAGAATAAATGGTGGTGCACAAAGAAAAATGAGAAGTGCAAAGAAAAAAACCCAAGTATTCGCATTTGACACAATAGGGAGGCCTTTCTTTTACCATATAGACTGACCAGAGTCTCGTAGTTTGTTTTTCTTTATTTTTTTTTGGTCTTTGATATTGATAATTGAATATAGGTGTCAAAGATGTATAACAACTCAATGACCTTGTTGAATAAAATATAATTATGCTAAGTGTATAAATTTTTATTTGGATCTATATATAAACAATATACTAATAAACTAAACAGTAATTACTATAAAATTGTATATTTATATTAATAATATATTTTAAAACCTAGATTAGTATGTTTTAAAAAACTATATTATTACTTATGTTCAAATTAACTTATATTTTATAATCTTATTTTTAAAAAGAATAATAAAATAATTTATATGTGCAATAATGATTGGAATGACTGATTAAAGCTATTTTATATATAATTTTATATTAAAATATTAGTTTTAATATTAAATAACAATATTTTATTTATTTTAAATTAATAACTAAATATTAAAATTAATAATTAAAATATTATGTATCTGTTATTTTATTTTTAAATTTATTTTATTATAATATTGAATAATATCATAGATGTTGGGAAATAGAATGTATTGGCGTAATATATTTTTAATTTTGTTTTATTCTAATATTAAATAATATTATAAATATTAGGAAATAGAATGTTCAACTTAATTCATTATCAGATTAACCAATTCAAAATTTTAAAAAAATCATATTATTGAAACTAATATCTTCCAAGTAATTAAAAAAATTATTTCAAAATAAATTTTAATCTTTACAGTAAATATTAAAAACACATAAAATTAAAATAAAAATAAAAATATTAAAATTTATAAAACATAATTTAAACTTAAATAAATATAATTTATATTATTTTACTTTATATATTTCACATAAGTATTACATTACATTTTTTTTCATACAGAATAAAACATAAGTCAAATATTTACAATAACGCATGCACTCTCGTTAACCAATTGAAATTTAAAATAAGAAATTATTAATTATACTTTTTATAAGAAATTTAAAATAAAAAATAAATAGTCTTAAAAAATTAAATTAAAAGAGTTATATAGAAACTCCTTGCTTGATTTCCTTCAAAGCACTCGAATTCCATTTCTATTTATTAGCTTATTAGTATTTTTATGGATAGATTATTCATTTAGGTTTATTGTTATATAGCTATAATTTATAAAAATAATATTTCGAATAAAATCATAGTAGATTTAAGATTTATAAAATATATGTATCTTTAAATACATAATTTTTATTTTATATTATAATAAATAATTTAAATTGTGATATACAATTAATTTTAACTGCTAAATTTTTTTTTAAAAGTCATTAAAAATTAATTTAAAATAAGGATAAAGAAGAATGAATTGAAAGATATAAGCAGTAAAAAATATTGAATTTATATAGATAAGGACAAAAAAAATAGTAATTTGTGGTGGTTAAGAAACAAAAAGAAAAAATATTTTAGTTTTGAGAGAAGAGAGAAAATCTAATATTTAACACATTTTAAGCTCTTTACTTATTAACATCATATTCCCAATCTTTTATATCCCTCTTTTAGGTCTCTCTCAACCTATATACAATTGTCAAAAATATTATTTTAAAAGAAATATATATATATATATATATATATATATATATATATATATATATAAACAATATAAGAGTTTTATATTGTATTAAGTCACAACTCAAATTTTATATGACTTTTAAAATATTAATTGATAAAATCAACAAATTTATGCATAAAAGGTTATAATTAAAAGTTATGTAAAACTTATGTTACTATGCATAAATATTAAACTCTTCTTTTTTTTAATCAATTTTGATGTTGTTGGGTTTGGGTCCAATACATGTGTCTAGGGATGGCAAATAAACCCGTACCCGTGGGTAATTCCTGAAGTTGACTGGAAATCCCCGGTTTGATCATGTACGGGTATAGGTATGGGGAATACTCGATTTATTAAGTCAGAGATAAGGATATATATATCCACCCCATGCTTGTACTTGTACCCATACTCATTCGTGTACCTGCCTCACCTCACTCTTATTTTAATGACTAAAATATTCATTTATCTTAAAAAAAAATTGATATTTAAGTAATAAATTACAAACTTTACATTTTATTTAAATAAAATATTTTCTACTAAAATATTATTATAATTATTTTTTGTGGGTATGGAACAGGTATAGGTATACCCGATACCCGACGAGGATGGGGATGGGGACATAAATCTCATACCCGTCGGGTATGGGGACGGAGACGGGGATAAATTTCAGAAACAGGGATGGAGATGAGAATGTCATACCCGTTCTCACCCCACCCCATTGCCATGCCATGTGTCTTCCTTCCAAAACTACCGAATAAAAATATACCTTCAAAATAGAGTGAAAGTAAAAAATTTTAACTGTGCAGGAAGAAAACCTATGATCCTGTCAAGACTAAAACTTTTGTTCCTTATAAAATTCTTGAAATACAATACATTATGAAATAATCAAATTGTTAATCTAAATTGTAACTTTATATTCCCAATTAGACATTATTTCACAAGGTACAAACTTTTTTGTCTATTGTCACCTCCAAACTCTACTGAACAAGACTACAGCCATTTCAAAACCCATGTTTCTATCAAAATTGCCAAAAACAAAAATTGATTCTCTGTACAGCCCAAACCCAGACAAAATAGTACTACTTAAAGTCATTAAAGCAATAATACTATAATATTCATCTTTTAGGGTATGTTTGGTATTAGGAAAAATAATGAAAAAATATTAAATTTTATATTATTTAGTAGAAAATAAGATATATTTATGTAAATGTCTTGCTTAACAAAAACTTATATAAATATCTAAAATAAATATAAAATATGAGATAAATAAAAATATTTTTGTCACTATACAAAGAAAAAACTTTCTTGATTGTTTTTTTCCCAAATTGAACGGATGACCAAAATGCATGAGATTCGCTGACACTCTTTCTTTCTTTCATACACTTTTTTAAAGTGGTGTAGATTCTTTCTTTTTTTTCCCCTGCTATCAATTTGTCCCCAATCAAGTTTGTCAAAATCACTATAAGAGTTTGACATAATCAAATTAAAAAAAAAATGCATGGATATAAATATTTTTTTAATTTATTAGTGGTGTTGAATTTAAAGCCAATAAATACATGGTCATATTTGTATATTTTATACACTAGACAACCAAAAGAGTGAAACAAACTAAATATATAATACTTTTTAATTTAGGTCTTTCTTAATAACAATCTATATACATACATTGTCTTTTACACACGCACACATGATCATTTTAATTAGGGATATGTCATGATTATGAACGGAAAAACTTGTCGGATGATGTGTAATTCAAGAAATATTCTTTGGATGTTAATTAGTATACAATATAAGAGTTTTATCTTAATATTTAATCACAAATTTTAATTTATATGATTTCAAATATTAATTTGTAAAGTTAACAAATTTATTATATATTGATATGTGGGTCTCAATCGGATAATGAAAAACTAATTTTTTTGAAAATCAAATGAGTCGTCACCAATATTTATGTAAAAAAATATTAAAAAAACATTTAAAGAAAAGTAGTATATGAAACCCTACATGTTTTTCTTAAGGACAGTTACTTCTAATTAAATGTGTAAAATTAAACAACTTTAAAAATATTTGTTCACCCTTAAAATATAAAGACTGCTTTTATTTTATTTTTGTTTTAACATTTTCATGAGAAAAATATTATTAGAAAATTTTTTTTTCATAAAATTATTATCAATATTTTTTTAATTGACTTATTTTATTTTTATTTTTTGGGGCTTGACAAGAGTGGACTCCTACTCTTATGTATCTCAATGGAGAATCAAATTTTACGTAATTCTTGAAATAATTAGTGTATTGAGTTTTTTATTTTAATTTTTTAATATTTGTAGGTTTATTTTGAAATGTTATTATCGCAACCAAATTAGAAGTGCATCCAAAGTGGTCACGACGATTATTTAATGTAACCATCAAATTAGAAGGGCATCCAAAGTCACAATTATTAAATTGTAATAAATTTTATAATGTCTAAATCAAAAATACATTCTAAGTGGTCATGATTAAAGTTTTACATTTTATGTTTTATATTTTTTAAAAAAATAAACAAGTTCACGATAATCAAATCGAAAGTGCATGCAAAGTAATCGTCATGCAAGGTAAGGGTCATGGCTGGAGGAGAAAGGGAAAAGAGAAAGGGCACCCGCCGCGTCGTGTCAAAACTATCTGTAGCAGTTATTTCCGGCGGTACCTAAACCACTAGAAATCGCTTCCGGTAGTGGTGAACGGTGTAAGTAATTTTTTTATCCTATTCCCATTATTTTCCTTACTAGGTTTTGAAAAGAATAATGTAAGTTAATACCTGTTATAGTAATTTTTTTTTATAAACTATACTAAAAAAAGTAAAAAGTCCAAGTTGTGCTACTTTGATTACAAAGAGAAACACAATTAAACGAGTAAACTAATAAACCTTTTGAGTCATAAAAAAATTACTATTCTCCCACACAGAAAAAAGGATTCATTCTCAATTATGCATATAAGTGAGTTGTTAATTTTTTCTCCCAACTCCACTTCCAAGAATTAAGCTATGTAGTAAGGATTAAAGTTTGAACATCTCACAGTTTATCCTTGAATATTGAAGTGTTTTTTTGCCTTCCAAAGTTGTCAAATTCCAACGAACCATATAAAGGTTGATGTGATACATCTTATCTTGTCTCTACTGACCAACCCTAATAACTAATAGGCATGAGGATTGATTTTATTGTAAAGTGAGGTGATAACCCCCACTATGAGCATTAGAGTGACCGAAACCTAATTGACAATGTGCAGTTAACAAATAGATGTTGACTTGTTTTCAGCACCTTGTCACATATTCCATACACATCTGATTTTTGTTGTAGTATAACTCACTTCATAAGATTATCTTTTGTTGGTAACCTGTCTGCACTCAATCGTCATGCTAGTAGTTAAACCTTTGTCCATATGAATTTGAAAAAATCCTCTTGAGGTTGCTCAGTTTCCGCAAAGATAACTATGTATGTAGATGAAACAGAGTATACTATGCCCCCCTCTACATCCCAATACCATGTATGTTGAACCCCTTCCTCAATATTATTGTAGTTAATATGCTTTTCAACACCTTTAATACATTCATCTTACATGCAAATAATTGTCTCCTCCATGCCCACTTCTAGTGTCGCTCAATTATATCCCACATATTTTTATTCAAAGCTAACCTCTAGAGTCTAGGGTATTCTTCTTGAAAACACTTATTTCCTAACCACCTATCTTTCCAAAACATAGTTTCACCACCCCCCGCCCCCCAAAAAACATCAACTAACATTTCTAGACCACCATTTCGGACCCCATCCTCCACCAATGAGAGCATTGTTTTCCTATGACCTCTAAACTCCCCCTGCCTTCTCATACTGTAATCTCACAATATGCATCCATAGACTATTTTGTTCCACCCTCAACCTTCACTTACCTAACAAAGCTAAATTCAACCTAGTCATATCCCTTAATCCCAAACCTCCATCCGTCTTGTCCATATACATTCTTCCCTAAGATACCCAGTTAACTTTCCTAGTACCCTTTTTTCCTCCCCCACAAAAAATACAATGTATGAATGACATTTTTGGATTTTTTAACAAAAATTCATTTGATTATCTTTTAGAAATTTTAAGAATAACTTATAAATTTAAAATAATTAAATAAAGATGGATTTTTTATGAAAATTAAAAAATAACTTCATAATTTTATGGGAATGCAACTTTCCTATCACAAGTAAATAACTTTTTCAAAAATAAAACATACTCAATATTCTTTTGTTAAAGCCTTATATAATATTCTCACCTTCATGTTCTTAGGAGTGGTAAGATGGGTCAGTCTAGACTTGCCCCGCTAGTGGCCTGATTAAAATAGACAAAGGCAAATTGGTATGACATATCAAGGGCGGTCTTAATTGTTTGGCTTACCCCGCCTCTAAGTGGACTAACGAGCTAGCTTGTCAACTTTTAGAATTTTTTTAAACTGGCTTTAATAATATAAAAAATATTTTTGGAACAATTCCTTATTTTATTATATTATTCTATTTTCATCATTATAATACAACGACTTAAAAATTCATTTATTAACAAATAAGTGAAATTCTAAACCCAATAATTTAAATTTATAATATCAAAATCTTAAATATAATTTTGGCCAAATTTCTTACATTATTGTATTTTTTCAATAAACCCACCCTCAAATAATTCATTAAATTAATATTTTTTATTTTTTTATTTTAAAATATTTTTATAAAATAATATAAAAATATTAATATTTGTAACAACAAATTAAAAAAAAAAAAAGGCAAACCCCCGCTGGTGGGTCCGCCTTTTACCACCCCTAGATATTCTAACGACCAAGAAACATTTTATGCAACAAATGTCTCATTAAAAAAACACTGATTCCTTATTGTATTTCTAATTAGATGGTTATAATTAATTTTTAAATGAAAATTATAAAAAATTAAAAAAATTATGTCTAGTGAAAGTAAAAAGTTTTATACTAACATTTAAATACAATGTTTCATTTATAGTAAGTTTATTGATTTTATCCATTAATATTTTAAAAATATATAAATAGAGAGTTATGATTAAACATAAGTGTAAAATTACACTGTCATTGCATACTAATCTTTTTATCAGAAAAAAATGATATCTTTAAAAATAGAATAAGAAAGACAATACTAAAGATGTCTTCCAGATAGTACAAACTTGATCTATAGAAAAAACAAACCTTTCATACCTAGTCTGAAATGGACTCTACCTTTCACATATAGTACAATGAATTCAGAATTCACTTTGCATGAGTGTGTGGTAAAATTTTCCGCCAGACACCACTCACACAAGCTAAGTTGCGTATTTTGAACAATTTTGAGGCCATCAACTCTCATATTGTTGAAAACTGCATTATTTCGACATTTCCAAATATGGCATATACGTAGGAATCACATTGTTGACCAGACATTTTGTCAATTTTGCTGCTGGTTTAACAACCCATTGAATTGAAATGTGTGACACCTCGTCGTGCATGCTAACGTTGTACATATGCCCTACCAATAGTAGAGCTCTTACCACATCTTAACGGACACCTCACAATTGATAAATAGGTGAAATTTTGTTTGTTCTTTCTTGCCACATAGCCCACACAATGATTCCTCTTGAAGTAGTATCTCACGTTTTAGTAAATTCACCTTTGTTGGTAACCTGCCAGCTTCTAGTTGTCACACTAGCATGTGCACCTTCGAGAGTGCTCCCTTGTTATAGTAGATTGAAAAAAAAAATCATTTTGAATCCTTGTGTCAGCTATTAATAATTTGTATGCATATGAAATTGAGTACTTCCCTGACCTTCCTTACTGCACACCCATCTATCTGCCACCTCATCTATAAACACAACCTGCTTGAGTCTATTTTGTAAAATGACAAGCAACTCTACTTTCCATTCAAATAACTCCCTCCTCTAATCCCAAAACTAGCCCTCATTCTCCTCCCAATGTCTCTCACTGATACCTTAATATCCACTGTTAAACTAAATCGACGTTGGTGTGCCCACCGAATCATCTGTCATTCTAGAAACAACTTCCCTTCCATCTTCGACATGACAACTTATGTTTCTAGACCACTAGTATTGACCCATCCCTCCTTTTTTTATGGGTTGTAAGTCCACCCATGACCGAGAACACCTATTCTGCCTCACCTCTCACTGGCCATCACTCTTCAAATATTGCGACTTCAAAAGTCGCACCTATAGACTATTATGCTCCACCAACATCCTCTACTTCCACTTTCCTAATAGAGTTATACTAAACTTCATCATATCTCGCAACTCTAAACCATTGAACTCCTTTTCCTTACAAACTGTCTCCCAAAACAACCACTTTAGTTTCCTACAATTTGATGTAAATGCTGAAGACAATGAATTTTCATTTTTTGTAATGTTTCATTAGGAATTAATGTAATATGCAATTAATCATGTGTGATAATGGAGTATTTAATTTTTCTTTTGGGAGTTATGATTTTGAACAGCCACCTAGTTCTATAAATAGGGGCTGAATTGTACTCTAAGGACAACCATTGAATTAGTGAAATTATATTTGAGAGATGAATTTCTCTTTAGAACTTATCAAGGAATTTTTCCTTGTGGCGTTCTGCTAGACTTATCAAGAGTAAATCACTAGTCTTGTGGCGTCATATGACTTATCGTCCATCCTTGGAAGTGGCGTTATTTATCCCTTCGTTAAACCATTTTCATCATTTCCATTTTCTTGCTTACCCAATTCTCATTGTTTTGTTAACTTATTACCTTCCAACCTAAATAGATCCGTAAAACGAATCCAACACCTCTAGATTTCTATCACAATTTACCTCTCACCCCCTCCCCACACAAAAAAATATCATAGAATTGACTTGAGAGATTATACCTTTTAGAGTTTTGAAAAACGAAAGAAAGTAAATAGACAAAACAGACAAGATAAATTTTAGGAGCACAACCCTACTCACCATGAAGATGTATTTGTTTTACGAGGAGGATATTTGCATTTGACAACACACACCATTGGTTTTCATATTTACAGCCTAATTAATAAGTCACCAATAAACAACCTTAGATACTTAAAAGTTACCTTCCTTCACCTTACAATTTGGTAAGCATGTAGTATTTAGTAAACAATATTTTATCATGTTTATACTTATTAGTTGGCTTTTGTGAAAATTTACCGACCAATCTTTTGTGAATACATAATAATTAAAGTATTAAAAAATTACAAGTTCAAGAAATCTTAAAATGATTTTCTTAACAATTAAAAACTAATATATAAACTCTAATTTATCAAACAAAAGAAAATTGACTTTAAATTGAAAAGTTGACTTATTAATTAGCATGTTCCTCGGGAGGTGGTTGATGCCATTTCTGTCACGTGATGTGGGGCCTACCATGATCCCTCTGACAAGGAACAGAGGTTTAAATACTATTTCACATTCAGCTTCCCTAGGGCTTCCTTTTGCTGTTTTTTTTAACGTAAAGTAAAATATGTTTCATCCATTTAAAATATTGAATCTTGATTTTTTTTTTATATCTTTCTCTATTTTTAAAATGTATTCTCTCCATTTATAGGACTTAATTTTATAAAGCACTGTTATTTTTTATAACACATTATAATTTTATAAAATATTAATTCTTATCTGTTCTCAATAACAGATATGGTGATATTTATATTTTTAACAAATTATACACGTTTAAACTTTTATCAAATTACATAGTAATTTACTTTATTTTATTAAAAATATTACGTTATTTTTTTTAAACTCCTCTTAAACCTTGCGTTAATCCTTTTTAAAGAAGTATGTGATGGTTTAGAAAAACAAAAAAATATATAATTATATTAAGTTTTAAGAATATTTTTGTAATTTTCTCTTTTTTTTAAGAGAATTTTAAAAGTCATTCGTAAATGATTTCTCTTACACATTTTAAACTCACAAATATTGATTTATTTATCAATTTTTAAAAACATGAAGATAAAATATAACTATTTTATTTATATATGTAATTTATATCTAAAAATAGCTTATAAAAAGAGACAAGAGAATATTAGTTTTGGTCATTCAAGTTATTTAAATAGATTTATACATAAAACAAAAGGTGATTAAAGTGATATTTCAAAATTATAAAACCTAAAATGTAAAAAACGGAAACAAAAGAAAAAAAATCATTATTATAATTAGTTTATGCATGTCACTATTTTTTATAATTTAATATAAAGTATCTAATAATTTTTTCAAGAATAATCTACTTCTAACAATCTAAATGGCCCTTTGAGCAGATCTTTCTTCTCAACCACACTATTTTGTCCAAATTCAAAACTTTAACAAAGTCGAGTTTAGGACCACTCTAAACAAAGACTTAGACAGGAATATTTCCTATTTTATAAAAAAAAAACATATTTTTTCTTTAATTTAATGAAAGAGGAATTGTTTATAACAGTTAGTCAATTCAAAATAAAGGGACCCTAAACCCATCATCACCCCCATTAAGTAAAGGAGCCCCAAAAGTTGAGGGCTGTGGGCCACACAGACAAATTTTTATCCTCGTCCCTCCTTTTGATATCATGAAAGTGATGTCCTTCAAAATAACATAGCTTACAAAATTACAAATATCTATTTGGTTTGCTCCAAAATATCACTTATGATATCTAGATTTAATTAAAGTTTAATTGGTATATGGTTAATATAAAAGAATTTTATATAATAATTAATTATAATTTTTTATTTATATAATTTTTAAAATATTAATAAGTAAGTCTAATAAATTTTTTATAAATAAATTATTGGGATTGAATATTAGTGTAAATTATTTTATAATAATAATATATATCAATTAAATTTATTGAATTATCAAAATAAATAAAGTTACCGAATACTAGCTTACTTTATAGGGGTTAATGCTCATTTGGTAATTAACTCACTTGTAAAATCCAATGTCAATAAGAAAGTAATCCCAGAATCAAGTTAAAAGGGATAGAGATCGCCCTTTATTGGGGCGATTGGAGTAAGAATACCGTAACAAGCTTTAAGGGAGTAGGCCCGAGAAAACCGGGAATCGATACCGGAGATTGATGACCAGCAACGGACAAATGACTTACTAGAAGAATCTTTTTTTTCATTTTTGAATTGTAAATATAGTATGTTTAATCTTATCTACTTTATTTAATATTTGTAGGCCGAATTGGATTTGTTCAATATTTTTTTCAAAGACTTAATTAGTCTACATTTACCTTTTAGGGATTATATTCGAAAATAGAAGAAACATAAGATAGCTTGTATTTGTTTCCTCATAAAGTGATTATTTAATAACTTGAATTCGACTTCAATATCTCTGATTAAATTGAAATGACGTCTATAAGTCGATCTACACACTCATGTTACTAAAATATAAAACTATATACAAAAGAATAAAAACAATAATATATTATTAATTGAAATAAATTAAATTTGTATAATCATTATAATCCAAAATTAGTGATAAATATATATATTTTTTCTCATTTTATATATTTATTAAAAGTTACATTTTTAAAATTAGCAACTTAAAACATAAACCAACAATTGACTCATTGTATATTTATCAAATTACAATTAATTATATTCTCTAAATTTATAAAATTAATTAGAAAAAATTATGGATACACTTTTTAGATTTAACAAAATTACATATCTACTTCTTTTTTCTTTAATCACATTAAACTATTTTATTTTTATGTATTTATTACTTACATTTATATTGATGATATATTTAAAAACATTATGTTAACATCAAGACGCATATGCAATTATATTAAACTTTAAGAGTTAAATCATAACTTAGTCAGTTAATTAATTATTTAAATTTACAATAAAAAACATAATTAAATTATTGAATTTGTTTCTTTTACCAGAAAAAAATGTACTACTATATATATAGAGGTACATTAAATTATTAAGTTAGGGTGGTTAGGTGAAATATTTGCAAGATAAGTGGCGGATTGAGGGAAATGCACTCAAATTTGAATTTATTTTTGAAATAATGGTTGCCATTGGATGAAAGAAGAAAATAATAGTATGTACATGTCAAAAATTAAGTTGAAGGAGAAACCGCATTGTTACAAAACTGGGAATCATGTGAACCACTACATAAAAAACCACCAAAAAAGAAGTTGGTTTTTCAAGGTGAAATAACTACTATTCCTTTAAAATATTAAGAAATCATTAAAAATAAGTTAAGAAGTAATTTTATTTTTAGAATAAAAATTAAAAGAAAATCTTTAATCCTACCTGGATATCTATAAAAAATACTCTAAAAGTTTATGAATGAGATTGTAATCACATCGATGTTCTAATATGTGAAGACAAATTCCCCTTTTAATCCCACCTTAAAATTACTTGCACTGTGGAATCAGGTTGGAGCACGGTTAAACTATACCTGTAACATGGATAGTATTACTAAACTAGTAAGGTTTTCTCCCATAGAAATTTAGGTGATAGTTTGTTTTGCTTTTTTTTTTATATATATAGAAAAAAACAGAAAATAGCAGTGAGAATATTTTTAATTACTATTTACAAAATATTTTTACAGAAAATAGAAAAAAAATTATTTTTAGTATTTTCAAAAGTTAACAATATATAAAAACTTAATAACGACATTGTAATTATATAAAAAAATAATATATAAATGTATTTTAAATTATATATGTAAACAATTTATAACATTTTTGCTAAAATTGATTAAATTTAACAATATTAATTTTTGAAAGTGGAAATATCAAGTGAAAATAAATATATTTTGTGAATGTTGAAAATTTAAAAATGAAACCAGTTTTCAGAAAATGAAAGCAGAAAATATTTTCTCAAATTAAATATCACTTTAGTTGTCTATATCTTTTTAAAAGTTGTTTATCAGATATCAATCTAAGTGATAATATATATTTTTTAAAAATAATATGGATATTTTTAAAAATTAAATTTGTTTTAGTAATTATCAATTAATTATAATAATAATTTTATTTTAAACTCAACGTGTAAATTTTAGATTTTTTTTAAGAACCACAGAAATTTTGAGTCTAGTTTGTAAAATTTATAGCTAAGTATGTAGATTTATAGGTTTGACTCATAATCATAATTTTTTATTGGACTATTAATTTGTTTTAATGTCTAACTTTTTGTTTTGAATTGTAATATTTTAAATTTTTAATATAAAAATATTTATGTTTTTAATTACTAAAAATTATTATATAATTTTTAATATGATTTAATTATTTTAAAAAATATTAAAATTTTTAATTTTTTAAAATATGTGTGTAACTATTTATTATCTATTAATTTACTAACTTTGTAGACCTAATACACACTTTTAAGAAATTCATTATTTTAACTAGCCGAACTTAAATTTAAAATGTAAACTTTGCAAATTATACTTAAAGAGGTAGACTCCCCTTGATACTAACCAATAATAAATATATAGGACGGATTAGTAGAATATTTAAGCAAAAGAAATAATCCTTAAATTTCAAAATACTCATATCTTAAGTTATGAATGAAGTAACATTCTCTCTCAAATAGCTGTACTTGACAAATTATTTAGCCACAAATTCCTAAACACGTGAGGCGACCTTATCCCCATTAAGAATCTTCTTCCACTCGCATTAACTAGTGTTTGACAACACATCAAAACGAGTTTATTATTTTTATCATAAAAACAAAACACTGTATACATAACACATATTCAGGTTATTCTATTTTAATAAATATTTCTTATAATTCATAGTAGTTCTTTTCTAAAAAAACTATTTTCCGTAATTTAAGTTAGAAAAATTATAATTCAGATTTTAATTTAATATTCTAAATTGTTGTAATTCAGTTTAATCCTTCAAATTTAACTTGGGTTTTAGTTTTGTGACTTTTGTCCTCTACCTTTTTTTCATTTAGTATATATATAGTCTTCAAGTTTCTTTTGACTTAGTTCTACCCTAATTTTACTCCTTCTTTGATGTTTGAACATTTATTGGTTCAGATCCGCGTTTAAAATTGACGTCAGATTAGATAAAAATGATTTAAAATGAGAGATAGTGGCTAGATATTTAAATTTAATCAACGATAATGAATTTACAATATTAATATATTTAAAAAGTATAACCGACTCTACTAAAAAAATATAACGAACTAGGATCAGGTGACTAAAATAAAGACAATTTGTAGACAAGTACACAAATTTTTAATGAAGGTTTGGAAATTTTAAATGCACAAGTAAGAATTAATCAAAATCAAGATCTTACATTTAATTTTCAAAATTGAGAGACGGAACAGAATTAAAAGAAAACATTTTAAAAAATAAATTTAGAATATAAAAAAATGTGCGTATGTACCTAAAAATTAAAAAAAAAAACATTAGAAAAAAAATTTAGAGAATAAAATTAAAATGCAAATTAAATTTAAGCAAAATAGTAATTTAACTTAATGATTTATCAGTATATATCTTTTCTGTCATATTATTGATGGAAAATACTCATCAAATTAATTGATCATTAATTTCTACTGAAATTTTTACTCATTATTTTTAATGTATATCTTCTATCAATCACCTGTAATGTATCATGATAACTGATTTTTTGGTTTATTTATGAATTTAGATGAATGGATTCTGAAAAGCCATTGAAATTAGTAAACCCTGAAGCTCAACAAGCAATTATAAATATGTTTATTAAAGTAGACCTTGAAGCTGAACAAACAATTATAAGCATGCTTATACTTATCAATAATTTCCTCATATCACTATCAAAAATTCAACTATCACCTGGTTTCTTACTCATTAAGTTTTCTATTACAGACAAAAAAAAAAAACAACTTTACATATACTAATCAAGCAGATAAGTTGATTACATTAAATTTTACTACTTCTATAATATTTTTTTAAAATTGTTTTTATATATAATGTTTTAGATTATAAGCTACTTTGTAAAATAAACTGAATGTTAAAAAATCAAATTAAATTTACAAAAAAAAAATTTAAAAAAATATTTTTAAGAATCTAAAACTTTGTACTGATTATTTCTCAATAATTTATTTTTTTAGCTATTTTCACACTTTTAACTCTAAAAGTTGGTTTTTTATTATATTTAGGCAAGATTAATTATTTTTAAATTTATTTTTAACATAGTTAAAAAAATAAACTCTAATAACAATATTATAAAATAATAAATTATGAATAAAACCATGAAATGGGCATAAAAAAATTAAACTGAGCTCCTTGAAAGTATGAACTAGTTTGTTGTTGTTACCCATTACACGAACTTTGATTGGCATTTATGAATGTACTTTTAACTTTGAAATACTATGAATTAATTGCAATATAAATATGATGGTGTCAAAATCAAATTACTGAGAACGCTACCATGATGATTCCGTCCACCACACACCACACACCACACACCACGACCGCAAGCATGCGAGGCAGAAAAAGCATCGCATTCTACGCTCCCATAAATATCTCTTCCTTGGACTTTATCCTTGCAAATCCCCTGCAACGCACCCCACTGTTACTACCCTGTGGCCCCCACCCAAAATAGCCAGCCACATAAAAACATTATTAACTCATCCTAATTTGTAAGCATAGTTAAAACTAAGTTTGTTACAGCCACCAATGGCTGGATCTTAACCATAACAGGTTGGTTTTGTTTCTGACTTGGACAACCCTTTAACCAAGCCTTGCGTTTTGTGGCTTCTAGCTCTTTGACTGACAGGTATATGGTTCATGTCATGTGCTGACCTTTTCTCTACCATTTGTTATTTTTACTTTCTCTTTCCTATTATGTCTTTCATGGTTGTTATATAAACTTGTATACATTACTAGTTTCATTCATCAATAAAGAAGGTAAATTTATTGAGCGATTGAGAGAGGGGCATTAGATCCCTACTTAGTATCATATCTAATCAAGGTCCCTTCATGAAAATGGGGTTGTCTTTTTAACAACCCCATCAAAACGTTAAGGGTGGGGATTCCTTGATTTAGGAATAAGATCATATATTTTCTTATTGACTTATATTCAAATACATTTTTTTTTTGGGGGTGGTGTTGTTAATCTGACATAACAATGGAGGGTGAGAACAAAAAGTACATCACATCTGAGGAGTTGAAGGAGCATAACAAGGCAGGGGATTTGTGGATTTCAATTCAGGGAAAGGTGTATAATGTGTCAAATTGGGCTAAGGATCATCCTGGTGGGGAGGCACCCTTGTTGAACCTTGCAGGTCAGGATGTGACTGATGCATTCATAGCATACCATCCTGGGACTGCATGGCAGTATCTTGATCCCTTCTTTACTGGGTATTACCTGAGGGATTTCAAGGTGACTGAGGTGTCCAAGGATTATAGGAGGCTTTATTCTGAGTTTTCCAAAATGGGGCTTTTTGATAAGAAGGAGCATGTCACCTTGTACACACTAAGTTCTGTTTTTGTCATGTTTGCCATTGTTGTTTATGGAACCATAGGGTGTACAAGTGTGTGGGCTCATTTGGGGTCTGCCCTCTTGTTGGGTTTGCTTTGGATGCAAAGCACCTATGTGGGTCATGATTCTGGCCACTACGAGGTCATGTCTGGTCCTGGCTACAATAAACTGGCACAAATCATTTGTGGCAATTGCATGACTGGGATAAGCATTGCATGGTGGAAATGGACTCACAATGCTCACCACATTTCCTGCAACAGCCTTGACCATGATCCTGATTTGCAGCACATCCCAGTTTTTGCTGTCTCCACTCGTTTCTTCAATTCAATCAAGTCTTGTTTCTATGGGAGGAAATTGGAGTTTGACACCTTGTCAAGGTTTTTGATCAGTTACCAGCACTGGACATTTTACCCAGTCCTGTGCTTTGCCAGACTCAATTTGTACCTCCAAACTTTGTTGTTGTTGTTTTCTAGGCGCAAAGTCCCTGATAGAGCCTTCAACATTATGGGAATCCTTGTGTTTTGGACTTGGTTCCCTCTCTTGATTTCCACCCTACCCAATTGGGGAGAAAGGCTCATGTTTGTGCTAGCCAGTTTTGCTGTTTGCTCCATCCAACATCTTCAATTTTGCTTGAACCATTTTGCTGCAGATGTGTATGAAGGACCCCCAAATGGCAATGACTGGTTTCAGAAGCAAACAAGTGGAACATTAGACATCTCTTGCTCATCTTGGATGGATTGGTTCTTTGGTGGCTTGCAATTCCAACTTGAGCACCATTTGTTCCCAAGGCTTCCAAGGGCCCAATTGAGGAAAGTTTCCCCACTAGTCATAGACCTTTGCAAGAAGCACAATTTGCCTTACAGGAGTTTGTCATTCATTGAGGCCAATCTTTGGACTCTCAAGACCCTCAGAACTGCAGCCCTTCAAGCCAGAGTCATCAGCAACCCCTCTTCCCAGAATCTGTTGTGGGAAGCTTTCAACACTCATGGTTGATTTTGGACTTTTCAACATTCATGATCATCAAGTTTCTCTCTTTCTCACACTTCTGTTGTCAACATCTTTTGCTCAATTTGTTAGCCCTAAACATTTCTTAATTGGGCATTGAATTTAATTTAATAAAATGGTGATCACACTTCATTTTGCAAAGTTCAGATCAGACTCAGATGCTATAATCTGGTGGGTTCAGCTAGATTCTATTGCGGGAAAGTAATTTTTGTTACTTGGAGGAGCGCAACTGGATGATTTGTGTTGAGGTTCAAATGGTTATTATTATTTATGTTTTTATTATCATGTTTCCATCTTTTTGCTGAATTTTTATGATATTGTTTTTTTGTAAACCAAATCGATGTATAACAATATTTGCAACTTCGTGCTATGTTACCACGAAGTTACGTCCACCCGTTGTACTTCTACGTGAAAATCCGTACATAATCTTTTCAAATTTTCACTCTGTTCTCTTTCTCACTTTCACTTTTATGCATTCAAAATTTCTCAATTAAATTACCTAAAATGGAAATTGCATGATTGAGGGTTTCAAACTTGTTTTGTTTAGTAGCTTGTGGTAAATAATTGATCTTTATTTTAAATTTCTCTTGCTCAATAATATTAAAAATTGAATTTTGACTTTTTTTAAAAAACTCATTTTAGGCTCGGAAACACAACCCACTTTGCCTGTTTTGTTATGTGAGACCCTATTAAAAAAGGCTAATCGTATAAATGGAATTTTGTGAAAAATATAAGTGTGATTTGTGACAAATTATATTTTTATATATTCTTAATCTTTATATTAATATTTATTTTTTAAAAAAATGTCATTAATCAAAGTAGACATAGTTCAAATTTGATTTAAAATTGGAAGACATTAAAACTGATTTTTGTTTTTTAGTTTTTAAAAACAATTTTCAATAATCATTTTTAAAAACTTTTTTTGAAAGAAAAAAAAAACTTAGTTTAGTAAGTTTTATTTAAAATTTTTTTTTAATATGTAAAAATAAAAAAATTTATTTATATTTATTAGCTTTTCATTAATGAAAAACAAAAGACAAAATGCTTATTGTATTTTGAGTTTTTAAAATAAAAATAAAAAACTGAAAAACAAAATTATTCTCTATTTCTGTTATTAGTTTTTAAAATTAAAAAAAAAACTATAATTATCTTTAAATTGTTTTCACAAAACACTGCTCAAACAAATTTTATAAAAACTGTTAAAACTGCTACAAAACAAGCATTATGAATAGACAGGGTGCAAAAGTGTCTGATAATTTGATTTTTAGACGAAACAGACCAGTAGAAGTTCGTGCTATTCATGCTTCAAATCTTTCGAACTATATAGCATCCTTGTTCTTTAAAATTAACCAAATCAAGCATATAGTTAATAATAATAATAATAATAAAAAAAATTGTCTCTGACAGAAATCGTAGCGGGTGGTTCCTGTATATTTTTGTTCCATATTATTTAGAAATTCTCTTGAAAATTGGCCTTTCATCTTATAAAACATTATTGTTAGATTGGGTGAGAGAACAGAAAGGTTATTATTGTTCCCAATTATTTATTGTCCCATCTTCTGGCCACTTAATTTTTTTTTATTAACATGCTGAAATTACTCAGTTCTCAAGATTGTATTTTGAAATTTGTAATCTCCGATTTTATTTTACAAACTTAACTTGCCAACTAAGTTATATATATTAACTTGTATTGCCAACTAAGTTTCTACCAACATGTCTAATTACAAGTTCAGTTCTATTTATTTATTTCTATATATTATATGTAAAGTGGATTTCAAATTTTCTTAAGCTATTAAATTAATTTTTAAAATCAAAATTAACACTTATAATTTATTTCAATAATCTATAATACTGAGAGATTTATCTTTTGTTAGCGGTTACATCAAAATTAACGTTTAAGAACCAGGATTGAAATGAATTTACATATGTCAAAGAGATTTGATCTTTTCTTAGCTATTGAGTCAAAATTCTAAATTAACAACTATCGTTGATTTTAATAAATTTATATTAACAAAAGTTGAATTTAACCGTTAGATCTATTATAAAATTGAATAGCAACCATTGATTCTATTAAAAGTTATATATAATTAATTTGTTAAATATTCAAATTATAAAAAATACTATTAAATTTCTACCTTTACTTGATAATTATTAATTAAGGAAAATTATATAATAAATATAAATATATATAAATATTTTTAATTTTAAATTAAAATGAATAAATTTAATATTTATTTTAGTATTCAATAGTCACATTGATTTTATTCTTACAAGTTATTATTTATTTTTACTTTAATTGAATAGTCATGCACATTAATAATTTAGAATTAAAATCACATTGATTTTATTCTTACAAGTTATTAATTTTTTAAATATTAAATTCTAAAAAATTATTATTAAATTTATAACTTTAATTTATTATTAATTAAAAAATTAAAATTATAAAATAAATAGAATATTTTTTGTTTTAATTTTAAATTAGTAAATTTAATATTTATTTTAGTATTTAGTTTATATTATTAATTATATATTTAAATATATTTAGATGTAAATTATTTATTTGTTAAAAATAAATTAAGAATTAATAAATTTTAATATAAAATTAATATATTATCTTTTGTTTTAAAAAAATTATTTCATAATAAGAATTTTAATTTTCTTATATTTTCAAATTTATTTATTTTTATAGACAGACAATGTACTTTTATTGATGCACGGTAAGTAGAGTTGTAAAGATGAGTCTCGCCCGTAGGGCCAACCCACATGCCTAACTGGACTCTAAAAAACGAGACTCAATTAGAAGTGATCATTTTTTGCTCGGTCTATCTGACTTGACTATGTAAATAGACTTGGGTCAAGCTAGTCTGAATACAAATATAAATACATATTAATAATATATACAATATATTGTTAAAAGAATTTAATTAGTATAAACGGTCAGTGTAAAAATTTTTATACTGACAGTCGACCCTTCATTCATGGTAAATTTATTGAATTTACTAGTTATTACTTTAAAAGTCTCATAAATGAAAAGTCATGATTGACTGTTAGTGTAAAATTCTTTTACACCGACAGTGTTTACCAATTAAACTCTTGTTAAAAATATATAAATAAAAAACATACACATAAAAGTATGTTTGATATGAAGTCAATTTATACATATTCTCAATATACATATAAAAATTATATATAAAAGTATGTTTGATGTTTATTCAATAATATATTTTTAACAAATAGAAATTATGTTATTCTAAAATGTATATTAAATCAAAATATACATATAAATATATTTTATGTTATTTTAGATTTATTTATAATGTATTTTTTATTAATTTAGTGTGTTTTTTTAATTGGTTTGGGTTTGTATTATAAAAAAAATTATTTTTAATAAGAAATTGAATTTTCATTTTTTTAAAAAGGCACGTTTTTGCCTATTGCTCAATATAGGAGGCAGAATAGGCTTAGAAATGTGTAACCCGAACAAAATAAAATATGAGTCAGTCTCATCTATTTTGTTTTACAAGACACGTCAGCTTGAATTGTTAATATCTTTAATATTAAAATAATAATATTTATTCTTAATTTGTAACTTATCTATTTAATACTTTGACTTTAATTTGTAACTTATATTTAATATCTTATTAAATAATAATATTTATTCTTACTAATGCTTAACTTTTAACTAAAAATATCTTTAATATTTATTATTATATTTATTCAAATATTTTTATCGGTAAAATAGAAAGTAAATAAATAGGTACTAGAAGTACCATATTAGAATACATATTTATTTTTTTAAAAAAATACAGTAATTTTATTTTATTTTAGTCCCTGAATATATTTTATTTTAGAATAATTTAAATTGTTACACATGCATAACATTAGTGATAATGTGGTTAATGTTTTACAAGTGATCACTCCATGTCATTGAAAATAAAAAATAGTTATTAATAAATAGAAAATACTAACATGTCCGACTACAGCATATTGAATTTTTTTTTTAATCAAAATCTATATAAATTTAAAAAAAACAAAAAATTGAATAATATGAGGTACAAAAAGGTTCAATTTTATACGAGTATATGTTTTTTAAGCTTACTTGGGCTCTAGAGGCTCGTCTAACTTATCCATCTTTACCTACTTCTATGCAAGCCTAAATTTCTTTTCTTCATCTTGCCTATTTCATTGATTCATGGATTGATCTATGTATCAATCTTATCCATTATGACAACTCTAACTAAATATATAAATAAACAAAAAATGTATGTGTACAATATTAACTGTTAAAATATAAATAAATAAGTGATAGAAAATTAAATAAATTAATATTATTTAGTATTAAGAAAAAGAGTTTAATTTTGTTACATTATCAATAATTTTTATACTATACTATTAACTAATTAAAAATTAATGATATGAATTTTAAAAATAATTATTATAAAAGTATAATAATTATGTATCTTATTATAAAATTATATTATTATTATTAATAAAAATAACTAATAATATAAATTTTAACATAATTATTATAAAATTTAATATATTTTTCATATATTGTTATTTTCAATGACTTGGACTGACTGACGTAATGAAATATTAGTCATATTATTACTTAATGTTAAACATCTAATAAAAATTATTTTAAAATAAAAATATATTCAACAAACTAAATAAAATAAAATAATTAAAGAAATAAAAAAATTAGGTATTTTTAAGACAAAAATTTGACTCAACCTATTAGCAATAGTATTTTTGTCTTTCATTAAAAAAAAATCATGTGTGATTATTAAATTATTATTTTCAATAATATAAATCAGCTGATATGGCAAAAAATTAGTCATTTTATCACGAATATAAAGTATATAATGACAAAGACCATTTTCAAACGAAAATATATCCACATGAAAAAACCCTTAAAAGAACTACAATTAAAAAGTAGGTATTTTTTAGAGATAAACATGATGATTAAATCTTAATATTAAGTTTTTTAAAAATTCTTCCCTTTGATGTTTAGATGTATTAACAAGTATATTCTTTACTCTACTTAGCAGTTTTTTTTTTCCCCATCGTTTTCTTCCATTCGCTATTGCAATTTGAGAATAAGCATATCGGTGTCTTAATTAATTAGCTAGCAACAATTATACTTTTTGTACAACTATGAGATAAGAGTTTATTCAATGAATCTTGTGAAACATGAAAGCCAAGATCAAGACTCAAATGTGATGTAACAATTAACTAACTAAGCTCTATGGCTTTTTTCTAATTATTTCTTATATTCTCTTTGTATACATGCATAATCTCTATGGATTTTTCCTTTTCATTTCTCATTTTACTATTATGTTAGTTGTTTAATTTATATTTTGTTCATTATTGTTCAAATATTTCATATATACTTTTATTTTTTATTTTTAACATAATATATAATTTTTCCTCTCCCTTTTTTAACATTAACAAGTCAATAATTAATTTTTATTTTATATCATTAATTTAGATGTTTTTTAAAGATGGCACGAGACTTTCTTTTTTATATATAATATTGAAAATAAGAATTAAATTGATTCCAAAGATTTACAAATATTTTACATAGTGGGTGGTTAATATATATTTCATTTCATTTATTTAGAAATTCTCTTGAATATTGGCCTTTCATTTTATAAAACATTATTGTTAAATTGGGTGAGGAAGACAAAAAAGGTTTCGATTTAGGAAAGATAAAGTTAACTAATTATCTATTGTTCTTACTTGTGATCACCTAACCTAGTTACAACTTGATTCCCATTTGGTGTACTAATTTGGTGTAAAGATCCACACATTAAAAAGAAGAAATGAATTGAATGTATCAATACCTTTCATATTAAAATGACACTTATCCTCTTTTGATAAAATCTACTCGACCCATATATTGGATTTACAATACCCTCATATAGTATATTAAAATATATGATTATTAGAGTGACTAAGTTTTAATTTAATTTATTCTGTTATAAAAACTATTTGAGTTATTTTTTTGAAATTTAAGGTTTAAGTATATTTTAATTCTAAAATATAATTTATTTTTATTTTAGATTCTATAATATTTTTGTTGGCTCTTAGTTTTTGAAATGCTTTTTTTGTTTTAATTTCCCAGTCCTATCTATTCTTTATTTTAATTTGTTTCTATAATTAGCAGTTTATTGTAACAAGAATAAAAAATATACTTCAAGAAAAAAAAATTAGAAGCCAAAAGAAATACATAATATTTCAATACAAAAGATATTTAACTCTAAATTTAAATTAATTTATTTAATTTTATAATTGACCTGTAATATTAATTCTTAGATTTCACTTAATTAATGCATTATGAATTAAATATTTTAGTTATATTTATGAAATTAAGATTATAATAAATATTAACAATGTACTCTTTAACATACTCTAAACGTTAAAATTTATAAAAACTAATAAATATGTGAGTCTTACTTTTTATTAAATGATTTTTCTTTATAACTTTGTAATTTTCAATTTTTCAACTAATATAGAGCGTGTAAAAATGATTCTTACTAATTATTAGCTAGAGCATAAGATTGGATTGTTGTAATTTCTTCATATCTCACAAATTCAACACGTCTCTTAAAAAGGATTTAAGCTCAGTTAAGTAAAAACAAAAGGAAGGATTTAATTAAATATGACTTGTTTATTCGTGCAACTAACTTTGACTTGTAAAAAGTTAAAGTTAATTATAGATCTATTTTTTTATTTTACTATTTTAATAAATCCAAAATGTATATTAATTTTTTGTTTCATTTTATTTTATTTTTCATTTAATTACTTTAATATTTATTTTGGATACTCACTTTCTTTTTATATCTCCATTTGCATCACATTTTAACTTTTTCTTTTCTTTTTATGTGAGTTTCCATTCCACCCATTTTATACCTCAGTACGGCTGTGGGAAAAAATGACTTATTTTATTTTTAAAATATACAAAAAATTATACAAAATAAAGTTTTTTTTTCTTCTAAAATTATTTACCAAGTAGAAACTGTATAGACATCAATATTCAGTGTTCACAACTTTATACTTTTCTGTTACCTATCATGAAAGTTATTTGAAAATTGGTAACAATATTCATTCCATAATGAATAATATAATTAGATATAGAAGAATATTTAATCCATTCAACATTTTTTTTATATTTAATATAAGGAATCACTTTTTGAGAGCGATGGGTCGAGGATTCAAATTATTTCAATAACAAAAATTAACATATTAATAACTATTATTTGATCTATAAATAAAATATAAGAAAACATTTTTTTTATAAGTCAAATCTTAGTTGTTAATATATTAGTTTTTGTTAGACATCTCAACAAATAAAATGAAATAAAAAAATATATTTAATAAAATAAAATAAGATAATAACAATTAGAGGTAATTACGGATGCATCTCCTTAAATTTAGTATAACTACATATGCACTTCCTCAGTTTGGTATAATTATATATGCATTTCTTCCTTTTTTCAAATTACATATACCCCTTTATTTTTTCGTATTGATTACCGTCCTAGCACTCGTTCCAAAACACTGTAATATCATATATATATATATATATATATATATATATATATATATATATATATATATATATATATTTATTACACATGTACCCCTGTCTTTTATAATGTTACACATGTACCCCCTAAGTTTTATATGCTATTACAAATGCACTCCTTATATATTTTTCAAACTTTACGGTCGACACCTCTCTCACCTTTATTGTCGCATTGTGACGAAACATGAATAAAAACGATTCATATCACATTCATACAAAATAAAACGTAATAATATAAAAATAAACAAAAGTCTATGTAATTTGAAAATGAGGAGTTACAACTATAATGAATATATAAAAGTAATGAGAGTTTGTGTAATTTTAAGAAAAATGAGAAAATGCATTGTAATTACCTCTAACAATTAATGGGCAAATATTTTTTTTAAAAAATAAAAACAATAATAACAAATACAAAAAGTAAAATTTATATATAGTTGAAACACAAAAGTAAGTGTGCCAATCAATTAACACAAAAAAGTATACAATTATGAAAAAAAAATTCTATATTAATTTTATAAATGAATTATACTATTATGGTATTTTATGTCACTCTTTTTTTCAAACTAAAATATGATATGTGATTAGAATTTATTGGTTATTAATTTTTCTTATGTATGGTATATTCATCCATTTATATAAAATAAATTTAAATTTAATTAGTATGTACTAACAGTTTAAAAGAATTATTTATTTATATAATTTTTAAAGTATTAATTAGTAAAATCAACAAAATTACCATAAATAAAAGATTGTGATTGAATATTAGTTTTATATTAATAAACTTAAAGTTTTTGCTTTTTTAATAAGATATGAAACTCAAATTATGTATAAATAAAACTGAAAGTTAGTATATTAATAAAGCAAAAAAATATGTAAATTTTAACGTTTAATATGAATTGATAATTGGTTGAAGATAGATGATAATAATGGAGTTAGAGCTTTTTTTAAGCAGTCAAATATAAAAATTAAATTAATATTTAAAAAATGTATATGTAATTTAAAATTGTAAAAAAAAGTGATGAATTTTCACTTGTTTTAGAACATGATAAACTCCAATCACTTGTGCTGGGATGAGAACATGAAATGTCCATTTGCATCTCATTTTCATTCCTATTTTCATATAAATACCATGTAATTTTTTTAGATATATATAAATTTAATGATAAATAATAACTTAAGAATAAATTAAATACAAAATATGGTATATATTTAAAATTTATTATTTATTTAATGTAATAAAATAGATCGATTTTAATAAAGCATATGTACCTATTCCTTATATGCACGGGACAATATACTAGTTGTCAAATTAAGTTAAATTAAACTATATATTTTTAAATATTATATTTTACGTTAAAACTAAGTAGTATGATAAAATACATACTATATATATATAAAATTTTTATACTTCATCTAAATAATAAAAATACAAAACATAATGGTTGGATTAGTCATTTTCATTTTACATAAAACTAATCCAATGGATCTTCTAGATGTTTGGTCACAGCCATTCTCCTTGTGATTGAAAGTATAATTGACTAACTTCAACTCATGGTTTCAACACATCTTCCTACGCATGAGGTGTCAAATTGCACCTTTAGTAACACCGTATAGAATTATAATATCAATTTCAGCATTAAATTTTATTATATTATTTTATTCATCAGGTTCATCTTATTTAACATAATTTGAAAATTTTTAAATATATTATTTAATAATAAATATTTACACATATTAAAACATCATATTATACGTTAAAATTAAATAAGATAATAAAATATCAAATCATTTTGAAATTTTATGAAATTTTTTATACTCAATTTAATTAATAAAATATAACTTTCAAGAGTGTGTAAATCAACTGAAATATTTTATTTTTAAAAAACAAATTCACACGTATCCATGTTTCATAAAAGTTCAATCAATAACCCTTGTTACACAAAATTAGAAGATATAAGTTGGTTAAAAAAAGTGTTAAAAAAATTCGTAATTTCGGTTCTAATCGTTAATAAAAACTAAACGGGCATGAATTAATGACCTTGAGATTGAGTAATTTTGGTGATTTTAGTTTATTTTAAATTATTATAATAATTAAATAATTTTTGTTTATCTATATTATTAATAAAGAGAATTTTTTCTTTTGATATTCACTCTTTAAAATACTTATTCTACCTTTATACTTTATTTGAAAATTTAGAAAAAAACCTAGTTTTTCATAGGAGATATTTGAATTCACAATCTCTTCCTCACCAAATGTAAATTTGTCACTAGGTCAACCTTATAACCTTAAGAACAAAATTACTTAAAAACATTTATATCCAACATATTTAAGTGTCCTACTATCTATGATCTATATGTATAATGAATAATATATAATATTATATTTTATATTATCTATACTTCTATACTATTAATAAAGGCAATACCCCCTTTTGATGTCCACTTTTCAAAATACCTATTTCACCGTTACACCTATTTTAAAATTAAAAAAAAAATTGTCATAAGAGGGACTTGAATCATAAACTCTTATTTTCCAAAGGTATACTTTACCACTAGACCAACTTATAGGTTTAAAAAAAATTACTTTAAAATATTGATATCCAACATACATAATTGTCCAATTATATCTATAATGTATAATATACAATATTATATTATATATTATATCTATATTTCTATACTATATATATAGGCAATACTTCATTTTGAAGTTCACTTTTCAAAATACCTATTCCACCCTTACAACTATTTTAAAATTAAAACTTTCATAGGAGAGATTCGAACCTACAACCTCTCACTTCCCAAACATAAACTTTACTAGTAAATCAACCTTATAACTTTAACAAAAAATTATTTTAAAATATTGATATCCAACATACATAATTGTTCAACTATATCCACAATTTATAATATATGATATTATATTATATACTATATATTATATCATGGGAATATGACTTTTTGATGTCCATATTGTATGACTATTTTACCTTCTAAACATTTTATGATTATTCTCACTTTCGTAAATATAACTTATCCCTTTTAATATATGCACACTTTCACAATTTTTACCTTATTACAAATCAATCTTTCTTAAACATGATTAATATATGTATATTTCATGATAAATATTCTTAATAAATATGTAATTACACAGATACGACAATATTTTGAGTTCTATTCAAACTCTCTCCTCTTTTCATTTGTTCATATTCATTGCGTATTTGACATATTCATTGATAATCTGACATATTTTTATCATGTTTTTATAAACAAAAATATAAAATTAACAAAATATATTTTAAAACATGTCATATAATAATTTATATTTCAAAATATATATTAAAATAGAAATACGAATACACAGGCGCGGTAGCGCCTGTGTTTTCGCTAGTAATTATATAATGAGAATATGACATTTTGGTGTTCATATTTTATGACTATTTTACCTTTTAAACATTTTATGATTGTTCTCACTTTCACAAATATAATTTCTCCCTATTAATATATGCGTACATTTCATGATAAATATTTTTAATAAACATGCAAACATACAGGTGTGACAATATTTTGAGTTCTATTTAAACTCTCCTCTTTCTATTTTTTCTTCTTCATTGCATATTTGATATATCCATTGACGATCTGACATATTTTTATCGTGTTATCATAAAAAAAATATAAAATTAACAAAATATATTTCAAAATATATCACATAACAATTTATGTTTCAAAATATAAAAAATTACAAAAGATATTAAATTAAAACCTTATAATTATTATAACATATTAAAATAGAAATAGAAATGTGAATACACCCGGACGTGTGTTTTCGCTAGTATTATATAATGAAAATAGTGTCTTCTGGTTTCTATATTTTATCCTGTTTTACCCTTCTAAACATTTTAGGACTTCTCACACTCTCACAAATATAAGTTTTGTGAATAAATGTATATATTTGATCAATAATATTTTTAATAAAAATGCAAATAGATAGGCAAAACAACATTTTTAATTTTATTCAAATTCTTTACTCTCCCTATTTTTTCAAATTCATTGCAAATCTGTCATAATCGTTAATGATCGGATATGTTTCTATTATGTTATCATAAACAAAGAAATATACAAATTAACAAAATATATTCTATCATTATAAGCAAAATGACACATTAAATTATTTATATTCTATTATGTTATTACAAATTATATTAAATTAAAATCCTAAAATTGTTATAACATATCAAAATAGAAATGTAGATATACAAATATAACATTACTTGTGTTTTCACCTGTAGTAAATAAAAAATTTAGATCATTATAATAATTTAAGATAAATTAAAATCACCAAAATTACCAAACTCAATGTCACCCAATAAACTAAACTGACCTATAAAAACACACACACAGAATGAAAGTTTTAATGTACTCCTATGTGTCAAGATAAGTAAATCATGTGCATGCAAGTATCCCGAACCAAATAACGGAACAGCATATTCCAAGATAGCTTAGTTAGAATATTAGAATTTTTTATAGAGAAAAAAGGCCATGAAGGTGCCACTAACGTCGCAACATGATACGAAAGATTTGCCCAGAAGGTGCCAAACAAACAAAGGCAGAGAAAAAGTCTCTCCAATGGGTGTAAAATAATATGAGAAACTCAAACTTTGTCACTTGCAAAATCAATCACCATATTTAATCAATCACCAAAAGAAAACCATCCCTGAAAATAAGGAACTAGCATATATTATCTTTAAATAAAACATTTAAAGAAAATATATTTTTATTTTAAATTTGAATTATAATAAAAATATTTTTCAACAATCTCCCACTAATTTAAAAATTCACAATGAAAAAAGAATATGGAGTTCACCAAACATACTCTTCCTTTTCATACGTGATTGCTTTGAATGAGATAATGGTTTTTTTCTTTTTGCATCCGATTTTTATAAACATGAACCATTCCACTTTTCATATCTTCGTAAGTCTAGTTTATTTTTAATAATAGGTGTTCCTGCTAATTAAGTACATCTATAATTTTAACTTTCCTCTTACAAATGCATTATTTTCAGTTATTTTATCATTTTGGTTATTTTTGCTTCTCTAAAAATTACTCAGAGAAAAAATATAAAAAAAATCAAAAAAGGTTTTCATCAAGACTTTTTAAAAATTATAATAATTTTTACAAGTTAACTTAAGAAGTTGTTTCCAGTTTTTTTTATATATTTTCTTTCTCAGAGGTGGCTTTAAAAAACCTTTTTTTGAAGTGATCTTTTAAAAAATGTAACTAAAAAGTCGTATGTTAGTATACATCAGATTCTAAAAGTGTTTTCTGACAAGACTTGTTAGAAATCTAAATTCTAAACAATGGATTTGAGTCACACCACAAGTGAGTACTTGAATACCCTCAACCCAAATCTAAGAAAAACTATATATTTCATAAGACAAAATATAGTATACAAAGTTACATACTTTGTCAAATTGTCAATATCTCATTGACATCCATACATATATAATTCATAAATAACAGTAATTAAAGGACTGGGTTTCAAACATAGTTCTTAAT
The DNA here is from genome assembly GCA_037954015.1 of Psophocarpus tetragonolobus. NCBI lineage: Eukaryota > Viridiplantae > Streptophyta > Magnoliopsida > Fabales > Fabaceae > Psophocarpus > Psophocarpus tetragonolobus. The sequence goes on from CM075694.1 coordinate 32,082,072, forward strand.
GGAAGAACTGTAACCAGTCTGAAGATCATAATACCTTGACCACAGCATAACACCTCCGTATTTAGAAGAAGCCTTAATGGATGGAAGCACTGTGGAAGTAAGATCAGAAGCAAGAATGAAGCCACTTCCTGCAGCCTGTGGAGAAGCTGGTAACCCCAAGAATATTTTGTTGGCAGGGATAGCTGTGGTCCATTGCTTCCATGCATCTTCAAGATTGGTAATTGCCCCAGAAGAGTATTGGCAAGGAGGGTTGTTGTAGAATTGGACCCAAACCAAGTCAAAAAGACCTGTTGTGAGAGCATTACCAATCCATGCATCAGGAAATGGGCACTGAGGTGCTGCACTTATCATCACTTGTTTCCCATACCCTTTAAGGAACCTTGCAAGATCACCCCAATGTTGGTTTGATCCACCTTCAATGTCAAAGTCAATGCCGTCAAGAACAGCAGGGCCAAGAGGCCTACTTGATGACTTTCCCCCCAAGAAGTTGTTCCAAAGATAAGTGGCTACTTGGCTTGCATCTTGTGTTGATGCAATTGAGTAGCTTCCAGCACCTCCTCCTAATGAGAGTAACACTTTGATGCCTTTGGCTTGGCAAGATTTAATGTCTGAGCTCAAGCCAATGCAACCATTACTATGAGGGTCACAGTGATCTGTCAAATCAATCATTGGAGTTTGGCCATTACCAAATGTTGGCAAAAAGGCTATGATCACATAAGCATAGTTTCCTGTGGCACAAGCCTCAGCCAGGGTTCCTTCATTTCCATTCTGGCCCCAGTAGATTGCAATTTTGCCAGCATTAGAACCATTTGCTAGTGCTAACAACACTAAACACAAGAATGTGACTGAGATTGCTGATTTCAAGGCCATTATTGAATTCCCTAAACAGATATCTCTCTCAAGTCTCAACCAATTTAAGCTGATGATATGCAAACCATGATGGTAGATAATAGCTTTTATAACGGTGCCATGATAACTAACCCAAAAAAGAAATAGAAAATATTGTCCTTTTCTTGTTAAGAATGTTGCGTGGCAGTCAATTCGTTTCCCACAACATGCCTAAAATGCAATCATTAATAAACACCCCATTTAATCAACCAACAATTTTACTAATCTATTTGGCCTCTCTTACGTCCATTTTCTGTGGTGTTGTCATCTTTTTGGTGCTACTCTTCTCATAAATTGTTCTAAGAGAGTCATTCAAGAAGTCATTGTCCTGTGCTCACTTGTTGTACGCTTCTTATGTATGTTTTCAGTTGTACTATCATGCTATCTGAAAAATTAAGAGAAAATTATAAGAATACTAGTTTTATCAAATCACACATAATTTTTTTTCTATATTAATCTCTTTCAGAGTTTAAAACATTAGGCTAGTACTTCCTGCCTTACTGGTACCGCCCTTTAAAGGGGAGATGAAAATAATATTAAAAAAAATAAGTGTTTGTATAATTATATGAAATTTTAAGGGGGGTTATTGTAATTAGTTATATCAATTATAATAATTACAACAGCCGTCTAGCGAAACAGTGGCAGAAAAGTTTCATTTCATACATTTTAATGTGAAGAGTTGAGAGACTTGTAATTGTCAGGAAACTGTGTCCTTGTGGAATTTGCTAGTGTCCTGTTCGATTTAATAACTATTATCCATTTGTAATCATCTAAATTCTTCAGCTTTATGAATTTAAATTTGAAAGGGTCACTTGAACATAGAGAAGAGTACCAAACATAAAAGGAGTAGATTTATGCCATTTTGTTTATTGCTTTCTAAAATATGCTTATCTTTGAACAAGTTTGGAAGTGTTTTTTATCTGAACATATTTCTATTTTCTATAAGTTTGTTCCCTAAATACTTGAACAGAGAGCATTTGAAGAAAACAAAAGAAAAGAATGAGAAAATCTCTCTCAATTGTTTCCACTTGTTTTAAAAATAATTGTCAAAACATAATATATTTTGAATGAATAATTGATTGTTCAACAATGTAAGATCATTTTAAAACAATTTTTAAAAGAAAGAGTGAAAAGAAAATCAAACATTCCTTTAGATTTGTTTTGTTTCTCACTATTCTGTCTATCAAGAGTTGAAAAGAAACTATAAATGTCTGCCATATTTTTTCAGTTAATAAGAAATTATAGTCTCACTATCCATACCAAAATGCTATAATATTTATACTTCTTCATCCTTCATTGTTTTTGAATTGTTCACAATGATAGATACACCTATCCTCCATCCATTTAAATATTTACATTTTTTCTTTATGATGGTAATACTCTAACAAATTTTTTTATTAAACTTAAATAATTTTTTTCTCTGAAAAATAGTGCATATTTTAGTTGGATCGTTTAGTTTCTCCTTTAAGAAACATTAATTTGGATATAGCAACAAGCTAGTAATTCAGTGACTTATCACACCATCTAGGAGTAACAAAATTTCTATAATTTTTTTTGGATGAATAACATTGACTAAAACAAAAAAATAAATAAATCAAAGGACTAAAATAATATATATATATATATATATATGTATAACAGGAAAAAATATATTACCTTTTAGGACAAAAAGTTATATTACCTTTATCTCTTACAAAACTCTTTTTATCTTTCTCTTGCATTACTTATCTTTTAACTAAAAGACTCTCAATTTTCTCTTTCTTGATTAGGATTAAAAAAAAGAGTAGACTTCCAAATATTATAAGGGTATATTTGAAAAAATATTACAGTTTAAGAAAATTTAATGCAAATAGATAAATTAATATACTTTTTTAATATGCGTAATTAAATCAACTTGTTAAAAGTAAAAAATTTAAACTTCTAATTTAATAAATTTTACTCATAATTTTATAGTACCTGTTAACATAATCAATAATATAAATTATAATAAATAATTTTTTCTTAACACTTTTCTCTATTTATTAATCATTTTCTTGATTTAAGATTTCCAAAGACTTATAAGTAAAAAAGTTACATTACATATTTGATAAAAATATAAACAAATTCAACTAATTTAATGTTATTATTCCTAAAACATCCTTTAATTGTAACTCTTTTATTTATGATATAGTAATAAAAGACATTTTAAAAATAACATTATATTATCCATGAAATTAAAAACTTATAAGACATGAAAACAAACAAACTTTGCAACAGTAAGATTTCTTGTAAGTGAAGGCATACAACAACAACTACCTTATAATAAATTCGTAAAATAACATAATTTTCATAGAATGCGTTTTTCAAATAGAAAAAAAGTTCATGCACTAGTAATTTGAAACTTGAAAGAGTTTTAGATTGTTATTAAATCACAATCTACCCTTTAAACATAAAAGTTAAAAAATTAAAATTAAAAAATGATTTTTTAAGAAAAACAGTTAGACCAATTTTGACTAATACACTAGCTTCGAGATCGTTTTGATGTTCAAATACCGGTTTTTCACTTGAACCACTCAGGCTAGTCCAAAATTTTAAACATGGTGTTTCATCATGCTCATGAAGCTTGATATCCATGACAATGCCTTTTACACTTCTCCATCCCAGGAAGGCAATGTCTTCTGACCCTTGCTTTCAAGTTTCAGCCTAACACATCTAGTCATATTATTATATTAGTAAAGTGAAGTAAAGAAAAAGTAGTTCGAAAAGGAATGACATAAAGGAAGCAAGGCACAACATTGGGTTGCCATGGATGAAAACAAAACACACACTTGCGATTAAGACCTTGCGTAGGCTATGAAGGCATGTTTGCATAGTAAGGAATACAAAGAAAGCGAGATGTGAAAAATGCAAATAATTTAAGACAATAAACACCTTATAGTGTTCATGGCAGTCAACACTCTATGCATGAATCATCATCATGGTGTTTTTCATTTTTTAAATTTGAATCCGAACATTAGTAGCATTGGTTGTTAAGTACGTGTATGGTACATGCCAGACTTTAATCATAAGATTAACAAGCAATTTGAACCATAAAAAAATAATTTTAATTAATTAAAATACATTTAAATCACATAATTAAAATCTATCATGTCATTAAATTAGTATATGTTTATTAACATTTGCCACTTAATACTTATGTTTTTAAAACTGGACCGATAACCGTACGGGCAAAAATCACAATTCATTTGTTCAATTATGATTGAACCGTGGTTGAATCGGCCATACTAAAATAATAGTTTATTATTATTAATGTATTATAAAAATTAAAATTATAAAATAAAAAATTTATAAGTTAATTATAAAAAAATATTTTTACTACATACACCTTAATATTACTAAGTTAATCACTATTTTTATTAGTTTTTGAATTTAAAAAGAAGTGAACCTAAGAAAAAGAGGGGAGTATTTAGCAAAATCCAGAAAAACTTTAAAAAAATAAGAAATGATTGAACCATCAATTTTCACTAGTTTTACCAATTCATTACGGGTTTTTCAATTTTGAAACTGATTCTTTGATTGATCAAACTGGCCAATCTAGTCTAATCTTTTAAACATAGCTTATTAATTAATGCCAACCATGTATCAGCTGAACACAAATTCAATAATTTTAAAAATTAAAGAATATAGAGTCATAATTGAAAACTAGATGGGCAAGATGTTAAAAAATGAAAAATAGAAAACAGTGTAATTAAGCCAAACCTAAAAGGTAAACAGCAGGTAATAGGTGATATTTTTCATTGGTAAGTTACAAAAGATTTTGAACCCCAACTCGTCTTATGCTCATCCCTATTAAAAATTATAGTCTACCCCTTTTGAGTACAAGAATTTTAATGACAGCTCCCAGTTGTGAACAATGTTATCAGGATAAAGTACACACGACTTCCGCACATTGACCTCCCACAAAAGTGGGTATACAGATACTAAGATGAAACACCACTAAGAATTGGAACACAAATTAATGTACAATAAAATCAATGGAGCTATTTGAAGGTGATTTATCACCTGGTTCTTTTTTTCTTTTCAAGGAATCACCTGGTTCTTAAAGATACATTGTGAACACAGAAACAAACAAGTTCACAGATTCTAGGCAAGATATCGGTACAATCTTCTGTCACTACCATCCCTCTCCAAAAAGTCCCGCTCAATGAGAGACTCAATCCGTTTCTTTACCTCTGTTGGATTTGCCAGGAAACGCGATTGCAACTGCTTTGTTACCTCAGCTATAAGATTGTTATGATCAAGTTGCTTTCTGGATTTCATGATCCTCACTATAGCAGCCTCAATCTGGGGCTTCCGGTCTTCCTCCACTCTGTGTCTGGTTTCCTGTTTCTCAGGTTCAGATTCCTTTTGTGCAGCTACAGTTCCTATTTTTACCTTGTACAGTTTGCAGCTGAACTTGTCATTAACAGTGAAAGCATCATCCTCAGCTACATCTTTACCCATAGGTTCCTTTTTAAGGACATTTCTTCCCTTAACTAAAGCCAATGATTGCAGGCATCTCTTAAGATCCGAAGCAGGGATCTCAGTTGCTTGCTCAATCTCCTTGTAGTTAAGTCTGTCGGCTTTATTAAACAGCATGAGAACACACATTTGGTAGGTAGAGACATTTAACTCATGCTTCTGACCCTTACCAAAGATTGCTTTTAAGTCTGCCGTGCCCATGTTAGTTTGCCAGGACAATCTCCTGCCAGTATGGGTGCCAAGGTAAAATGATCGAAACTTTTCACATAGCACAGACATTTCTGCTGGCAGGTTGCACGTAACACTAGACTGAGTCGGCCAGGACCCTGTGGTAAGAACCTGAACAGTAAGAGTAGGGCCATCACTTAGTTCAGGGTGGCAGCCATAAAATCCCTGCATAGTGTCCTGAGAGGTTTTCATGTCTGTAAACATTCCCTCTAATTTAGATGTAAACTGGTAACCACATTCTGTCTTGAGCTTAACTATGAGACTTCTTTCTGCATCATCGGAAACTGTTTTTCCAGACAAAAGCCGCTTTGCCAGGTGCTGTTTGTAATACTTCTCAAACACATCTTTTTCTTGCAGGTATCTGAAGAGCATCATCACCTTGTCAAGTGTAACCTCTACATCATCCTCACTAACCCCTTTTAGACCTTTCCGGAGTTTATCATCTACATATAGTGAAATAAACTCTGGAGAACGAGGGTTCAAGTTGATGAAATATTCAAATGAGGAATTCAAAGCATTCTGGAAGGACTTGTCATTGTTAAATGCTAAGTTTATGATCTTGTCATATTTATCTTTCTCATCTAAGAGCCTCTGCACATATTCGACTGGATCCTTCAATCTTTCAGGATCATTAACAAGCTGTTTACCAGACTCTCGCATATGTGAAGTCATCACTTCACGTATTTTCAAAAGACCATCAGTGACACGACGGAACAAATTATACATTCTACTCAAATCTTCGTATTTATCATCACAAAGCATGTGCACTAAGCCAGAATTTTCCATATGGATTAATCTTAGCATGTGATTTTCAATCATCTCCTTCTCCACCACATTTGTAATCTTTTTTTCTGTCCTGGAATCCAAGTAATGACTCACTCTTTCCGTTTCCTCATTCAGACACCTCTCAGCTTTTTTTAGATAATCACCACAATCACAACACTCCATAAATTTCTGGGATTCTACCCGGTAAAACTCAGCTGAAACTTGAAGAAAATGAGTCTCAAATTCTAGCCCATAAACAGCAGGGCCTAAATCCATTAGCATTTTTGTTATATTTCTCATAATACCTCTGTCAATAACTTCACCAGTGCGTTCACTGTGTACTAATTCCAGAAGCATATTCAATAGCCGATTCCTGATTTGGCTGGAATAAATGACATTTTCTTTCCACAGGTTCAGCCCAAGTTCATGAACAGGAGTCCTCTGGGTACTTGGGATGTAGGTCCTATCCATGTACATCAGTATGTCTCTAATCATTTGTAACGCCTTGTTATGATCATTCCATTTCCTATTCAGCTCTTCCAGAAAAGAACCTCCTTGAGCAGCTTCCACAGATTGAGCTATATCTTTGAGATGTCCTGTCATGGTTGCAACCAATCCTGAGTACAGCTTCTCACCAAATTTGTGAAGCACCATATTGTATGCATTTCTAAAAACACCCATAAAAAGAAGGAAGAAAATTAGAATCATGCATGTTCCCACATGAAAGTATAATAAGCATAAGATCCTCAAATGTGTACATGTCTAGATGAAAAATTCCCAAACCAAATTCATACTACTACATGCCAAAAAAATTATTAGTTCAGTGTCATCAAAGATGAGCAATCACACAGAGATAGTAAAGGAAGCTTAGCTATAAATTTTGTGACAATATATTATAGATTAAAGAATATTAATCTGAAATCTCCCCACATCAGCATCCATATCTTTTATTTAAAAATCCCCTTGAATCTTGACCAAGCCTTGTTACATTGGTGGGATCAACCACAGTGATCTGTTGACACAATCGTAATTTGATAGATTCATCTAGTTTTTTTTAGCAGAAGGACAAGGTTTGAATGGAGAAATCTAGATGAAAATACCACTGATCAATGCAATTAGAAGAAACTAAGAATACAGGCAAAGTAAAATTTGAGAGCAGCATTTTCTCTCCTAACAGATTCTGACTGACTAACTACTTGCCTAACTAATTTCTAACTTTATTTATTGGAGTTAGCTACTTCTTCAACTAGTCCCAATCCCTAGCCTTACTTCCTCGCTAACATACACTTTTTTTACTATTATATGCCCATAAAAACTCCCCCAGCCCCCCAAAAACTTTCATCCTGTCCTCAAGTGGAAAAGATGGAAAAGTCATCCCCAGAGTGTCTACAGTTCTCCATGAATTCTCTTGGTCAGCTATGTAAGCCCATTTAGCCAAAACCTCTTCTCAGTCTTGCCTGTCGCAATGCAGAGCAAGGAAGGATATCTTTAAGCTGGGTTGGAGTTCCGAACTTTCAGGGAGGCAGCTGGGAGCTACTGGGGCTGATGTTGGCACAAATGGCCTTCAGTTGGCTGACATGGAACACAGGGTGGATCTTGCAATTTTCAGGCAGGGAGAACCTACAAGGCACTAATCCCATTCCATCCACATGAAATGGAAATGGATCATAAAATATGTGACTGAATTTCTAATTTCTGTGTTTAGCCAGTAATCTCCATTCATATGGCCCAGGCTTCAAATATACCCAATCAGCTTCCTCCAATTGTATAACCCTTCAATGCTTGTCTACTTGTTTCCTCATCTGCTCGTGGGTCATAACCAAATTACTTTGCAACTGATCCAAAATTATGTCCCTATTCTCTATTAAAGGCTTAAAGCATTCAGTACCAAAGATGGAAAAGTTGGCACTGCATGATAGGGGGGCTCTCTTCTATATCATACCTTGAATGGTGGCGTTGCAACCAAAACATTGAAGTTGGTGTTGAACCACATCTCAGCCCATCCCAGACAGCCAAACTTATTTTCATTACACGCCTTCTTATTTGGATAATTGAGTTCAAAACTAGCCAAGGAAAAATTGTCTCTATCGGAAACAATAGATGCAGGATATCGTGGAGTCTTCTTACTACCTCACTTATGAACATTTCTATGAGCTCCTTGGCAGTGAAAAGATGGCCAAAAACCAATAAATAGGCATATGTGGACAATTTGTCATAACTGCCACGACAGTGTCCTTGTGTAGTACCCCAATGAAATCCATGGAGATGCTATCCCAAACCCAAACCTGTGTAAAATTGGTAGGGTGCTGGAGCAACCTTGATTTGGATAGTGTTTCATATTTGCTTCGCTGACAAATTCTACACTAAGCAATGAACTTTCTAATAGCCTACTTCATACCTTCCCAATAAAAAACAAGATAAATTACTTTGTAAGCTTTTAAGAATCCAGAATAGCTTCCTGAAACTCAAGAAATAAAAGGGGATGTTGGAATCAAGCTTTCCTTGTAGAACAGGATACCTTTTTGCTACACTACTACCGTCTGAATCAAATGTCTATCATCATAGACTCAATGAAAAGCAAAGCTAGCAAACCAAGAAAATAATAGAATTGGCTTTCTCACTCTACCTTCAACAATCTAAACACCTCAAAATCCCACAAGCAGTTTGCACATTCCTAATCACAACAGGAACCTCAAACCTTATTCAGATCAAGACAAGACAACACATCAATTAATAGTGCATAAACAAACACATGCTTAATGGGAAATAACGTTATCTTTGATAAAAGCAAAGATTAATGTTAATAAAAAATATAAAAAAATAAAAAAAAAAAGTGGAGGAGGAACCTGTAAAGCTCTTCGAAACTGAGACCACTAGCGTTGTGGTTGTAAATCTCGTGAATCGCATGTTCAAGAATCTTCCATGTCTTGTCGGCGTATTTGGGATCCATCACCACGCGGTGCTTAAACGCCTCTATCTGAAAATTCCTCTTCTTCTGGTTACTCATTTTCCCCTTCTAATCCCAATCCCAATACCCACAACCCAAAATCGAAGCTTTCTTCGAACCCAGATTCCAAAAACCCCCTCAGGTTAAAGAAAAGCGCAAGATACGTGAGGGTGCCGCAGAGATTGAAGGGTTACGAATCGTTCGTTCTTCCAACCCAGATTCCAAATACGTCTCAGGTTAAAGAAAAACAAAATTCATCTTTTATTTTATTTTATTTTTCTTATTTCTCTAAGCTTTAAAATATAGGAAGGTCTTTTTATAAGTGCTTAGACTTTGGTTAGATTTGAATCAATGGTAGAAAAAGAAATGAAATGAATAAAAATATATTATAATTTTTATTTTTTATATTATTCTTAATAAGTTAATTATTTAGTCAATCAAATATATTTAATTAATTTTAAATAAAGTTAAATTTGTGAAGCCTTTAATTTCATTCTAATCATCTATCATCTTCTATCCTTATCTATCATCTATATGAGTGATGTCAACCAGTCTAACTTCTTTTTTTCTCACAAAAATGTTGACGATTGATCGCGTGATAACCTGTCAAGGATTGATTGTGTGATAACCTAAGTCGAGAATTGGTTACGTGATGACATGAATCATAGTAAGAGTAATGGCGATGACGGGAGGACTCAAACCTTTGGTATCGTTCCCTACCCTTATGATGGAGGTGAAATGACGTCACCTTCAATAATAACCGGTGATAACTTAATCAAGCCTGTGAGTTCCTTCCAGCTTGAGTTCAAGTTAACATGCACACTTTCATGAAAGATTCTAGGGTACATTAACCCGAGTCAAGATGCATTTATGCTTGGAGTGTTGGAAATAATAGTGGATTGATATTAATCAATTATATTTTATCATTATGTGGCAATTTAAGATATGAGGATAATCATATCTTATAACATCTTTATGATTGTTTGAATGAGATTATAGTAAGATTGACTCTATGATGAGTTGAGTCAATCATAAAAAACTCATTTGAGGGGTTTCAGCCTATCCTGGAGGATTATAAATTTGTCATCCCATTAAGCAAATTACAACTACAATACACATTCTCTAGAATAATCCTCTAGAAAGTAGGTAGCAAAACCCTCAAGAGTTCTTATTGAACTTATATATCTACAATAGTCATTCATTGGGTTTTTGTTCTTGAAGATCAAGAACTTCAATTCAATATATCTGAGATACACATATTCTCTTTCTTCTATCTTTTTATATTTAATTCTCTATACATACTATAATCTTGTATCTATTGATTTAAGGTTTCCTTTTATTTCCATCATGGAGGCCTTTTTACCCTAGTTCTTTCAAGCTAAATTGTGATGTTGTTGTACTCCAATCCCACCAAAAGGCAACTATTTGAGGCATGTTTTGTGATTATAAGGGTAAGTTTGTCTTTGATTTCTTTGATACTATGTTGTCAAGGCTAAACTTTTAGCCATTCTACAAGCATTAATAATCGTATACTAACATAAGTTTCAAATTTTGGTCTTGAATCAGATTCTATCATCGCGATTTAGGTACTAGGGGATGATTGTGCGTTGTTTAATTTTGTCCCATCTGAATTGAATATGTTAGCAAATAGTTTTTGCAAGACTGCACACTCCTAGAGAAGTCACTATTTTTTACTATTTCAAATTTATTGTCAGCTGTGTACTTGAGAAACTTGCATGACAAAATTCTTAATACTATAATATAATTTTCCTTTTTGAGCTATTGTACATTCAGTTAAAAAAAGCTATAACTCTATAAAAATATATAAAGAGAATTATCATATATTTAATGTACACATTTTCCTTGTTTTTAATGCATGGTATAATGAATAACTATATTCAATTTGTTATCATATTTAATATTTTCGTATTTAAAAACTAAAAAACTCATTTGATCAGTGTTTTTTAACGCCTCATTCGGGATAGTTTTTGGTTTCTAATTTTGAAATCAATAAGAACAAAAACTAATTTTGGCTTTAAGTTTTCAAAATTTAAAAAATAACATTGTTTTTGTTTTCAAATTTAAAACATTGCTTTCAAATCTTAACCAAAACATTAGTTGGAGGTAGCGGTCAAGACAGTTGTTGAAGGTGACGGTTGTTGATTGGCGATTGAAGGTGGTGGTTGGTGAACAACGATCGAAGGTGATGACTAGTGAATGGTGGTCGGAGGTAGCGGTCGGTGACGGTGATAAGAGGTGGTGGTCGGTGATTGTCAGTCAAAGGTGACGGTCAGTGATCGCCGGTTCGGAGGTGGTGGTTGGTGACTGCCAGTCAGAGGTGGTGGTCGTTGACTGTCGGTTGGATGTGGCGGCCGGTAACGTCGATCGTAGGTGACGACCAATGACTACTGATCGGAGGTGGGGGTTGGTGTCGATCAGAAGTGACAGTTGGTGACCGTCGAATGGAGGTAGTGGTCGGTGACCGTCGAATGGAGGTGGTGGTCAGTGATTTGTTGGTCAGAGGTGGTGATGGTGACTTCTAGTCAGAGGTGACAGCCGATGATCGCCGATGGTAGCTAGTGACGTCAAGTAATGAACTTAAATAAAAACAGAAATCTGAAAACCAAATTTTATTGTTTAAAATGAGTGAAAATTATTTCAAAAATGAGTAAAAAACCAAAACAAAACCCTTTTTTGTCTAACATAGTTCTGTTTTCAAAATATATTTCAAAACAAAAAATTAGAAACTCAAAATCACCCTGAACAGATAGTTTTGGTTTTTTAAAAAACAAGAACTACAAGTGCTTTTTAGTTATCGATTTTTGTTTTGAAAACTCAAAATATAAGAGAATATGTTGTTTTTTATTTTTCATTAAGACATTTTCATAAATATAAACATTTGTTTTTCATTTTTACATCTTCAAAACAGTTTTTAAATAATATTTACCAAACAAGTTTTTTTTCTCTTCTTTAAAAAAAATAATTTTTAAAAACTAAAAATAAAATCAAACCAATCAATTCTTTAGTATCTCTATATAATTATATACTTCTTTTTTTTTCTACTTACAAATGAATAGCTTCACAATTCCCGTAAAGATGGTAAGGGAATATATTTGACTATTTATTGATAAAATGGTAAGGGAATATATTGTTAAATTTATTCAAATACATGAATTTTATATTGATCAATATAAATCAATTTTACATAGTTTTTACTCAACTAACGTTTGACTGTCATCCATAAACGTGTTGAAAGCTTAGGCTCTCTTTTCGGGTGAATTTTAGTTTTCAATTTTAAAATTTATAAAAATAAAAGTTAGTTTTGTTTTTTAAGTTTTAAAATTTTTAAAAATAACATTATTTTTATTTTCAAATTTAAAATATTGTTTTTCAAATCTTAACTACATTAATTTATTTATTTTTAGATCAATTGTGGATGATTAGCAATCAGAAGTAAATGTAAGAGGTGACAATTGGCAACTGCTATCAAATGTAGTGCTTAGTGATGACCATCCATAAGCACCTTAATTATTTATGTTGCGCATATTTCTATTTTAAAAAATTATAAAACTAAAAGTAAAAAATTTGAAACCATCTATAAGCACCTTAATTATTTATGTTGTGCAAGAATTTGTTGTGTGGTCTAGTTGATACAAAAAGTGTTCGCCATTTATTCTTAAATGCACTTAGACCCTGTTTAGGGTGATTTTCTGCTTTTAGTTTTGAAATTTTTAAAAACCAAACCCCATTGTACCTTTCATGGTCAAAGCAAGGACAAAAAACTTATAGTCTAACGTTGACGGCAACGAATGATGGAAGATCTGAACAGGGGTGGCAATAAATTGCGAGGCGATGGTGAATGGTGCGATGGTGAATGATGCAAATCACTTTGTCTTGTGTGGTGGTTGGTGCCGAATTAGTGGTGACTCGTGGTGGTCGTCATTGAACAAAGGTGAACAAGAGAGAAATAGCAACAATAGAGTCTTGATCGAGAGTTGAGAGTGAATGACGAGAAACAAAAAACGAAAAACGAAAAACTATGCTTTTATGTTTTCAAAAACTATAAAAAATATTTTAAAAATATATATAAAAACCAACTCAATTCTAGTTTACTCGAATAAGTTTTAATTTTAAAAATACATTTGAAAACAAAAAATTCAAAAGTGACAACCATCCTGAATGGGACCTTATACTTCTCAACTATGGTGATAATTCTCAAAGTTGATAGAAGTTTCCTGCAGCATTCAAGTTGCTAAAATAGCTACCTTACATTAATATCATACATTCAAAAGAAGGCAACAATAAACTCATTTTATTCACCATAATGTCATAATATTTTCAGAATTTCCTTCCTATATTCTTTTCATGACTTGATTTTTTATTTTTGTTTGCTGAAATATTGCTCTTCAGAATAGGAACATTCATGAATCATTAAGATGGACATGCTATTTTATTGGTTTTGTTTCCAATCAGTTTGAAAAACCATAATATTCATGTTTGTTTTGATCTTACACAGCGCAAGATAGGTTATTTCTCATGGTAAGAAAGAAACAATAAGTGTAAGAATGCTTCATAAGTGAAAAATAAATTTTGTTTCTTCTTTTTAATTTTTTTAGAGTTTAATTAGTACGTATTAATATTAAATCATAATTTTTATTTATTAAATAAGTTTATTAACTTTATTTATTAATATTTTAAAATTCATATAAATTGAGAGTTATAATTAAATTTTTTTATACTGTAATTAAACATTTTTATTTTATTAGCAATTGACACAATTATTGACATAAAATTTTGAATTTAAAATTTTAATACTCTAAAAATACTTTTGTGATGTCTAATTTTTTTTATTATTACATAAAATTTTATATTGGTTTAATTAGACAAATAATAAAAATAAAAATTTAGAAATATAAAATGAGATGCTTATAGAACAATATAAAATGAAATTAAAAAAATTAAGTAGAACTTTTTAACAGAAGAATTGTATTATTTGTTAGGATATGATCTTATCTCTTGATTTTTTGTTAATAACATAATCAATTTATTGATTAATATTACGATTAATTGAATCAAAACTCATTTGTTAATAACATAATCAAAACTAATTATTCATTTTTAAATTTTATTTATATCCAATCACTTATATATCTTTCTTATAAATTTATGTATACTTTTTAATTATTTTTAAGTCTTATTATTAAGAAAATAAACTATTTATAACAAGAAGAAATTGAAAAACCTTTTTAAGCAGGAAAGGAATTTGAGTTAATTTCATAAAAATCATAAACTATATTTTATTTCCTAAAATTATTAATTTTCAAATTATATATTTTAATGTAAATAAACTCTCTTAAGTTTATGTTAAGTTCAAATTATTTAAAGTACAATTTTAATTATAAGCAACAAAGTTAAAATCTCGCTAATTAAACTCAATTTATATATATATATATATATATATATATATATATATTAACTCTTTGTAGTAAAGTTTTCTAAAAAAATTGTAACTTTTTAGTATTATATGGTGTCAAGATAAGATTAAATAAAGTGATTTTTATAATGGATGAACTTTTTTTCTTTTCTTCCTTACCCAAGATCGTAAGAGCATGGTTACTATTCTCAAAAAATAATTCCAAATTATTAATTGAGGGAATTTTTTTATTCTTTGGTGGTTAAAGGTATTGGTATTTTTCTTCTCTTTTTTAATTGTCAAAGAAATATGAAGGCGAGGGTATAGATTGTGAATTTTTTTTTTAGGTTAAAAACTTTTGCAAATATTTTTTTAACTTACAAAATTAAATAAAAAAAAATGAGTGTTACATAAGCCGTTGAACTGACACGTGTGAAAGAGAAAGATTGTTAGTACAACAGTTAACTACCGATTATGCAGTTGCCTAATGTCATTAGTAACTAAGGGACTTACATCTAAACGATGAAAAAATTCAAGGGCTTGAATGCATATAAAAATATTTCAAAGGATTTGGATGTCTCTAAAAATTTATTAAGAACCTAGATTTCACTGCTTGAATCTTTTAGGATCAAAATAATGTTTCACTCTTAAAAAAATTAAATCAAAATAAAAACGAGTGTCATATAAGCAATTGGACTGACACATATAAAAGAGGGATTGTCAGCATAACAACTAATTACTGATTATGCAGCCACTTAACATCGTTAGTAACAAAGAGATCTACGCGTAAACGACAAAACAATTCAAGAACCTAGATTCCTCTAAAAATCTTTTAAAAACTTAAATATCACAACTTCAATCTTTCTAGGAGCAAAATGTTGTTTCCTTTTAAAAAAACCTTTCCTTTTTTAGGTCAAACATGTTCCTAACACTTTCATAAAACTTGTTTAAGACAATATGAAGTGTGATCTCTCAATAATTGTGAGTAATCTAAATCTAGCCATGTTCTATAACTCTTGATTTGACATTGGGATCTATAGGGTTCTTTCTTCTTCATTGTCGTAAGACCAACAATGTTTTAATTATTAGAAAATGTTAAAATTATTGCAAAGTGTTCTCTTCTAGGCTTTTTTTTTTGTGTCATTTTGCTAGTAATGCTTATTACAACTTAATAGAGAAAAATGAGTTTGATCAACAAACTATGTTAGAGATGATGCATTATCGCCAAAAAATTATTAAACTACCATTTTTTTCCAAACATGTAGATATTGACACTTCAATTCTTAAAGGATGTTTGGATAGAGCATTTTAACAATTTAAGGAATTTAAAGTTCATGATATTTGAATTACTTATATTTGAATTTCCTTCATTATTTAGATTTTTTTAATAGAGAAATGTAAATTCCTTGTATTTTAATTTCCTTGTTTGGATAGAGAAATTCAAATTCTTGGTATTTCAGTTTCCTTGTGTTTTCTTTCAGCACAATGCTCACAATGTTGTGCGTTGATCCATAGTCGTGTGGTGTGTGTCCTCTACAAAGAAGCTTCTTGTTTTTCTTTTGTGCGTAAATCGTAGAATTGTGGGTCTTCCCGTAGTTTGAAGAGAAAGGGAGGGGGGAGAGAGATAGAGATAGAAAGATGTGGCTTGCGTCATGCACAATGGTTAGAGAGAAAGGGAGGGAAGGAGGGAGAGATGTGTCATACGTCATGCACAAAGGTTAGAGAGAGGGAGGGGGAAAAAGGGATATGTGGTTTGCATCATGCACAAAGGTTAGAGAAAGAGGGCGGAGGGAAGGAAGGAGGGAGAGAAAGAGAGGGAGGGGGAGATAGACAATGTAAGGACATGTTTATTTTATAGGTTATAAATTCAAAGAATAAATAGTGAAGTAAATTAAATTTAAGTTTTAACTTAAATTACTAATTGATTTGAGATTGATGGATTTATTAGTTGTGTTGAGACTATGTGGTTGTATTCGGTTAATAGTAGAAAAATGGGGAAACGGGAAGAGGTTGCATTTAGTTGAGTTTTGGGAAGTTTTCGAAAAGCCTGTTGTTTGGGAGGAGGTTGCATTTAGCAAACTAATTTTACTAAATATACTCCTGATGATATATATATATATATATATATATATATATATATATATATATATATATATATATATATATATTAAGAACCCTCTTTCTCCACCAAAATTTTCTTCTTCATCGTTTTTTCTCTCTTGGTCGTGGGAAGTTTACCTTGCATGGTTAGCTTGTGATTGTGGATTTGGACGTAATCTTTTTCATGGCTCCAATTGTTGAGTGACTGTTATTATAGGCAAGTTTGATCTTGAATCAAAAAACCTTTTTTTGATCTTGAATAAAAAAACCTTTTTTTGATATTTTCAATCCTGTTGTTTTTGTTAAAATGGAATCTCTTAGAATCTTAATTTCTTGGATGTCTATTTGATTTGGAGTTGTTGATAAGATCAAAGTGTTTTCTTTGGTAGGATTTCTCCAGAATTATTGATTCAGCTCAATCAGGAAAAAATAGGTAAATGAAGCTCTTTTATTGATTTTTGTCAATGGATTGGTGATTAGGTAGTTGAAAGGTATTTGAGATAACAAGTATTTGACTATGTTTTGAGTTATTTATGATAACATGTATTTTAATTGTATTTTGAGCTGTTTAAGATAACATGTATTTGATTTTGATTTGAGTCAATTGAGTTAGCATATTTATTTATTGTGATGTGAGCTAATTGAATTAGCATATTTGTTGAATATGATATGAGCTAATTGAGTTAGCATATTTATTGATTGTGATTTGAGCTATTTGAGATAGCGTATATTTGGATTTCATAGTTGAGCTATTTTGGATAACGTTCATCTTAATTGTATTATTGATTCATGTGTAATAACATATATTTTGATGCATGAATGAGCTATTTGAGATAACGTGTATGTCAGTTATAAATGTGTAGTGATGATGTGTTGTATTAAATGCATGATGATGTGTTGAGTTGATGTATGCCTTGAGTAACATGTGAAAATTTTGTAATGTGTTAATGATGAGTTGTTGGAATTGTGTTTGTGGATGATTGGAGATTATAATTCATTAATAAAGAGTATTAATGAAAATTTTTATGAACTATATTACGAGGAGGTAACAAAGCTCTTCAGGTGATGAGTTGAATTAAGGATGTGGATAGATTTAAGTGATCTGGTGCTATGACCCTGTTTTGACTAATGATGTAGTGTTAGGGCTCTGTGTCTAGCAATGATACGTTGGTGTTAAGATCATGTTCGGGCGATGATACATTGGTGTTAGGGCTCTGTGTTGGGCGATGATACACCACAAGATATACTCGGATAACAATGTGATGCAATGTTAGGATCTTGTTTCGAGTGATGATACACTAGGCATTAGTTGGTTATTCAGTGAGTATGCTTAGACTTCAACTGGTTATCAGATGTTGTGAAATAGATACTAGATACTAGTGTGGGGAATGTCAGATGAGTTGTTACCTTGGTATCCAAATTCAATGTAGTGAGTCTTTCCAGAAAGCGTCAATTGAATGTTATTAGTGCTTATGTTCATGTGAAACATAAGTATAATTGGTTGGTTGTTAGTGCTTATGTTCAGGTGGAGCATAAGTGTGATTGATTGGTTGTGCTTGCTTATGTTCAGGTGAAACATAAAGGTGATTGATTAGTTAAGTTATCATTATCGTGATTAAGATTGGTTATCAATGTAATTATATATCATGTTGAGTTTACCCTTGCAATTTGTATCCTTGTTTTTGCATGATTGTGATGATCGTGCTTTGCACGAAGTAGATAATAACGATGATGATGAGAGGCTGAATGTAACAGAGTAGAGGATGTCAGACAGTGCTTGAGAGACTAGTGATATTATTTTGTTGTTATATGTGTACATAAGAAAATTATGTATCATAGTATGTATTTGTATATAAGTTAGACTTGTAAGGAGGTTAAGTGTATGAATTAATTGGAGTTAGCTATGTCATGTTATATATCCACTTTGCATGAGTTATATTTTGAGAGTGAGTAGATCTGTAGGATTCTGTGTAAATAATATGTTATGAACTTGGTTACCAATGTTAGAGTGATGTGTAAAATTTATTATGAGTATTTGAGTGTTTATCTGGGAAGTTGAAATGAAAATTTATTTTGAAAAGTGAAATAGATAGTTCAGCATTTATAGTATAATTAGTATAAATAAATTTGGTATGTTACGAAAAGAGGGATAGAGGTTTAGGGTTTAGAGATATAGAGAGAGTGTGTGAGAAGGAGAGAGGGGGAGAAAGAACTAATCAAATCCTTACTCTTCATCCTAACTAATCACTTTCTTACAATCTGATGATTAGAATTAGTTACTTATTACAACAATTAGTATTCAATAAATTGAGTGGTGAAGTCTAATACAAGGTTTTATATAAATAGTTTAAAACGAGAAGCTTCTTTTGGTTCAAATAAGAGCCAAAATAGGTAGTATAAAAACTTGAAGTAATAAAATGAGAAAAAATATTTTTATATTGGTTCGCTCCAAACTGAGCTATGTCTAGTTTTCTTCTAAGCACTTTTTGGAATGTTCCACTATTTCGACAAGAATATATAAGTACTTTTACTATCAGTTTTGGCTTACAACGAGTATTCTGTTCCACTTCTGGTTTACCCTTATGCTTCCTTGAGTTTAAACTCAAATACTATTTGACACAAGTCACTCATAGCTTTGAATCGAATATTCTTTGAACAAATAGCCGCTCATGTCTAAGTACAATAATAATGAAAGGATGAGTTACAATTATAACTCTCACAGAAAGGATAAAAAGGTTCCACTAACTCTTCCAACTTCATTAAGTGAGGGATATGAAATTTTCACTCAATCAGAAGGTTCCTTTCATTAAAGCTTTTGATCACTCAAGATGAGTGAATGTACCAGAGAATATAGTAAAGAATGAAGAATATAAATTGAGCTATGTGTAGTTCTTTTCTAAGCCCCTCTTGGAATGTTTCACTATTTCAACATAAATATACAAGTATATTTACTGCTACTTTTGGCTTACAGCAAGTATTTTATACCACTCTTGGTTTACCCTTAAACTACCCTAAGTTTAAACCTGGATACTATTTGACATTAAGTATCTCCTGACTTTCGATAGAATATTCTTTGAACAAATAGCCATTCATGGCTAAGTACAATAATAATGAAAGGATGTATTACAATTATTGATATTTTTAAATTGTATTGAGATTTGGATGAGTTTGTTTGTTCTCTGTGAATGAGTTGAGGAATAAGAAATTATCTCTTATATGTATTGAAATGTGTTAATGCTATATCATATATTTGATTTTGAAGATTATAATGAAATGCTGAATGTTGACTATTACAGTGAGGTAACTCAACCTTATTTGAAATGTATGATGTGTATTGAGTTAAAGATACAATTAACATTTTTGTGATATTGGTACCAGAATCGATGAGGGTACCTAAGGGATATGCTCATATAACAGTTAAGTGTTAGAAATGGGTCAAATAAATGCTATACACCAGTTGAATGTATAAGATGAATATGCCTAGACTTTAGTTGTTGTCTGAAGGATTAGATAAATGTCTGACAACAAATGAGAGAAGTTAGATATGTTACCTTACTATCCGAACTTAATGTAATTTTCAAAAAGCTTCATGTCATACTAAATGTTGAAATGATTGTTTGTGTTCAAGGAGAACATAAGTATGTTTGACTGTTTTGTAATTATATTGAATTAATGTTGATGCTTTAATTGTAACATACATATATTTATGCTTGTTTTAGTGTACCTTTACTTGTGTATGTATATGTATGAGTGTGATGATCGTGTTTAAAACAAGAAGAGATGACAATGTTGATGTAGAGCGTCAAGATACTCAGAAATAAAGAAAATTTAGGCTGATTTAGAAGTGTATTTTGTTTGCTTTTGGGGTCTTATGGCCTTTTGTGTACATATGTATATAGTTAAAATCACCATAGGAATTGCTATTTAAATATGCAAATGTATATAGTTTTCAAAAAATGCTTCATGAGGCATAGAATCAAATTCATGCCTTGTTTTACTTTCTGCTTAACTTGTCTATAACTTTAACACATAATGCTTATTTTCATGGGAAGAAATGAAAATGTATTTTCCTTATTCTTATGAAATCAGAGCTAAGGTGTTGGAGCTTATAATGGTCGCTAAATGCGCTGTGTCAACAATTTCAAACAGGTCAGTGATGGAATTGTCCAAGATACACTTTTAGGATGCACAAAAATCACCCACACTTTCATTACAAAGGTAATAATAAGCGATTTTTTTTATTATGTAGTTTAGTTAAGCTTCATGGTTATTGTATAGGTTATTTAGGTGTCTAATAAAACCTTTTTCATTTTCCTTTTAACGAGGATGTTTTTATGAACATATTGATGTAGTAGGAAGATTTTGATGAGAAAGTTCCAACTCCTCTAATATTGAAGCTAGAACCATTGTGGACAGGGAAACAAGTTTTCAAACTCATTATTCCTAGACAAATAAATCTAATTAGGTTTTTAGCTTGACACTATCACTATGAAAAAAGATTCATAGGCCTAGGGGATATCGTGGTTAGAATTGAAAAAGGGGAACTACTTATTGGAACACAGTACAAAAAGTCACTTAGAGTTTGTTGAAAGAATGAAGTTTGACCTGAGTTATATATCTCATTATTAATGGAACTACTTACCAAACCTTATTTTTCTAGTTTTCTAGTTTGGTTGGAATGACCTTTAATGTCAAAACCAAATAAAATTGTACCTTCTAGCTATCTATTAAGTTTCTATTTTTCAACTAGTTTGTCTAATAGTCTTAATATGTTAAAAATGAAATTAATGCAATAATAAGATTTTTCTAAATTTGAGAAAAGTAAGCTTCTAAGGTGGTAATCCAAAGATATTAGAACTAGAAGTGGTTGCTTAAAGATATTTTTAGCTTGTAGGACTTGATTTGTTTGATTTTGTTTTTAATTTTTTAAAAGAGTTTTTAACAATAGTTTTCAAAAACTGTTTTTGGAAAGAATAGAAAAGAAAAAACTTATTAGGTAAATATTATTTGAAATCTGTTTTGAAGATGTAAAAATGAAAAAAAATTGTTCATATTTATTAAAATTTCATTAATGAAAAGCCAAAAACAACATATTCTGATTGTATTTTGAGTTTTCAAAACAAAAATAGAAAACTGAAAAACAAAACTACTTTCAGCTGTTTTTATTTGTTAGTTTTTAAAAACTAAAAAAACAGAACTATTTTGAAAAACTGTTTTCAGAAAACACTACCCAAACGAGTTTTTTAGTTTTTAAATATTGAAATACTGAAAATAGTTTTATAACTGTTGTTAAATAAATACTAAATTTTGTATTTTTTAACATATACACTTTGGTAGGTTTTGATAACTATTTTAAAGTGCTTAAAGATATTATGTTTGAAGAAAAAAATTGTACTAAAGCATTATAATTGATGCACCGAAGTGTTTTATAATTCTAATATCTGTATTAGAAATGTTTAAATCATTGTCTAAAATACTTTAAAAACAAATTTGTCCAACAATAGAGTCGTCAAGTAACAAATTTGTCCAAAAAGTAAATAAAAAAGAATTTAATTGGTATATACTGTCAATATAAAATATTTTTTACATTGACATTCAATCATGACTTTTCATTCATGTGACTTTCAAAGTAGTAATGATTAAACTCAATAAAAAGATTTTTTACTATGAATGAAGGATTGTGACTGAATAACAGTGTATGTATACCAATTAAACTCAATAAAGAACAGTGGGAGAAATTAGATTGAGCAAAATTTTAATTAGAGACCAAAATAAAAAATATTCCAAATTTGAGAAGTTAAAGCATTGGCTTAATTAAGTTTTTTGTTGCTAAAGTTTTACCAAAAATTACTTTCGATTCTTGAAATTCAAACATTTTTTATTTTCTGAAATTAAATTATTTTTTGTATTAATATTGTTTGTTTATAAATTAGGTATAATTAACTAAATTATTTGTGAAATTAAATATTAATGATATTAAGTTTTGTAAGAATTTTTTTAAAATAGTTTTGAATTTTAAAGATTAAAAGTGTTTTTTGTGAGAATTAAAAAAAAATTTAATTAAAACATATTTAAAATTATTAAAACATAAAATATAAATCGATATATGTTATTTTAGAAAAAAAAAAAAAATTGTAAAGAGTGTACTGCTTAGCAACAGACGCGCTGAAATCATTCAACTTGGAAACGGCAAAGTTCGAAAGGAAATGATTCGTAACCCTTCAAAACCAAACTTCAACAAAAACACACACCAGCGTCATCATCCTCTCTTCCTTTTTTGAATTTTTAATTTTGAACTTTGGCTTCAATCACTGCGGCACCCTCACGTATCTTGCGCTTTTCTTTAACCTGAGGGGGTTTTTGGAATCTGGGTTCGAAGAAAGCTTCGATTTTGGGTTGTGGGTATTGGGATTGGGATTAGAAGGGGAAAATGAGTAACCAGAAGAAGAGGAATTTTCAGATAGAGGCGTTTAAGCACCGCGTGGTGATGGATCCCAAATACGCCGACAAGACATGGAAGATTCTTGAACATGCGATTCACGAGATTTACAACCACAACGCTAGTGGTCTTAGTTTCGAAGAGCTTTACAGGTTCCTCCTCCACTTTTTTTTTTTTATTTTTTTATATTTTTTATTAACATTAATCTTTGCTTTTATCCGTTATTTCCCATTAAGCATGTGTTTGTTTATGCACTATTAATTGATGTGTTGTCTTGTCTTGATCTGAATAAGGTTTGAGGTTCCTGTTGTGATTAGGAATGTGCAAACTGCTTGTGGGATTTTGAGGTGTTTAGATTGTTGAAGGTAGAGTGAGAAAGCCAATTCTATTATTTTCTTGGTTTGCTAGCTTTGCTTTTCATTGAGTCTATGATGATAGACATTTGATTCAGACGGTAGTAGTGTAGCAAAAAGGTATCCTGTTCTACAAGGAAAGCTTGATTCCAACATCCCCTTTTATTTCTTGAGTTTCAGGAAGCTATTCTGGATTCTTAAAAGCTTACAAAGTAATTTATCTTGTTTTTTATTGGGAAGGTATGAAGTAGGCTATTAGAAAGTTCATTGCTTAGTGTAGAATTTGTCAGCGAAGCAAATATGAAACACTATCCAAATCAAGGTTGCTCCAGCACCCTACCAATTTTACACAGGTTTGGGTTTGGGATAGCATCTCCATGGATTTCATTGGGGTACTACACAAGGACACTGTCGTGGCAGTTATGACAGATTGTCCACATATGCCTATTTATTGGTTTTTGGCCATCTTTTCACTGCCAAGGAGCTCATAGAAATGTTCATAAGTGAGGTGCCAGAAAGATTTCTTATTAAGATTCATTAATCTATGATATATTGTTGACTAGTTTATAGCCAACCTTCCTTTACTATGTCTTTGTGATTACTCAGCTTTGATAGTACTGGACTAATAAAATTTTTGGCATGTAATATGAATTTGTTATGGGAATTTTTCTTCTAGATATGTACAAATTAAAGGATCTTACGATTATTTTACTTTTCACGTGGGAACATGCATGTTTCTAAATTCTTCCTTCTTTTTATGTGTGTATTTAGAAATGCATACAATATGGTGCTTCACAAATTTGGTGAGAAGCTCTACTCAGGGTTGGTTGCAACCATGACAGGACATCTCAAAGATATAGCTCAATCTGTTGAAGCTGCTCAAGGAGGTTCTTTTCTGGAAGAGCTGAACAGGAAATGGTATGATCATAATCAGGCGTTACAAATGATTAGAGACATACTGATGTACATGGATAGGACTTACATCCCAAGCACCCAGAGGACTCCTGTTCACGAACTTGGGCTGAATCTGTGGAAAGAAAATGTCATTTATTCCATCCAGATCAGGAATCGGCTATTGAATATGCTACTGGAATTAGTACACAGTGAACGTACTGGTGAAGTTATTGACAGATTCATTATGAGAAATATAACAAAAATGCTAATGGATTTAGGCCCTGCTGTTTATGGGCAAGAATTTGAGACTCACTTTCTTCAAGTTTCAGCTGAGTTTTACCGGGTAGAATCCCAGAAATTCATGGAGTGTTGTGATTGTGGTGATTATCTAAAAAAAGCTGAGAGATGTCTGAATGAGGAAACGGAAAGAGTGAGTCATTACTTGGATTCCAGGACAGAAAAAAAGATAACTAATGTGGTGGAGAAGGAGATGATTGAAAATCACATGCTAAGATTAATCCATATGGAAAATTCTGGCTTAGTGCACATGCTTTGTGATGATAAATATGAAGATTTGAGTAGAATGTATAATTTGTTCCGTCGTGTTACTGATGGTCTTTCGAAAATACGAGAAGTGATGACTTCACATATGCGAGACTCTGGTAAACAGCTTGTTACTGATCCTGAAAGATTGAAGGATCCAGTCGAATATGTGCAGAGGCTGTTAGATGAGAAAGATAAATATGACAAGATCATAAACTTAGCATTTAACAATGACAAGTCCTTCCAGAATGCTTTGAATTCCTCATTTGAATATTTTATCAACTTGAATCCTCGTTCTCCAGAGTTTATTTCACTATATGTAGATGATAAACTCCGGAAAGGTCTAAAAGGGGTTAGTGAGGATGATGTAGAGGTTACACTTGACAAGGTGATGATGCTTTTCAGATACCTGCAAGAAAAAGATGTGTTTGAGAAGTATTACAAACAGCACCTGGCAAAGCGGCTTTTGTCTGGAAAAACAGTTTCTGATGATGCAGAGAGAAGTCTCATTGTTAAGCTCAAGACAGAATGTGGTTACCAGTTTACATCTAAATTAGAGGGAATGTTTACAGACATGAAAACCTCGCAGGACACTATGCAGGGATTTTATGGCTGCCACCCTGAACTAAGTGATGGCCCTACGCTTACTGTCCAGGTTCTTACAACAGGGTCCTGGCCGACTCAGTCTAGTGTTACGTGCAACCTGCCAGCAGAAATGTCTGTGCTATGTGAAAAGTTTCGATCATTTTACCTTGGCACCCATACTGGCAGGAGATTGTCCTGGCAAACTAACATGGGCACGGCAGACTTAAAAGCAATCTTTGGTAAGGGTCAGAAGCATGAGTTAAATGTCTCTACCTACCAAATGTGTGTTCTCATGCTGTTTAATAAAGCCGACAGACTTAGCTACAAGGAGATTGAGCAAGCAACTGAGATTCCTGCTTCGGATCTAAAGAGATGCCTGCAATCATTGGCTTTAGTTAAGGGAAGAAATGTCCTTAAAAAGGAACCTATGGGTAAAGATGTAGCTGAGGATGATGCTTTCACTGTTAATGACAAGTTCAGCTGTAAACTGTACAAGGTAAAAATAGGAACTGTAGCTGCACAAAAGGAATCTGAACCTGAGAAACAGGAAACCAGACACAGAGTGGAGGAAGACCGTAAGCCCCAGATTGAAGCGGCTATAGTGAGGATCATGAAATCCAGAAAGCAACTTGATCATAACAATCTTATAGCTGAGGTCACAAAGCAGTTGCAATCGCGTTTCCTGGCAAATCCAACAGAGGTAAAGAAACGGATTGAGTCTCTCATTGAGCGGGACTTTTTGGAGAGGGATGGTAGTGACAGAAGATTGTACCGATATCTTGCCTAGAATCTGTGAACTTGTTTGTTTCTGTGATCACAATGTATCTTTAAGAACCAGGTGATTCCTTGAAAAGAAAAAAAAAAAAAGAACCAGGTGATAAATCCATTGATTTTATTGTACATTAATTTGTGTTCCAATTCTTAGTGATGTTTCATTTTTGTATCTGTATGACTGTATCTCCAAGCAAAATAGTGTCTTAGCCACCCACGTTTATGGGAGGCGAATGTTAGGAAGTCTTGTGTACTTTATCCTGATAACATTGTTGACAGCAGGGCGGTATCATTAAAATTCTTTTACTCAAAAGGGGTAGTTTTGATAAATAACCACCATGACATAGTGGATATTGTGTCAATGTCTGTCATGACGGAGCCATAAGCCTCAATGGCGTGTTTATATGGCCAGATTTTGGTCTTCTGCTATCCATCATCTATCATTGATAGCACTGGGTAAACTATAATTTTAGTACGGTTAGCTTTGGATGGATTTGGGTTCAAAATACTATCTATTGCAAACTGACTAATGAAAAAATATGAACCCATTACCGACCATATGCCTTTTTTGGATTTACTCAAATTTGGTTTAAATTGGGGGAGGGTAAGAGTAGGGTTTTTTGTTTTGTTCTCTTCTCTTCCTTTGAGACCTTGCCACTGTTTGGGAGTGGCATGATGATGAAGATTCATGAATAGATTGCCATGGCCACTACAAGTTGTTTTTTGTCAAACAATTTGCATCTCGCTACCTAGTGTTTGCTACTCCCCACAAGCATAGCTTCATAGCCTAAGCAATGTCCTAGATTGCAAGTGTTTTTTTTTTAAGAGAAATTTCAGCAACACACCTTTTTTATTAAACTTTATAGATTGATTGAAATTTATCGAAAATAAATTATGTGGGTTTCACTTGTTATTAAGTGACTATTTCTTAATTTTGTAGTTTTCAATACATTTCAACTAAGAGTGTTTGGTTTATCATTTTAGTTAGGTGGAATATGAAAAATTAGCTGAAATGATTTCAGCTTTGTTTGGATAACAAACATTTAGGAACTTTTTCAAGAGCTCCTAGTTTTTTCAAAAAAGCCAATTCAAGTAGTTTTTCAAAAGATCTCTAATTTTCAACTACTAACTAGTTTTATTTTTACATGTTTACTCTTCATTAATTAATACATTGTTTCTCACTAATTCTCTCTCATTATATTATATAACATTTCTCCTTCATTAATGTAGTTATACTAATTTATAATATAAATATATAATTGTAAAATTATAATTTAAATATGTAATTTAAAATTTATATATTTAATTATAAAAATTATAATTTAAATATTAATTATAGTAATTTATTATTTAAATATGTAATTACATAAATTGTAATTTAAATATGTAATTATAATTTAAATATGTCATTATAGAAATTTATAATTTAAATATTATAATTTATAATTTAAATATGTAATTAATTTATATTATTAAAATATGTTATAATTATTTTAAATACCTCGTTGATCTAATGATTAATAATGTTCTTATTTGTCATTTTATAACTTTCAGCTAGTTTTACCAAATACTTATAATTAACTTTTCAACATTCAACTAGCTTCTAGCTTTCAATTGGTTTATCAGCTTTTAACTAATTTTTTAGTTAATTTTATTAAACACACCTTAATAATAAAAAAATATGTTAGGAGAAGTGTGTAGAATATTGTGTTAGTAACACTTTTCTTTTTTCAATCCATGCCAAATAAGTATTGTGCCTTGTTTTGTTTATGTTTTCCTCTTCCCAAACTTATTTTCTTTAGTTCACTTTATTGTGCCTTGTTTTGTTTATGTTTTCCTCTTCCCAAACTTATTTTCTTTAGTTCACTTTATGAATATTTCGTGTAAACTACTATTGTTGTGTTTGGATAACTGTTGAAACCACATCCATAAGATTCCAATTTTTAAAGCATCCAACAGAGAAGTAACTCTAATACTATTGAAGAATATATTCATTCACATTAATTTCATTAGCTTTTCAAACACACACTATATCATGGAGAGATGCAATAAGGTTCCCAAGCATGTGTCAAGACATAACTTAAATTCATTAAAATGTTTGAATTCGATCCCTCCACTCATATGTATAGTTGCTCATTCCTAATTTATATAAGTTTAATTTCTATATACAGACATTGTAAAATAGTTTTATACTTATATATTAATTATAACTTTTTATTTATATGATTTTTTAAAGTATTAATGAATAAAGTTAACAAACAAAACTTGTCTTTCTCTTTGTATATTAGAAAGATTGATATAACATTAATTTAGTTTTTGAGAGATAGAGTGAGATTAATTTCCAAATAAGGGTATTGACAAATCTAAAATATACATCAATTTGATAATCAAACCAGTTTCATTATATTTGTAAACCGATTCAGACATATTCGAATCCGATCCAATTAAGTCCGACTCTAATTGGATCGATTCATAAAAGTATACTATACAAATTGATGATCCATGAACTGGTATGACTAATTTAATCTATGTTTTTTTTTAATTTTATATATATATATATATATATATATTTTGAATAGAGTGTAAAAAGTAATATAATAAAAATAAGTAAATAGTCTAACTAAATTCTTAAGTCTAATTCCCAATCTTTGCCACTCAAAATAATGATTTTTTCCCCTTACCATGTCACTCAAAATCCAAAGACCTAATTGTACAAACTCCCTCACTTGTCTCATTGCAGAAGTGCATTATCTAAAATTCAAGTGTAGAAGTATATTCTTCTTAGTTTGTAAATAATTTATATTTCCTAACATTTAGTTTCATTTAAAATATTATTTGCTGGTTGAAATAAGTTGGAAAAGGAATGCATAAAGTATTATAATTATAAAGATTATTAGTTATTAAATTTTACTATTTGTAGCCTTCTAAAATTTATATTTTATTTTTTATAAACTACTTTTACATATAGCTTTACTTTTTATGTTGTTTTGAAAAAAAAATGTTTAATGTTTTATTTATTAGTATTTTGTTTCTTTTATTTTATAAAAAATAAAATAAATAAAAAAACTTTATAATATGTGGTTCAACCTATTCTTAATCGAATTAAATCACTATTATTTTACAAATTCAATTAATTAAAATTCATCAAATTACATAATATTTTCTTCCAAATCCGATGAATCCAATCTGCTAACACTCCTATTTCTAAATAATGTCTTTCTTGATATTAAGTTCTCTTCATCATGTATTTCATGCATAGATGGATGATTTTGATGTGATCATAGACAAGAGAATGAGAGTGCCTATCTTTGAATAGTCAGTGATGTAAATAAATACTTAAATGCCTACTTTAAGAATCATGTTATATCATAACAAGAATCTTGCTATTGCAGTAACGTTAAATTACTATTATTTAATACATAAATAGAGATGAGTGTTAACAAAATAATATTTAATACAATTTTATATTATCGATTAAAATTTATTAAAAATTACTATAATTATGAGTGAAATTTATTCAATTAGAAATATGAATATTTTTATTTTTAATAAATGGGCTTGTATAATTTATTGGTTTATAAAATATAGTATTTTTTATTTTGGTCTTTCTTCCTTTTTTTAATTTTATTCTATATTGTTTATCCAAGAAAAATTACACTAGTATCTTATTCTCTAATGGTGTGATAATAAGTCTCATACGATTAATGTTATATGTTATTGTTATGTACTCCTTTTGTTCTTTCTAAGTACTAGAGAAACTAGTAAATTCATTAAAATTTCATATCTTAAGAGAATTTTGTAGTTAAAATCAATTGAAATATTTCTCAATAAAATAAATCATCTACTATTGGTAATAGATAATAAAAATGTGTTTTAAAGAAATTGATATTATCTAAAACTTTAAAATTTATAGTTAAATAGAAATAAAAATATAAAAAAATTCAACGCTTATAAAAAAAACAAAGGGAGTATAAGTTAATTAATGTTGTTTCTTGAAGATAGAGACTAAAATAAAATATATCTTTAAATGTTCAATAAAAATCGGCAATATTTTTTAAAGATTAAAAGATTATTTAAGTCTAATAAATTTTAATCAATAATTGTAGAGTGTTAATGCAAAAAAGAAAATGTATATATTTTGATGCAAATCCAAGTTTGCCTCCGTTATCTTCCTCCAAAAGGCTCCTAAAAGCTTCCAAGAAATGGATTAATGGAGGGGAAAAGAAATGGTTATGGGGTGCCACTCTCCTTGGAGAGATACGTCAAATATTTAGGCATGTCACAAAGGAAGAAACCATTGATAAAAGTCAACTAGGAAGAGGTTCCTCTATAAGGAGGATCTCAAGACCTTTTATTCATGAATGTGCTTAAGAAAGACAATTTTCATTTAACTTCAAATGTGAGATTTACAATGAGTGAATGAACCTATTTACAATAAGGAAGAAACCATTGATAAAAGTCAACTAGGAAGAGGTTCCTCTATAAGGAGGATCTCAAGACCTTTTATTCATGAATGTGCTTAAGAAAGACAATTTTCATTTAACTTCAAATGTGAGATTTACAATGAGTGAATGAACCTATTTATAGGGAGTAGGAGGTTATGATTAGGAGGCAAAAATCTAGCTTTAGAAAGGCTAATGTAGGATGTCCAACAAGGCCCATTCCATAAGCATGATTAAGTCTAACTAACCAAGGAAATACCTCCTTAACATGACGCCTAGAATCTAGGAAGTGGGGCCATGTTTGTCATGCATTGTGTGTTTAGGGTTTAGGGTCAAAGACTACTAAGAGAACAAAATAAAAAAAATATAAAAGTTTTTTCTTAAGATTTTATAAAGAAATGTGAGATTTTTCCACAAGTTAATTAGTATAAAATTTCATAGTTTTTAAAAAAGTTATATAAGATAACTTTTAAATATTAATTTATGATAGATTAATAGTTTATGAAAAAATTAGTTTTACTTTTCTTTTCTCCTAAAAGTGCTGCCAAAGAAACTCACCAAACAACCCCAATTCACAAACAATGAAGGATGAGGAAGTTTAGCAATTATATCATTTTGATATGGATAGTGAAAATACATGGACTAAGAACATTATTGAGGAAAAGTAGAGAGACCCAAAACACAATTTTTTTCTTGTTTCAAATAGCATGATAAATTTAACTTAAGCATAATACAACAAAATACAGACATAAGAAGAATATACAATAAATGAGTAGAGAATAATGGCTTCTTCAATGACAGTCTCTTGATACAATTTAAAGGAAGAGTAAGACAAAAAAGATCACAACAGCGAATGGACATAGCTAGAGAGAAGGTCTCGTTCGGGATGATTTTTAGTTTCTAGTTTTGAAATTTCTAAAAATAAAAACTAGTTTTGGTTTTAAGTTTTCAAAATTTTAAAAACAACATTGTTTTTTTTTCTAAATTTAAAACATTATTTTCAAATCTTAACCAAAACATTAGTTGAAAGTAGTGATCGAGACAGTCGTTGAAGGTGACAGTCAGTTATTGACGATTGAAGGTGGTGGTCGGTGGCTAACAATCAAAGGTGGTGGTTGGTGACTAGTAGTCGGAGGTAGCGGTTAGGTGACTGGTGATTGGGGGTGGCAGTCGGTGATCGTTGGTCGAAAGTGGCGGTCAGTGAACGCTGGTTAGAGGTGACATCCAGTTGATTGCTAGTCAGAGGTGGTGGTTGGTGACCGTCGATCGGAAGTGATGACTGATGACTGCTGGTTGGAGGTGAGGGCTGGTGACCACTGGTTGGAAGTAGCGACCGATGATAGTCGGACGAAGGTGGCGATCGGTGACTTCTGGTCAGAGGTGGATGTCGATGACCACCAGGCAGAGGTGATGGTCAATGGTAACAAGTGGTAACAAGTGACGTCAAGTAATGAGCTTAAATAAAAATAGAAATAGAAATCTTAAAACCAAATTTTATTATTTTTAAAATTGAGTGAAAATTGTTTTGATTAAAGAATCAAAGTAGAACTATTTTTGCCGAACAAGTTTCTGTTTTGAAAATACATTTCAAAACAAAAAATCAGAAACTCAGAACCACCCTGAACGAGACCTTATTATTGCTTAAATGGGATCATTCATGAATGAATGGTGTTGAAGACATAGTTTTAAAAATTGCCAGATGATTGATTAGTTAAAGCACCGAGTGATTGAAGGTCAAATTCAGATCACTAATTGATATGGATTACTGAGTTTATATTAAAAAAAGCTTAAATATGTATGAAGTCTTGCATAGGATTTTTCATGAATCAGTGTTTTGTGTTGAATTTTTAATAAATATTTTTTTTTTGTTTTGAGTAAACACATTAGATAAAATTGCTTTGAAAAATCTCAAAAACAAGATAAAAAATTTGTTTGAAATCCAACATGAGGTAAAAATGTAAAATTGACTATGTTATGGACTCGAAAGCAGCAAACAAAAAAAAAGGAAAATAAAAAAATATTTTTTAAGGATGAAAAATTTCATCAAGCTGACTGAAATTATAAATTAGCATACATAAAAAAACACAAATAAACACACACTAATTAAAATATATATTTAATATAATAAGTATATGAATCTAATTAATGTTTACTAATATTTTAACAAGTACATTTATTATTATTTGTTACCACTTTTAGTCTTTTTATTGTTGAAGGTAGAAAATAATAATATGTGTGAATTCTTTTTTACACTACTGCGAATTAAATACTAAATACATCATATTCTATTTGTAAGCTCTTTTCCATTTTTGGATAAGTTTGCAACACGCCTCCTATCAATAATTTTCACTTGCCTCATGTCTAGAACCTTACAACAAAAGAACTGGTTTAATAGATTATTAGTGGAAATAAAATAAATATTACGATAAATTTATTATTTAATTATATTAGATTAATATAGTAATAAAAAAATAATTGAGTTTATTCATAATATCAATATTAATTAATTAATTTTGAGAGAATAGTTGGAAGGTAAGAAATGAAATATAATTATTATTTTTTAGTTTCGGAGAGTTTTGAAGTGTTTTTAGAAATATATTCATGAGGGAGTGTAAATAACAAGTCGGAACTCACTAAGCTCACTCCACTGTCTTTTCTTCTTCTTTCTTTCCCCTTTCTTCATTTCTTTCTTCTTCTTTAATTACTTTCTTCTTCCGCCGCTTCAATTCTCTCCCTCAGTTTTCTTCCGTACTTTACATGGTTAGCCTCCGATTGATGAATTTCGATGCAGTCTCTTCCATATCTCCTATTACTGAGTGATATTTATTATAAGTAAGTTTGATATTGAATCAACAAGTATTTTTCCGACAATTTTTTATCTTATTGTTCCTATTAAAAGGGAATTTCTTTGAAAATTCTAATTTCTAAGATTCTTATTTAATTTGAAATTTTTGTTAGGTTCTTGTGAAATTTCTTTCAAGTGGATTTCCTCTTTTTCTTTTGTGTTAGCTTTGAAAAGGAAAAATAGGTAAGGGGAACTTAATTTTGATGTTGATTTAATAGTGTAATTATAAAATTGAGGTTGGATGATGAATATTTGAGATTGTATTGTTGATTGAGGGATTTTGTAATTTCTTGTGAGAGATTTAATGAAATGAAAAGGGATGGCTTGTGGATGGAAAATTGTTTATGGTTATTCAGGTTCGTCCCACAACACTATGGTAAACCCCATAGGGTTGTGATAAACTTGTTAGGAAGAATTATGCTTCAAGACTTCACCCACAATGCTGTGAAAAATTCCACAGAGATGTCTCTGACACATTGGAGAATAAATTTTAGTGTTTTGAGTTGAAATTTTATTAATTGTCATGGAAGGGGATTGCTTAATGCTTATTGTGACTATGGAATGGATAAATATTGTTATTTAATTAATAAATGTGGTTGGAAAATAAGTTTTTAGGTTTGATATTTATGAATGATGATAAGTGAATAGGTGAAATGAATTGTTTATGGCTATGAGTGAGAAATATATGTGTTGGTGTTTCATAGTTATTATTGATATTTAAAATAAGTATGTGATTGAAAATAATTAATTATTGTTGTTGGGATTTAATTATAGGTATGGAAATGAAATACTTTGATATTTGAATAAAATGTGATTAATGATACACTTTCATATACTTTGTTATTATTAATGATATTTAATATAAGTATGTACAAATAATTATTGTTGTTAGAATTTAAATAAAGGTGTGGAATGAAAGGTAATATCTTGACCGTGATTGAAACGAATTATGATTCTTGAAAATTAATGATAATGGATTGGGATATATGATGTGTTGCGTAATTGATAATTATCATGAAAGTCATGTTTGATCATGAATTGGACGATTTACTAGATAGTATGAATATGACACTTACAGTAGGGGTAACTTAGCTTTAGTTAAATTGACTCTCTCGGATTGAAATTGAATTTGTTGGAAAGATGATGATATATTTGGATTTGTGATATAATGCATATTATAGAAATGCATGATGAAGAATATATTTATTGATATTGTTGGTTGTGGAAAGTTACAGTCAAATAACTTAGTCTTGGATGATATGTTTAGTGGAGTACCAAATATACATCATGGTCCTGGTAACAGATATACAAGGGGTGCCTAAAAGGCATACTTAGATAATGAATGTGTGACACAGAGTGTCAGATAGATACTAGACATCAGTTTGTAGTTGTCAGATGAGTATTGTTTAGACTTAAATTGATGGCAACACAGGTAGATTAGACACCTGTTGCCAATTGGAAGGGACAAGGTTATCAAACTCGAAAGTCTATGCAGACTTGTATAAGTTCGATAAACTTGGCTCATGAAATCGACTTATAAACTCGTAAGAGTTTACTTTATATATAAATAATAAAAAATATCTATAAATAACACACAATTAAACATTTTAACAACATAATATGTCAAAATAGTAAATCATACATTCCACAATACTTAAAGAATTAAGTCGTAATATACTTCGTTATCAAATAATAAATTTCAAAGGTAATAATACTGGTAGAATATTCTCATGGATGTTTCATATTGTTAAAAAATGAAGGTTTGATATTCTTAGAGACATTTGTTCTTCGATTTAAGAATGACACAGTAAATAAAAGTATATTGAACTATAAATGCATATAAAACAAATTGATTTTGACTTGACATCTAAGTAAGTAAACTCGAGAGTTTATAGAGTCTGCATAGAGTTTACAGATTTTACTCGGAGTTTATTAAAAAGAATTTTTTTACACACGAGTTAAGTCGCACAGGATAAGTGGACTTGTAAATTCGTAAGAGTTAACTCGAGAGTTTGATAACCATGGGAATGAGCCTTAATCTGTCTCAGTGTCCGAACTTAATGTAGATATTCTAAAATATGTTGCATCTGAACATGCTGTTGTGTGAAAAGTTTGTATTCAGGAAAATATAAGTGTGTTTGATTTGATTGATGTATTTGTGATATTTAAGTTATTTACATTGTGAATGTTATATGTTATTATGTTTACCCTTGTAATGTTTGTGTATTCTATATGACTGTCATGATCGTGCCTTGTGTGGAAGCAAATACCAGTGGTGATGGTGGAGATCAACATTAGTAGGGTTGATATAGGACTAAAGATAGTTGTGGAGTTACTTGTTTTATGTTATAAATAGTTTAAGCTATGTATCTGCGTACATGTATGTATATAAGTTTGGCTTTAGAGGATGCTAAAAGTATGTTTTGACTGAAACTAGTAGTTATGTCATTAATATATATATGACTTACTTAGAATGACTCAGTTTTATGGTTGAAGTTATGTTTTGTATGAGTTGTGTAATAGTTAAGCTTTAACGGGAAAATGATATGTTATGTATCCATTTTGTATGAGTTATGTATACTTTGATGGTGGAAAAACAAGTAAGGTCTTGTATGAATAATGTGTTATGATTAACTTTTAAAGTATTAATAGATAAAGTTAACAAACTTTTAAAGTATGAAAATGAAAAATGCTCATGTGCAGGTAATGTGAAAAAGTTGTACAGTGTCATTCAATTACAACTACCTTTTATATAACTTTTAAAGCATTAATAGATAAAGTCAACAAACTCATCATATAAGAAAGATTATGATTAAATGTCAACGTAAAACTTTATTACATTGTCAGTACATAATATTAAACTCATAGTGAATAACTCAGACTTAATCTAAAGAGAATGTGAATGATTAGAAAATGTAACAACCTATTTATTTAATAGATTATAAATTCAAACAATAAATAGTGAAGAGAATTAAATTTAATTTTTTACTTAAATTACTAATTGTTTGAGATGTGATAAATTTAGTTATTGCATTCGGTTGATGGTAAAAGAATGAGATAAGATGAGAATAAGCATTATTCTTTTGTTTCAGAAGGTTTTAGTTTAGTTTTAGGAAATTTTTGGATAATCCGTTATCAGAAAGGGGGTTTGCATTTAGCAACTGATCTTACTAAATACACCCCAATGCTATATAAATTCATTTCTTTTCTCTCTTTCTTATTTTCTTCTTCTTCCATGAATTTTCTTCTCCTCCACCGTCACATTCTCTCTTTGACCATGAGTTGTTTTGGCTTGCATGATTGATGTTTAGTTGGCAAAATCTGACGCGGTCTTTTTCACTGGTCCTGAATTTGAAAGGTGATCAATATAGATATGTTTGAGTGTAGTTTTCTATACCTTTTTTTTCCATTGATTTTCAATCCTTTCGTTCTCATTAAGAAGGGAATTCATTTGGAAATTCTAATTTCTTAGGTTCTTGTTGAAATTGGGATTTCTACCAGGTTCTGAGAGATTTCTTTGGTTGATTCTTCCTTTTCTATTTGAGTTAGCTTTTAGAGGGAAAAATAGGCAATGGAAGCTAAATCTTTTATTTTAATTTGAGAAACTATGATTTAATAGCTGAGAAGTTAATTGAGTTTGAGTAACTTGACTTTTGATCATGATTTGAGTGTTATACAAAATTTGGTGTTTTGTGTGATTAAGGATTTAAGTGTTGTTTTTGAAATGAGTTGTGATTGAATTGATTGATTTGGGTTTTAAGATATCGATGTTTGGTGGAATTAATGAGTTCAAATGTTTACTCTTTGAAATTGATGTTCTAATATCCATTGTAGTGTTAAACGGGATTGTGTTGCGATCTATGTTGTAGTGATGCATGTTAAATGTGATGCATGCTTATGAGATGTTATGTTGATGTGATGAATTATGTTGGGGGCTGTTACGAGGAGGTAACAAAGCCCTTGAGGTGATACATTGAATTAGGGAGGTGGATAGGTTTAAGTGGTCCTAGTATTAGGGTCCTATTTCGGGTGATGATGCAGTGTTAGCTCCCTATGTCGGGCAATGATACACTAGTGTTAGGACCTGTTTCGGGCGATGATACAACATATATCAATTAGTTATTTAATGAGTATGCTTAGATTTCAACTAATTATCAGATAAGTTAGATAAATATCAAATATTAGTGTGGAGGAAGTTAGATGAGTCGTTACCTTGATATCCGAATCAATGTAGTGAGTCATTCCGAAAAGCATAAGTTGAATGTTGTTAGTGTTTATGTTCAGGTAGAGTATAAGTGTGATTGATTGATTGTTAATACTTATGTTTAGGTGGAGTATGAGTGTGATTGATTGGCTGTTAATGTTTATGTTCAGGTGGAAGATACATCTTATTGATTGGATGTTAGTGTTTATGTTTAAGTGGAAAATAAGTGTAATTGATTAGTTGTGGGTGATTATGTTCAGATGAAATCTAAAGGTGATTTATTAATTGATTTTACTTTGTTAGTGCATAATTATAATATAATAATAATATGTCTTTTATCCTATGTTTACCCTTGCACTATTTGTATTTTTTATATGACTGTGATAATTATGTTTTGCATGAACGCATATAATAGTGATGATGTAGAGTAACAAGATGCTCTAGAGTGAAACATGTCAGATTGTGACTGAAAGTCTCAGAGGATGTTGTTTTGTTGTTGAATATGTATATAAGAGAGATATGTAAAAATACTGTTATTTAAATTTAGAGACACTGTTATTAAGTTTATGTGATTGTGTTATGATGAAAAGTAGATTAGATTACGTGATTAGTTAGCATAGAAAATATTGAAAAATTGGGATGTTAAAAAAAAAAATATTGTTATTAGTAACATATATATATATATATATATATATATATATATATATATATAAACTACAATTAGCATGCATGAGAAAAAATGTTACTTAAATTGAAAGTATGAAATATAATCTAATATGTTTACGTAAAATATAATGCCAATAGAATAAATAAGTCAACATTAGATCTGGGCTCGAACGTACTAAGAAAAATAGCTAAGTTGGACTTTTTTTAGATTTTTGGTTGAGTTAATTAAGTTTTTAATTTTTAAAATTTAACTATATTTTAATTTTTGTTCTTAAGAATTAAAAATTATTTTTTGTCTCTAAATTTAGTTAAATTAATCTATAAAAATAATATAAACTTAAAATTTCAAGTATGAAATAAGTTATTTTTAATTTTCAAGGACCAAAAGCAGAATTTAGTCAAATTTTAATGACTAAAAACTTAATTACGTATTTTTTGTTTTGTTTTGAGATTTTAAAAGATCAAAATCAGTTTTAGTTTTGAGTTTTTAGCTCTAGTGTTTTTGTTTTGAAAAAAATGTTGAATGAAATGAGTCAACTATTTGATCTATCTTGTTTTACTATGAAATAATTTAATATAAAAAATATCAACATGTAAAAATAATTAAAAAATAATATTTAAACATACTAAAAATAATAATAGTAAAAAATTTAAAGTATAATATATTTTTTGCAAAAAAACATTTATATTAAAAATAACACAACTTTGACAATAACAATAATAATAGATTTATAGCATTAATGGTAGTACTAACTTTTGTGGTGACAATATGGATAATGATGGTGGTGATAGCAACAAGAGTAACAATTGTGATAGTGAAAATGATAACAATGTCAATAATAATAGTGATGAGACAGTAGTGACAATGACAGTGATTGTGATAAATTGATAAGAACAATATGATGACAATAAGGGTAATGATGCTAGTGATAGTATGTTTTTTAAAATCGAGAACCAAATTCACAAATCCTATTTTCTTGATTTTTAAAAATAATGTGCTAGTATTTCAAAATTGAGTTAAAAATCATTTTAACCCCATTTTTGCCAAACTTGTTTTGGTTTTGAAAATTACATTGAAAAACAACATACTTGCAATCATCACGAAAAGGTCATTAATTTGAAAACATCTCATGCATTGACCAAGGAAAATGTTAAATTTCAACATATCATACTTTTGCTTCAAATCCCATTCAAAACAATTAAATATATAATCTTTGTAAAGACAATTATTAAAAGTAGTTTTTTTTTTTTATTTTGGTACAAAGACATTCTACAAACTGAAAGTTCCTATTATAAAAAATGTTACTAAAATTAAAGCAATTTACAATTTTTATGACCAACCATTACCCAATAACCTCTATTGAAGACTTAGAGAGGAAGAGGTCCTAATGCATGTTACAAAAAAAGGAAAAAAAAAGTATTACATATTACCAAAATCACCAGAACCCCACACTTGACAATTTGAAGAACCTGATCTAATTAAAACCTAAGCAACTTCTCTTTACATTGAACTTCCATTAAACCCTATGATGTAGTAAATCTCTGTCTAGAAAAATATAATTGCAATCACTCTTCAATTGTGGTTGCCAGAAGAATAAGAATCCACCATGATTCAAGTAGTGAGTATGCCGCTCTCTTTGGTCCAATCTAAAACATATCATATGTGTCTTGTTAGGTTAGTTAAGTTGGAATGGATGTCAAATGACTTGTTCCCTTCTTAATGTAGTGTGGGTCCTTTCACATATCACATGTCTTGTTAGGAGTTTGGAAAAGAAAGAATATAATGAATTTGTGGTTAGAAAGTGCAAAATAAAGACTAAAAACTTGAAATTAAGGTTTTGAGTTTCTCATTATGGTCATGAGAAAAGGTGGTAAATGAAAAAAAAAAAAATCTCTTCAAACATTTCTATATGTTATTGTATCAAACATTAAATATTTTTTTCTCTAAATTTTCAAATTGTTCAATATTGGTTATCCTACTTTTAGTGATAGTAAGTAGGTCTACTTTTGATGCAAATCTAAATTGATATATAAACGAAACCAAGGAGGGGACTCTTCAACTTCCAAATTTCAAGTACCAAATACAATGATACAAGTTCAAATGCCATGAATTATTCTCTTATTACAAAATTTATTAGATAGTTCATAAAATATTATTTCCTTTAGTGAGTTTATTCATAAAAAACAATTAGTGATGCGTTATAAAGAATAAAAAAGTAGTATTTTTATGATAGAACCGATAACAATCATATGGAATGAACATGATCAAGTGGCAATAAAAAACACCTTATTGATCAAGAACTGATCAAGCAATATTTGGTGGAGCTGAAAGTGTCCTATGTTGAAATAGCTTTACTAGTGCTCTACGTTCACAATCCTGTATAGATTAATTAGCAACATATTTTATTAGTAGTTATGACTACATGGATGCCTCAAAAGCAATACCATAGAGCAAAATCTTTCAACATTTATAAAACAAAAAATTCCATTCTTTTTGTTGTACTTAGTGCAAGGAAAATGAAAAAAAAAATGTATTTGTTGTAAAAATCTGTGTGACTTGCAGAGGCTCAAAATAAGATAATTAGAAAGTTTTATAAAGTAAATATTTTTATAAGAGAAAATAGGTTTTACACTAATATAAAAAAAATTTTACATACTCATTCAATCACAAATAATTATGTATAGTTTTCATAACTATTTTTAAAAATCATAAGAACAATAATTTGTGATCGGAGAAAATGTAACACTGCCAATGCATGTCAATCAAAAACTAGAAAGTATCATAATTTATATTTAGACAAAGTGGATGTAATTTGCAAATAGCATTTGAGAAGGATATATTGTCCATTTTGAACAAAGAATAGACCCTTTGAATGACAGGACTTTCAATACATATCACATAATACATACAAATTTTGAATTTAAAAACGGATATTAAATGCATATACACATGTGCGTAGAAAGTGTACAAGGTGAAAGTATGAGAGAACCTAATCTTGATAATACAATAAAAATGGATGGTCAAGATTAAATTTAACATTATCTAAATAAATAAAATCATTAGCATTCACAGAAAACTTAAAGGTCTTTATTTGTTCCTCCTGCTAATAAAAATAACCATAACTTGATATGAATGTATTGAGTGTTGTATGGTTAAATGTCATGTAAAAATTCACCTTAAACATATATAGATGAAATGGTCTCTCTGGATTCATTCTCCTGAGTTTCAAATAAGTATAAGCAAAGCTTAGTTGATCACGAGATGTAAATCGATCAACTTCGTTGAACCAAAGACATGAAAATAGATTTGACATGGGTGTATGTGCCCTAATTATGAATGAACCCTCAGGAACATCTGCAAAGTGAAAAACTCAAAGGTTGGAATATTATTATGGACAAGGATTCCCCTAATAGGTATTCCATAATGAACAAAAGTGAAAAAGGTCTCACAACTCGGAAGCGGATCATTTGGCATTAATGGGTCAACCTTAGGGAGGCCATCAGACAGGTAAAAGTTAAATTGTTCATCAATTGCTGTGTGGTTGTATTTATTTAAGCGCTTATTTTGTAATACCTCTTCCAAAACATTGTGGCGATCATAGTGATTTGAAATGGCATATTCTGCCTTCCTTCGCCACAAAAAATATTCAATAATCAACATCGGGTCAGAGTTGAGTCGTGTCTTGCTGTCTAACCATATTGAATACCTATAATGAAATAATTTTTAAATATGAAAATGAAGAACAAAAAGATAGGAAACTTGGACTCAACGAAATATTTCTACAACTACCTAGAATTTGGGAAAAGGCGATGTGATAAAAATTTTGGCACCTTGCCAGTTCTCCGCATGTCTTTATATGGCAAGTTTTTTACAACAACTATTTTCCACAAGCCAATGTTCCCTTTCTCATCAGGATTATTTCCTTCTGATGTAAGTTTTGATAGTGTTTGATCATCCAAGAACATAACAAAACAAATATTATCCTTTGAATATTGACTAATCTGCATTACAATAAAGGAATACATATAATACTTCCCACATAATGTATTAATATATGCTTTATAAATAAAAAATGGAATGAATTAATGATTAATCTATAAATAAAGTATCATAATCACATAAAACCTTGAGGGAGGTCTTTTTGTTTTTATTATGGACAGTGTATAAAAAAAGAAAAAAATATTTTAAAAGAATTTGTAGAATTACCAGTCTACTTGTAGGCCTACGAAGGAAATCAGAGCTTCCAAAAATGCAAGAAGAAACTACGACCTTGCATCTATGCATATATGTCTTATCTTTTTCATTTACATCAAATCCAATGCTTGGATGTCCCACTGGCCCTTTGACAAAACCACAATGAAGAGTTTGGTTTTTAGCATAAAATGAATTTTCTCTTTCCTCCCAAGTTTGATGTCCTCCAAATCGATGTTCAAATAAATCATTTTTGGATGTTCTTTCTTCATGATCAACATAATCTAGAGAAAACTGTACGAAGTTCATAAAATCTTTGGGTTCAATAAAGCCATCTACTGAGTCCAAAAATCCAACTTCACACGGATAATCTGAAGGATTGATGTTCGAGAAAAATTTTAGACGCAAAGAATCTTAGTTAATAGTAGAGTCAACTTAGTGAGAAACATATAAATCTAAATAATTTTGATAGATAATGAATAATGTTGATTTAGTTTATCAAAATATGATAGAAAATTCGCATAATACAAAGAAACTATTTTTCTAAATCCTAATAAAAATATACGTCATTATCTTAGAAATGTTTCATTGTTTGTAAGACAACTTTTCTTAGTCTTGACATTCCTACATTATCCATCTAGATAATTTCTAATTTTTCCATTTTTCAAATAAAAAAATTCACCCAATATTAGATGTTTTTGAACTTTTGTTCCATTATTGATTTTTTTCAAGATAGGTTTCTCAACAAATCTTCATTTAGAAGCACGAGAGGAGATTAACATAGTAGTGAAAGAGAATTTTGAGTTCAATTTCATAAAATATAATTTAAAGATAATATTGATTTGCAAGGCAATAAGTCTTACGCTTTCGACGCTTCTGTTTAGGTATATTTCCAACATCAGATACCACAATATTTTCTTTAGAGATATTTCCATCATTAGATCTCATAACATTATCTTGTAGGTTGCGTTCTTGCATATGGATTGGTACTGTTGAGAACTTGGATTCCATTTTAGCTGTAATGAAACCAATGTTAAGAAAATACAACGAATAAAATTGGCAAGTAAGATTTCTCTAATACAAGAGTAGGGTAGGTTAAACAGGAAGAGATGAGTTGTAAATTCAAATCTTTTTATTAACAAAAATTAATATATAACTACTAACATTTGACTTAAAAAAAAATATAAAATTGTTAAAATAAATGAATTTTTTTAAGAATTTATATTTAATCTGCAAAGTCCATAGACATAACAGACCTGTCCGTCCCTCCTCTCCCCCATATATATATATATAAAAATATATATATATATATATA
The DNA here is from genome assembly GCA_037954015.1 of Psophocarpus tetragonolobus. NCBI lineage: Eukaryota > Viridiplantae > Streptophyta > Magnoliopsida > Fabales > Fabaceae > Psophocarpus > Psophocarpus tetragonolobus. The sequence goes on from CM075694.1 coordinate 32,126,162, forward strand.
TATATTAAAAATATTTCAAAAAAATCTAATATTTTTAAGTCAACTAAACTATATTATAACATACTAAAAATTATATAATTATTTATAATATTCTAACATACTTAATATTTTTAATATAAAAGTCTAAAATATTATAATTAAAAAAAAAATATAATGTTAACACAAAGTAATGATAAATTTATTCTTTTCTATTGATTACATGTCAAGCCCTAAATTCATAGGTTTCACTCACTATATTCAAAATTTTCTTATAATTATACTTTTTTTTTTAAAAAAGAAAGAGCAAAATCCACATGAAAGACAGTAGAAAATATTTGTATGCATATATCCACCCTATACAAGAGGAAACTATTTGTATACAACAGTAGAAAATATTAAGAGGAAAGACAGGTGTATCTATCCTCACCTTGGAAAAACATTTTCAAACCATAAAATGTTAAAAGTATCGAAAGGAGTGCAGTGAGAATGAAAATCCAACGTGAGAGCTTGTGTTTGGTAATACGACTAAACCTGCGACCACGACGTAAAACTCTAGAGGCATGATCATTTTTTCCAAAAGAATTGAAAACTGAATCAATGATGCTTCTCCTCTCAATGAACAATTCACCATTGGTTCTATGCAGAGCCATTCCAAAGCACACCCCAAGATTCAAACACAGACCAACTCATCTGCAAAATGATATATAGTTTCTAACTTCTCAGTCACACCAAAAGGGTAGGTTATCTAGTTTTTCTTTTTTATTTTTTTTACTTTTTTTTTTATTTCTATTGAAAGATACAATCAAGCAATATAAATATTACACATTCAGTAAATTTATTTTAACTCGATTACGTCATGGCTTTAGAAAAATATAAAAATAACTCATTATTACTTGCACCAAAAAATAATCTCTTACCGGATATATAACTGAGAATGCTTAGGCCATAGAGCCAAATAGTAAGAAGCTAAGCCAAGTTGTTGCCCTTTAAAATTATATATATTGAATGCCACAAGCCTGCATAAAGAAATGCTTAATAGATATAAATTTTAAAACTTTATCCTAGGTTCCTTAGAATTTGATCATTATAATTATTTGGTATATATTAACAAATTGCAATAGATGAGACTCCAAATGAAATACTATTTGAGCAAATGAAATACTATTTTTTATTAACATGGCATTTGTCCCCCTAGAAACTAGAAAGTACTTAAACTAGTTAACATAACATATCTTAAGTTCACACACAAAAAAATAGTTAGCTAACAAATACAAAAGAAATGAAATAACAACATAAAGGTAATTCCTAAAAAATAGAATTCAAATAGGAACCAACTTCTTTTGGACATCTTCCCCAAACAAAAAATTTAGTGTGTTTGGATATAAGTTGGAATGGTGTTGAACGGAGTTTTTGTATTTTTGAATGTACAAACAAAAAAATTATGAGTGATGAATTGAATTCAATGTGAATTCGGTTGAATAGAAATGCAAGAAAACACATCCTTAGAAGCCAAATCCTAAAGAACTTGTACAACAGTGGAGCACTCACACAATGATCTCAAACACTTTGATGGAATTGAGAGGAACAGAAAACACTTATTTTCAAATTGAAAGTAAGAGTCATATAGTGAGTACCTTTCATTATGATAACCTAAATAAAACTAGTAGTTATGACATATGACAATTATAATCTAAAACTACTTTCATCTGAATATACAATTAGTTCATACTAGTAAATTTTGTCAAGAACATAGCATAAATGTTCTATAGAGAGGTAATGAAATTCATATCAAATTTTGTTGCACGAGGATGTGACATCTTGCTATCAACTTGGCTTTTTAATTAACTGATGATTAATCTTACCTCAACTCCCGAATCCCATGATAATATGGAAACCCTAAACCTAAATCATGTGGAAGCTTTCTTTAAGAATCAAAATTGTACCTTTGAAGTTAAAACAATTAACATTTTCACATTTTTTATTATATATGGTTATGATAATTTTAGGCTTAACTACAAAAGAAAAATGTATAAACTTCAATCACACAGGAAGTTGTAAATAAAAGAAGCACGAAGCACGAAGCACGAATATAATTCATCACTAATTTTATATATGCATTTAATCAATGAAACGAACGAGTTTATGATCAATGAATAATGAAAGTGAAGGGTATCGATAGAATGAAAAAGGATTGAGATGAAAAAAATAGAAGGATGTAAATTAGGTGCATAATTTATAAGATAAAACAAATTACGAATTGATATAAAAACAATTAATTACAAACAAAAGAATGAGAATGAGAATGCAACCAAATGACACAAATTAAGATTTTTATAGAAACATAACATTGGTGCAAACAATATGAACCTACCTCCAATATCGATAACAGGATCTCCCAAAGCTCAACTTTGATATTTGTTATACCTGCGACCACCATGAACAACCAACATGTTTCTTTTTGGGCGAATCTGTGTTAAGATAATGTTTTTTCAATCAATGCATGGTATGTGTTTATACTAATACCATGCTTTGTTTTTTCCCATTTTGTGTTCACGATTGGGCTATTCGGCTTTGTTATTGTTAATTTGAGCATCATTTGTATGAACCTTTGATAATAAGTTATGCTAGTTTGTAGGTATATATCCCCAATCCTAATTCACTTTTCCTATTGTGTTATATCTAGTGTGTCATAACTTGCAAGGCACATGCAAGTAATAAAAAAAGAATTGTTTTATAATTATTTCATAAATCTTTAATATCAAAATATAATATAATAATTTAATAAAATAATAATTTTTTTAGATATTATTAAATATCAATATTAATGTTTATATTTTAAAATTTATATATATAAGAAAAATATATTGTATGTTATTATATTTATTAAATTAAAAATATTACATAGACTTAAATTTATATAAACTTTTTCAAATAAATTACAAACATGTGTATACTGACATCAATCGTAACTATTTATTTATATATATATATATATATAAATTTATTTATTTTATTTAATAATATTTTAAAAATTATATAAATAAAATAATTATGATTTAATATAACAGCAAAACTCTTTTATACTGATTAGTAACATATATTAAACTTTTTTTATAAAACTTATTATGTTATTTTTTCAAGGATAACTTTTTAACTATAACATAGATATGACTAAAAATGTAAGAATATTTATTAAAGACTATAAAAATAAAATTTTAAAATTCATCAGAACACAGAAAATTTATTCAAGATTAATCTAAAAGATTGATTACAAATTTATGCATCCTAATTCTAGATAAATCAATAATTTATAGTTAGTAATGTTATAGTAATATTTTTTTGGTGAAAGTAATGTTATAGTAATAAATTAACACAATTACATATACTTAAATTCGAAACCTCATTAATATTACAAAAAAATAAAAAAGCCAATAATATGTGAGATGTTGTGGTTCAAACGGTGTCGTATAGAAGAAGTCAAAGAAAAAGGTAGCAGTGAGTGAGAAAGGAGTTGTGGCGGCGGCAACACAGAACAGCAGAGTGAAACGAGCAATGGCGACGGAGATGGAAGAACTCGTCTCCTTTCTATCTTCTCCATCGCCACAGGTAAAATCTCTCTCTTAACTCTCACTTCTCTCTCTTTCGTTTCCACACGCGCTGCGCTGTTCACGCGCTTCTCCTTTCAGATCACAAAAGCCGCCGTCGACATAGTTCGCGGCTTAACTGGCTCAACAGAAGGGTTGCAGTCCCTGGAAAATTACGTAAATACCCTCTCACCTTCCCTGTCTCGGCTCCTATCGTTCCCCAAGGTAACACGCGCCTCCTAATGCTACCGCTAGGTTAGGGTTTGCGTTTTGGGAAGTGAAAAACGGCGTGTCGTTTCAGGAGGTGGCGGAGCCTGCGGCGGAGGCGCTCGTGAACCTGTCGCAGAATTCGAGTGTCGCTGAAGAGATGGTTCGCATGGGAATGGTGAAAACGACGATGGAGGTTTTGTACAAGCCCGAGTGCGGCGTTACTCGCTTGCTTGTCATGCTTTTGGTCAATCTCACTCAGCTCCGTGATGGTGCTGCTTCCTTGCTTCAGGTGTGTGTTGGTCTGAGTTTTTACTTTTTACTTTTTACTTTTTATTTATCTAACAAATAAATTAAGTACACAAATAATTAATATTTTAGAGTTTTTACCTTGTCGGAAGAGAAGAGTTTTTTGTATAGGTGAAACTAGCTTATGGTCATCTCTATTGCGACTTTCTTTTGGGTTGCTTAAGTGTGTGTTTGGTTTCGCAGTTAAAAACTGGACTCAAAATTGATTTCACACTAATTTTGACATGTTTGATTTTATGGAGAAAGATTGAGAATTGATTTTGAGTCAAGCTTAGAGTAGCTTTTGCATTGGATAAATTACACTAGATTTTACTCTAAAATTGCTTTTATAATAAAAACATAATTCGCATATCTTAAAATCAATTTTAATAGAAAATAAAAATATGAAGATGCAAGCTTCTTAACTTTGTTAACCATAAGAGCAAAATTGTGTCTTAAAGTCGGCATGACATTGTAGGGATCACAAAAAATTATTTAATATTTTTCTACGATATTTAAATTGGGTATTTTCAAATTTAACCATTGGAGATGTCCTAAGTTAATTTGTCAAAAGTTCCCATTTTTTGGAAAGTTTATATGGGAGAGCTTTTAGGTACTAGTTTATGATGATAAGCTAATTTTAACCTATGGAGAAACTTTTTTTACGTTTTTTTTTTTTTGCTTTTCTTCTCCTAGAAGTACTTATTGGAGAAACTCACCAATATATATATATATATATATATAAAATAAGCATGTTTTTGTTTTGTGGTACTTCTCAGGAATTTAGAACTAAATTTGAGAGTTGCAGACTCGCAATGTAGGGCTAGCAAAGAGAGGAAACTAGCCGCAGAAGATGAAGAGAAGAATAAAGGAACAGAGAGTTAGAATGAGTTCTTGAATTGATTCAGTATGCCACTAATTGTGGTTACGAATGTTATCTATGGATCTCTTTGATCTAACTTCTACTAACTAGTTAACCACAATTAACTAATTATTAGTGCCGTGTGACATTTCCCAACTAGTTAATGAAATGGAAATTTACAATTACACCCACACCCTATATCGTTATGATAAATAATTGAAAATCATGTGTGAATAATGCATTAGGGATATTCAGAATTAAAGCATGGTTTGTTATTTTGTCTTAGGTAATGTTTGGATAAATTTATGTGTGGTAAAAAAAATAAGAAAAATGAATTAAGCTTTGTTTATAAGTTAAAAAAAATCAACTTATGCATTTAAGTTTTCAACTTTTATAGAAACTCTCTTGGCTATCTTAAAAAAAAATAGAGTGCATAAATTGATTTTAACTTGTGAGAGAAGTTCAATTCCTGTTATGATCTTATTTTCTTCTTCTTTAAGTGGTTATTGAAAGGTTTATCAAACATGGACTTAATCGTTATATGGTGTAGTTGATTGGCCATTTTCTTGTGATTATCAGACTGAAGATGAGAAGGTGCGAGGATTATATGTTATGAAGCTTGTGAGATCATTTTGTAGAACCTCTCATGAGAGTAATGGTGAGTCCTTCTCAACATAGGATTATTATGCTTAATTTTGTAGAAGCACTCTATGGTCTATACAAGTCTATGTTTTTCTGTCCCGCAATAAGATTTTTTAATGTGTCTGTGGACAATTTGTTTTAGTTTATCGAATCTCATTACATGTTATTGATTCCAGAACAGTTTTCCATCTGGCTGTGGCGCCTGTATTTGAGAGTGGAGTAAAAAATACGGTTTCTTTTGAAATTACTACATAATGAATATAGAGGAACATAAAACATGGTCGTTCAACAGTTTGAGAATACTAAAACAAAAAAATTATTTTGGAAATTTTCTGCACCGTGCTTGTGGTTGTTAACAACAATTCTGCATTATTTGTCATGCTGATTCAGTGACTGTTTTTTACCAGATGATGCTTTTGAACATGTTGGTTCGATACTTGTTAACATTTCAAAGCAGCAGGAAGGGAGGGAGCTTCTACTTGACCCAAAACGGGGTCTCTTAAAGCAGATAATCAGACAGTTTGATTCAAATAGCTCATTGAGAAAGAAAGGGGTATGTGCAATAATTGCAACTGTAAACGATTAGTTTTTTTTTTTTGAATGAAGCAAAATTAACTGTAAACGATTAGTGTTTTCCAGCTTTGGATAATGTTTAGATAGTTTTATTTTTAGTTCAATTGAGAAGTACTTTATATTCAATTTAATCTGATTTTCAAATTACTTTTGAAAGAAGTGGTCAATGGATGAGTTCATTGCATTCTCAAGAGTTCTTTACTGACGGGCTGATGCTCAGTTAAGTATACATATCAGGCACGTGACTGGTGCTGCTTTTGAAATTGGTATTAGTGAAGAAATAAATTTTTTTAGCCCTAAAACAGTATTCTTTAAACTGAGTATTAATCCTTGTTTGTTCAGTTCTTGTTGAATATCTGCTAAATGGATATTTTTATGCAATTATGGTAAACAGTTACATTGTTTTTTGTGATTATGTTCAGTTATTATTTCTAAAGGCTAAGCCAACATGGGCAGTTCTTTACTAGTCCATTTTTATGACATGTAACTTCCCTGAAAATTTTTGCAATATTTGATTGCTTACAGGTCTCGGGAACTATTCACAACTGTTGTTTTGAAGCTGAGAATCAGCTACAGAATTTGCTTTTGGTATCAGAGTTTCTCTGGCCTGCTTTACTTCTTCCTGTAGCTGGCAACAAGGTTACGTGCTGTACCTGACCTCAAAGCATTCTTCTGCATATTGAGGAACAGATTTCCTCCAAACTCACCCAATTTATTTTTAACTACCCAAAAAATGAAGCTAAACTATTGTCAATTTCATAAGTAGTTTGCCTGACATCTATCATTGCATCACGAGTAACTTCTTTGATGTATATATGTCTATATGAGTTTGCGCTTCTAATTTGATGTCAAAATTCTCATTATGAAAGGCTAACATGAGCTCAATTTATTAAAGTTATTTTATTTATTCTACTTCCTTAGAACTTACAATAATCAGATCATATGATATCTTTTTAGCTTCAAAATGTAGACTTGAGCATTGTTGTTTCTAGTGATATGATCAAATAAGAGTATATGATGAGGTGTAAACTTTACCTTACAGGCCGATTTTCTAAGGTTGAATTAAGTCCAATTTCATCATTTCTAATATAGTATCAAAGCTTATAATATCAATTTGTTGTTGTTGTTGGACCTATCGTGCCACCTGCTATTGAACCACTTACAAATGTTAAAACTTCATCCTCGAGATATCCTATCGTCGACGTGAGGAGGGTGCGTTGGAGATTCCATATCGACTATTGGTATAACCAAATAAGAGTATATAATGAGATGTAAATCGCATTTTATAAGTCGATTTTGTGAGGTTGAGTTAGGATTAATTTTACCATTTTTAATATGGTATCAATTTCACCATTTCTAAAAATTTTGTGTCATTTGTGTTGATTAATTAACTTTTTATTCAGATCTACAATGAGCAAGATAGATCGAAAATGCCACTTGAACTTGGAACTGCTCTCTCGATTGAACGTGAACCAGTTAATGATTCAGAAATTCGTATTCAGGCATTGGAAGCCGTTTACTTGATCATATTGCAGGTAAATTTTCTCCCTTTCTTCTTATTCATTTATTTTATTATCTGTCTCTGTTACATTTTAGATCAGACTAAATGTCGATGGAAGTGTGTTTTGAAATCTAACGAATGTATTATCAGCATTAAACATTGTTTTCTCGGTGTCTATAGCAATAATGGCTGGAAATTACGTTCTTATTTTTGTCTTCTGGTATTTTAAGTGGTTTATGAATCTATTTCACACCCAGAAATTTGTCAAATCTGCTTCACATCATATATAATGCTCTGTTTGTTTCCACGGATGGAATCAATGTTGTGAAGAGAGAAATAAGATGGAGTTGTTTGGAAGAAGAAAAAATAGTAAAGAAGAAATAAGTTTCAAAGGTGGGTTCCATTGGACTATTTTTCATTTATCTCTATATCTCTGTCTTCCTCAAAAACCACGATATTTTATGTTATTTCCCTTTCCTCTAATTATTTTTTCGTTATTTCCATCTATTCTATTTCTCTCCTCACAACTAAACACACCCCAAGTCTTCCATAAAAACTTCTCCTTGTCCCCTTATCTTGCCTTGGGATGAGTGTCCAAGATGATTACTTTTATCGTTGACAAGAGGCTGCTTGATTAAATGGCTGCCCTGCAATTAGTCAGTATAATAAACTGATCTTAATGTTCTTTTTGGAACGTCTATCAATCCTTGTTTCATTAATAATTATAACAACTTGATTAAGAAGCTTTCTGTATAAATCGTTCGTATTAATATGTTATGGTGCAATGATTTATCGCCGAATTTATTATACCCTTTTTTTTCATAAGGGCTATTTACCCTGTCAAGTAATATAGATAGATGCCTTTGATTTTCTTGCCAACTGCTCCAGTTTTCATGTATCTTAACGGTGAGATATAATGCTTCTCGATGCATCAAACTTATGCTGTGAGATTTCATTGCTTTGCAGGAGGCAGGTCGAAGAGCCTTTTGGTCTGTAAATGGACCTAGAATAGTACAAATCGGTTACGAAGATGAAGAAGATCCAAAGGTGATGGAAGCATATGAGCAACTGGGATCCTTGGTAAACATATGTTTTTATCTGTGTTATCTTCCTGAACCCTTCGCCATCTTTCTCTTTTAAATATTGTAGCTAATTATCTGCATATTATTGCTCTGTTTTTATCAGTTGGTTCACAGTAGCAGTGCAGAGGAACCATCCACTGAAACCCAAAAGTAGTTATTTTGTATTACCATCAAAAGTAGTTATAAGGTCATTCCAAGGGCAATTTTCCATTTTGAGGTTAGAATTACCATTTTTATAAATATGTAAATTATGCGGCTCTGGAATAGTTGGTCAAAATTATTTAATATACAAAGCAGAATTAGTGAAGGATGATCTCTTGAAGCAAAAGTTCAGTATGCATCTTCAGTTTCTGTATTTGGAATTTTGAATTCTCCAAGTCTAAACTATAGGTATAATAGTCACTTAGTGGATAAAGTCTGGATATAAATCCCATTTCTTATGTAGCATGTTTGTTTTCTATGGATTATTGTTTAATCATTCATTGGCTGCTTAACGCCGCTGGTAACTAGCATGTCAGAAGAGTGCGTTTGGATGGTGTATTTGAGGATTTTTGAGAATTTAAAATTTTAATTGTTTTTATTTTTTCTTTTGTTTGAATAAATAATTAAAGTTTGGATAAGTTAATTAATTTTTTATTTATAATATTCATTGTTTTAATAACATAAACAATTTGTTTTTCTTAAAAAGGCTAAACTAAATTTTGTCCTTTACATTTTCTTATTTTGGTCTTTTATATTTTAATTTCTCATTGTTTCCCTTTATGTTGCAAATGTTTGCCTATTTTAATATTTTTTTTTTTGAGTTTTGATAGGTCGGATCAATCTGACAAAATTGATAATCCAAACAAAACTAATTTGATTTGATTTTTTTACTTAATTAAGTTTGGATCTAAACCAAATTGAATAGATTCAATTATATTTGGTTTGGTTCCTTGTTTTAACATTTTAAAATCTTGATCTAACCTGAATCAAATCAAAAGTATATATTATATTTATTATATATTTTTGTTTGTATTAAGTTGTTTTAATAGTTTAATTTGATTAATTTAATATATATGAAACATTTAATATTTTGTTATAAAATTATAAATTTAGTAGATCAATAAATTTTACTAATTTAAAATATAAAATTATTTTTATAATTTAATAAAAAAAAATTTTATTTTTTAATTTTTGATCGATTTTTTCCTAATCTAAATCAAATCAGCTTTATCGTTATTGGTTTAGTTTGATTTAGATTTTAAGAACAAAAATTAAGCAATCTAAATTAAATAAATAAATTAAAATTAATTGGTTTAGTTTTTTTTTTTTCTTAAAATTGAACCAACTTAAATTGTGAAAACCTTATAAGAAAGGATGTTAAAAAAATATTGTTCACAAAATCATTAATTTAAACATTGGTGGCTAAAGTAACAGTCGTCAGTTTCGTTACAGTAAATTATATTAGCATTTTGAGTTTTTCTTCATATTATATTCACATTTCAACATTTTTAAAATTTTACACAGACCTTTTCCTTTAAAAAATACGTTAGTATTTTTTTTACATTACATATATTTTTATTTCAATACACTTGAAGTTTTATATTGTTTAGGAGTTGAAACTAAAAGTTGTTTTTAAACATTTTTCTCCTTTAAATCCTGAAGGTGTTTTTTTAAGACAAAAATCCTGATAGAACTAATGAGTTACAAAACGGACAATTTCTTATATGTGGTCACTCTAACAATGTTTCAGGACTAATGGTAGTAACAGTTTTCCATAAATTTTAAAATTTTCACACTTAGGAAGAATCTATTGTGTGGTGAAAAACAAATAGTGGATTTAAAAAAAATTAAAATTTATTACTGTGATTTACTCATTTTATTAAATTTTTAAGAAACAATTTTGAGAACATCTATTGGGCTTCTATCTTCCTAGTTCTGCTCCAAATCCCCACAATAACCCTAACACCTACCACACAGCTTGCCTCCCTCACCAGATGGAACATGCCATCTCCACCCTCTGATCCTAGTAGGCCCACATTGCTCTTCGATGGAGAAAACAACCTAACTCTCTCCATGCTCCTTGAAATTTGATAAAGAAATTTAAAAACTATTTGAATATTAAACAAATATTTATTAGTTAAAAATACTAGTTGATAATATTAGTCGAAACTATTTTTTATCAATGTTTTCTTAAAATTGCTCATGTAAACAAAATATTTCAACACAGACGTTCAAAATTTTCTGATAAAATAAGTTCTCTTAAAATTTCGTATCCAAATACAAGATTATAGTTTATAGATCTATTTCAAAACTTTTAAATAGTCCATATAATTACTGAGTAATTCAATCTATCAATATGTTAAAGAAAACAACACTTAAAACTAAAGATAAAAATAAATAAGCGAGTAACAAGGTTGGGTAGATAAATAAGGATACAATGAGGCTAGTTCTAGAGAGAATTTTTTTATTTACTTGTAGATGTAATGTGTAAAATGTTATTTTATCACATTATAAAAAAAATTAAAAATTAATTGAAAAAATACTTTGTATATTTGAATCAAAATAAATTATCCTATGTTTTCTTTATCCATTTTTTTATAAGCCTGTATTTTCTTTATCCATTAGGAAACCTAACAAGCATCTCGTACTTCAAATTGTTTTTTCAAATTTAGATAAATATAAAAAATTGAAACTAAAATTTAAAAATATTTAAAATTTTATAAAAAGATACATACACTATAGATAATTGTAATAAAATTCAAAAAAATAACTTACAAGATATTCAAAATTATAAAAAGAATCGCATAATTTCAAAAATTGAATTTAACTTTGAAAAAAAGATAGGATAAGATAATTTAAAGAACTTCCAAAATTATCATTTATAATCTAATCTGATACATAAAGAAAGATTAATAAATTTAAGATCACCCTCACTGGAAGCTTGATACATATATATAGAAGTATTAACTTAAAGTGATTGAAGAAAATCATATTAATTTGTGAGATGGGTTTGGAGGTCTCTGATGATATTTTAGGAACTCTTGTTCCGATAGTAGTTTACTGGCTTTACTCTGGAATTTATTTTGTTCTAGGGTTGTTTTGTGGTAAGTATCGGTTACACTCAAAGGAAGATGAAGACCAAAAGAATTTGGTGACAAAGGGTGAAGTGATCAGAGGAGTTTTGTCCCAACAAGTAGTGCAGGCTGTGGTGGCAATTATCCTGTTTAAGGTCAGTTCTTTAATTGTAAAAACTGTTTCTTTTTATGTTAATTTTGTTTTTTCTCTCTTTCTTTACATCTTTAAGTGACACGGAACTATGGTAACTATTTTTATACTCACCTTTAAAAAATATATTTATTAATACTTATATATTCATACTTTATTATTTATATATAGACAATAAATTAATATATTTTACATATACATAAATGTAATATGAAAAACCGGTTATAAAATATTCTTTAAAATTTTTTATGATTATATATAAATATATGTTTTTTTTACTTTGCATAAAATATATTATGTTTTTTTTTATTTTATAATTATATTACTTATCATAAATTATAGTACAAATAATATTTTTAGCAATATTTTTTACTCAAAATTATAATTATGTAATATTATATAATATAATTATATTAAATAAAATTATATATATATATATATAAGGTGTGTACTAGACGGGTTGTGTATTATAATACTCATATCTATCTCATATCCATATAATTTTTTAGGAGTATTCACAGTTCAGGTTTGTTTGATTTTGGGAAAAATAAAAATCAAACTAATTAATTTTATGGTTGGTTTGGTTTTCTAGAATTTTTTTCCCTGACCCAAATCGAACAAAACCGATGATAATCGTGTTGGTTCGGTTTGGTTTTAGGAAAAAATGATAAAAAATTAAAAAAATAATTTTTTTATTAAATAGTAAGAAAATAAATTTATATTTGAAACTAGTCAAATTCATTAGTCTACTAATTTTATAATAAAATATCATGTGTTTCATATACATTAAATTAGTCAAATTAAACTATTAAAATAATATAATATAATACAAATAACAAATTGTATAAATTTAAAGTATAAAATAAATTTACTAACTTAAAAATATAAAATATGATCAGGTCAAGGTTTTGAAATATGATATTCTAAACAAAATAGATTACTAAATTTACTAACTTAAAAATATAAAATAAATATATAATAATAATATAATATATATACTTTTGAGTTGGTTTGGGTTGGGTCAGAATTTTGAAATGGAAAATGGCAAACTAAACAGGACATGATCAGTTCTGATTGATTTGGGTTAGGTCCAGATCCGATTAAGTAAAAAACTCGAATCAAATATATTGGTTTGGTTTGGTTTACCGGGTTCGTTAGATTGACCTGAATTGATGAACACTCGTATAATTTTTGCAAATTCAGATCTCTCTGGTACCCATTTGTAAGTAATTGTCTGACTCACATGAAAATATTTTTGCAAAAACCTTAGAATTTAAGTCCATTTTTTGTCATATTGTGTATTTTTATTTTCTAAAATGTGATAACTACTAGAAGCTTAATTAAATCTTAATTTTTTCATTGCAAAATTGAAAATTTTGTTAAACAGAAATCAGCCATAACACAAGTTATATATATTGCCATGCGATTCAATGCAGAAACAACATATTTTGGTTGAGAGAATAAAAATAAAAAGATGAAAAATAATTAAACAATAAACAATATAAAATGTTGTATTTTTATTTGAAAAGAAATAGGATAAATATAAATACACTCATCTTATTTTCATGGTCTCTAACTCTTTTTTCCCTTTCTTGCAATCAAACCGTAAATTTTCACCCTCCATAAAACTTGGAATCAATTCAATCAATGTGGATTTAGAATATGATAGAAAGAGAGCAGTTAAACCCTCTTATATAACTGATGATGATGATTATTGCTTCCAGGATCTCCTCCACTTCCATTACTAACATTAGAAAATATGAATGCATTCCGTTCCATCATCTCCTCAAATCCCTTACTATCATTAGAAAATATAAATGCATTCCGTACTAATCATATAACCCAAATTCTTATCAATCAAACTGTACACCAACATGGTAGGACACTCTTACCATTTAAAGGCCCTCTTCTGAATTGCAAAAAGTTCACCTTCATGTCCTTACATAGCACAGCTAACCCCACCAATTTTGCAGCACTTCCCTCCACACTTTTTAATGGATATTTATTTCATGTTTGGTATAAATGAAATTGAAAAGATTTTGAATTAAAATAGAGAGTAAAAGTATATCTCTAAGAGAATGTTACTGTTATTTTATCTCTTCTCATCTCACTTTGGATGGAACCAAACAAGGGGCCGGTTAGTCCATCTATTATTTTGAACTATTTTTATTTAAACATGCATTTCATAAATAAGAGTACATGTATTAACGACACTAACTGTTGGTTAAGGAAGGAAGGAGACAAAAAAAAAATAAAATTGTAGATTTAATATTTATTATTAACAAAAACTATCATTATATTAACGATTGCTAACATTTGATATATAATAAAATATTTTCAAAAATCAATATTGAAAAAAAATAAAAATTACTTTTATTATTTTTAAAAAATAAAAAATATGTAAAAATTTTAATTAACTAAAATGAATCTTAAGGAATGATGGTAAGAATATCGATAAAATGCTATTTAAAAGTTTCCTTCCAAAATTGTATTTCATGGGGAAACTCCTAAAGTAGTTATTGAAATATGTTAGAGGTTTTTAGAATGTAAGGATTTAATTAATTATACAAATATATAGCGTTTATAAATAATTTAGCCTTCTAAAATTATGATTGAATCTGGAGACTAAAATTTCAAAATTTGTTTTGTTATGATGTAGGTGACAGGTGGTAACAAAACTCATGAAGACACAAGCAATCACAATATCTTGGTCCATGTTGGTCTTTCAGCAATAAAATTAGTGATTGCTATGATAGTGATGGACACATGGCAATACTGGATGCACAGAGTGATGCACCAGAAGAAGTTCCTGTACAAGCACATTCACTCTCAACACCACAGACTCACAGTGCCCTATTCCTTTGGAGCACTTTACAATAACCCTATTGAGGGGTTTCTTCTTGACACCATTGGAGGGGCATTGTCCTTTCTTGCATCTGGCATCACCCCTCGTGCCTCCATCTTCTTCTTCTCCTTTGCCACCATCAAAACCGTGGATGATCACTGCGGATTTTGGCTCCCTCGAATCAACCCTTTTCACAGATTCTTCTATAACAATGCTGCTTACCCTGATGTGCACCATCAGTTCTATGGTGCCAACTACAACTTCTCACAGCCCTTTTTTTCCACTTGGGATCGCTTGCTTGGTACTTTCATGCCTTACTCAGTTCTTCAGAGGGATGAGGGAGGCTTTGAAGCTAGACCTTCTCAAGATTAATGGGACTATTAAGATTTTCACCACTAAATTACACCAATATTTTCTGTAAATATTATCTATATTATTTTAATAATTACTTTGGTACTTCAAAGAGTATGTTAATATAAGGTTTCAAGTTAGAGAAATATATTAATGTAATGGTAAAGAATGATATTTTTAAACTAAAAATGAATATTGTTAGTAGAAAAAAAAGAGAAATTAAATTTGACAGAAGTTTGAAGATGTTGCTATAATTTGCTATATTTAAACTTAAAATGGCGATAGTTCTTTATGTATGCGTTTGTTATAGCATATACAATCCTACTTATTTATAAAAAAGCTCGTTAATGTTTTTAACACATTTTAAATAGATTTTATCATACACTATATTGATTAGTACTCATAAACAGCTAATACAATTTTTTACAAATTTTACTCTAATTATGAGTTTTTATAAGCAATTCAAAATTCTACAGTTTTTTATTCTAATTAACTTATTTGACAACTTATTTTAATGTAATTATTTTTAAAAAAATATTAATTTAAAGCAGAGTACCATAAATATTTTGACAAGCTAAGAAGTAGTACTTATGCAAGATATTCATCTTTTATTTTTAAGCAGCCCATGCTTCGTATCATCAGACTCCAAATTCATTGATTTAAAATTTTTCTCTCTTACTGATCACTTTGAAGATCCATATTACAAGATTATATATAAAAAAAATACTGGGCAAAAATTATTTTAAACCATGTAAGACTTTATTACCTTTTAGAATATCCATAAAAAAGTAAAATAGAAAACACTTAAATGCAATAATAGTGAGATAAAAAGAACATTTTAAGGTTAAGATGAATCTCAAATTTATCACAAACTTTAGTCTTTAATGAAGTCCAACAGAGTTGTGTGTGCTTAATCTATCAAATCTGATCTAATGAAATAAAAATTTGTTTTTTTTTGTTGTGTAAAAGTATATATAGATATATAAAATAACAACAAAACTCCTTTTTTATTTAATGAAATAATTTCAGCCACCAAAAAAGTTATTATTATAGAAAGAAAATATCATTCCTTTCAACCTTTTTGCTTGACATTCTGTGGTTGTGCTAGTATTAATTATTATAACTTATGAGCTGGTGTACAAGTGCCCTATCTTTATTTTTCTTTTCTCTTTTGTCCATACTATTTAGATTTTTAATAAAGAAATTGAGGGGTTGGCTATCTAATATATGTGTCGTCATTTTCAGTCTTGAATCTCTTAATTAAGTCATCAGTTCAGTACTAATTGGTGATGCATATATTTTGCATGGTTCTACTTGTTGCTAAGTATCGTGATATTTTTGTTTCCAAAACCTTCCATAGATGTTGCTTAATTATTATATTGTGTGTCTCTTTGATTCTATTTTTGAGAAAGTTTAAATCACGTTCAAACAAAGGGTATGAAGATGATAGTTTTGTCCGTAAAAAACACTTTTTCTTTCCTTTTTTTTATCTTGGAGCCCACAAATATATGATTCAATGACATGGATGCATGCATTTACCATTTGTATTCTAGTGCATACACATACACACCCTATTATTGTGATTACAGATAAAATGTTACAATTCCATACGTGGGAGCTTATGCACTATATATAAAGAATGTTAGGAACGAAAGAAAGTCATGTGTGTATGTATAGAACATTTCTAATAGAGTCCACACCAAATACATATATATATAGTTATTGATGAATGATGATTCATTTATCATTATTTTGTTTACCATATAGGGACGAATTCAGAAACATATTAAAGGAGACTTTATCTTTTTCTTCCTTTAATTATTTTTTATTGCTTATAAGATTTTTTATCAAAATTAATCATGAAAATTCAATTATTTAAGCAATTTAACGCGAGGCCAAGTTAAATGTATGTTTAATTAGGTAAACCGTTGAACGTGATTTTCATATTCAATTCAATATGAATACCATAGCCATAAGATGGCTATTTTAAGGTGATTGCTTCGTGTGGTTCTTAGTCAATGGGTACATGTGGTTTAATATAATTTTTATATTTTAAATAATTTAATAATTATTAGACAATTTTAAACAAAGTTTAAAATTATTAAAATTTTCTTTTCTATTTTTTATATTATAATGCATGTATTTCATAATGAATTGCAATTTGTATATATAAAATAAAATATCTAATCAAAATTACATAAAACTAATACATTATATCACTATTATTATCATTGTAAAAAATGTTTAAATTGTTTATTTAATTCATAAATTTAAGTTTCATCATTTTTATTGTATACATTATTTTTTTAGTATATATATATATATATATATATATATTTAAGGAAATTACTCCACACTCACACTATTCATTTTATTGAAATTATAATGAATAATTAATTTTTATCATTTTTAAGAAAATGAAGGGTGAGATAAAAAATAAATCTCTTAAATTTACTTTTAAAATATATTAAGCATTATAGAACATCTCATATAAATACAAGAGGAGAAGAGAAAAAATATCTTAATAAACTTTTAAAATATAAAAAAGATAATTAAAATTTTTTGCCTTCCTGATCTTCTTCTCCGTTAAACCAAACAGGTGTCTAAAGTTTAAATAAAAAATAACTTACGTGTTGTATATATAGCAGAACAATAAAAAACTATAACGTTAAGAAACAAATTATTTGACTCGAATAGAGTTAAACAAATTATCTGAACCAGTTTTTAAAACAATGCATTCAACGTGAATGTTTTAAGATGAACTATTAAACAAGCATTTATATGATGTTTTAATTTTTTTAAAATAAGATAATGTTTTACATAGAAATTAAGCAAACGTACTTTAAAAATTCTAATATTAATACATCCAAATTCCAAAACACAAAAATAAAAACCACAGAATTTATAACTAAAAAATAATAAAAGAAATTAGCTTTGAGATTCCCATCCAAAATATCCACTACATTGTTTTGTTGCTGAATTGCGGAAAAAATAAGAACATTAGAACAATGAATTATGACGATGATATGCATCAAAAGTTAAATAGTCACACCATAACAGCTGGTGACGCGGCTGACAAGGCTTTTTTTGAAAGATATTTTGTTTTCATAATATATATTATACTTTCTTTTTTTTTAAATTTTACCTATCATATTTTTTTATTTTACATTTTTTCTCTTAACAAGATGTTCTGAAAAAACATGAACTATAAAGAATGATTTTAATCAGATCTACTAATCACTTTTTACTTTATATAATTTTTAAAATATTAATAAATAAAATTAACGTTAATGTAAAATTTTTTGCATACAAGAATAATAATCTTAGAATTTAACACCTATGTATGCACATAATATAAAAAAGTTTTACTCTAATGTTTAATTAACTCTTTATTTATATTGATAAAATTAACAAACTTATCGTATATAAATTATTGTGATTATATGTTAGTGTAAAATATTTTACAATGACAATATATAAGTGTTTTTCTCAAAATTATTATAGGCTTATTAGATTATTAGGATTTCAAATAATTTTAAAAGGTTTCTTTTTGATAAAAAAATCTTGTAATGTTTAATAAAAAATTTGAAATAATAAAAATAAATATCATGGTATTTAACTGCTTTTAAAGATTTTTTAAGAAAAATAAAAAAAATTATCGTATTTAATTAATATTTCATACCACTTTCATTAAACAATCTCGTCTAAACCTAAAACCTTGCGAGAGTTTCTTTTTTCTACAAGTTGTCAATTTTTTATATTTTCGAAAATGATATTCCTGAAAACGATTACCGAAGTCTTATTCCCATTGATAGTGTTTGATAAATTTTTTATTTTTAGTATTTTTATTTAAAATAAGAAAATAAAAATAAGGCAGAATATTATTTTTCTTAAACATGGTAATATAAGTATTTTTTGAATTATCTTTAATAAGGCAGAATATAAGTATTTAAATATTTTAATTCTAACAGAATAATGAGTTTATTAAAATATTTATTTTTATATATAAAATTAAAATTTATTTTTGAATTATAAAAATAAGAAAGTATAAAAAAATTTCTATGAAACAATAAGAATTTCTGTAATTTATAGAATATTTATTATTTAAAAAATCTACATCATTATTATTTCTTAATAAAAATGCCTAGAGGTATAATAATTGAGTAGCATATGTACTAGATTGTTGAGTAGTTAGTATGGATATTTAAGCATTATCACGTGTTTCAACATATTTTATTTATCCTTCTTTTATTATTATCGCAAAAAACAATTTGTCGCAAAAATATTATTACTTAAAACTTCACATTTTATTATTAAAAGTTCTCTAATTAAACTAATAGGAAGCCAAATTAGAAAAGAACTTGGAGTAACAATATGCCGACAATTAATAATAAATAGGATCTGTTTTTATAATAGGTATTTGTTAGAAGTTAAGTGGTATAACTCTTTTGATTGAATTGTTATAAATCTCTTAATTCTATTTTCAACTCTTATCATAAGGATAAAAAAAATATTACTAGAAAATTATATCCAAGATTTTTGTTTGGTACATTGAAAAAATAAATCAAAGAAACTAAGCAAAAGAGGCTATCACCTAAGAACAACAGCTGATTTCAAAGTTTGATTGTGTTTGAGGTTTAAAAAAACTACACTCATAAATTTTTTACTCCATTTAAGAACAATTGTGGTTTAAATTGTTTTATCCAAATAATTTGATATACAGAGAGAGAAAAGTAGAAGTGACAAATCGGACTTAGTTTCGTGAATCATTCCAGTCCACCAATTTAGGTTCAATCAAGTCAAAAAATTAAAAAAATAAATTGTTTAGCAAAAGTAGTTAGTAAGGTGACTCATTTAAGCTATGAATTAGCCCGGTTTGGATCGAACTAGGCTAAACTAACCCACTTAACAAAAAGATACATATTTTTTATGAAAAAACCTCACTAAAATAAAAGGAAAAAAATATTTTGTTACGAATCATTTGCAAGTTTTTTAATATTGCTATTTCATTCATTTGTAATTATTTTATAAGAAAATCCACTTAATAAAAAGAAGAAAATAATTTTTTACTTAATTTTTATTTTATTTTAAATTTAGTGTTCAACTCACCTAAGTTAACAATATGTGGTGGGCTAGGTTAATTTTTTAGATACTTTTAAAAAGATGTGTTAGGTTAGTTTTTAAACTATAACTTGTGGTACGCCTTCTAGTATGAACAGAGCAGAACCATTTTGGTACTTCAAGAGGAAAAACAGTAGTGTTTGACAATTATCTTCATATTTTGTTATATATAAATAAATGTTAGTTATTAACGTGTTAATTTTATTAGTAGAAAATTCAAACACATCATTTCTCCTTTTTCCTTCTCCTCACACATAAAATTAATCTTCATATTAATAATACATTACAAACTAAAACGACATTATTAGAGATATAATAAAAAAAATTAATATTACATTGAAAAAATATACACAACACTTATTTCAAGGGAAAAAATTCCATCCAGATACAACAACTATACTAGAATAAAAGGAATACCTTTTCATATTAGACCACATTTTTGGTTCAATATGATTTTAACCTGATAAGCAAACATAACTTCTTGGGGGGAAAAATCACATCCAATTTAATTATAGGTACATTTGCCCTGCGTCCCCCCATACATATGTCTCTCTTGCTTCGTAATTTAATGTGGAAGTGATATAATGTGTTTATCCTTGGGGGCAGGGGTCTATTATTGTATTTTAATAAGACTGCAAATTTATTAGGTTTTTATGGAGAGGGGTCATTATGTTTAGCTATTTGATTTAGAGTGGTGGCTGATTGACCCAAGTGGGTTTATTTTTTTAAAAAATTACCAGTATGGGTCTGCTTTGAAAAATATTACCAGCATGGGTCTGTTTTGGGTGGTTGACTCGGTCAAACCGCAACTCCGAATTGCGGTTTCGTTGTCACGTCAGCAAAGTGATTACGTGGAAGCCAGCGTGGAAAAACGACTACGAAACCGCAAGTGGGAATTGCGGTTTGACTGAAAACACAGAAAACGATGTCTGTAAAACCGCAAGTCGCATCTGCGGTTTTAATTAAATATTATTTTTATCATAAACCGCAAGTGCGAACTGCGGTTTATGTTAAATATAATATTTAAATATCATCAAAGTGGTTGTAGTTTAATGGTGAGAATTTGATGTTGTAGTGGTGGAGACCCGGGCTCGAATCCCAGCAGCCACACATAAAACTGTAAGTTGCATTTGCGGTTTGAATTAAATATTATTTTTATCATAAACCGCAAGTGCGAACTGCGGTTTATGTTAAATATAATATTTAAATATCATCAAAGTGGCTGTAGTTTAATGATGAGAATTTCATGTTGTAGTTGTGGAGACTTGGGCTCGAGTCTCAACAGCCACACATTTTTTTAATTGATGTCGGATTTAAATCACATGACTTATTTTTTTCACTTTTATAGGATAAAAAAGTAAGCCAGGTGATTTTAATTAAAACAGTGTGTAGCTACTAGGATTCAAGCCCAGGTCTTTACGACCACAGCGTGAAATTCTCACCACTAAACTACAGTCACTTTCATGATATTTAAATATTATATTTAACATAAACCGCAGTTCGCACTTGCGGTTTATGATAAAAGTAATATTTAATTCAAACCGCAGATGCAACTTACGGTTTTATGTGTGGCTGCTAGGATTCGAGCCCGGGTCTCCACAACTACAACATCAAATTCTCACCATTAAACCACAGCCACTTTGATAATATTTAAATATTATATTTAACATAAACCGCAGTTCGCACTTGCGGTTTATGATAAAAATAATATTTAATTGAAACCGCAGATGCGACTTGCGGTTTTACAGGCATCGTTTTCTGTGTTTTCAGTCAAACCGCAATTCCCACTTGCGGTTTCGTAGTCGTTTTTCCACGCTGGCTTCCACGTAATCACTTTGCTGACGTGACAACGAAACCGCAATTCGGAGTTACGGTTTGACCGAGTCAACCACCCAAAACAGACCCATGCTGGTAATATTTTTCAAAACAAACGCATACTGGTAATTTTTTTAAAAAATAAACCCACTTAGGTCAATCAGCCTAGAGTGGTTGGTGCATGTTATAGCTAGGCTTGACAAGTTTTCTTTTAGCTAATGTTTAACTTTCCTTTATTAGCAAAATAATTGTTTGATTACTTAGTAAACAATTTTTTTTTAAATAATGAATTATCATGGGCTAATAAAACTTATAATTGATTAGATGTGAAAATTTTGATAAATGGTTATGAAATGTTAAGGCTTTATATCAAAACAATAACTATTATGAAGTGAAAATTTATTTTCATTTGACTAAATAAATGATTAAATAAAGAATTTTCGTATCATTTGACTAAATATTTCTTATTATCATTTTGCCTCTTGAAATACATGGATTTTTTTAGAACAATCAAAACATTAATTAATTTGAAGATAATTTTAAAATATATAAATTTGGTATATATTTCTTGTTCTTAAAAAAACAACTTTTTTTAACAAAGAATTAATTATTAAATTTTACAATAAAATTAGAAATAATAATCTTTTTTTTACAATCAAATATTTTTTATTAAAAAACAAGTTTATTTTTTAGATTAATTTAGTCATAAAGAATAAAACGAGTGTAGTGTATTCCATAGAAGATCCTTTAGGTGAGAAGTGAGTGAGTAATTTTCTCGTTGTTTTGGTTTTAGAAGATGAAAAGCAAACTACTGTAAGTCAAAGAGAATGTCTCAAATCAAATGAAGGTTGTGAACATGATTAAGTTAGCTCTTATTTCCAAGATCAAGTGTAACATGTTAAACGAGACAATACCAAAAGACTTACAAGAGAATTTGAAAAGCCTTTACACATCTAAGTTGCTAATTGATTGTTTAGGTTTGAAGATTAAGTTGTATCAACTCAAAATGGAGACAAGAGGAAATCTCTACGATCATATCAACAATTTTAATAAACTAGTATGTTAGTTGTTGAATGTAGATAAAAAAATATCTTATGAGGAGCAGATAGTATTATTATAGGGAGGACAATATTGAAGTTGGATTATGTGAATGTGACTTTAAGAGAAAATGAGATAATGATGAAAGATGAAAATATGAAGTCTGGCGAGGAAGAAGTCATTCATGGAGACAATAGGAGCAATGAGAAAGATCACCTCAATGACATCTTGAAAAAGACATGAGTAATGTGGAGTGTGAGACACAATTAAGGTGTCAAGAGATGAGAGAAAACCTAAAAAGATTGAAATATATCAAGACAAATTATGAACCACAAACTAATGTAGTCTAAACATCTTAATCAAAATAGATAATAGATTCTGCCGCTTCAAAACACATTTGTAGAGATCAAATAATGTTTGACAATTTGAAGACTAATGGAGAGTTTGGACATTTTAATTTGGGAAATTGTGAAAAAATGAAGATTGAAGCATTGACTATGAGAATGAAACCTCAAAATAACATCTCTCATTCACATACGTTGAGAAGACATCACAAGGATACACATATATTGGTTTAAATTGGCAATACAAGGTATACAAAGGAAGAAACTTGGTGTGAGAGCATAGAAAAATTGGAAAAATCTTTGCTACTTTGAATAACAAGTTTTGAAAAGATAATTTCTTTTAAATAAGGCGGTTATTTGGACATTCTAATTAAGGGAGAATTGTTAGAGAATAATTCAAATTTCAAATAAATGAGACTAATGAAAATTCAAAAGAGAATTATTTAATGATTATTTTTGTTTCAAATCTTTAGGACACTATTTAGATTTAAATATTTTTTATGGGTCAAATATTAGTTGTTAATGTATTAATTTTTGTTATTGGAGGATTTGAATTAACAACGAAATATTTAGGTGTAAATATTTGATTACTTTGTTTTTTTATTAATTTAATGATTTGTTTTCTGTTATGTAGAGATTAAAATATTAATGGTAAATTTTGAATTTTGTATTTCTTCCCACCCTATATAGAGACCGTAAATGTATTGTGTTTCGTCAAACATCCTTCTTTAAGTAAGGAATGAATGGATAATTGTGTTACCTTTAGAGGGAAATAAATCCTCTCCAGGTGGGCTCACATGGGGATTACGTCTTTCTCTCACTTACTGAACCTTTTCAGTACTGAAGAGTATTATTCTATTAATGTCATCGTAAATTTCTTATGAGACATTTAGCTTCTTCTTATTTACATGTTTTTTTAATCAATAAATGTTAATAAATATTATCACGTTATTTATTTTTTTTGCCAGTAAATGGTAATGACAACACCTCTAGTTAAATTTTCTATATTTTTAGGTTAATCAGTTAAATTTGTCTTTATATTTTATTTTTCCTTAAAACTCTGATTATTATTTTCTATCCAAATATATTTGTATATTTATAATGAATTTGGAATGCCAAATAATGTTAAAAGTTTAAAATAAAAAATGAAGTATTTGATGGTGATACATTGTAATAATATAAAATAGTTTTACTCTATAATTCAATTATAAATTACAACTTAATTTTACAATTTTGAAGTTTATTATATAAAATTCAACCACAAACTTATCATATATAGTGGATTTTGATGGGATAAAACTATAAAACTTTTACACTATTTATTCATAGTCTTCTTCTCAAAAATGAATTTGATGATAAAATTGAAAGAATATTTTTACAAGATATAAGATAGGGATTTAAATCAGAAAAAAATTGAGATTTTGATTTTGAGTAAAAAGAAACATTTAAAGAAATTTAATTTATTCATTGTTTATTAAAAAATAATAATTTGTGTATTTTTAACAAAAATTGATAGAGAGGGACTAAGAAACTTGCTTAATTTAAAATTTGAGATACTTAATTAGCTAAACAATAGGAAAATTAAATACTTTATGATTACTAGAGAAAACACGGGTATTGTCATACTTATGTATTTACATTTTTATTTTGATATGTTATAAAAATTTTAGATTTTTAATTTAATATTTTTTGTAATAACATGATAGAATATAAATAATTCACTATGTCATTTTGCGTATAATAATTTTAGTTCGGTATATTTTGAAATATATTTTGTTAATTTTTATATTTCTTTTGATAAAAACATGTTAGATCATTAACGAATATGACAAAATTACAATGAATTTGAGAAAATGGAGAGATGAGAGAATTTAAATGGAATTCAAAATATTATGTCTGTGTATTTACATTTTTATTAAAAATATTTATAATCAAAGGGATACATATATTAAAGGTATTTAAGGAATATTGATTTATGGTAAGGTAGAACTTGTGAAGATGTGCATATATTAATATGAGAGAAATTATATTAGCGAGAATACGAAAAGTCCTAAAATGTTTAAAAGAGTAAAATAATCATAAAATATCGACACCAAAAGGTTTATTCCCATTATATAATACTATTTGGAGAGAAACACTTTGTACCTCTCTTTATATTATTAAATAAAATAATAAGGACAAAAAAATTCAAATAAATATGAACATTAAAATGGGGTATTCCCATTATAATGGTTATAGATTAAATAAAAAAAATAAAACATGAAAACTAAAAAGAGAAAAAAAAAGTTATAAAATAAGAGAATTTACATGCAGTTACTTAAAAGGACAAAAAAGTTTAAGTAAATATGGACATCAAAATGTGGTATTCCCATTATAATAGTTATAGATATAATATATAATATAATATTATAGATTATAGATGATAGGATAATTATATATGTTAGATATAAATATTTTTAAGTAGTTTTTTTAGGTTATAGGGTAATCATAAATAACCAAAAGTATGATGAAGTTATTTTTATTTTAGATATTATAATATAGACAACATGAACATAATTATATAAAACAAATTAACAACACTCAGAGGTGATATTTAGTGTAAGACAAAAAAAAAAGTATATCATAAAAAATTTTATTAAACATTTTTATGATAAAATAATCTTAGGGTGTGTTTGACAACACTAACTGAAAGCTGAAAAAATAATTGTAAGTGTTTGATAAAACTAGCTGATCAACTAGTTGAAAGTTGTAAAATGACAAATAAAAACATATTAATTGTTAGATCAACAATAAGGTATTTAAAATAATTATAACATATTTTATAAGATAAATTAATTATATATTTAAATTATACATTATTATAATTATATATTTAAATTATAAATTTCTATAATAAAATATTTATATTATAATTACATATTTAAATTATAAATTTATGTAATTAGATATTTAAATTACAATTTATATAATTAAATATATAAAATTTAAATTATAATTTTTTATAATTATATTATAAATTATTATAATTAAATTAATGAAGGAAATATGCTATATAATGTGATGAGAGAGAATTAATTAGTGAGAGACGATGCATTAATTAATGACAGATAAACATGTAAAAATAAAACTAGTTAGAAGATAAGAGATCTCTAGGAAAAGTTACTTAGATTATCTTTTTTTAAAAAGCTAATAACTCCTAAAAAAACTCTTAGATTTTTGCCATCCAATTAAGAGAGATTGTATAATGTATAACGTGATAAAAAAGAATTAGTAGGAGATAATGTATTAATTAATGAAGGGTAAATATGTATATAAAAATAAAATCAGCTAGTAACTGAAAATAAGATATCTTTTGAAAAAATTACTTGGAGTAGCTTTTTAAAAAACTAGTAGATCCTAAAAAAAGTTATTAGATTCTTGCTATCCAAGTGAAACTGAAATCATTTTACCTACCATTTTAGCTAATTTTTCAACTTTCAACTAGTTCAAATAACAAATCAAACACACTCTTAAATTACCTAGTCAATAATATCATTCCTATATAATTCTACTTAACACTGCTATGAAGGAAGATTGTTTTTGCAAGTATTTAACACAATTGTATTTCAAATACTTAATAATATATAATTTATTATTATAAAGTAGAAAAGAATTTCAATACACATGACAAATTAATAATATTTGATAGCACCGATGTAAAATTTGATAATAATTTTCTAAAAACTTATTTTACTAAATATTTTTTTATGTAATATTTAATTTTAAATAATACTTAAAGAACGATATTTAACAAAATGAAATTTCTTTACACAAATGAAATAATTTTACATAATTTGAAAGTATAAAAAATATTAAATAATAATACTTGAAGAAAGATATTTAACAAAATATGAATTTCCTTAAAACAAATAAAACAATTTATAGAATCCAAAGTTATAAAAAATATTATTAAATAATAACAGAAAAAACTTTGAAAAGTTAAAATCACTAAATTACCTTTTTTATCTAATTGAAAAATGTCATTTTTAATCAATTAATTTTAATATATTTATTGTATATACGAACTTTTTTAGCTTGGTAAAATTACTAAATTAAAATTTATATCTAATTGACAAATGTAATTTTTTTATAGGTCTTTAGTTTGTTTGATTTTTTTTATTTTTTATCATTAAATATGTTTGTTGATTAATATTTAGCTATTAGTGAGATAAATCATGTTTAGTTTTCTCTATATATGCAAAATTTTCTCAATAACAATTACACATCGTTGACTACGATTTGTTATGATTTAGAAATATATATATATATATATATATATATATATATATATATATATATATATAATGAGTTTTAACTTCCTTATTTAGTAATTAAATTAATTTTAGAATTTATTAACACAAATATCATTTGGAAGAGTCATACTCGATACCATTATGAACAATCATTTTTTCTAAAAGTATTTACATAGCCGAATTTCAAAGATTCAAAATATATTGACTTTATGTAAATTTAATAACTGATATATACAATTTTTATTAATATTTATATATTATAATAATTATTTTTCATAAAATATGTATTTATAAATTAATTTATAAAATATTTTATAGCAAAATAGTTTTAAATGATTACTAAATAATATCATCAATTAAATTAGTTTCAATTTGTTTATAGTTTTTATTTTAAAATTTTTTCTTTCTTATTTTATTTTTTTTGTTTAATTATTAAATTTATTTTTTATTTATTATTTTATTTATTATTTTTGTATTCTTTTATGATTTTTATATTTCTATATTACTTTAAAAATAATTTATTAAATATTTCTATATTTTTTATTTAATATGTTAGAAATTAATCTACGAAATATATTTTGATACATTACAAAATAAATTTACATTGATTTAAAAAATTAATTTAAATTTATTTTTATTTATTTACCAAATAAATCACAATATTATTTTATACATGCATATTAAAAAAAATTCAATTAAACTCATAAATCAAATAAATATATGTAAATACTTAAAGTTGAATATCTTCTACTATTTTGTGACAACATTGCAACACGTGGCTGTATATTTATCATCTGGTCTTGTTGAAACAGATAGAATACAAGTTTTTTGTTGACTAATAAAAAAATGTTATTTAGTTTCTATTAAATAAA
This sequence comes from Psophocarpus tetragonolobus, assembly GCA_037954015.1. Lineage (NCBI taxonomy): Eukaryota > Viridiplantae > Streptophyta > Magnoliopsida > Fabales > Fabaceae > Psophocarpus > Psophocarpus tetragonolobus. Next base: position 32,154,765 of record CM075694.1, read on the forward strand.
AGTTTCACAGTTTAGGGAGAAACATCACATATCGATAAAAAAAACTTCAATAAACAATTTTTTTAAAACTTTGTTTTACATCTCCTCTGGTCGACCTGACCTTGCATCGATTTTTTATATATGAAATTATCTTAAATTTAAATTATTTCTAAAATAAAAATTAAAATATAATATAATATAATATAAAAAATTCTACATACAGTGAAAGAAATATTAAGTGATTAAAAAATTATTATATATTGAGGATTTCAACCAATATTTCACTGCAAGAAATTCTATATTTAACGGAGGTTATTAAATGGAGGTTAATAGAACCTCCTAGAATATAAACAACTAACTGCATTTCAATAACCTCAATTAATCTTTTGAGGGGTTGTGAAAAACCTCGGAGAATTCCCTAGGAAGACTTATTATTTCAAATCCTAGATATGAAGTTATTAACTAGTTACTAAATTTTTATTTTATTAAATAATAGTTTTAATCATTCACTATGTTAAAAGTAAGGTATTTTAAAAAAAAAAGTAAGGAAATTAATTTTGTATATTTTTAATATTATCTTGAAATTTTGATTAGTATTAAGTCAAAATTTTCTTACCTAATCAATAATTAACTTATATATCATAAGCTAAGTCTAATTCTTTTGTTATATGAAAATAAATACAATTGAATAATTATTAATATTTTTATCTTTTTAAAAATAATCTTTTGCAATCATTTACTATAGGCATACATTAGTTAACATGCTTACGTAGTATACATACTAAAAAAAACTGGTATTAATAGAGATTAGAAACTTGATATTCAAAACATTAGGCATTTGCAATATCACATGAGTTATAATGAGGGTTTACAAACTCGTGTCACTTTGTAAATACTATGCATTTGTAAAACCTCAAAGAATTCTTACAGGTTAGGAAACCTCGGAACAAATTGTGAAATTATAGATAAAGGTTGCTCAAAACCTTTCATAACATGTTTCCAACGAATAATTTCTCAAAATTTAGGCAACCTTCAATAAAATGTTTAAGGGGATTTTAACTATGGTAATGCCAAAATTATTCTTTGTTAAATTATTTTTTAAAATATTTATATGATTTTTTTTAGAGGACCAATATCTATATACTATGATTTAAAAAATTTCAATTTACATAAAAAAAAAGTCTAACACTTAATCGCATGTCATATAATAATTAATTAGGTATCATATAATTTAAGACCCTCTAATAATTTTTTGTATTAGTGCCATGATTTTGTTCAAAATATCAAAGTCCTCTTTTACCTCTTTTAGAAACAAATATTGAAGTTATCTTTTTCTTTGGCATTATTGCTTGATTCCAAAATATTAAACATTATACACGCCATCCATCTACATCAACCTTGTAAAAAAGACTTCAAATGTGTAGCAATTATATGTGGCCATACTTTTAATAAGGTTAAGTCGTATTCACCTTTTATGTTGGAACAAATATACCTCTATAAATTTCTTGGCTCATAATGAAGATATTAAATTACAAGAATATGGCCCTGGGACAAGCATTATATTTCTTTCGATATTTATAAAATATGTCTGAACTTCAGCCAGTTGAGGCTAAATTTAGATCCACGAAAATGCGTGTGTAGCCAACCTTATAAATGATATCATATATTTAGTCAATATTCAATATTAATGCACAGATTTATACCAAGTTGAACCATTTTTGGCCTTCCAATGTGTAATGCATATCTGGTATGAGTATTATCTGGGGCATTGACCTAAGCCAAAAGATGGACCACCTCATTTAAGAGGTGGTTTAGAATTTATTGCAGAAAATAAAATTCCTTGGCTCTCATATATAGGAGTCTCTTTCGTTAGTTTCATGTCACTGTAACGACATTCTATTCTTGAGTCTTGAAGGTTCCTTATATTGAATAGTTGTGTGATGGATTGATAAACTCATTTTTAGTATATGTTATTCATATCATCAATAATGGAAGAATTAATAGTAAGCATGCAATTTAACACCTTTATGGAGGGTTTAGGCTGATACAATGTGATGATTCAAATGATCTCTTGTCATGAATTTCAGTGTAGCAGATTTAGTGAAGAAGACTGAAGAACTTCAAATGAAAAATGAATGTGCCTGTACTTTTTCCATGTAAATTTCCTTGTATCTAAAAGTATATATTAATCATTCATCACACATGATAATTATAACTTCATTACTATAAAATAATTTTACAAAACTAATCATAATCACTGTTTGTATTACTTTCAAGATAATCAGTGTATAAATCACTAAAATGTTTATGTTGTCTGTGTATCATCTATTTTTTGCTGAATATTATGATCAAAACAGTATATGTAAATAGGAAATAATTTTTACCTTGTGAGATTTAACTTTTCAAGTTGAATTATGACAAACTCAAATTCTAGAAGTATTTATGGGGTACTACATAACTTTATGGTTTTCTTTTGTCAGTCTTTGTTGGTTGGAATTGGATATACTATTTAAAATAGCCGACAATTACACAGTAAGAAATTTGGCATGGTATATTGTTTTTTTTTTTTACACGTGGTACTCTAAGAAAAATATCATGAAAAGTAAAAAAGAAAAACTGTTTCCATCTAGCTAGATGCTAAATGAACTTTCTGGTCATGGTCCTAATCCAAGGATCAGATCCAACAAAATGCTAAAAACAAAGCTATACAACAAGAACAAGCTTTGTATCATTGGAAGAGGCGTTTTTCTCATGTCTTCACAATACGAGGTCACCTTTCACATCCCTTTCTTTAGATGAGACCAAAAGCATTGGTACAAAACATCCATTTTTCATCACATTTTTAACCAGAAACTGCAAATTCTGAATGGAAAAATATATATGATATCAATCAAAGCCAACAGAGAAATACAACAAGATCACTGGCTAAGAGGGGATAGTACCATAGCAGTACACAAGAAACACCTTAACCTTACTATCGACGTGGTGATTTGAAGCCCTTAAGATGCACGCTTTACCTTTTTCTCACACTTCCGTACGCATACTCACATAATATTCAACAAGTTCCAAGAGAACAAGAACAACACTAAAATATCTCAAACTAAATGTATAGTAGTTTAGAAGCATGAGGTGAGTGAGAGTGATGAAGTGGTGGAGTAGCATAAGCATGATGATGTTCTCCATGTTTTGCACCAAAATTTCCCAGTTTTGTCTCTGAGGGAAACCTTGCCACCTGAGAGGTATTAGTCCCGTTTCGAAGTTTTGGTGTAGAGCTTGGATTTTCATATGTTATGAATGCATCACCAGCAACTCTAACAGATTTGTGGCTCTTGCAACCCAATAGCATGCTAGCGCGTCTTCTCTGAACATCTTTGGTGGCTTTTGCTTTTCCATTGGTAAACATTGGCCTTATTGGACTCCTTATGGTTACCTCAGACATCTGTTCTTCACAATCTGACATAACTGCTGCACTGGCAGTGGCCACACTCCACTCTATGCTTGCCTCACTTGGTGCATAACCATTTGTGGGGCTGACACAGCTGGAAGCAGTTTCTGATGTTTGCCTTGCAAGGAAAGGGTTGGTTTTGCTCTTTATGCTTTCAATCTCAAACAAGTCTGAACTTGCATCACTAGCAGCATCATTGATGTAGTTTGAATCAATTTCCTCCCTTCTAGGAGTGCCATCTCTTGAGGACATTACCATCCTTGTACTTCTATCAAAGCTCAAGGACTTGATCTTGTTTTTCAATACTGGGGTGCCAAACACCTCCAATGATTTCCTTGGTTTCTCTTCTTCCTCTAGTTGGTGTTGCATTTTCACAAGATGGTTTTGGTGTCCTGGGCCAGGACTCATGGTTGAGTATGCCAAACTGTTTTTTTGGCTGTTCAATCCCACCCCAAAACTCTCTTGCTTTTGGAAGTAAACATTGTTCATTTTCATGAGTTCTGCATTAGGCTTACTTATTTTGATGGAATGACTAGCATCTAGAGCAGCAATATCCACCAGCTTTTTTGTTGTCCTTTTGCCATGAACGGCACCATAAGTGGCAGGTTTGCTAAAACTGATTTCACCAGCATCAACAGAATCTTTATCAGAACAAGAGCATTTAAAGCCAAGACCAGCTAGAACACTCTTGCCTTGGCCCTTCTCTTTTTTGTTCTTCAAAGAATTCCTCATCCCAGTTTGGATTAGTGCACTTTGGCTGTTAACAGTTGATTCAGATAGAACACTTGGAGTTCCATATTGAAGAAGTGTGTGCTTTCTAGTTGCTATAGCCATTTGTTCATCTCTCTGGTGCAGATACCTTGGAGTGGCTATGCTGCTGGCAGATCTTGGAGTCTCAACTTCTACATTGAAGTACTTTTCAGCCCCAAATACTCCAATTTCTCCACCCTCTTCTTTCATTCCTAGTTTCTGAAGAGGGGACTTTCTTTGGCTGATAAAGGGACTGAGGTTTGGGTTTGGTGAACCAAACCTTCCTACAAAGGTCCCTTGATCATTGCCATTCAAATATGGAGAGAAAGTAGGATCGTAGAGGTTGTTCTCAGAGTTGAAAGTATGCAACTGATGATGGAAGTTACTATTGTTAGTGGATGATATGGTAACCATAGTGGAAGGGAAATCAAGTAGTTGGTAAAAGCCAAAAAGAGAAAATAGAACCAGTTTGGAGACAGGTTGATGAATAGAACAGGCAAGAGTAGTAACAAATCAAAGGGATAGGAAGAGAAAGAGTACCCTATTATAATACATGGAAATAAAACAATAGGTGATATGTTATGAGAAAGTAGAGCATATATAAAAAGGGTTTGAAAAATATGGAACAATTCACTAGGTGACTGAGGATGAAAATTAAAGGCAAATAGAAGAGGAAAAGAAAAAGGATGGAAGAAAGGGTGTGAGATGAAGGATTGAATGGGGTGCCTTTCCAATTTAGGAGTAGCTCTATATGTAGGCTAGTGGAATATGCAAAATGTCATGCAGTAGGGCCATGTGTTAGTAGCTGACCTGACACTTCACCCATAGTTTTCACAAGAAAACTATTTTTTTATTGGAAAAGTACTTTTATAATTTATATACATAGATAGTTTAATTAATATGTATTTACAGTGTAAAAAAAATTATCTTAATGTTTAATTATAACATATAACTTTGAAGATATTAAACGATAAAGTCAACAAATTTACGATAAATGAAAGATTGTGATTGAATTTTAGTGTAAAACTCATATATGTGTATAAGAAAAGATACATTTATTCGAAAAGTAAGTTTAAAAGACTTAGCTTCACCCTAACCACTTTTTTTTTTAAAAAAATCTAATGGTTAATATTAACTATTAGATTTAAAAACAATTAGTGGATTAAACTTACTCTTGGAATAAGTGGATTCACTTCCTAAAAAAATAGTTGTTATCTAATAAATTTTCTTTTATAAATTTTTATGTTATATAACTCTTAAATGATATAATGTTTGTTTGTTGATTAGCTGGGATAGGGAATGAGACAATGAGATATAAAATTTTGTTCTCTATATACAGGGAGAGGATTTACTTACTCCAAACGTAAGTTTAAGAGACTTACTCTCAATCCTAACTCTTCAGTGTTAAAATTAATTAGTCATAACAATCATTAAATTTTAAGAAAATAGATGGTAAAGATTGAAAGAGTAAATCTCTTAAACTTACTATTAGAGTAAGTGGATCCCCTCTCATATATATTATACTAACAAATAGATATAGAAAAAGAAAAGAAGTTAACAAAGTTTTTTTTTCTTTTCACATATGCATTTATAATAACTCATTGAAAGATATCTATATATTTTTCACGCATCTATACTTTACTAATTGAAAGACATCTACTTAACTAATTGGAAGAAATAACAAATAATATTATAGAAATATAATAAAAAAATAGAATTTAACAATGCATGCACAATTAATGTAATCTTTTTTAAAAAGCCATTGAATCACAAATAATAAAAACGATTAATATAATTTTAAAAAGTTTCTGTATACTTTAATTTGTGATTGATTGGATGATAGTGTAAAAAAAGCATAATTTAATTTTATGTTTTTAAGTATATTAACTGATTTTGTGTTAGATTGATTTTTCAATAAAATTTTATTTTATTTTTTGTCTCTTTAAAATATTATAAAAAATTTCTGACACAAAAAATATTAAAAACCTAATACGAAACGAGAATTTAATATAAATAATATAAAATTCGTTAATACCTCATCAACTTATACATAATTAGACTTATAATTATTTTACTTAACATGAGTATAAAGTTTTATAAGAAAAATATAAATAGAAAGTTAAGTAGCTAGTATTAAGTATTAACACGCAGCCAGGCTATTGGTTTTATCTTTTTTACTTAAAAGACAAAATTATTTAGTCTCTGTTAATTTTGCCGTATTGATATTTTTGTTTTTTTAACCAATAAAATTATAAGTTTTGTATACCTCACTATTTTCATAAATTTAAATAAATAAAAAAAATATTATCCATGACAAAAATAAACTTATCCTACTTAACATATTTTACTTATAATAAAATGTTAGACAAATTTAACAACGTTAATAATTTCCATGTAACGTCAAGAAAACAAAAATGTTCATACCCGCCGTAAGATTAAGTGAGGCAGAGTAGATTTCTCCTTAAAATTTTCCAACTAACCAAACAAAAAAAAAGCAAATTTATGATTATTTGAGAAATTATTTTAAATAACTTATAAATGTAAAATTATAGCTAATATTTATAAATAATAAAATACTTTGTACAACTGTGATAAAACAAAATATTTAGTTTTTATATAATTGTAAATAAATCAATTTTTATGCATAATTAAAATTACTTTTTTAAAATTTTAAACAGATAGGATTTATACAAGTTATATTATTCTTATCCATAATTTTAATAATATTTTTACATTTTTTATCTGCCTATCATATTGTTTATCATTCCATAAAAAAATCATATTATTTATCATGTTTTATACTTCTTTTCGTTTTCTATTTGTCTTAACTGTAAAACCAAGTTATAAAAAAGTTTCATTGAAGTGGGATTTCTCTTTTTAATGATTTGTTTCTTTTCGGGGGAAAAGATAACTACTAATGAATAGTCACTGTTCAATATACACTCTGATCACCTAATTTGTACTCTCATAACCTTTTCCTTCTTCATGGTGGGAGATAGCCGAAGCCATTACTCCTATCTAGATTGGTTTTAGACCCATTATTTTCTTTTTTTTAGGTGGATGATATCTCTACAAAAATATTTAGGGATATGTTAATGGGTCCGGGTAATCTGATTCAAATAATTTGGATTGAATCATGAAAACATGTAGATTAGACTCAACTCCATCTGATCAAGACCATTTGTATACATATTGAGTAAAAGGCTATGTAATTGTTGACCCACTTGAAACTATAATAATAATAATAATAATAAACCATTTCATCAACTATCCAACATCAACTTGTAATATTGTTTTAATTTTATTTTGTACTAGTGTTTATGTTTTAGTTGATATTAAATTATTTTGTATGTATAAGTGATTGTATTTAGTTTTTATTTTGTATTAATATCTTAGTATGGATAAATGTTATAAGTTTAAAACTTTGTATTAGTGTTTGGCTTATGATTTAAAAAAGTTATTCTAAAAAACTATTTTAAAAACTGCTTAATCTAATTTGTTCTACTTATTTATGTTTGGGATGTTTAAACAAAAAATTGCTTAACTCAATCTTATCCGATTATTTTTAATTAAATTGGATATCGGATTTAACCAGGTTCAACCCATGAACATTAGTAAAAATAATTAATATTATATTTTTTTAACTCAAAATACGAATTCTATTTTAAAAATAAACCCTAATTATTTCATTTGACCAATTCTTAAAAAATTATAAATTTCATATAAAAAATTTTATTTGAAATAAATAAAACTATTATAAATAACATTTTTATATATTAACATAATTATACTTACCCAAATTTATTAATTAAACTAAAACAACTATATTAATGAGTAAATCCTATTACTTATTAGTGGTATTCCTACTAATTTTTTAATTGTTCTATTAAAAAATTTATAACAACTCATATATTATGCAATCAACAGATCTAAACCTCTAACATTTCAACATTCAAACAATTAATTTATATTTATATATATATATATATATATATATATATATATATATATATATATATTAACAAATTTTCTTTAATGAAAATATTTGTAAGAATTCGTCATATTTGGAAAATATTATTTTTCTATGTTTTAGTTGTAAGTAAGTTGTATGCAAATGTTTGAGAAAATAGCATGTAAAAAAAACAATCTGAGAAGATCAATTTTTTTTTTATAAATCTGAAAACTTGTAAATTATGATTATTTCTTAATAAATTTTTCTTTATAACTATTTTCAATTTTTCATACACTTTTACTTTTTGTTTTATTCAAAATTCAAATGAAATTAATTATCTTAAAATCATTTTTCTGCAAACAAATCCAATTAAAAGTTAATTCTTTTATTTTGCATGACAATCAGGTATACCTCTTTTTCTTATGGCGTCTCAATTTTTGGGATTAAATGATTTTTCGAGTTGAATGTCAAACCTGAAATTGAATCTCTCAAACTTTAGTTAAATGATAGGTGAATGACTTGTACTAATAAGTTTTGGTACTGATTCCAATTATAATCAATAATGAATTAGTTAAATATATACTTGATTACTATATAATTTAATTTTTACAATTAATTGTTTGAGCCCTAAATGGGAGAATTTATAGGGATTGTTATTTTTCTTGTTAAGACACATCAATTATATATATATATATATATATATATATATATATATATATATATATGAGAGTTTAACACTTATACACTGTTAGTGTAAAAGAATTTTACACCATTTACATGATTTTTAAAAGTATTAATTGGTAAAGTTAATAAATTTACCATATATAAAGGATTGTGATTAATTGTCAATGTAAACTTTTTTACAGTATCAATGTATAAGTGTTTTTCTCTCTATTATTTGTTTATATATGTTTATATATATATATATATATATATACACACATATCTAAGTTTAATGGTTATACATTATCAATGTAAAAAAATTGTTTTATATTATAATTCAATCACAAATCATTGTTTATATGACTATTAAAACATTGATCGATAAATTTAATAAACACCATATATAAAGGTTTTTAGTTGTGATAAGTGACGAATCTTAACTAAGAACAACCTCAAACTACACTCCGCTTACTTTCAACTATCCTCAAACGCTTACCAGTAAATAGTACAAAAATTGCTAGTACAAAAATTGTTATCGATTTCTGGCCCTTGCCAATGGATCAAAGAAAACAAGGCATCCTTGGTTGTTTATAGTTTGTGAGGCTTTGACACATACGAAAGGATAAAAATGCTAAGATTTTGAAGGACCATCTCGAAGTACCTATATTAATTCGATCAATGAAGTTGAATTCATGAGAACGATATCACACATTTAATTTAACTAAACACTCATAAGTTGAATGGTATGAACTTATACCCCAGGTGTTATGCTTAATCTTGTTTTTTGTATGTGTCTAACTTTGATAATTTTATGATGAACTTTCACTGTTGTATTGTTTTCTGTTAGGCAGACACTCATTTTGCTATTGACTTAAATATTTATTACTAATGAATAAAACTGTTTATTTCTTTTAATTTATTATTTTGCATCTTTATTTCTAAATAGTTGATATAAAAGAAATTATTAAATAGTTAAAAATAATTTTATATCAAAATATAAATTATTTATAAAAACTGAAACTATAATTTATATTTATAAATATTTATTTACTATAAATTTAAATTAAATATATGTTTTATATTTAAAATATTCATTATTCTAAATTTGAATTACATGAAATTAAAAATTTATCCGATATACTTTATATTTGATAAAATACTGGTTAAAAGTATGATTTGTGTAAATTAAATAGTTGAAACATTCTAAGACCTGAAAAACAAGTTCACTTTAAAGTGATGTTTTGATAAAAAAAAAATATAAATATTTATAGAAGAAGAGTTAGAAAAATAAATTAATATTTATAAATTAATTAACTGAAACTAACTTATATATCTTAACTTTTAGATAAGTTAAATGAGAATTTTTATTATAAATGTTAAAGTGCGTAGATTATTTTCAACTTAGACTGAAAGATCAATTTATTTTATTTTGAATTTTTCTATAAATTTATGGAAAAAGTTTATTCTAATAGAACTTAAATAACTATTTATTTGTTGAAATAATTGTTGCTTGTTTATACTAGTAATACTAGTAATTAGAATGAGGACAAAGTATGAGGCTGCTAGCTATACACCAACAACCAATATTTTGCTATGCATGGGATGTCAAAAGCCACAAAATATCAAGTTTTGGTAATAATGATAATATAGACAAAGTTTGAGGCTGGGAACCTTACACGATCTCATTTTAGTCCATTGAAATTTGAATGAAAAGCCAAAACTCACTTTTATTGACATGAATATCCCTACCATAAAGAACAAATTAAAATCCATAGTATTTCAAAGATAAATTAACTCCAATTAATTGTTCCACTTAAAGGAAGCATAATTATCAGTACCATTTTTTTTTTCACTTTTACTAAGAAAGAAAATGAACTCTTTATCATTTAAATCAACAAATATTAACACTAATGTAAAACGTCCCTTTGATATAATCGTTTTTTTTAAGATCAACTGATCTTAGGCTCTTAGCCCACGTTAGAACTGATAAAATTCACACCAACATAAATAAACAACTTTTTTATTAAAATAAAATATTTTTTATAAATTTAATCAATCTATTTTAACTTTTTTATCATTTGAAATTACCGTGGCAAGGTTTGAACCTAACCTTAGCGTACTAATTTAAATTAATATATAGTATAGATTAGTTATTTTTTCATCGCTATTAAAAATTGAATATATAATTAATTTATTAAAATATTAAATTCAAATTCAGAAATATTAAAATATATAAAAAAACTAATTCTAAATTAGTTTTGAAAATATAATATATATCCAAATTTAATTAATAGAAGTAATTAAAGGAAAAAATTATTTACCTACTGCTCTAAATTTTAGATTTTTCTTTGAATAAACTCCGCAAAGGTTTCATTTCATCCTATTTAGTTCTTAAACTATAAACATTTATACGACACTATATTATGTAAAATAATTTTGATAATACAAACATGCATATATGACACATACATTCAAGAGAAATGTTATATCAACACATTCTAAGATACACTCTTTTGAATATTTTTTGTGATTGGTTAAAATTAATAAAAAAATATAATTTTTTATAGTTTCACTTATCATTAAATAACTTTTTTTAATTTTATAGATTTCAATAAATTTAACTAAATATAGAGAGTGTTTGAAGAAGTATATTAAAAAATGTGTTGTTAGCACTCTTCTATATAAAATATTTTACTCTATTAATCTTGGGATTCATGCTAGTACATGAGAATGATATTATGCAATGAAAGTATGTCTCACTCATTCGCAAAATGCATGATGAATCCAAGGATTTGTGTGTAATGCCATCTTCATCTTTGTATTATTTTTATTTTTGTCTTTCTTTTGTAAATTGTGAGATAGCACTTCCGGTGCTTACTCACTTTTATTTGTAGCATCAATAAAATTTGTTGACTTATAAAAAAAATTGGGATTCATGGTCCCAAGACCATGGTTACAACAGTTACAACTTACAAATTTGTATACTTTCTTGGTCCCAAGAACACCCATGATTATATACTTATAGTTTTGTTTTGATTTCCATTATTCCTTAATTGAATGACAAAATCTTAAATTACGACGTAGAAAAGTGGAAGTAAGGAATGGGATGGATTGACATTGATTGTAATTACGTTCAACATAATCAGAAAACATGTCAAACATGTCAAACGTAAATTGGGGGATGAAAGTAATATTTTGTTTTGGAGAGATAGGTGGTTCGAATTGAATAGTCTTAACGAGGAGTTCAATCAATTCTTTTGGGTAGCAGTTAATAAAAATATAAAGGTTAATAATATGCTATGAGGAGGTCACAGAGGGTAGAAATGGATATGGAGGAAACCACTATTTGAATGGGAGAAGGCCCAGGAACACAAGTTACGGTCCAGATTGGAGGGCATCAAGACAACAAAAAAAATCTCAGATTGTTGGGTGTGGACAAAAGATAAAAAGGAGTATATTTTGTAAGCTTTGCTTACAGAAGGATCCTATCTGCAGACATCGAACATCAGGTTGACGCTTTCTTCAAGGTCTTGTGGGAAAAAGGGATTCCTCTGAAGGTCCAAGGTTTGGTCTGATAGTTGGATGCAAAGAGGCTAGTCACACATGATAACTTATGTTAGAGACGGATTCTACAGGGGAAAAACAAAGGATGTGTAGTGTGTGATGCACTATAAGAAATCGAACAACCTCTGTTTGTGAATTGTATGATGTCCTCTTAGATTTGGTATAAATTATGCGTCTAGTGGGACACGACAACAACACTGCATAAGGATATAAGAGGTATGGGGATTCAATTTTTAGGTTTGGTTCATGATGTCAAAAGAGTGGAGAGGAGTTGTTTGTTTGTATAGTTTGCAAGATTGTAACATATTTGGAAAGCAAGAAACACAAAAATTTTCTGAAGTCAATAGCTAGATGTAGATGAAGTCATTCATGGGAGTGGTGTCATGCATTGAAATTTACGTCTAATTTTTATGCTAAATGAGTAACAAACCATTTATTGTGTGTTATGCATTAAATGTAATATAGGTATAACATCTGGTCGTACTATGATAAAGCACTCCTTGTGATTCCTACTTTTTGCTCTGATAATTAAATTCATTAACTTAAAAAAAAAAAAAAAAAAAAAAAAAAAAAAAAAAACTTAACCACAAAACAAACGCATTGTATCATTCATCTTACTACACTTGTATTTAGCATGTCTATTTAGTTCTTTCTAATCCTAGAGTTGGGTTCGTAGTTAGCCAGAAAGCATTCAAATCTTGAAGGATGTGTACCATTATACTAAAGGGTCCACGATTAGCCTACCTTCTCAACTTATAAATAACACTCGCAACTTATAGAGTTGGGTACCTTCCAAATCTACATGATTCCCTTAATCAAATATCACAATCATACCAATCATCAACGCAAAACTTGTTCAAATCATATCTTAAAAAGAAGGAATTATTCTCCCTGCAATGCTCACTTTCTTCTTATATATATGAACACATATTATGGGAAATCTAAGCTATGTTCTTCCCAAATTATATTCTTTTCAGCCTATATAATTGATTGAAGCATTAAAGTCCTTATAGGTATCCCATGATTTGGTCTCGACTTATCGGGATGTGACATCAACAAAATATTTGTATTAGTCTCCCATTGCGAACCCAATATAACCTTCCCTAACTACACAAATGAGTAACATATTATGCTCTTATTTTAACTATTTCATCAATTCTTCATCACGCATTTTTCCATTCAAGACGGTTATGTCCATGAAACATCTCTCGTAAATAATATTTTTTTACCATGTCACTTTTAATGGAGAGATTTTATTTTTTCCATCAAATGAGCCAACACCTCGTTTTCCAACCAAGAACTATGTCATCTAGAACCTAACATATTTGTTAATTTCTTTTATTAATTTTTTTTATAACATAATTGAAGGACTTAAGCATAGTCTTTAATAACGATGATAAAAAGACTTAAGTTAAGCATGGTCTTTAGTAACATGATGAAGATGATCCTTCAACAAAATCGAATATTATGGAACATAAATATAAATGTTCACATAGCTTAACATAACTAGTAATTCTAAATTTTTTACATGGAAAGGATTATTCTTCACTTACTGAAAATTTGATGAAATCATAGTCGGGTATGTTAATGTGATATTTTCTTCTAAATTAGTAAAACTTTCTGTAATCCTTATTATAGTCCTAACACCTAACGAAATTAGTAAATTAGTAAAAGGACAAAGTAAAGATTGAACAAGATGAAATTTCAGCTTTAGCTTCTGTTGAAAATTATCAACCTACTAGTGAAGGTCGGAACAGTACATCACTATTTTACAGCCGATGAAACATTTGAATGAGGATATTTCAAAATATGAATGGAGATTGAAAAGATTATTACAACGAGATTGATGCATTCCAACTAGAAGAGGAGACTGACATTGAATCTGATTCAGATTAAAGAACACCTGTAAATCAAACCAAACTACAAAGGAAAAAATAATTAATTGTAATTATATTATTTTCCTACTAAGATAACTGTTAGTGTCCAAATACTTCACTAAGATATGGATTTCTTGTGAGGTGGCAAGGGAGTAACAGTGAGATTCAATGGAGGATTTGAAGAATATAATCAACCTCAAATTCTATCTTTGTGCGTAGAAAGCCAATCATGATTAAAATTCCTGTTAATTGCTTTACATGAGGTTGTTCAAGGAGAAACCATCTGATGGTAATGGCGTACTAGAAACCAGTGAAAATACAAGTGCTACCGTGTTTGCAGGTAAAATCTGGCTGAAAAAAGATGGAGGGAGGGTGGACGGAAGTAAGGAGAAGGAAGGAGGTCATGAGAAGAAAGGAAGTAAACGGTGGACGGAAATCAGAAATTGATGAAAGGAAAGGGGAGGGGTGTATAACATCTGTGTTCTTTACAAATTTCCCGGAAGAATATAGGGCAAAAGACATGTGAGAGATATTCGGGAGATATGCCAAAGTCCAGGATGTGGTAATCCCAACGAAGAGGAATAGGAGGGGACAACGATTTGGTTTTGCCAGATCCAGGGAGGTAGCCGATGAAAAATTGTTGGTGATTAAACTGGATAATATATTCATTGGAACGGAAAAACTATGGGTCAATTTACCACGGTTTGATCAGCGAACAGAGCAAAATAAGAGAAAGATTAACATAGCTAGTAGGAAACAAGATAAAAAAATTTGCTACACAGTTGTTAGGCAAAAGGGGCAACAAGCTAAACTCAACGGGAAAATGAGAAAATCCTTTGCATCGGTAGTAGCTACCCATGGGGAACCTAACCATAACAATGGGAGAGAACAAGCAGGAGAGAGGGAACATGCGAATATGAAGTTGGTGTATACAACACCAGTGGAAAAGGTGGCTCGGCTTCAGAAGGCTTACGTGGGAGAAGTACGTAACAGAGGGATGGCTTTCAGGACGCAGATTTTTCTGATGAATCATGGTATTTACAATGTGAGCGCGACTCCAATGGGGGAAAACAAGGTTCTGTTGGAAATGGAAGGGAGGGAGATGCTCCAAGAGACCGTGAAAAGAAAACAGCAATGGTTTGACCAATGGTTTGTGGGAATACAGAAGTGGGAGCCGGGATTAGTTGATACTGACAGGAGGGTCAATGTGAACTGCTACGGGATTCCGTTACATGTTTAGGGAGAAAAGTTTTTCTCTACTCTAATCGCGCCCTTTGGAGAGCTTCTGTATGTGGAAGAAAGTACTAAAAAAAATGAGAGGTACGATGTAGCACAGATGGTGGTGTCCAGGAAGAATATGAGGAAGATTGATGAGGTGGTAAGGATGAGTATTGACAGGTGGGAGTTTGATATCAGGGTGAAGGAGGTGGAAGAGGTAAATGAGGCTAAGAACAGCCGAGTTAGCACGAGCTATGGATCGAAAAACAGCTCTTGTCAACGGGAGGAAGATTTTGATGAATCGGCTGAAGCGGAAAGGCTGCTGGCTGAGCTGAAGCGGAAAATGTTCCGTAATGGAAACTGGAAGGACGGGGAAGAGGAGGAGGTCAGAAGCGATGACCGTGGTGGGTACGTTCTCCGACTAGGAGGAGACACGGTGGTCAAAGACACAAACCGGTCTAGATCTGAAAGCAGGAACTCGAAGGTGGGGAGGACGCGGCTCGTGGCGGACAGAGGCTCTACCACTGATGGCTTCGACCTAAACGGCGAAGGGGGGCAGGCACGGGTGGACAGTAGAAGGGAGACAACAGCTCAGTCACTGTGCACGGGGTCAACGCCCATTTTTGGGAAAAAGCAGAGCACAGGCAAGACTACCAGGGGCAGAAGTAGCGAGAGAATGGGGTCTGAGCAGTGCTTTTCGGGAAACACAGGAGAAAGGAATGAGATAAGGTTTCCCAAACAGGAAGAGGAAGCGGAGGCTTATCTGCACGGACCGAGACACGGAGCATGAATATCGAGGCCTAACAGCGGGTCGCCTCGGAAGGGATAGCGTGTCAGGAGGCTGTCATGCGCAGCTCGAGGAAACTCACGCTCGCGACTCACGTACGCTCGCAGATCGAGGAGATCCTGTAGCGGGTCACTCACGCTTGCGGCCCGAGGAACCTGCCCCGACTGTCACGCGCAGCTGCAGGCCAGGCCGGTGTCAGACGTTGTGACCGTTGGACGTGGGATGCAGAGTCAGGTGGGTCAACAATCCGAGGCCCAATGCACGGACCAAGACACGGAGCGGGCCGTCTGCGGTACTGTTCTTCAATCCATTTTAGGCTTGCGGGAAAATGCTGAAAATTTCGAAACCGGTCAGGCTGCAGATTTTGCTATTGGGCACCAACGGAAAGTTTCGGAAAGTACTATTGTGTACGAACCGAACAGGGTCATTTCGGAGAATAGTGATTTCGGAAAAAATGAATCTATCTCCACAATGCCTTATTACTACAAAAAATGGGTATTAGTAGGTGGAGAAGAGGTGTCCGGAGGAGGGAATGGGCAAAGGAGAGCGGTATCCATATGGAAACAACTCAGGAGAAATAGTTTTGATGGGAATGAATTAATGTTGCGAGGGCCATTGGAGGATCAAAAGGAAGACGAGCAAGGAAACGGGCATAAGGAGGAGGAAGCGGAAAAAATATGGAAGGCACTGAAGGAAATCGGAATATCTGCCAAACAATCAGATAATAAATATATACAGGAATTACGAAGGATGGAGGAGAGGGATATCGGGGAGAAGGAAAGGAGGGAAACGAGGACTGAGCGGAATAACTAGATGAAGATCTTCTCTTTAAATGTGAGGGGGTTCTGGGATCGAGTCAAAAGAAGAAGGATCAGGAGAATGTTGCAAACGAATGACATTGATATTTGTTTATTACAGGAGACAAAGTGCAGAACGGTAAATGATTGGGAGGTTCAGGAGATTTGGGGGTCGGCAGAGTGCGATTGGAGAATACTACCGTCAGCAGGGCTTAGTGGAGGATGCCTGACAATCTGGAAGAAACATCTCTTGGAGGTTGTCTGGGTTATTCAAGGGCAGGGTTTCCTTGGAATTGGCTTCAGAGGGAACAGTTCAACTGAAGTTAATTGTGTGGTAAACGTATATGCTCCATGTTCGGCTCAAGGGAAAAGGAAGGTATGGGACGATTTGATGATGACAAAATGAGGATTTCCGGAGGTTAAGTGGATACTTGGAGGAGATTTTAATGTTGTACTGGATAGGAGTGAGTTTAAAGGGAGGTCAAGTTACCACTCAACAATTGAGATGTCCGACTTTAAATTCTTTATCCAGTCAATGGGTTTGTTGGATATCCCAATCATCAGAAAAGGAGCAACGTGGATAGCACCGAATGGAGGGTCATCTAGTAGGTTGGATCGGTTCCTATTTACACCTGAACTGATGGAGGACTGAGGCGTCACAGCTCAAAGAGTCGGCACTAGAGAGTTCTCAGACCATAGCTGGATCCTAACAGAGGTGAATAAGCAGAATTGGGGCCTTAAACCGTTTAAGTTTTTTTACCATTGGTTGTTGGAGTCAGGTTTCATGGATCTAGTGAAAGCGGTATGGACATCAGAGCATGGTCAAGGATGGAAGATGTATCAGTTGGCACGTAAATTGAAAGGTTTGAAGCTGAAGATTAAAAATTGGAGAGAAGAAAACTGGAGTCGAGATGAGAAGCTCCTAGCAAAGAAGGTTTTAGAATTGGAGACGGTGGATCACCAGTTAGGCCAAGGGATCATCGACAGTGGCCATCAGAGACAAGATATTTTGTCAGAATATTGGGGAATGGCAAGGAGAATGGAACTGTCCATATTACAGAAATCTCGGGTAAAATGGGCTCTGCATGGTGATAGCAATACAAAGTACTTCCATAAATGCTTTAAGGAGAGATGCTATACAAACTCCTTATTGGCAGTTAAATCAGAAGACGGGTGGCTGGAGGGAGTTCAGAGTATCTGGGACCATGTGTTACATAATTTTAAATCGTTCTTTAAAGACGAAGAACAGACGAGACCAAAGATGGATGGGGTGTCTTTCAATCAGTTGACTGAACAGCAGAGAGTAAGCTTAGAGGACCCTTTTCGGCGGAAGAAATAAAAGAGGCGGTTTGGGCATATGAGGTAGGAAACAGCCCGGGCCCTGACGGATTTGGTTTCCAGTTTTATAAATCATGTTGGGGAATAATAGGGGATGATGTGATAAGTGCAGTTCAAGAATTCCATCAATCAGGTGTATTACCAAGAGGAGTGACATCATCCTTCCTTACCCCCATTCCCAAGGTGGCAAGACCGGACAGGTTAGCTTAGTTTAGACCAATCTCTTTAATCTCTAGCATTCAAAAGATTGTCTCTAAACTGCAGTCATTGAGAATGAAGAAAGTAATGGGGCATTTGATCTCTAAGTGCCAATCAACATTTTTACCAGGTAGATCGATCCTAGATGGGGTTATGGTAGCAAATGAAATAGTGGATTGGGCGAAGATGAAAAAGAGACCTTGTTTCCTGTTTAAGGTGGATTTCCAGAAAGCATATGACTCGGTAAATTGGGATTTTCTGGATTATATGTTAGCTAGGCTGGGGTTTGGGACCTTATGGCGAAAATGGATAAACAGTATTGTCAGGAACAACTATATGTCAATTCTAGTCAATGGGAGCCTGACAGTTGAATTTAGGCCGGGAAGAGGTTTGAAGCAGGGAGACCCACTCTCTCCTTTTCTGTTTCTAGTGGTAGCCGAAGCCTTAGCTGGATTGTTCAGGTCAGCTGTAGGGAAAGGGATGTTTAAAGAGCTCAACATTGGTGCTGGGGCAAAGTTTTCAATACTGCAATATGCAGATGATGTTATCATGATGGGGGAAGCAGATTTGACATCGGTGTGGTACCTGAAGATTATTCTTCGTGGATTTGAGCTGACATCGAGATTAAAAGTGAATTACAGCAAAAGCCAATTCTTTGCTTTAAATATAGAAGATTTGTTCGTAAGTGCTGTAAACAACCTCTTGAATTGTGTCGTCTCATCATCGCCATTTAAATTTTTGGGGATTCCGGTGGGTGTGAACTCGAGAAAGGTAGAAACGTGGAAACCAATTATCGAACAATTTCAGAGGAAGTTGGTAGGGTGGAGGGCACAACATATGTCGTTCGCAGGAAGCTTAGTTATGATAAATTAGTATTGTCTAGCCTTCCACTATATTTCTTCTCATTTTACAAGGTGCCCAAGAAAGTCCTAAAAGTCATTACGGGTCTACAACGGTCCTTTTTGTGGGGCGGGAAGGATCAGGAGAGCAAAATTGTCTGGGTTAGTTGGGAAAATGTGTGTAGGCCTAAGAAAGAAGGGGGTCTGGGGATAAAGTGCTTATGGAAATTCAATCTAAGTTTGCTTGCAAAGTGGAGGTGGGGGATATTAACATAGCACAAGGCAATATGGGCGAGTTTACTGGAATGTAGATATGGCCACACATACAAGTTCAATCAAAGAAACAGAATTTATCTAAAGTCTCTCAGTGGTGGAGGGACCTATGGGCTATTGATGGTCCGGAAGCGATCATACCAGACAGGTTTGGGAACAACGTCAGCAAAAAGGTAGGGGACGGAAAGGATACTCTCTTTTGGGAACAGACTTGGATAGGAGATAGATGCTTTAGTCTCGAGTTTCCCAGGTTATATGGGTTAGCAGTAGATAAGGGCATCACTGTTAATGACAAAAAGAAGGTAACAGAGGGGTGGAGCTAGGAGTGGAGGAGGGCCCTATTTGTATGGGAAGAAGAGCAGTTTCGTCTTCTGCAAAGCAGGTTGCACTAAGTGATGATTGTGGATTTCAGATCGGATAAATGGAGCTGGAGGACTAGTGGGGATGGAGTCTTCTCAGTTGCTGAGGCTTATCGGTATTGCGTTCGCAACAGCCGATGTCTAGACTGTTTGAGGTGGAGCCCAGAGATTTGCGACGAATGTGGAAAGATAGATTACCCTCTAAGGTAATTGCTTTCTCATGGAGATTACTATTAGACAGGCTACCAACCATGGTTAATCTATTGAAGAGAGGCATTGAGATCCCAGGTCAGGAGGCTCTATGTGTCTTCTGTCGCAATGCTACTGAAGACAGCAATCATCTGTTCTTAAGGTGCGCTAAGGCCCAACATGTGTGGAATAATGTCATCAGCTGGCTGGGAATTCAAGGACCTATTCTGGGGGGAGGTGTCTCAGTTTTTTCTTTCATCGTCAGCATGGGTGGCTGGAAAACGGAAGAAGGATTGTAGGTACGTTTTCTGGTTTGCTGGGGTTTGGAGTATTTGGATTACTAGAAACCAGATTGTTTTTTGTTAATATACTGGTGGATTCAGTCGACATTGTCATGTCTATAAAGGTAATATCGTGGAAATGACTATCATATTCCTTTGGTTTTAATAGGGGGTGCAGGTTCTCGGATTGGTATGCTAATCCCAGATTATGCTTGTTAAATATGAGATAGGAGGATAGTCATGATATGCTCCAATAGAATTCCGAGGAGTAAATAATCTTGTTTGTATTTTAAGAAACAATTTGTTTCTTTTACTGAATATATGATTAGCTTTTCAAAAAAAAAAAACACCTAACCAAATGCTTTTGCTAAACATAGTAACTAGTAAGTATCCACAATAGCCTCCTCATACACATTGGTATGGGAAAAAAAGAGACAAAGGAATGCAAATTAGCCAAAATTGATCTTTAAAGTAAAGAAAATATTATGGAAGCCAATAAAATATTTTTTCATTACACTTATCAAATGATACATTGTAATGTTATCGATGTCTTTTTCTAAGGCTTAATTATCATGTTTTACTCAAACTGAACAATTATTTTTAAATTTAATTTTGTTCTACAATGATCTTTCAATAGCTTAAATGTCGTTCTTTCTAGCAAAATTGAAGTTAATATCGTTAACGTCGATTAGAACCAATTTTAAATCATTGCTAAAAACATCTAATTAGAAATGGTTTTAAACTGTTACTATTTAAATTTAAATTAAAATAACCAAAAAATTATAATTTTAATATAGTGGAAATTTTAATCACTATAATATTTTAATTAATTTTTTAATATATTTGGAAAAAATAATAATTTATAATATTTTTAAAATTAATATTTTATTATTTAAATTTAAGTAGTGGAAGTTTAAAGTTGTTACTAATTAGAGATGGTTTTAAGCTATGGTTTTAAACCCTAAACTTAATTTAACGGAAGAGACAATTTTAAAGTAAATTGAAAAAAAGAGAAAAAAACACTTTCATTTATAATTCTTTAAATATGGTAAGTTTTGTTAACGTAAAACTCTCTTACACGAGACAATGTATAAGTGTGAAAAAATTATGAGACAAAATTGAATATAAAAATAATAGTGAAAAAAAATTAAACCTTTACTTTTAATCATGTTGTTTGTTCTACTTCGAAATGTTTAAGATTGAATATTAATTGTATCTATATAATTATTATTATTCTTCCAAATTATTTTGGTTTTTTAGGAATTTTGAAATTAATTTAATTCTTTTAGGAATCTTTCAAATTAATTTTATGTGCTAAAATATTTGTAATTCATTATCATATGATAAAGTATAAATGTTCTTCATTTTTAAGCTTTATCTTTATAATTGATATAGACTCTTTGTTTATTTTATTTATCATATACTCTCATTACTAATTAGTCAAATAATGTTAAAAAAATTACAACAACATTTTTTTATGTTTTATATAATTATATAAGCATTTTTTTTAAAATGTTAATTTTGTCTCCTTGAGGATGTGAGTGTAATATTTGAAGAATATAAGTGTAATTTTTTAAAATTTGAAAGGCTTACTTTAATAAAAAACTTAGAAATATTTCTTTAATTTTTTCAAGATAACATGTTGACCAACCTTTAAATAATGACTCAATAAAAAACTTAAGTTAATTAGTTGAGTAACCTTTGCATGGAAAGTTGATCTACCTCAAGGTTAACTTATCTTTAGATAATGAGTTAACTAACCTCAACATAAATACAATATTATCATTAATATTTTGTAAGATCATAAACTAAAAATTAAAAAACTAATTCTCTTATAAATAAGAGATAGAAATTCTCTATTCCTGTTTCGTATCTTTTTCTTTTTTTTTCTTCATCAATTAAAAAAGTTATATCATTTAATGAATTACATAAAAAATAAAAAAATTTATAAAAAATTGTATCTCATTATATGATATGAAAGGTGACACGAAATGGAAAAAAATTATTTCCATCCTTTTCCATCCCTAAATAAACTAAAGAACATCAATTATAATTCCTCATAACTGACACTAGAGGACTAATAACTCCTCTATCAACAAATAAAAAACCTTTCACAAACAACCACAAAACGATTAAGCATTGATACTCAAATTACAAATACATCTTATACAGATAGGTTCCAAAAGATCGATTAAGCATAAGTTATTAGGTATAAAATAATATCAACCCAAAAAGACACAAAAAAATGAGTATACTATATGTCTTTAGGTAACAAACAAGCCTTACAAGACTTAAAGCAAGTAAACACTAAAAGATTGAGCTTAAGTCCTTAAGTAGAAAATATGTCTTGCATAACTAGGCACTGGCTATAGCACAGTAAAAAAGAAACTGAAAATCTTAAGTTATAAATAAACCTTCTCCACAATTAAATAATGTGTCATCTGCAAAATTCAATAAAAAATTCTAGAACTTTGTCTTTCCACTCAATATCCCTAAATAATCTCTTTTTGCATTGTTTTTCCTAATCATTAAACTTAATCCTTCTACTACTAGAAACAAAAATATAATGAATCTCCTTGTTTTAAACTTTTATCTACTTGAAATTTCTCTAATAAACCCTTATTTACCCAAACTGAAATTCTTGTTATACTAACACATTCCATAATCCATCTCCTCCATACTAAACCACATTCCCTCTATCACATGGAACATATATAACTAACTATCAGACCTGCAAACTTTTTCAAATTCTACTTTAAAACACACCAACTCCTTTCTTTTCTTTTTTTTTTTCTTTTTTTTTTTTTGCCTCATCCATAACTTTATAGAAATCAATATTCCATCAAGAATATGCCTCCCTTTTACCAACTTTGTTTGGTGTTATGAAATTAAGATTAAGGGTTTGATTGATTTGATTTTGTTTATTAGTTTTTTAAAAGAGTTTTTAAGAATAGTTTTCAAACATTGTTTTCGAGAATAAAAGAAAAAAAAACTTGTTTGGTAAGTATTATTTGAAAACTGTTTTGAAAATGTAAAAATGGAAAAACTTGTTCATATTTATTAAAATTTTATTAACGAAAAACAAAAAATAACATATTCTAATTGTATTTTGAGTTTTTAAAATAAAAAAAGAAAATTGAAAAGAAAAACTACTTTCAGTTGTTCCTGTTTTTTAGTTTTTAAAAACTAAAAAATCAAAACTGTTTTTAGAAAATACTACCCAAACGAGTTTTTTAATTTTTAAATACTAAAATACTCAAAACAGTTTTTAAACAGTTTTATAAAATTATTACCAAGCACTCATTTTATTCATGCCTAATCTTAAGAATTTTAAATTCATATAAAAACTTGAATTTAAAAGTACAATAATAAATCCTTATTTTCTTACTTTACAACTCTCTTGAGTCAAATCTAGAATTGATACCCCTGAAAACAAATATGTTAAATGCCAGAGGCGTAGGTATTAATTGCCCTGCAACCCAAACATACAAGTCCAAGCAGACAAAAAATATTGAAAAGATTTTAAATTGTTTGTGTTTACACCACATTCTAAGCAAAAATCAAATCAAGCATGGATAAGAAAGAGCCTCTGCCGACGCTGTTTGAATTGCTTTGATTCAGATTGAAGAGGTGGGTGGTCCTTCAATTAACCAATAGTTTTTTCATAATCCATGCTTAAGTATGGTACTATTCTAGTTTAAGAGGTGTTTAATTTGCTAAACACTAATTAGCATTTCTATTTATTACTCAAAACGTGTATCATAATTCCAATTACTTTATTTAAGTGATGGTGGGTCAATTACAAGGTAATGAATGTGATTTGATGTGCGAAAGAAACTGAATTGATGACAAATAAATGGACAAATTTGGTACACATGATATATGATTTATTTGTATAGCACATCAAGCCTAAAAGCGCAACTAGTACAAATTCAAGCTTAGTTTATTAAACAAGAGCTGTTTGTATACTTAAATCAAGAATTTAATTAAGCATAATTATTACCGGGCCAAGCATAACGTGGATCATAATTCCAAGGACTTGATTGAAATGGTGGGTAATACAATGAATGTGATTTTATGTGAGATAGAAATTCAGTTGATAAAAAATTTATAGATTTGGTAAACATATGGTGTCATTTATATCAGCCTATATATCAACTCTGGTTTATTAAACGTTTGGCAAATTAAGCATGGATGACGGTTGGAGAGAGGTTGGGAGAAGGAGGCAGAGAGGTCGGGAGAAGGAGGCAGCGGATGCATAGTGTTGGTGATGGAAGTAAGCAGAGAGGATGGCCGGTTAAGAGCGAGCCAACGAACACAGGTACGGGTGACATAACCTCCTTTTTTTTTACACAGTTTCCTGATAATTATAAGGCGCGAGAGATGTGGGAGATATTTCGGAGATTTGGGGATGTTCAGCGGGTATATATACCAAGTAAAATGGATAGAAATGGGAGGAGGTTTGGGTTTGTACGGTTTAGAGGTGTGAAAGACGCTCAGGTATTAGTGGTCAAGTTGGATAATATTTTTATTGGAAAAGAGAAGATATGGGTGAACAGACCTAGATATGAACAGAGGGTGGTTAAAAATACAATCACTAGCATTAGGGAGCGGAAGGGGAACTTGAAGCTAAGCCATATGCAGCCACAGAAAACAATGATAGGAGTTACGGATGGAAATATGAGACCGTCTTATGCAGAGGTTGTAGCGTCTTCTGCGGTAAGGTATATCAACGATAATGGGCTGCTGAATCAAGGTAGCTTAAAAAATTATGGGGAAATAAGGGGAACGAAAACAGAGCCGGTCATGACGTTTAAAGCAGAAGAAGAGGTCGTCAGGAGGTTGGAAAAAGCTTATGTCGGCGAAGTGCTTCGCAAAGGAACCGCTTTTAGAACACAACAATTTATGGCTGAGCAGGGGGTTTATGACATTAAAGTGACCCCAATGGGAGGGAATCGGGTGTTGCTGGAAGAAGGGAACTCGAGAACCTTGCAGGAGGCCATCGAAGGAAGCCATGAATGGATACAGAAATGGTTCCAAATGATAAGTAGTTGGGAACCTGGAAGCGTAGATACCGAGAGAAGGGTTTGGGTGAGTTGTTATGGAATTCCGCTGCATGTGTGGGGGGAAAAATTCTTCTAGAGTCTTATGGTACCCTTTGGTGAAGTTGTGCGAGTTGGAGAGGGGACAGCCAGAAAGGAGAGGTATGACATTGCATGAATACTGATATCCCGGAAGGCATTTGAGCCAGTACAGGCGGTTGTAAAAGTAAAGATAGATGATCGGTTATTTCACATAAAGGTGATGGAGGATGGAGATGAATACCATAACGAGCTGAAACAAGAGCAATATCTATGGTCTGGATCGGAGATGAGCTCATGTCAAGGAGAGGGGGAGTTTGATGAATCCTTTGTGGCAGAACAACGATTGGCGGTGCTGAAGGCGGAGCTATTTGGTGGGCAATGGAAACCGGTTCAGGCGGAGGAAATTGGAAGGGAAAATGGGGTAGTCTATGAAGTAGAGTCAGTGAATTACAGGCTACATGCTGACAACATCAAAGTAAGTGCAAATACAGGGGTGGAGAAAGATGAAAATGGATATGGAAATGGTTTTACAAGAGCAAGTATGGAAGGGCATGCAGAGGGTGGTCAGCATAATAGTGGCGTGATACAACATGGAAAAAGCTGGAATAGTGAAGACGTTGGGAAGCGTGGGCTGGAGCGTCCTGACTGCTGCAACACGCATGGAAGCCCTCTACACGCAAAAACCACGACCCCACATGAAGAGGTGAACGTTGCACATGGAGAATTTGGATTGAAGAATGGGTGTCGAAGTCAACAATCTCTGCGGGTGGGCCCAACTGGCACCAGCGATCAAAATCAAATGGGACTTGAGATATGTGAGGGCCCAACGTCCATAGATGAGCAACAAGGAAAAAACAGGGGACAAGAAATGATACAATGGACTGACGGCAGCAGCAAGTCAGCTACCCTTCTACACGCAACAGCACATGTCCAATGTCAACAGCAGAACGATGGCAATGATGTAATTGGACTGCAGCAGGGGCGGGAAAGTCATAAACCTATAAGTGTGGGCCCTTGTTGCACGAATAATAAAAAGCAAATGGGTATTCAGATGGGCTTTTCACAAAACCCCAACAACGTGGGTTTACGAAGGTCATGCAAAGATGTGGCAACGTCTAGCTGTGATAATGGCCATGGTCAGATCCGAATCCAACCAGTAGCATGTGAAGGGTCAATAATAAAAGGTGATGAGGGGAATTGGAAATTGGTAACACAATTTAATAACAATAATAGTGCATATTCATCGACGGGTTCAACCTCTACAAAACCGTATAATTGTAAACAGTGGGAGTATGTGGGAGAAGAAGAAATGTCTTGGGGAGGGAAGGGGAATAGGAGGATGGTCAAAAGTTGGAGACAAGCTCGGAGGCATAGCATTGACGGAAGCGATCTAGAAAGAACTTACCAGAATGGCGGCACGGAGCAAGTAAGTCAAACTAAGGATGAAGGAGGTAACGAGGTGAGCAAAATATGGATAGCAATGAAGGAAATAGGAATTACTGGTAAGCAACCAGAGGAAGAGTATTTAGCAGCACTTAAAACAATGGAAGAGAGGGATAAAGCGGAAAAGGATAACAGGGGGAGAAGGAATCAAAGTGTAGTTTAAATGAAGCTTTTGTCTTTAAATGTGAGGGGGTTTAGGGACAGGGTGAAAAGGAGGCGCATTAGAAGGATGCTAGTTAAAAACCAAATTGATATATGCCTTTTTCAGGAAACAAAATGCATGAATTTGAAGGAATGGGAAATAAAGGAGGTGTGGGGCAATACGGAATATGAATGGAGAGTTCTCCCATTAGTGGGATTGAGTTGGGGATGTGTTACTATATGGAGGAAAGGCATATTGGAGGTTGTATGGAAAATTCACGGGCAAGGTTTTTTGGGAGTTGCTTTTAGAGGAGTTAACCCAGATGAGGTCAATTGTTTGGTGAATGTGTACACCCCGTGTTCGTTGGAGGGCAAGTGAAAGGTATGGAATGATTTGATGATGACTAGTAAAGGGTTCCCACATGTAAAATGGGTGCTTGGCGGAGATTTTAATGCGGTTGTAGGAACGAGCGAAGTTAGAGGGAGGTCGAATTACCACTCGAGGATAGAGATGGATGATTTCAAGTTCTTTATACAGCAGATAGGCCTGGTAGATATTCCAGATATTGGAAATGGAGTGACATGGATCTCACCAGATGGAGAGGCAGCTAGTAGATTAGACAGATTTTTATTCTCACCGACATTGATGGAGGAATGGGGAGTTACTGCACAGAGGGTAGATACTAGGGAGTTCTCTGATCATTGCTGGATAAGCACAAGAGATAATAAGCAGAATTGGGGACCCAAACCGTTCAAGTTTTTTGATCATTGGTTGCTGGAACCCTCTTTTGGTGACTTGATTAAAGAAAGGTGGAATTCAATTCAAAATTCAAGGTGGAAGATGTACCAATTGGCTCGAAAGTTAAAGAATGTGAAAGGGGACATAAAGAAGTGGACTGAAGATGTGTTGAAGAAGGATGATAAAGTTCTGGCAGAAAAGGTTAAAGAGATGGAAATGGTTGATCAGCTGTTAGTGGAAGGAGCCCAGGTGCTATCCAAATCGAGGCATGATCTCATGTCAGAATATTGGGGTAAAGCTCGGGTGATGGAACATGCTCTGTTGCAGAAATCTAGGGTACGATGGGCTATTGATGGAGATAATAATTCTAAGTACTTTCATAATTGTTTCAAGTCAAGATGTCATGCCAATTCCATTCTTGCAGTACAGTCAGAGACGGGATGGTTGGAGAGTGTGTCGGATATTAGAGCTAAAATATTAAATCATTTTTCGGAAAATTTCCAGGAAAATTGGATGGATAGACCAACAATGAATGGAGTACACTTCACTCAATTGTCAGAACAGCAGAAGTTTTTTTTGGAGGAGCCTTTTTCAGAATAGGAGATCAAAGCGGCAGTTTGGGCTTCTGAAGGAGGGAGAAGCCCAGGACCTGATGGCTTTGGAATGAATTTTTACAAATCCTACTGGAAAGTAATAGGAGAATATGTGATAAAAGCAGTATAAGAGTTTCATGTGTCAGGCGAATTACCGAGAGGGGTAAGTTCTTCTTTTATTACTCTCATTCCCAAGGTGGCTAGACCTTCAGGGTTAAATCAGTACAGACCCATATCGCTAATATCAAGCGTGCACAAGATTATTTCGAAGTTGTTGTCTGTAAGGATGAAACAAGTGTTGAGGGGACTGATCTCGAATTCTCAAACTGCTTTTCTATCTGGAAGATCAATTCTGGATGGGGTAGTGGTGGCTAATGAAATTGTGGATTGGGCCAAGAGAAAGCAATCTTCGTGTTTTTTGTTTAAGGTAGATTTTGAGAAGGCTTATGATTCGGTGAACTGGAACTTTCTAGATTATATGCTGGATAGGATGGGCTTTGGAAGGAGATGGAGAATGTGGATGAATGCTATTGTGCGGAATAGTTATGTCTCTATCTTAGTCAATGGGTGTCCGACATCAGAGTTTAGGCCAGCAAGAGGGTTGAAGCTGGGAGATCCGCTGTCTCCTTTTTTGTTTTTGGTGGTGGCGGAGGCACTAGCAGGATTGTTTAGATCAACCATTCACAAAGGTTTGTACAAAGACATAAAGGTCCAAGTGGAGGCGAGATATTCAGTGCTACAGTATGCAGATGATGTCATTATGATGGGTGAAGCGCATTTGCAAACAGTATGGTATTTAAAGGTAATTCTGCGGGGTTTTGAAATGGCATCAGGATTAAAGGTGAATTTTAGCAAGAGTACTTTCTATAGCATAAACTCGTCGGAATCTTTCATACTCGCTGCTAGTACCATTTTAAACTGTAATGTTGGTACACTACCATTCAAATTTTTAGGGGTACCAGTGGGAGTGAACCCTAAGAGGGAACACGTTTGGAAGCCAGTCATTAAGCAGTTTAAGAAGCGATTATCAGGCTGGAAGGCGAGCAATATGACTTTTGCTGGGAGATTGGTATTAGTGAATTCTGTGCTATCTGCTCTTCCTTTGTATTTTTTTTCCTTTTATAAGGCACCTAAGATAGTATTGAAGATTCTAACGCGTTTGCAGCGATCTTTCTTATGGGGAGGAAATGAGAGTCATTCAAAAATTGCGTGGCTAAGTTGGGAAAAAGTCTGCCGTCCAAAGGAGGAAGGAGGTCTAGGGGTGAAGTGCTTGGGGAAATTTAATTTGAGTTTGTTGGCAAAGTGAAGGTGGAGAATATTAGCAGATGAAACGGCGATTTGGGGTCCGCTGTTGAGAAATAGGTATGGGGAGGTACACAGATATATGGGTAAGCCGACATCCTTTACTCATACGTCTCAGTGGTGGAAAGATATATGGGGAATTAACGGGTCAAACGTGTTATTACCAGAATGGTTTCAAAATCGAGTTAATAGAATAGTACGGTCTGGAAAGAATACTCTATTTTGGGAACAAAGGTGGATAGGAGATGGGGCAATAAGTGTACTTTTTCCTAGACTGTATAGTTTAGCAGAGGATAAGTTTATTACTATTAAAGACAAACGCGCCTCAGAAGCTTCATCGCTGGCATGGAAGTGGGTGTGGTGGAGGGAGTTGTTTTTATGGGAGGAGCAGTTGCTTCAAGCTTTACAGGAGGCTTTAAACAATGTGGTATTAGTGGACCGGAGTCCAGATGAGTGGGGATGGAATACACTCACCGGTGGTGGATACTCAGTCGCAGAAGGGTATAAGGTGCTGAATGAAGGAGTAATTGATTTAGGAATGACCTTTGTGGAATCTCGGGATTTGTGCCGAATGTGGAAGGATAACTTACCATCCAAGGTAGTTGTGTTCTCGTGGAGACTGCTAAAGGATAAACTACCCACTATTGATAACCTAATAAGGAGAGGGATACATACTTTCGGGCTTAATCCAGTTTGTGTGTTTTGTAAAACTGGGACGGAGAACAAAAATCATCTTTTCTTAGCGTGCCCAATTATTCAAAGGCTGTGGTACAAAGTTATTAGTTGGATTGGGATACAGACTCCATTGCCAGGAGACCTAAATCAGTTGTTTGTTTTATCCGCTGGATGGGTGGTGGGCAAGCGGAAGAAGAGATGTAGGTATGTTTTCTGGCTTGCTGTATGTTGGTGCATTTGGCTGTCCAGGAATGCTATTATTTTTCAAAGGTCGGTGGTGGAATCACTGGATATGTTAACCTCCATCAAGCTATTATCGTAGAAATGGTTGTTGTACTCGTTTGGTTTTAGCAGAGGATGTGTATTTTCTGATTGGTGTATACATCCCAGATTGTGTCTGATGAATATGAAATAGATACGTTATGTGGATGTGTGTAATAAGGACTACTTGCATTGTTTATAAGTTGAAACAATTTGTTTCAACGTCTTGTTATATATCTATATAATGAAATATACTTTGCCTTTCAAAAAAAAAAAAATTGAAGCAAACAACTATCACGGGTCATGGCAAAATTATCCCAATCAGGTAAAATCTGTAACAAATAAAAGTATAAAAAATGGGTATCTATAAGTAAGGAAGACAAATAAATTACCTACTACTAACTGATTCGCTACCGAAAGTTCAAAAACTTTATGTTTGGTTGAGCATGAATAAGTGAATACTTTGTTAAGTTGATAAAGGGACGAGGATGAACATATATTCATGTACACTCACTTCGTCTCTATCCCATCTTATCTCATCCTTATTTTAATGATTAAAATGTCTCAACTATTATTCTTGATTTATTATATCTAATTTTCAAAACAAATGACCTCTTAAATTCATATTTTTTTTACAAATTATAATTTTGAGATGTCAAGAAAGATTAGACATTTAGATTTTACATTTTCCTTCCAAAAAAAAAGAAATATTGACATTTAATTCACAAATTACAAATTTTGCATTTACTAAATAACTTTTAAATTAATATCATTATATTCAAACAATTTATTCTTTATTGAAAATTTATTATTATTTTTCTTGCATATATAGTCGATACCAGGGAAAAAGATGAAACATAAATTTCATATCTATTAGGTATAGGAACGTTAGATGAGTTTTTTATAGTAGAAATAGAGATCAAAATATCATACTCATTTCTGTCACATTGTCATATCTATCTATCTATAAATATTTTAATGAATATATGTGTGTGTGAGGTGTTTAGATGAGTGAGGTATCTACGAAATCTTTGTATATAAAAATAATTATAAAATTATGAAGTGTAATTCTAAATATAAAATACTCAAATGTCTATGTTAATGTGAAATGGGAAAATATACCATTAGAAAAGGAAAATGAAAAAATTTAAAATAGATGCTATATTTTATGGGAAGACTTATGGAAAATACCTAAATACGAAATACATGTTATTTATTTGGTTATGGAAAAACTTTATTTGTTTTAAGTTTTCTTATGCTATTTTTTTCAATAAAAACTATGATGCTTTACAAATTTAAAAAAAAAATTGCGGCTCTTTTTTAATAAAAAAACCTATTTTATTAATTTTTAATAATTTGTCATTATCTATGGATGCCCATTAATATTAAAATTACCTACGGTAATTATTCAATTTGTGGGTATCTATGTGAGTTGGGAGGTGTAGGTGGAAAATTGTACCACAATTGTGAGTAAAGAGTATATACATTCTCATCCCAAATTCAAAAATATACATGTATAATATTTAAGGATGATTTTGAAAGAAACATGACTAAAATTATAAAAATAGGTCAAACCAATGTGTTAAAATTAGACAAAAAAAATGTAGTTGAAATAGAACTAAGCTAATATAAGCTTAATGAATGTGTTCAAGCTCAAGAATTAAATACCCAAATTTAATCAATATTTGGCTTGATATTATTATAATTTTTGTTTTTCTTTAAATTTATATAAATTTAGCTAAAAAAAAAAAAAGCAAGGTAACCCTTTTGCCCTAAGAAGCCATTAAGTTAAAAGGTTTTGCATTACTAATGTAAAAAACTTCATATTATCCACCAATAAAAATCATGAAAAAATGATTTTTAAAAATCAATAAACTTATTATAATTAGATAACTGTATAATACTAATTACACGTGTGACCTCATTCTTGTGAAAATATTACACCAACCTCTATTTTATATTAAATTATAGAATAAATTATAGAAGATGTGGTATTATATTGTCCCTTCCATTAAAATATGTAAATGAATCTATTTAATCCAATAATATTAAAAATATCCACAGTAAGATTTACATATGTGGTAAAATATCTTTTATTACTAAGTTTTATAAAGTCATTTCATAATTTTTTAAAAATATATAATTAAATTTAAATTGTAATTAAAACTAAAAATCATGTTATTATTTATGTATGTATTACTAAATTTTGTAATAAATAAGTTTTATGTAATAGAATATTTATAATATAAATTAATATATTAAAAAAGTTGTATGTTTAATATACATATTTTAACACTAAATTAATATATATATATATATATATATATATATATATATATGTATATTTTGGTGGTGGTTATAGAGGTGAGGTGGGTGGGGTGGGGTTACGGGTGGAGTGGAGTGAGGTGGGACGTGGGTAAGTTATGATGAAGGAGACGCATGATATATTTAAGTGAATTGTTTTAATTTGAGCTGTTATTTTTAATCTTACAGTTATTATCCATTCCTCTTATTTCTTATAATAAATTTTTTTCTCACTTGATTTCACTGTAACTTATTTGCACCCTCATTGTCACCCCAACCTCACCCTTATCCCCACGACCACCGTCATCAAAGCCGCCACTGCCACCACCACCATCCCACTACCATCACCACCACCATCGACGGTGGTGATGGTGGCGCTACGATGGTGATAATAGTGGTGGGATAGTGCTGGCAATGGTAGCAATGATAGTGGTAGTGACAACGATAACAATGATAGTAGTGGTGGAGGTGATGACGATGGTGGTGGTTGTAGGGGTTGGGTGGGGGTTCGAGTAAGCTATAGTGAATGAGACACATGGTATCCTTAAGGGGTTGTTTTAATCTAAGTTATTATTTTTAATCTTACGGTTATTATCAATTTCTCTTTTTTTCACAATAAACATTTTTCTCACTTAATACTTCTCATTGCCTTCCTCATCCTTCTATAGAGGTATCCTAAATCTCTTTCTCATTCCAAATAGAAGTATCTAAAATTTCATCCCTATATCAAAGGAAGTTATTTGATATCTCATCTTCATCCCAAAACGAGATATCTTAAGTTGCATCCTCATTATAAATGGAGGTATCTCAAACAATCATACCTTAATTTTTCAAACAGCATCGTGTTGACCACAATCATTAAAATCACATCATACAAGTATTATAATTTTATAAATATTAATCAATCATATAAACAATATGTCTCGTAAGAATATAATTTATAAATCACAAATATAATATTACACACAAAAAAATCACAATAATTAGATTACATAAAAAATCTTAATTATAAAAAATTTCAAAGAGAACACACGTAAAAAATCTATACCATAGAAATTGTTCTAATTTATATGCACTTTAGTTTTCTTTTTGTCCACTGTGATACTTTTCTATTTCAAGTTCTATTAAATTAGTCTTTATGTTAGTTCAATTGTTATCATGTATAATTTTGTCAATTATTTTAGTGTTAACCAGGAGATAAGTATGTGTAAATCTTGGTAGTCTCGTCGAATGCTTATATAAGAATAATGCCGAATAACTTTTTATGATTATAGATATTAACATTCTACTAGCTATTTAGTGTCAACCAGTAGTTGCTAAATTTAACTACATGTGAGTAATACTGAATTAGTTCCTTCTATCAATATTTGACTATTGATTTGTTAGTGTTTTAACTTATAAATTTTAATTAAATGTCAATTATTATTGCTTATGGGCATGCACATAGCATTGCCTCTTCTAATCAGCAAACAAGCACCAAGACCCCATGTAGTAAATTTATGACATTGTATTACATGTTTCACTGTAAAATACTAGTAAATTTTGGAATTATTGTATAGGATTGGGAACATCTAATTGGATACAATTTGAAATCATTATAAACATCTATTTTATTGTATCTCAACTTTGTACTTTACCTTTAGGTGGCAATCTTGCACCATCTAAGTCGTCAATGCAGTAAATTATCATCTACAACTTCAACAAACTCTATCACTAATAGTAGTGATACTTTCTCGATGAACGTACATTTTTTCTTCTAATCTAATTTTATGTCTATATTGTTATTAATGATTAATATGTTTTTACTTTGATTGTTTGCTACTCATTATGTAGTTGAGTATTTGTTAATGTTTAAATTTGGATTGTTATATAGATGGTGGGCATGCTAATCATGGGAAGACTATGGAGTGAACAAGACAAATGTAAGAAGTTAAGTTTTATTTAGATATTTTAGTATAGAGGGTTAATACATATCCTAATGGCCAACCAATTTTCAAAGTAAATGATTGGGAAGAAATGAATGAACTTATATTTTTTAAGTTTGGTAAAAGATATGATCATGATAAATTAAAGGCAAAATACCACCAAATGTGAGGTGTGCATTCAAAATTCACTTAACTAATAAGTAAAATTGGTGATACTTGGGGCTCAAACTTTGAAAGAAGAACACAATTGAAAAACAATAAGTAGAGTAAGTGGGGTTATATAAATGAGGGTGATGGAGGAGAGGGTCATAGTACAAGAAAATGTAATTCAAAGGGGGATTTGGAGTCTTTGCCTAGTAATAGAAGGGTTAAAAAAATTCTAAAAAAGGAGATAAGGTTGATAACTTTATGGATGCATGGTCCCAATCTATAATTGTTACAAGGGAACGAGATTTAGCCAAGGCCTAAAGGTACAAATCATGCCTTAATGAATCTACAAGTTCCTTAACAGAAGAATTTTTATCCAAGATTGTATGGCTGCCTTAGATGACTTGCTTGTTATACTTGTATTTTAATATATGTTAAATGCCATTTGGTTTAATTTGAATGGTTTATGTCTGGGCATATGTTTTAAATGTCATTTAAGTTAATTTGAATTGTTTATTATAACAATATGTACTAAATGTCAAATTATAAGGAAGTAGATATGGATGAGGATGTTGTGTCAAATTCATCAGACAACAGTTCCAACTCAAATGATGATTTTGATATGTAATATGGATATGATGTTTTTTATGTTCTTAAAGGAATATACACATACTTTCATTGAGAAATCCTTGTAGGACATATATGCTTAGTGGGAAAGAATATATAAGAGAAATATTGTGTGGAAATCCTTCACAATGTTATGAATCATTTCGAGTGAAACCACATGTGCTTTTAAATTTATGTGATAAGTTAAAGATGTTAAATTTATTACAAGATTCAAACAATGCTAGTGTAGAAGAAGGTTTAGCAATGGGATTGAGAAACTTGTGTCATGGCACAAGACAAAGAATTGTTGGTGATCGATTTCAACATTTATTGGGACAGCACATGTATGGTTTAAAAAGGTTTGAGATAATTAAAAACTTTTTTGTATAATTGTTGTTAGATCAATTAGTCAAAGTGAAGTTCAACTAGAAATTCTAGGAAATAAGAAATGGTATCCATACCTCAAGGACTTTATAATTTCATTGTATATTTTGAGCAACATTAATTTGATCTTAAACTTTAATTAACTTATGTAATCATTCTATAATTGTATTGGACCTATTGATGGAACTCATGTAGCAGCATAGACACCGACATGTAAACAAACATCATTTTGTGGAAGAAAAAGTAGTACTTATCACCTAAAATGTCATAGTTTTTTGTTCATATAATATGAAGTTCACTTTTGTTTATTATAATTGTTTTTTTTGGGAGGGAACAACCACTTATTCTCACATTCATCTATTCGTAATTATATAGAGCACACATTTGGTACTTAAGGCTAGATTTAACATTCTAAAAGATATACCAAACTATTTGTATAGTGCCTGAAAGGTTGATTCCCCATGCATGTTGCGTATTGCATAAGCATATTAGGATGAAAGTTAAAACTCATAATTTATTTACAATTTATGATAAAGATTGTTTAGAAGTTCCAAGTGAAAGTTCTAACAACATTCAAGAAGGTTGTCCTATTGACATGACTCATAAAAAAGAAAATGTTTCAACTTCAAGAATCAATTATTGATAACCTATGGAATAATTATAATTGTAATTGTTATTGAAGGCAATATTAAAAACGCTATAAATTGTTTGTATTAGTTTTAAGTAATATGCTATTTGCTTAACTTTCATTGTTTTATTAGTGTTTAAATTGTAGTTTTTATTATGTTGTGCAAGTTTATATTACAATCAATCTATTAATCACTTTATCGTACAAAAAATTTGTACGTGAACTTAATTTTTTTATACTGGCTTAGATAATATATGTGA
The DNA here is from genome assembly GCA_037954015.1 of Psophocarpus tetragonolobus. Classification (NCBI taxonomy): domain Eukaryota; kingdom Viridiplantae; phylum Streptophyta; class Magnoliopsida; order Fabales; family Fabaceae; genus Psophocarpus; species Psophocarpus tetragonolobus. Next base: position 32,191,766 of record CM075694.1, read on the forward strand.
ATATATTTCATCAAATAACATACATTAATAAATAAAATATATTTATGCATATATGTATAACTATAAGAGTTTAATTGGTATACATTGTCAGTATAAAAAATTTTACACTGACATTCAATCGTAACCCTTCATTCATGGTAAATTTGTTAACTTTACTCAATACTATTTTAAAAGTCACATAAATAAAAAATCATCATTGAATATCAGTGTAAAAATTTTTTACACTAAAAATATATACCAATTAAACTCTAACTATAACGTCATAAATAATATATATGGAACAATTATCAATTAACATGAATAAAAAAGTAAAAAAAAATAATGTGAAAAATTGGTTCATCTAAACATGTTTTCTATTTTTCTAAATTAGAAAATTAGATACATTTTCTCAATTTTCTATACTTTTTCAAAGAATAAAAAATCTGAAAAACTTATTAAAAATCTAGAAAATATGACTCCAACTAAACACACCCTAGATCAGCTGATGAAAAGGAAAATATAATCTAATAACATTAGATGCATCTCTTGTTATGTGGTTTGGAAAATTGAAAATGCAGAACACCTTGTTTGCTGTCTTTTCTCTTATCAGGTGTGGCAATGGGTCTACTTGAATTTCATTCGCCCCTCTCAAGAATGCAGGGGATACTACTTTTTAATCTCAATAATTCACGTATTGCCATATAATTCAAATTTATGATTTTTCATTTTTAAAATAAATATTCATTTTATGACAAATTAAGAAAAAAATGGATCTTTCACAATCATCCAATCACAACCTACCACTTGTGAGTGTGACAATAATTATTTAAAAATCATATCAACTATGATTTGTAATTAATTAACAACGTAAATTGTGAGTTTAAACTCACAAATTAAACCTTTTAATAACTAAAACAAAGGTGAGAGAAAGAGAGACGGTTTTTGAATGTAACATTATACAAGATAACTAACTTAAACCAAAAAATGCCAAGTGGCATAAACCTTAAGCATAGCTTCATAGCTTTCTTAATCAATAAATTAACAACATAAGAAAAGTGACAATTGTGCAAAACTCCTCTAACCTTCCCCACTGTGCCACAGTTGCAATGACCAATTCAGCCAAAATACCATATGAATTCTTTGAAGATGGTAGTATAAAGCAATGAGCTGCAGCCAAAGGCCAATCCAGTATCTCAACTTTGATTTAGAGATTATTCAGATGATGTGGAATTGCCACCAGTAACCCAATACTGCTTCACAGCAATCAGCACCTTCTCAGGAACAAGAGGACCATCCTCATGATCAACCAGTTTAGTATCCCATCTCATTCCTCCAACTATTTTCTTTACCTTGACTAACACATCCACTTCGTCGCGGAATATGATGGCGCCTTCTGGTCGCAAAATCCGGTCCATCTCCAGAAGAATATCTTCTGCATTGCATCTGCATTTAATTGTCATAAACATGCTTCAGGCACAGAAAATGAACATACAATTGCCATGAAAGGAAACTCTACTAAATATGTGTTCCTGCTAATGATATTCTTAGTCCAAGAATGTTATAACCTCCAAACTACAAAACAACAATGTTAAGCTATGATTTTTTAGGTGAACCTGAGGTATCTCGTAGCCAAGAATCGAAGACTAATTCATTGAGAGTCAGATCTATTTAAGGGGATGATGTTTCCCAACATATGTTATTTCAATATACAGACCTAAAAGTTAAAGAATTTAATACTTATGCACTAGCAATGTAAAATACAATAACCTTTAATTACAACCATTCATTGACTTTTAAAATATTAATCGATAAAATTAACAAACTTTATCATATATGAAAGGTTATGATTAAATGTTACAATGGAACTTTTTACACTGAGCGTATAAGTTGAACACTATATAAGTAAGGAGACCCACAAAAGCCTACTTGCTTAAAGTTTTGAATTGAAGGTAATATCTAGTCCTCATGGGGCCTATTTTAGACATCCAATAACCCATTTTTCAAGTGCAAAATTGACTTATGAATTAAACAAAAATAGACAGACAGTTATAGGACTCTCAATATAAGATGTTATCACCACCTGATTCCCCCACACAGCATTTTAAAATATCAAAAGCAAATTGTACAGAACTTAGAAACTGTGTAATGACAATTATATATCTAGTTCCATATACTGGTTAATTGCAAGAATCGGTATTTTTACAATGGTAGGATTTAGAGCCAGAGATAGACACAATCAAGCACAAGTCAGGTGTTCTTAACCATATAGTAGTTAGACTAAACACAATGTCATTGTTCAATTGCAACACTGAAAATTTTTTTAAGCCTATTACCAATTTTTGAAATTGTATAGTCTAAACTATAATCAGTTAATCACAAGCTAATTAGAACATAAATAAGGATTAAGAAGCGACTTCAGTTTCAGTTATATGTTTACAAGACAAATAGTTGAATAGTGACCAGAGAAAAACTTACTTATCCTTGTACAGACTAAAGAGACCATGGGCATGAATGAGGTCGTATGTCCGTGGATATGTTGAAAAGGCTTCACACCTGAGTGCAAGAGGAAAAAATTGAGACAAAACTTACCACAGGAAAGCACATTTTATGGCATTGACAGAAAAAATTCACATCATACCGAGTTGAGAATTTATTAAATCATAGTAGTACATCATTTGTTTAGATATAAAATGTATATCAACACTTCAGATTGAATGCTGACATAAATACAATAGGAACAAGAAGTTATGAAACCATACCAATCATGATAGATGCCAATCAGTCCTCGCTCATATATCACACCCAGTGTATTTGTCTCAGCTATAGTAGGCACAACATTCATGACCCATAACTTTGAAGAATGAATAGCTGCAGCAAAACTACCCAATCCAGCATTCATATCCATAATGTTGCGATATCTTCCTGAGTCCAACAGTCTGTTAATTTTCTTGTAAGCATTTACATGTTTTTTCCACTTTTTGTTATCATCCTGATATGTTTCAGAGGAAACTCCAGGAACTGAGCCACTAGAAATTCTGGGAGGAATGGCATATAGCCTGCTTGGAAATGGCTTAAGATTCCCAACAGATTCTTTAGGACTGGGAGTGATGCAGGTCTCCATTTTCTTATACCTATAGCCACAGAACAAAGCCATTCCAACTCAATACACCACTTGTTTCTGAACAAAGTTAAGCATTGCTCACATTTATAGGAATTTCAAAATCAAGACCCAAATGACAACTATGTAACAAATGCGTTAATAAAAGGTTGATATTAAAACTAAGCAACATCAGCTTTTTATCCCTCTACTTTAGTTTTTATTTATACATGTAGATATATGTTTGTTTTCATGACTAGTAGAAAGAAATAAAGGAATACTGATAATAAGCCATTAAAATGTAAGATTATTAACTAAAAGGGGCAATACACACCAGACATCATCGGGATCTGAGGACTTGCAAAACTCTATGCTAGAATCTTCTCGTCTCCTCCGACATGATTCGGAGTCTACAACCTTTTGCCAAATGGCCATTTCAGCCTTCTCTGACCTTTTCTCCCAGCAAAGTTGCTTAGCCATCTCTTCAATCTTTCTTTGCTCTTCCTGAAGGTCTTCCTTAGGTCTCTGCCAGGCTTTGTAGTTAACCTTCCAATTGATTGGAGGACCCGAAAGCACCCAATAACCACCAGGTCTAAGAACTCGATCAACTTCCATCATATACATTCCATCTGAAAATGATGAATCCAAAATGCAATTTTAAAGAGCTGGTATCACAAATAAAGAAACAAGCAATACAAGAAGACATATCACTTAGAAACAAGAGAAACATTAATGGGAAATCAGTGCTTATTATTTACAACTAGTAGATCATAATTCATAGATTGGAAGCTACTGTTGAATGCGAAGTTCTTACTATTTGCTCCCCAAGGAATCAAACAGCGAGAACAATGAGCCATATCAAAGGCTCTAGATGGATAAGGCAACTTTATGCTTCCAAAAACACCAATAACAGCAGGGACACCCCTTTCAAGAGCAAACTGTACTTGTGCTTCATGATTGTCCCTTGGTGCAAATGACATGGCAATAACATTTCTGCTCCAAAGATAAGCACCCCAACTGGCAACCTGAGCAAACAAGCTGATTTAAGAATACATACTTACATAGCTAGAAACTAATGATGCAAGCATGAAGGTAACTATAAGATGATATATACAAGAATGGCACAGGAGATTTGACAAAATTCATCTAGAATTAGAGATAACAAATTAGCATACCCCACAACCGGTGTCAAGTGCTGTTCTCACTGTCCCATTAGTTATAGGTATCACAGCGGCAATTTGATTAATATATTTGTCAGCACCTTGAGGAAATTGTGTTCCACCACCAGGGAATCTGAACACATTTCCCTCATATTGGATCCAATTCTGAATAGCCTTCTCAACTGTAAGGCTCTTGTAAGGTGCATTAGCATAGGGAACATAATCACGGCTCTTCGGCCATGGAAATGGTGTTACATATCCCTTGGGTGCAGGGATCATACAGTGCAACTTCTCTTCCTCTGGGGGGCAGTGTCTCTCTCTATAGATCATGTTTTCTCTAGGAAAGGTCATAGCACGCTTTTGATCTTGACAGGGAGTGTAATCAGTATAGCGAGCAGCACATGGCTTAAACACCTTAGGCTTTGATTCAGCTTCATCAATTTCACTAACTTCTCCACCATGATGGGAATCAAAACTTAAATTTGGAACTATATTACATTCTGCATTAGTCTTAGTAATCTCCAACGCTATACTATCTCCCTTTCCAAAACCACTTCTCTGCCACGCGCCTAATATATAGAAGAAACAGCACAGACCAACTACAATAAAGATCTGCACAGAACTTCTAGTCCTACCATCAGCTGAACTTGCTTTGGCCATCTAGAACCTGAAAAGGGTCAATTCTTATTCAGAACTACAATACCAAGGCCAGTAATCCACAACATCCACTCAAGATCTAGCATAAAAATCTCAGGTCAAAGCAAGATCCTCTTTGTTTACAATCAAGAAAACAGACAAATTGCAACTTTATGACAATTGTTCAACTCTTCATCAAATCACCAGTCATGACTTAATTAACATTAAAAGCAAAAAGCCTTCCAATTTCCATAATTGACAAAAAAAAGGTCAATTTACTTTAAACCACCACCATGAAGAAATTATTAATTAGTCAGTATTTCACAGTGACCATTGTTAAAAATAAGAAAAGAAAAAGAGTTGTAAAGTCATCTTCAGATCTGTTCAACAGTGTCAAGTTTAAGCTCCATAGGTTCCACTTATTTCTTCTGGCTCTCCAACATGGAAAAAAGAACAATTTATACAATACCCACAACAACACAAACGTTAGAAAAACATATAGACATCTTAACTAACCCAGCGGGCGAAAGAAACACGTAACTTCAACTACCTACTTATGAAGAAAACACTCAACTTCCAAAACCACACAAATTCATAGTCATACACGAATACCCACAAAAGCCAAGTAAACAAAAGCCACTTCAGCTACCTAATGAGGCATAAAAGACTCAGCCTTGGATCCCAAGAAGAAAAAGAAGAGAATTCAAAAAGACAAAGGCAGGAAAAAAGGAAGAAAATTTAGAAGATGGGGTTCAAGAATGGTTCTTACGGACCATATGAAGAAGATGGGGTTCAAGAATGGTCAAGAGATCTGGGATTCCCAAGAGAGAGGAGTGAAAGAAAGAGAAAAAATTTGACAAATGTTTTTATTTCTTTTAGCCCAAACAAAGAATTTTGTGTAATGGTACACTGAAAAGAGAGCGTAAGAGTGAGAGAGTCAATAAAAGCTACCAGCTAGCAATGAGATATAAAGCATATATAATATGGAATATAAGAGTTTCCTAGTTGGATGAATTCTGCTAAAGTTGTTTTAGATTAATGAGAAATTATTTACATTAAGTTAAGTAAATGTTTGGACTTTGGAGAAAAGAGTTTCCTCGTTTATCAGTTTGAGTAAGGTTACTTCCTCCTAATAATAAATGTGGTAAAAAAGTGGAAAATGGAAAAGAAAAAGCCACCAATCTCCGTGTTCTGCTGGAAATCTCATACTGTGCCCACTTTTACTTTCTTTTATTTTAAAATAATATTTTTATTCTCTAATATTATTTTTAGTTTTATGTATTGGATACCAAAAGTAATCATATTCAAATCTTTTAAGAATATCTCGAGAGTCGGTTAAACTAAACTACTAAAATAATTTAGCATCAGTTAAAATAAAATAAGTTAATCAACACACGTTACTTTATGATTTTCGATAAATTTCTGATTTTAATAATTTTGTGATTTTGATGATTTTTTTTATTTTCGATAATTGAAAACTACAAAAAGAGAAAATGATTTTTTAACTAGAAGTAATATCTATACAAATATATGATTTTTAATAAATTTTATTTAATCTATAGTGTTTTTAGAAAAATGTGGAAGAGAAAGTTGCATTTCTCTCTTTTAATATTTTTATAATTCTTTTTAAAATTCTAAATTGATCATAATCGCTCTTAAGTTAAAATAAGACCCACCAAAATTCATAATTTCTAATAAATGATAGTCAATGATAAAAAAATTTAAAAAATTTATTTTAAAAATTAGAATAAATTATGCAGACTGCTGATATTTATTTTTATTACATCTTGTATTCCTCTCTTTTTCAACTATATAAACAGAATTTTTATTTTTATTTTTGTTACCATGACACCTGAATATTTACATTCGTATAATTTAACCCTCTTAAATAAAAAAAAAATATACATTACATCAATCTCTCTCTTAGAACTAAAAGCAACATAAAAATAATAAATGTAAAAAAACAAATTTTAGAAAATATACGTGAAATTCACTTAATTCTTTTTTTAAAGTAAAAATTGAATACGGAGAGGACAAAAAAGTAGATCGTGTGTATGCACGTCCATTGGCTCTCGCCCTTACGTTATTCCCTGAAAGAGATTCGTACATTGTTAAGTTTAGAGTATCTTAACATACAAACCTATCATGCGTAGTTAAATAACAAGAAAAAAAAAATAGATAATTAGTTAATTGATATTCGAAGAGTTTGAGGAAAATCATAAAATTATTAGAAGTATTTATGTTTGAATATCAATTTGGTTTGATTTTCAGTAGAAAATTTTTCAACCAATTAATTTTAATTATTTGGTTTGGTTTAAATTTTAGTCATATCTTTTTATTATATAAATTAATAACAATCGAATTAGTTTGATTTTATTTGTCTACGATGCGATTAAAAAATAAAAAATTAAAATATATTTTTAAAAAGTAAAAGACAAACTATTCTTAAAATTAATAGATGATATGATAATTAAATAAATTAAATAACACAAATATTTAATATATTTTAAATTAAGTTAAAGTAAATTAATTAATAATTTTTAAATATTCAACTAAACAAAGTGAAACATAAATATATTTAATAGTTCGTTAATGTTCGAAAACAAAATTATACTTCACCTTTCACTTAACAATCTAGCACTGTAACAATTAAAAATAATAAAAAATTTATAAATACATATATTTAATTGGTCTATTTAGTTTGGTATTTTGAAATTTTAAATCTATGAACCGAACTAAATAAGATTGGATCTCAATTGACTCAATTTTATTTTGAGGTGAAAAGGAAAATATCCAAACTAACTAAATTAATTCGGTTTAAATTCAAATGGATAAACATCTTGAAAAAGTGAAAATTATGTTTTTGTTGAAAGTTAAAACAGATAAATTAATTTATTGATTTAAAAAGTGTCTAATAAATTTAATTATTAAATAAATTGATAAGTATAAAATGACATACAAATATTTATATAATTTTTTGTCTATTTTTATTTCATAGACAAAATACACTTTAGATAATTACAATTTTAATTTTTTATTTTCAATTCATTTTTCTCTTTAATAATTATAATAATATTATTATTAATGTAATTAAATTTATTAGTTTTCAACACCATTTACTATAACTAAGAGTTTAACATTTATAATGTAAAATAGTTTTACATCAACGTTTAATCACAACTTTTTGTTTATATAAATTTTAAAATATTAATTAATAAAATCAAAAAAATTACTCTAAATTGAATGTAAATATAAAAGTATAGTTTTTTTCTCTATAACTATTGATATAAATTCACAATTAATCCACATACGTTAATAGTCTAAAAGAATATTAATTAATATTTAATTACATATTTTTATTTATATCAATTTTAAAATATTAATTAACAAACTTATCATAAATTAAGAATTATAATTAAATATTATTATAAAAAATTTTACACAGATAACACTTACTAATTAAACTAAAAAACCTATCTAATAGTCTTTCTTTCAAGAACATCATTATAATCAAGACTAAAAGGGGCACTCTTAAAATTTAAATGAATCAAACACAACCTTATCCGGATGAGATCTATGTGAAGTTTTAATGTTATCTCATATCTATCCTAATCGTACATTTAGTTTTCAATGAAATTAAACGAGGAAATTAGATCGTGTTCGTTAATGAATCGGCTTAGTCTTTTTTTTTTTTTAATAAAGCTGGTAGTTACTAAATTTGATTTTACGTGTGGGTCCTACCAATTATCTTATCCGCAGCACATACTCTGTCTTAATTCTTGACCATTGACCACCGTCTATCAAAATTTTAACAGCTAAACACAATTTTACTTACGTTAATAAAATATTTTATTTTATAGTTTTTTATTAACAATTAGGAATTTAACTCTTTATATCTTTATAAGAGTTTATTTTGTAGTGATTGAATCAAGATTGTGGTAATCGAATCTATATTTTTCTCCACAAATTTAATATAAATGGTTAAATAAGTTTAAACTCATTGTATAAGATAGATAATTGCTTACAAAAAAAATAGAATAATTTTTTCATATCCTATCTTATATAAAGATTATGACAAGAGTTTATCTTATATAAGATAAAATAAAATAATTATATATCTCTTTTTATCCTAGTATGCATTATACATAAAATAGGATAAGAGTTTATCCTACTTTTATTCTATTCTATTTTGATTTAACTCTTCTATCATATTATGTCATATCTTGTATACTAAATGAGTTCATAGCTTTTTAAACTAGGTTTTTTGAAGGTTAACTTTTTTTTGTCTAAAGGCGATATAAAGGTTAGTTTGGTAATAGTATTATTCTCTTTTATGTATTCTTAGAGGTTTTGTTTTAATTAATATGGTATAAGTGTATGAAATAATTAAAAAGGGAAATTAAATTTATAAGTGTAATTAACTAATTAATTAGGGAATATTTGATTGTGGTGTTTATATTTGTGTTTGTATTTTGATAAAATGTGTTTATTTATTTATAATGTAATAGGATTTAAGTGAGTTATAATGTGATATGGGTGGGTGAATTTGTAAGGTGAGAGGTGAGTAATATGGATGATTTTTTGAGTTAAGATTGTTGGGCTGGTTTGCAGAATCTGTTTAGAAAAAAGGTATAATTAACAAAAATTATAAATTACTATATACACTCTCGACCCTTTATACCCCCTTATCATTTCTTCTTCTTTCTTTTTTTCATTCTTAGTCTTCTCCTTTTCTCTACCCATTTGCTCTCTCTCTCTCTACATGTGAAAGAATCTTTCATGGTTAGCTAAGAGAATTTCTTCCATTTCTTTTCATTTTGACCGTGGATTCTAGTGTGTAAATCTTGTTCTACTTCTTTTGTCCATTTTCTTTCTCTCTGAGGTTTATGCACATCCATTAAAGGGAAATGAAGCTTAAAATCCCAATTTCTTAATTTCTCTTTGGTTTGGAGGGAGGGTTGATAGATTTTAGTAGATCTTTATAGTGGAGTTCTAGTAATCTAGGAGTGTGATTTCTAGGTTTTTTTCTTCCCACCATTTGGCTTAAAAAATAATTAAGTAAGGGAAAATTCAATCTTTATTTAATTTAGGAATTTCTAATTGAACACTGCGTTGCAACAATTGATTGTGAATAATTGATGTTTTGGTCTTGTATTGGATGTTGATTGGATTTGTTGCTCTTTATGAATGTGTGAAGAAATTGGAAATTGATATATTGTATGGATTGAAATGTATCAATAATATGTGATGTAATGGTTTGATGATTATAATGGAATGTTGATGTGGGTATTACGAAAAAGTAACTTAGCCTTGTAAGTGGTGCAGTAAGTTAGGGATACAACTAAGGTCATTGTGATCTTGGTACTAAAGTCAATATATGAGGACGAGAATATACTTAAGGGATTAACTCATATATCAATTGGGTGTCAAAATTGGTTCAAGTAGATGCCAAAGACTAGTTGAGGTATCAGATGAATATGTTTAAACTTCAATTGGTTGTTAGAAATGAGTTAGGTAGATGTCAAACACTAGTTGAGAAAAGTCAGATAAACCACCTTGGTATTCGATGTAATATCCCAAATTTATATATACTATTTATATCATAAAATCTCTTAATAATTATTTAAATTACTATTATCTATATTCCGAAATACTGAGATATAAAATTTTCATTACATTATACTCAATATTAAAGCATACATTACAACACTTTCAAAGTTCAAAATAAAATATAACATAGTACACACAACTCAGTTCGTCCAACGATAATTATCGCCTAGTGAGACACTGCAGATAGTAAAACATTTATTGTCAAAACGAACCAATCTACTAACATATAACTCTACATCCTTATAACATACATATCATAATTCATCTATCTTTTTACACCATGTTCACACAACTTACATATAAAACATAATGATCACATAAACTTAAATACAACATCTCTAGATTCAAATAAAAGTATTTGTACACAACTTTCTTATATATATATTCAACAATAAAATAACATCCTTTGAGACTTCCAGCCATAGTCTGACATATTTCACTCCAAAGCATCTTGTCTCTCTACATCACCACTACTATTTACTCTCGTGCAAAGCACAATCATCATCACAATCATACAGAAAACACAAACTTTGCAAAGATAAACTTACATTACGCAATATACCATTACATCAATCATAAAGTGTAAAAGTTACACAACATTTATATTTGGTACCATCAACACACACTCACTAATAGTAAACAAACAATCAATCACTCTTATGCTCCACTTAAACATAAAGCACTCACAACCAATCAATAATACTTATACTTCACCTGAACATAAGCTTTCACAATCAATCGATCACATTTATGCTCCACCTGGACATAAGCATTCACAACATTTAGCTTACGCTTTCTAAAAAGACTCACTGCATTAAATTTGGATACCAAGGTAGCGGCTCATTTAACTTCTCCCACATTGGTTTCTGGTATCTATCTGACCCATTTGATAACTAGTTGAAGTCTGACATATTCACTAAATAACCAACTGATGCCTAGTGTATCATTGCCCGACATAGGGTCCTAACACTGCATCATCACCCGAAATAGGATCTTAGCACCAGGATCACTTAAATCTATTCGCCTCTCTAATTCAATGCATCACTTCAAGAGCTCTGTTACCTCCTCATAATCGTTCACAACACAATTCATTAATACTCCTTATTAATGAATTACAATCTCTAATCATCTACAAACACAATTTCAACAACTCATCATCATACGTAATACACAATTTCACATATAACTCAAATCATGCATCAACTCAACACATCATCATTACGCATTTATAATTGACATACATGTTATCTAAAATAGCTCATTCATATCATCAAAATATACACTATCACACATAGCTTAATAATACAATTAACATGCATGTTATCCCAAATAGCTCAATTATGAAATCCAACTATACGTTATCTCAAATAGCTCAAATCATAATCAATAAATATGTTAATTCAATTAGCTTACATCATAATCAACAAATGTGTTAACTCAATTAGCTCAAATCAAATATACACCATCTTAAATAACTCAAAACACAATTAAAATATATGTTATCTTAAATAACTCAAAACATAGTCAAAATATTCATTATATCAAATAGCTAAAATTTCTCAACTATCAAATCACTGATTGATTAATAAAAATCAACAAAAGATATTCCTTTACCTATACAATTTTTTTTTATCTGTTCCTTCTTTTGTTGGATTAAAGATTCATGCTGATATTGTACTTATTCCCTTTTCAAAGGTTTTTAGGTTTTTTTTTTTTTTTGGTCGGGGCTTAGGGTCTTTCCCTTAAAAAAAATTCACTCATGAACCGCGATTCTTTGACCTTTATTGGCGAATTTTTTTTGTTGATCCATGCATATCAATTCTTCTCAAAAAGTGGCAAAATGATTTGCTATTTTAATTTCTATCAGCGTTAATTTCATTTTGTCCTCTTAGAATATAATATGAAATTTACACCATTAACTTTTATGTATCCTATGTATATAATTATAAACATTTAAATTTTATGTGAATGTGACACGTAAGGATAAAAAAACATTGATGATTTAATGTGAGCCGAAAAGGTAAAATATAACAAGATAAAAATTAATGTATTTATTACTACTTTTATTCAATAATTTTATTTAGAAATCCTTTTACTTTCTATTTAAATCATTTTCGACTAATCCAAATAGTAATGTAAGGTCTACATTCACATGTATGAAAAAATATTTATTTAGTAAGAGGTTCTGTATTCAACTTTTTTATGTGCAAAATCTTTTTAGACAGACAATATTTATGTATTATTAAGGATAAATGTAACACTCACAGTTAATAAAATAATTAAATTTTTTTGAGATAGTGTTATATTTATATATATTGGTTATATATTTTAATAATAATTTTTTATTTTTAAAATATAATTATTAAACATATAATGTAGAAAATAAAATTGGCAAGCAAATATAGATAAAAAAGTAAATTATCTTTATATATGTTAAATTATTTTTCAAATAATAAAAGATAAAATTAAAAACTAAATATGAACACCAATTAATTACTTATAGATGAACGAAATTAGTATATGATTTGGTAGGTTTAACTTAAACACACCTGTAATCTACAAAAAAAAATCATTTTTATCTAGAAAACTCCATTTCTGTTTTATTAATCTAATCTAATAAATATATAGTAAGTGACAACAAACGTATCAGAATGACCATAAATGTTCGGAAGCAACCCTAAGATATTGGTGTGTTTTTTTAAAGACTAAGATATTGGTTATGTAAGTAAGACTTAGGGTTTAAGGGAGAGATCAAACCTTTAACTGAGACTCAGAGGAAGGAAGACCGACAGGAAAGCATGAACATTATAGTATTTCTTTAATTTTTTTTTATTTTTTTTTTTTAGTAAAAGACGAAAAACGAATCAAAGTTGGATCTAATCGCGAATCCATAATAAATTAAGAACATAGATTTGTGTGGTGCTCATCTCTTTAATAATCTATTCCATATTTCATTATCAATTCTTAACTACAATAAAGGATGTTAATTGTTTAAAAAAAAACAACTTTACTTTTATAAAACAAAAATATCGTGAAATCATTCACAAAGGTGAGATGTATTGTACAATTAATTTTCCAATAATTTGTATGTTTATATAATAATAATAATAATAATAATAATAATAATAATAATAATAAAGTAATATCCTACTCTAGTTTAAGATACAATTCTAATTTTTATATATAAAGGTTCGATGGTTCTAATGGATATATTGATTTCAAGAAAATAAATAATGAAAATAAAAAATAATTTTCCTAAAGTTGGTTTTGAAATAATTGATTCTTTCTATTATAAAAAAAGGAGTTTCTTTTATTTTTTTTCGTGATCAGGAGTTGTTTTTGACAATTCTATTTGTTGGGTGACAACTCACAAAGAAAAACTGGGCAGATATAGTGAGAAGGAAGGAGCCAAAGAAAGGAAAAATACAATAAGGATAATTGTTATTTCGAGCCAAGGGTTGAATTTGTTTAAAATTATTTGTGGAAAAATACTTATTTTAATAAAATAAAAAGGTTTTATTTTTAATCTGTTTTTTTAAGTTGTTTCTATTTAAAATAAAAAATTTTACTTTCACCAAAAAAATATATATTTATTTTGAAAAAAAAATTATCAGTTTATTAAAAAATTTAATTTAAAAATACTTATTTTTTAAAAAATTAAACAAATTAACTCAATATGTATAAGTAATCTAGCCAATAGCCATCAAATAAAGAAAATAAATTTTCCTTTAATTCTAGCCAGTATCCATTTGTTAGGTAGGTTTTGCATTGGCCACTGAGAAAAGATGGAGACATGGAGAATCAGTTAACTTTCTTGCTCAAACTATCTTTATATTTAACTTACAAATTACATTTCAGAATGTAAAAGATACATTTTCAAAAACCCATTTAGAAACGTAAAAAATGTATTTCAAATTATATTTTACAATGTTCATTTAGGAATATTAAAAAAATACATGCATTCTGAAACACCTATTTTGAAATAAAAATATATTTCAAATTATATTTTGAAATACTAATTGTCAAACCTAAATTAAAAATACATTTCAGAATCTTATTTCAGAATGTAAAAGATACATTTGAAAAATACATTTTGTCGGCTTAGCCAAATTTAAACGGTCTTAAAATGACGTGAAAGCATATAGTCAAGGAGGATAACATTTAGGGTTGAGTTGATGGGGTTTGGGTTGATTTTGCTTAAGCCAAACAAACTCATTTTTTTATATTTTTTATTCGTCTCTTACGGTTTATTCTTGTGGATTGACAACTTTTATGTTAGACAGGTTATAAGTCGAGTTTATTGGATTTGTACGATTTAGACTTTGATTTATTATAATTTTTCATTTTTTGTAAAATTTATAAACTTTTAAACAAAAATTGGTTTATAAAAATTAAAGAAAAAATCATAATTTTAAAAAATATTTTAGACTAAAAAATATATTTATATATATTTCGATTAAAAACAGATGAATGTTAAACAATTGATGTTTCTACAATTGGTTAAAAAAATTACAAAAATAATATATCAGATACATGTTTTTTTATGAGTATAATTACTATGAATTATATTAATTATTTAAGAAGATAAAAATCAAGAAAATTATTATTAATTATAAAAATAATATATATATATATATATAATAGGCGGTTCAGATAGAGTATAGGTGTTTGTAAAAACCAAATTCACACTTGCTCGTTGCAACTCATTCGAAACCATATGTCAACCCGTTTTAACACATCAACTCATTAGAAACCAACCAAATATCAAATTTTTTTAATGGGTTTATCGGGTTATGATTTTCTGGCAACCTCTAACATTTATTATTATGGTTGACATTTCTTTTACATTTTGCGCCACTTACATGTTAAATTAGGTATAAATAGTTAAGGGAGTCTAACTCAATTAGTTGAATAGAGTGTGTGAGTTATTCTAAACTCCTGATATTTTCTTTAATTTCTATTAGGACAAAAAAAATATGTATAAATGCATTGATATATGATGATATGAAGTTCAGGGTTAGGAATATTGAATAATTTTTATTGGGTTATTCAACAATTAGAGTTAATACCTTTCAAATTAACACTCATTCTAAAATATAAAAACTAGATTAAGGCTAATATATAAATTTTTATAAAATATAGGTATGCAAGTAATTGGATGGGTGCAGAAAGTAAATACCCCACAACAATTTGTTGGTTAAATGATATGCTTAGTTGGACTTACCCAACATAGCCCACGAAAGAAAGAAGAGAAAAAAAGGAAGAGTATTTCTCCTTGCATCCCCATAAGTTCTCGCTACACCTCATAAATTTTTAAAATAATATAAAGACCCTTAATGAAAATAGTAAAAATTTAATTACCACGTATCTCTTTCTCTTCCTCTTTCATCTGCACCTATCTTTCTTGTTTGCTTTTCTCGCACGACTTTGTTTTTTTTCTCAACTGAATCAGAGACTTTCTCTTCTTTTTCTTCGTGAGTTTGTGTTCTTTCCATTTGCATTTTCTTGCTTTGTTCTTCTCGGTTTAGGTTTACATTTATCTTCTCTTAGGTACATTATGGAATCAGATTTTTTGTAAAGTTTTTTACAAGTCCAGACACCCTTGTTTGGACTTGTATAAAATTTTGCAAAATATTTTACAAGTCCAAACATCTCAAATTTTTTTACAAGTCCGAACATCCCTATCCAAACTTGTACAAAAAATTGCAAATCTGTTTAGAAAGCAAGAACAAACAAGATGAAGGGGAACATACCTTCAAAAGATGAGAAAAGGAGATAAAGGGGACAAAAAAGGCAAAAGCGAGGACGAACAGAGGTGTAGGGGGACTGCGACTGCGAAAAATGAAGGAGGTACAGGACTTCACAAAAAGGAGAATGAGAAAAAATGGTGCAAAACTTCACAGAACTCAAATAAGAAGAAGAATGAGTAAAAAGAAGTTAAGTTATTTTTTAACCTAGGAATATTTTAGATTTTTTCTACATTAATGGAGGTGTAAGAAGAAGTTATAGAGGTACAAGAAGAAATTTTAGAAAAAAAAAATGGTTCATGTTAATTATAATTCCTTTTATAGTTAGATATACCTGTTTTCTCCTTTTATTTTACATGTTTCTTAAAATGGTTTTTGATTATATTTCCAAAGCTTTTTTCTGGGATAATGCATCTCTTTTTTAATTTGCAATTTTTCCCTTCCGCACGCCTCCTTCTAAAGTGCTTGACACATCTCTTACCAAAATCCTAAACAACACAATTTCTCCTTTCTGCAATTCCTTTTCACTTTATGCACGACTCATTCCTACAAGTTCCACTTTTCTTCCATCACAAACCGGCTCCTCCACCTCAGTACTTTCCAAAACTCCAGTATGCAACATTTGTTTCACCACACCTACTAAACTCAACAAGACACATAACCCAAAGGTTTAACAGGTGTAATCCTTTACCAAATTTTCGGAAATTAAAAAAAAAAAAGTCTCAGACATTATAAAGTTTGAAAAAATAAGATTACAGAAAGTATTATTCAAAATATACATACCCATGTAAAAAAGTTTAACACATTCTATCACAACCGTTATTGTTTGGTTATATCAATCAATGTCTTAAAATAGTGAATTGTGATTAAATAACTTTTTTACATTATGTGCATGAGTATTAAACTTTTATGCTATTCCAAAACACACTTTCCCAATTTATTTTTTTTAATATAATTCTGAAAAGTACTTTTGGTGCTTTAAAAACTTCATGATTGTCCTATTACCTACGGCAAGGTTATTAAAATCGAGAGTTTACGTAAACTCGTGAGAGTGTAGTAAACTCGACTCGTAAAATCGTAAGAGTTTACTTCATTAAAAATATGACTATAAATCACATAATAATTGAAAGTTTTTAATACATAATAAGTTCAAATCCACATAATAAATTTAAGTTACTCCAAATAAGTAGAAATTAAAGTAGAAATACTTAAAATTTCAAAACTTTTTTAGACATAAGAACAAATTATATTCAAAACACTTAAAATTAGAATCAACACAGAAAAATATCACCTAAGAAGTTTGTTCACGAGTTTACTCTGATTTTACCGAGTTTACTCCGATTTTACGAGTTTATTCCGATTTTACCGAGTTTACTCCGAGTTTACTACTTTTCTGATATTACTGCGATTTAACTCGTCTGGGACTTGTAAACTCATAAATTCGAACGATTTTACGAGTTAACTCGTGATTTTGATAACCATGACCTACGGTACCATCAAACATAGAAAAATAAAAAATTATAATAGAAAAACAAATCATAAAATATGTCTCATCATTGTTGTTAATAAAAAGAAAAAAACACCTCATTATAATAGGATGTGCAGTCTCTCTTCTCCCTCATGCATTTATTTGAGAGAAAAACCATAGATAACTAAAAAGGAAAAATAGGATTTAAAGAATGATAAAGGTAAAAAAAATGAATTAAAAAAAATCTAGATATAGGAGTCCAAAGTTAGGATTTAAAAAATAACAAGGATAAAATAAATTTAAAAGACTTATATTAGTTTTATAAAAATAATATTTTAGTAATAAAAAATATATAAAAGAAAAAGGAAGGGACACTTGTTAATTCTGAAAAGATTATGTTAGAAAAAAATAATTATAAGAATATTTTTAAGAAAAAATTTAAGATAAAAAGAGAAAGGAAGGGTATACCTAACATTAAAAGGAGTTTGAATTAGCATGATCCTAAAATACTCTATCACAATTGAGTTGGTGTTTTGGATTTAGTTGAAACTTACCCAACCAATTATTTCTTACTCCAAACTAATTCTTTTAATAACTCACTCAAACAATTAATTCTAACTTAGGATCTATTTAAAAATACACAAGTAATTCAAAAACCTAAAAATAACTTAACTTTTTTTATTGTACAAGGACAACTATAAAATTTAAACTTAAAATCTCAAGACAAACTACCAAGGCCTATTCTATTCCGTTTCATTTTTATCTACTCCATTCAATATTGGATATCCAAACGTAGCCCTAGCTCTTGGCAACCAGGGCCTGCTGAAAATTTTGAAATGCATAGTATCTTCAACTGTCATGATCAAATAATCATTTCCTACTTCACTGTTTCAAACAATTAGATTATCTTTTACAACAGGATAAGGAGCACAAATAAGCAAAGAGATGGATTTGTATTCTATACTGTACATGATGCTCCACACCTGAGCAAAGGAGAAAAATTTTCCATCAAGTTGTCTGCAACAATTCTCTGATATCGTACCCTTGAAGCTATATATACAGACAGGAGAACAAGCATTCTTAGTATGAATAAAAGTTGAGTGTAAAACTAACAGGGTTTGAATGATTAGTAAACCATACTAAGCAGTAAGTAATCACATACATAGAGTTACAATTATTACCTGTAGAAAAGTAAGAAGTAATATAACTCCTGAATTCCAAAAAGAATGGATAGTGATGGGAGTGAGAAGGTTGTGAGTTTGAGCATATGAAAAGCCCAAAGCAGTCCCTACAATTGTCAGAAATTTATGTTATTTACTTCACAGTGGATGGAGGAACAATTGCCTCTGTCAAGAGAAAATAGAGGCTTTTAATTTGAGAAAATGTTTTCTATTTTTATATTTTTGCAACAAATAATTAAAGAAAAAATGCTTTATTTCCTTTTCTCTAATATTAGTAGAGGAAATAATGAATACAACAGAAAAAAAAAGACAATATGGTAATTATTTGTGAAAATAGAAACTAAAATAAGAAAAGTTTACTCAAACCAAACAGATATTATAATAGAAAATTTCTTTATTGTCATCTGAAGATCATGTATTTACAGAATACCTAGAACAAACAACTGTGGAAATTCTCCAGGAGTGAGATGGGCAAGGGCAAACACAGCAGCGCTCATGACCACAGCAACTGGTGTAGGAACCCTGCAGTCAGAATAATCGAGTATGATAAAATTTCTACCATTAAGAATCAATTCACAAAACATACAAACAACTCACACACATATTCACTGATGTAGAGTATTTTTTGTGAAGAATAAGAGAAGTTGAAGTTTTCATCTAGCCTAACATTGCTAGTCCAAACAACTCGGACCAACACACTACTAGTTTACAAATTAAAAATAAAATACAGACAAGAATATGACCTTATCATAATATTGTTCTTAGCACTGTTCAAAGAATCAGAAATTTAAAATCCATGAGTAAAACAGATCAAATTTTAGTATGCAATGAAATGATGAAACTATTAGTAAGTTTCAAAATCTTTTCTTGTCGCCGGTATCTGTTTTTCCAATTATCGCTCTTTCATGTCTATCTCTGGAGTCTGGACACAAATCAGACAATTCTTTACATATTTTTTACCATAACTTACAGTATTTTGAAAAGCTCAAGTTTGAGTATAAACAAATAGTGCATCGGGTTGGACTTTTATGGACTACAAGCTGGGCAGTTGGACCTTACAAAAATCTAAGGGCACCCTCCCCAGTCCCCACCGTATGTGCTATATAAAATCTTTTAAAGGTAAAATTTTATATATTAAAGCTCACCAACTTAATTGAAGAACTCCACCTATATTATGATTTCAAAGATTATAAGGCCAGAAATTTAACTGAAAGGAAAAATAGCAACTTGCTAGCACAATGTAAACTTCCCTAAGCATCCTAATCAACTTCTTTGTTCAAGGATAAGCTAACTGCAGCATAGCTGAAGCTGCTCTGGTAGAAACCTTCTCAGTTCAATTAACTACCCATTTAATATCTAATTCAAAAAGGAAATCTCACTTTCAAGGCAAGCTGCAGTTTCTTTAACCAACATATTTTATTATGATATATAGAAATAGAAGTACACTGGGGGGAGTTTCATCAACAGATCACAGGGAAGTAATGGAAAGGAAAACATATGAAGGAAACCAATACCACTTGGTCAGGGAAGTCATTAAAAATCCTCGAAATACAGTTTCCTCAAGGAGTGGAGCTAGAACACCTGTGATGCCCACCAAGCACGCAGTGCTACAATGAAAATAAATACAATCAATAACTAGAGAATCTGGGATACAGTATCTAGATGGAAATTTTGACAATATTTTTCATTTATAGGCCTGTATGATTTAAAATTGCAGTTCACAATCACAATTGTCACTAAAATGTTATGGTTTAGACTTTAGATACTTCTGCAACGGCTAAATTGGCTGCATAAGCCACATTTGACTTCAATTGTCTGCAATTTCTGTAATCAATACATAACTGAACTACAACTGCAATTTAAAGTATGGGAATAGAATATCTTAAATTACCTGAGATTTGAAGATCCAATTAATGGAAGCAAGCGGACAAGAGCATCAGTCTGAAAAGCAGTTTAAAGAGGCACATAAGAGATACCCACAAGGTTATAAATCCATAAAAACTAGAGTAAATTACATTCTTCCCTCCATCTTTAATTCGGATTTTTCCCAATACCATCCTTTTTGGGGACCTACAGAAAGCCCCTTAATTGTTTTAAAAACATTAAACTCATACCCATTATATATTACACTAACTCCCCTTAATTGTTTGAAAAATATTACATTGTGCACCTCTTTTTTTTCTTTTTGTAAAAGGCAAAAGATTTATTCAACAATAGCAAGACCAACCAATCATAAGGCACAATAGACTGGCCTGCAGAAACATACAGCATGATCCAGAATATAAAGAGCATGAATAATACAGTGAGTTTGTTACAGTATCAGCACAGGATTACATGAGACCCCTACCAAACACATTGTGCACCTCTATAAGGGTGGTTGTTGTAACTGACAATTGTAAACATTAAAAATGGGGTAATGTGTGCAATTGGAAAAAAATGTAGGAGGTGCCACTGTCATTTACAAAACTAAACCCTGTTATAGAAGGCAACTTTAACAGAACAAAGTAATCACTCTCATCAAGACAGATTAGTTCTGATAAGGTACACAAGAAGTTGATTCCTACTCATCATGAGATAAAGCTAATCTGATATTCTGATCTACCTCTAGAAGCTAGGATGATCTATACCATGATGGCAAGTTGGCAATATAAACAGCTGCAATATAAATCTAAGATCAATGGTTCAATACTATTGCTATTGAAAATCAGTGACCCTAAATTGCCTCCTCCCATGCTACAAAGAAAATAGTTTAACATATAAAAATTAAGAATTACATCTGCATCTGCCTGTAAAATTTCAAAAATAGAACTAAACCTCTCTTTGTGGGGTTTCTCCATTGAAGAAAGACACAGCAACTCCAGTCAATGAAATGGCAATTAGGGCACCAACAAGTCCAACTCCAGCATACAAAAGCCAACCCTTTTGAAGATTGAAAGGTTCCCTCAAATCTGTAAAATTATTTTACGAATGAATGGAAAAAGACATCAGTGGATAGCATATTCAAATTATTCTAAATATAAGCCAATTGCAAACTAAACATCTAATAAAAATGAGATTTAAACCAACATGATGCAACAAAAAGACAGAGATACAGCATGTTCATCAAGGTACTGCTTTGTATTGGTTACAAATTTACAATGGACATCATGGATTGTATTGGATTTTATTAATAATCTCATGAGTCATAAGGTATGATGCCAATCATTAATATAAACAATGAAGAATAATTCTAGCAAGAGCAGTGTCTATAAGTGCAATCAATCAACAGCCAGATGTATTAAAATAATAAAAAAATAGTAATGACATCTATACTGAAATCCATGCAGAAATTATTTTACTATTATTTTCAGTCTAGATTGGTTGTGCATATAGGTATACTCTGAGCCTCACTCAAGTATTTCTCACATCAAAAACGTTTTGCTTGTATCCTGGATATGATTAAATGATAATACCATATTTGAAGAAGTCTTCAGGAAGTGGCTTGAAAGTGTTGGCAACACTATATATGATTCCAAGTACAACAGTAGTTGTGATGCTGCCAAGACAAT
This sequence comes from Psophocarpus tetragonolobus, assembly GCA_037954015.1. Lineage (NCBI taxonomy): Eukaryota > Viridiplantae > Streptophyta > Magnoliopsida > Fabales > Fabaceae > Psophocarpus > Psophocarpus tetragonolobus. Next base: position 32,214,192 of record CM075694.1, read on the forward strand.
AATAGGAGAAGATAAGAAACTAATAGAAAATTTATGTACTTTGGTCTTAAACACTGGAAAGAAAATTGGAATAATTATTAGGTATAGACAGTAGAAAGGTCAACGGTGTTCCAAACTTTTATTTTTTATAGATGGATCTAGTAGACTCCATACTTCCCAACATAAGGTAACTAGTTAGCAAGAGGTAAAAAGTTTAAAGCTGTTGGACATAATAATAGTTAATGCACTTAAGTAATTTATTTAGGAAATAAGTGTTTGAGTACAGAGAAACAATTCAATTAATCAAATGAACATTGAACAATTAAATCAGACATGTAAATACATTATTAAGCAATAAAGTCTATAATAAATTGGGCAATATATTCAAACACAGCAATCAAGTGTTAACCAACCCAGAGGGATGAAAGGAAAGTGGTGGTAAGGAGGCAAGATTATCAAGAGTCTATATATATGATATGCAGTGTATTAATATTATCCTAGGAAATAGTCTCCACCAAGTCCCTGAAGAACTTCTATATATATGATATCCAGTTTATGTATACGTGGATGATATGCAGAACCTCTGTCTTCCCTCTCTAAAATTTCTCCTTCTAAAGTTGTACAAAAGTAAATGTTACAAAGTAAGCATTGAGCATTCAAACATCTCACAAGGAAGCAAGTTTTGATCAAGAATGAGAATAAGCTAATAAGGTAGTAAATGGAAGCTTAAAAGTAAAAACTTCATCCATATCACACACTGTCATGAATATCAAGTGATCTCGCTATGTAAAATGTGGTTTCACATACTATTAACAACATCTCGCTATGTAAAATGTGGCTTCATATACTATTATCTACAGAATGACTCACCAAGAACAAACCCTAAACCAAAAAGTGGAAGCTGTTTCAGTTTACTAAACAACTTCCAGAATTATAAAGCTAAGAGTCCAAATTAATTGCATACCCCTGATCCAACAAAAGTATCTCTGCCTTGTCATCTAAACTTAGCACATCAGGTTTGATCCCTAGATATGGTAGAGCAATTGCTTCAGTCAAACCTGCCAACACAAAACTGCCTGGGAATAAATTAATGGCTCAAAATACAACAAAATCAGTGTGAAAGAAATCAATTAATAACATGTAAATCAATTGACAGTATAGGGAGGAAATTTCTAGATGACATCTTCCTCAGTAGATTTGCATTATCTCAAGTTTGATACCAAATCATGACAGCTATTCAAAACACACCCCAAACCACAAGCAAGCGAGGTCAATGAAACGGTCTGCCATTCCCAAGGCACCACCCATCGCCTGAGAATAGGCCATTCCAATCCTGATTCCTGGAAAAAAAAAACAGAACAATACAAGTAATTATATGAAATTTAGTTAGAATTTACTAATAGTATAAAAGCTGTTTACATTATCATTCAATGGTAAATTTTCATGTCTGGTAAGATCAGTAACCTGTGCAATAGTAATTTCAAAACTTATATTTAATGATTTCTAATTGATTCACAGCATAAAAATCTTTAAAAAGTGTATGAAATTAAATTCTTTCATATATTAGTGTAAACAAAAAAAAAAGGTGCCTCAGAAATACACTCATGCAAATGGATTGTACAATTGTAGTAAATTTGGCTATTGGATTATCTAAAAAGTTAATCATTAGATAGCCGCATTAAAAAAAAGAAAGTAAAGAGTAATATGTTTCTGGTACCTTGAAAATTCAATCAATGTACCTTAAATTTTTTTCATTGATTTTGGTCCTCTCAATTTTGAAAATAAATGAAATTGGGTTCTTATTCTAACTCAGTTAACATTTAATTTAATGTAACAACAACGTTAGCATAACATCATCTGGAGTCTAACAGGATAGTCTTGTGTTGTGATCCTTTAGGTAAAATAGGTTTTTTTAATCACATATCAACTTGCCTGATATGATCATTGCTAGGAGTTCCACATTGAGTAGTTCATACTCCTTGATGTGTCACTTAAGTCTTGAGGCTCTCCCACCTACTAGACTAGTCTTTTGGGTTGACCTCTTCTCTTGTGTTTAAGTCCTAACAATTGATGCTCAACTGGAGAGTTGGGTCACGAAAACGGTTACCTATGGGTTGGATGAAGATGTAAACTGAATACTGATAGATGAGTGTTATCAGGATTTAGAATGAAAGACCAATTTCACTTAATTTGAAGATACAGAAACTAAATATACTTACTCTTGGTTAGCTGGTTAAATTAATTACACACACATTTTCTAAGATTGCATATTATACTGACAAATTGTTTACAAATACCCGGTTTAAGAAACATTAAACCCTTTATTTATCCTGGTAGTCAAAGTAACGGTAACAAAGGAAGGGATATTATGACTAATTCCACAAAACATGACGATGTCAATTTAAATAACTAAAAAATTCCTCTTTTTTTCTTAATGTCACAAGTTGCGTAGAAAATATAATTTATAAACATTTAGTCCTCAAAGCGCATGAAAATTGAAGTGCATAAAACAACACAATTTAAAAACTGAAAATAAATGAATGAATAATAAGAAAGGGTGAAAAGAGAGTGCCTTGTTGTCCTCAAAGTTGGAGTTCGATTTGTCGAAGAAGCAAACGAAATGAAGAGCCCTTTTGGAATGGAGAGGGAGAGAGGGGTTTGTGTTGAGAAATGCGTGGCTTTGGTTAGAGATGGTGGTGAAGGAAGAAGAAAGATTGTGGGAAGTGGCGAAGAGAGTGCAAGGTGAATATAGAGAAGAAGCAATTAGCATTGAATTGGAAACCACCATTTTTGTGCCAGCTTCAGAATTTGGAACACTAAGATGGATAAGGCTTGTTGCACTTACTTCTGTTTATCATCTTACTGTGTATGAGATAACCCAAAAAATTAGATTTTTGGAGGATTTTTTTTTTAAAAAAATTATTTTTTATCAGAAAAACTGGTATTTAATCAAAACGTTTTATTATACTATTAATAAATGAACCTGATTTTATGGCCACTTTCTACAAACTTATTATACCTTTATTACCTTTCTATATTTTTAAAAATTAAAAAATAAACTACTTTGTTAAGAGAGAAACTTAAACTCGTAATCTCTCCTCTTAAATATAAATTTTGCTACTATATCAACCTCGTAATCTTAAGAAAAAAATTATTTTAAAATATTTATGTCCAACATACTTAATTGTCCTACTATCTATAATCTATATGTATAATAAATAATTCTATAATATTATATTATATTCTGCGAGTAGGACATTTTTGTGTCCACATTTTGTGACGATTTTACCCTTCTAAACATTTTATGACTTTTTTCTCTCTCACAAATATAATTTTGTTAATAAATGCATATATTTGATCATTAATATTTTTAATGAAAATGCAAATACACAAGCAAAACAACATTTTGAATTTTATTCAAATTTTTTCCTCTCTCAATTTTCTCAAATTCATTACAAATTTGTCATATTCATTAATGATCTTACATGTTTCTATCCTATAATGATAAACAAATAAATATACAATTTAACAAAATATATTCTATCATGTTATATGTAAAATGACACAGTAAATTATTCATATTCTATCATGTTATTACAAAAAATATTAAATTAAAATTTTAAATTTGTTAACGCGAATACACAGGTGCAATAGAGTCGATGTTTTCACTAGTATAGGATAAATTTATGGATTTTATTCATTAATACCTTAAAAATTTATGTGAAGAGTGGGTGATTATGATTAAAGAACTGTGTAAAACACTCTTTTTTGCATTATGTACACATATTGAACTATTTTTATTTTTTTTATTATAAGAATTGAAAATAATGTTAAGGTTTACGAGAGGAGTACTAGTATATAGCAACACATACTTTTTTTATTTGTTGTTATTCATTAAATTGATAACTAGAGAGTCATTCACAGTAAGTGAGTCACACCTACTTAAATTTGCATTTTTAATAAATTTTAACCAACTACATAAAGATGGTTAAAAAAAACAACAATATGTATCTAGTAATTAATTTAGGAGAATTTCTTCCTGCACTCCAATAAGTTTTTCCTACACCTTCATAATTTTTCAAAATAGCAAAAAAGTTCTTAATGAAAATAGTAAAAATTTAATTATCATGCACCTTTTTTTCTTCTCTTTCATATGCACATCTCTCTCGTTTCGCATGTTTTTCGTTTCACATCTCTCTCGTTAGCTTCTCTTGCACAACTTCGTTTTTCTTCTAATTGAATAAGTGATTTTCTCATCTTCTTCTTTGTGCGTTGTTGTTCATCCCATCTGGGTTTGCTTTATTCTTTGTAGTTCAGTTTTGCGTTTATATTTTCTTGGTACATTAGATTTTTTTACAATTCCAGACACTCTTGTCCGAACTTGTAAATATTGCAAATTTTTTTACAAGTTCAGATAGTCCTGTTCGGACTTATAAAAAAAATTTTCTGGACAAAAGCACTCATGTCTAGACTTGTAAAAAAAATTTAAATTTTTTTACAAGTTTGGATACCTTTGTTCGGACTTGTAAAAAAATTTGCAATTTTTTTACTAGAATTAAACTTATTTTCTTACTTAGGGTATTTGAGACTTTTCCTACCTTTATAGAGGTGTAGGGAAAAATTATGAAGGTGCATGAAAAAGTTCTCTTGATCTAGACTTTCCTTGGAATGTTTATTTTTAAAAAAAAATATTTTTTAGTTCGTTTAGTTAAATTGTTTATCTTTAAAATAAGTAGTTTTTTTATTTTAAGTAGAAAAACTATTTATTTATTGAAAACTTTTCTTTGAGAACAAAATTGAACTCAATTATTTTCTTATGTCATTATAACCAAAATTAATTTTTCTTTCGATAGGTTTGTTTGTTGAAAAGTATTTTCGAAATAATTAATTTCATTTAAATATAACGAAACATCATATTTCATATAATAAAAAAAGTAAAAAAAAAAAACAGCTAGAAAAGGTTATAAAAATAATTATAAATATCAAAATATAAAAAATGATTTAATTTTTAAAAGAATAAAAACGTTTTTTTAAATTTCAACTTTATTTCAACATTCGATTATTTTAAAAATAATTTTTAATGGCTAAAATAGTTACAGTATTTCCTAAACAAGCTCTGAGTCCTTGGAAAAACGCATGATGGAATGATGATTGAAATTTTTATTAGTTTACTAAATTTTATAGTAAATAAATTTGTAAAAAATAGTTTTAAAAAATAAGTAAAAACATAATTAAAAATAAGTATATATAAACTATATTGTATTATTTTTGAAAATATTTTTTATATTAAAATTTAACGATTTTGATTATTTTTTATAAAAAAATTATTATTTTAGTAAAATTTATTTTTCAGTCTTGAAGTTAATACATATAACATGAATTGAGAAATTCATAGAAATTATATACAAAGAAACTGTTAATGATTAATGATGTTCAAATTGTTATTACAGTATTTAAGCTAATATAATAGGTGAGTTAAAGAGATCAATAGTTAGATAGTTATAAAGATATGATTTTACAAATAAAATAAATCTAGTAAAAAAGATCAAAGGTGTGGTAGAATAAATAAACATGCCACTATCATATTTGGTTGTCCCATTATAAAACAATATGTTTAAATGTTATAAAATTGTTATTCGAGACTTTAATATACACTCATATTGAAAGAAAGGCTATTAATTTCAATTAAATAAAACAAAATGACAACTATATAATTGGTGTTAAAAAAATATACTTTATTTTAGTGGAGTTCAAAAAATATACTAAAGAATGTGTTACTGTTATTTTATAAAAATTATTATTCTTAGTCTTTATCTATCCATATTCATACTATTAAAAATTAAATACACCTAATATCTCGATAATATTAAAACATTTACTCTAAAAACATTTAACATTTTTTTATATACAGGAGATTTACATTGATAATGTGTTTAGTTGCACATTATTTATTGGACTATTTTTTCACTTAAATTCATTGCTTTGCATCAAGTATTTAAAATTGAATCAATTATTAATAAAAAAGACATGAGTTAAAAGTTTAAATGTTCAATGTTGATTCAATTAGATTCAATAAAATACATTTTTTATATTTGTTTTGCTAATATAGGATTAAATTAAGTAAAAAAATAAGTCATATATAATAACATATGAATATAATAGATAATATTAAGTTTAACTATTATTTTAGGAGACTTTATAATAAGGGAATTTTTTATATTACTGTTTAGAATAACTCTTTGAGTTATCTATATTTTAAATCGTAATCAATTTTTGGTAAACAAGTTATGATAATTATGTATGTTAGATATAAATATTTTAAAATAGTTTTTTTCTTAAAGTTGTAAGGTTGATTTAATGACAAAGTTTATATATGGAAGAGAAGTCATGAGTTTGAATCTTTCTTTTAACAAAATATTTTTTCTTTTTGTTTTTTTTAAATGGTAGAATATATATTTTGAAAAGTTGATATCAAAAGAGGAAATTTCTTTTATTAACAGTATAGATATATATAATATATAATATATAATATATAATATATAATATATAATATATAATATATAATATATAATATATAATATATAATATATAATATATAATATATAATATATAATATATAATATATAATATATAATATATAATATATAATATATAATATATAATATATAATATATAATATATAATATATAATATATAATATATAATATATAATATATAATATATAATATATAATATATAATATATAATATATAATATATAATATATAATATATAATATATAATATATGTTGATATAAATATTTTAAAGTAGTTTTTTTTTAAGTTCTAAGATTTATCTAGTGGCAAATTCTATATATAGGGAAGAGAGATTGTGAGTTTGAATTTCTCTTTAACAAAATAGTTTTTTTTTTTTTAAAAGGTAAAATAGATATTTTTAAAATAGTTTTCATTTTTTAATATTAAAAAAATATGCTTATTTATATTTGATATTTTCTATATTAAAAAGTAATATTATTAAATTTAATCAATTTTAGTAAAAATATTATAAAGTATATAATTTAAAATCTATTTTATACAGTTTTTATTATATGTATAATATTGTTATAAGTTTTTAAATTGTTTTAATTTTTGAAAACAATGAAAATAATTTTTTTCTAATTTAAATTATTTTCTAGAAATGTTTTCAGAAAAAATATTTTCTAAATTGTAACCAAACATATTTTTAGTATTATTTTCTATAAAAAAAATTAGAAAACACCAAAACCAAACACCATAGTTTTTTTTAAGGCAAAAGAATAAATGTTATATATATGAGTAGAGATAACATACTTGTAGAACATATATGAAAAGGAATAAAAAACACCAAGTTTTATTTCTTTCCTATAAAAAAGCATTTTCATATGAGAACTTTAATAGAAGATGAAAAGACACAACAACGAAATTAATTCATTCTCAACTTCCCCTTTTAATCAATTATGTTGTGTTGACAGCCTAGACCAAAATAACCTTCATATAAAAGTTGCAACTTCATATGAAGAAAAACACCTCCAAACAATTTTGGCTCCCTCTATTCCTAACTTATATGTAAATTTAGTTTATTAGTTCTTCTATTTCTTCTAACTACGACAACGTTATTCATTGGGAGAGACATTATGACGTAGAAAAATACAATCATGATTCATGCTTTGATAAATAAGCAAATTGCTTTACTATATTTGGGGTTACGTGATTATTTATGTTATGTTCATACACAGTGGGATGAGTCTGTCTTGTTCGATATGTGATGTGTCTTCGGTTTAGTTTGCTTCAGTACAATCACATTGATCACACTCACACTATTGAGGAAAGTTTTACAATACTGTTCAATGTGTTATAAATTTTTTATTATTTTAATATTAATATCGGTCAAATCAGAATTACTTTTCTAAATTTTTTAGATTTACTTTAATAATTAAAATATGTTTGTAAATGTTTTTTATATTCTGAAGATTGATTTTATTTTTAAGGAATCATATTTATAAATGGATTTGTTGGTATCAGGTGATTACATAGAATCTCAGTCATAATAAAAAAAATTATAATAAAAAAATATAAAAGTTTTAACTGGATAGAGTGTGACCATATGTTCTTTTACGGTCATAAAATCATGAAATCCGGATCTGTTTGTTTTCTGGAATAAAAGGTAGTTATTATCCAATAATTGAATTTTTAAAGTAATTAAAATACAATATTTTATTTTAAATAATATTTTATGTACTTCACCACCCTAATTTTAACAATCTAACATATGCATTTAAAATAATATTTTATGGATTCTCTAAATGATTTTCTTAACATAGCGATTACCATGTTATTTGATAGTTAAACTTATGGGTTATAAATCTTTATTGTTTTCTTAATCCAATTTTATTTTAGAAGTTTTTATTTTGCATTTTTTTTTATAAAAATGTATTCTCCTAAAATTTATGCCATTATTTTTATACCAGTTCCCCTTTAATATTATTATATATTTTTCATATTATTCATTTTGATATTTATATAAACCTTTTATATTTAAATTAAAATTTTAATAGCGATTATAATAACTATTTTTTCTGGTTTATAAAAAAAAAACAAATAAAGTTTACAAATATAGACCTCTATTGCAGTTAACAAATTGTCTAGAGTTTGAATTATTAGATGTGCAACTATTTTCAATATTTCAAGGAAAAATAGAATCACAAGACTCTAGAAACGTTTTGAGAAAAAAGCTTGAGCGGCAACTATTTGAATAAGGGAAGAATGAAAATGCATCGTGTTTGTGCTAAAAGGAAACTTAATTGTTAACCAAATACCAAAAATAAGATTTTAGACAGGTGAAGGATATAAATTACAAGAAACTAAAATTGACTTTTGAAATTTAAAAATAATTTTTTAAACTTATTTTTAATTAAAACAAAATATTAAACTTTTTTATGGTTAGGTCTCTAAATAAATGAAATTAGAAATGATGTTGACATAAAATCACTGGTCCACGTTAGAGGGGGGGGAGGGGGTCACAGCCAACACTTAAAGAAGAATTCTTGTATTTCTTTTTCTTTTTCTAAGGATATAATTAATAATTAATGAGTTTAATTAATATGCTTTAACATAATAAAATATTATTTTATCCTAATTATTAATTAAATGTTATTAAAATTTGTAATTAAACATTAGTATAAAACTTTTTTACATTAATAATTATTAATGAAAACTAATCAAACTCATAATTAATGCTATTTAAACCTTTTAAATAACTGTTACTATTAGTATAATGCTTCTAGATGACTTTATAAAAAATGTGGTTAGGATAAAATCACATTATTAGTATTTTTATATTAAATTTTACATTTAAAATTGAACTTTATCAAAATTTGTTTCATCTTTTAGAATTTGATATTATCTTTTGGAGTTTGTTTTTTATGTATTTTCTATTTAGTTTATATTATAAACCAGACTGGATTTTATTTTTAATAGGTTTAAAAAATATGTTTTTAATCTTTAAATTTTGATAATGCTAATCAACATGATGAAACACATAAAATTTAGAGGAAATTACAGCAATGCATTCCATGTTTTTTTAAGCATTATTTTCAAATCTAAATAAGTGTTAGTATAAAGTTTGAGATAAATTACGATATAATATTTTAAAACATATAAGGGATGTTGGTAAACTATTTTTAAACTTAAAAGGAAAATTAGTGTATGAAAATAAAAAAAAAAGTAAAATTATATATAATTTGATAAAAATTGAGAATATATTTATAATTTGATCTAAAATTTAATATTATGTGTCAGTTTTTGTTAAATATTTTTTGCCTCCAAATTTAAGAAATATTTGTTTACTTTTCAAATTTAAAATAAATTTTTAGTCCATCAAATTTTAAAAATAACCTTTTAAGTCCTCTGATTTAAATATGTTCATTACTTGAGAAATTAAATATTTTTAAATTTGAGAAATTTAAAAGTTTTTTAAATTTAAGGGACTAATTATTTTGTTTTAAATTTAAAGGAAAAATCATTTTAAAATTTGAGAGTGATTTAGATTACTCTTAAATGAGTTCTTAGGTGGGGATGATGGTTAATTGAATTATTCTAAAATGGATTTTTTTTTTGTGGAGATCAATTAAGTTTTAAATGTTAGAAACTTTGAAGTAAATTAATTTGTAACATGTGATTTTAAAGTATAATGTTTATAATTGTTAGTCGTTTATTAGTTTTATTATGTATTAAATTTATCTTTTATTATGTATTAAATATAATTAATTCATAATCATGTAATTAATTACATTTAATCATTTTTATTACAATTTATATTTGCAACGACTATATTTATTATGAGGTACAAATACATAGCACTATAATAAATAGGGGTCTTTGGGTTTCACAGCTAGAAACACATTTGAGGTCCTTTTTCTCCATTTTTCTCTAGTTTTTCATTTGGTTCTCGAATTTATCTTGCTAGTTCTATAGCATCGGCTTGCTTGAGATGTTTCTATTGTATCTTGAGAGACTTGCGGATTACCTAGATAAGTCTTTTAGTAGTGTCTAACATGCCTCAGGAAGATAATTTTTACACCTTTACACCAGAGTTACCAACAATCTAAAAGACTTATTACTAACTAATTTGACTTTGTTACAACCCACTAGATTGTAATCTTGCACCTGAGGTCCAATACACCTTTGTCAAACATTGTTGGATGTCTCTAAAATTAAGGTTTTTTCTAGACAGAATTTCCAGCACTACCTAGCAATAACACGTCTATATTGGATCATTGTTAGACGTCTAAAAAATTTACGCTGAAAAGAGAAAAGTCAAATTACGATTGCGTAAAAATGTATGCTTATGAAACTAATCATAATAATATTTTCATACCATATGTGCAAATTTGAATCTCACCTCTAATAAAAATATTTTTTTTTTGTGAAGAGCTAAAATATTTTACGTCTCAATGCTTACATGTGAGAAATAACAATCCTCCTAAGCTTAAGGTTAGCTTGGCTAAAGGAGATGATAATTTTGTTGTACTAATAGTAAATATTGTGATCAATGTAAGTAAATGAGTGATAGACTCTAGGGCTACTGGAAAAACACTGACTCTAGGTGATGTGTTGTATGTACCTACCATAAGAGTAAACTTAATCTCTGTGGTACTGTTGAGAAATATTGGGTTAAAACTGACTTGATTCTGACAAGATTGTCATGACTAAAAACAATGTGTTTCTGGGAAAGAATTATTGTGATTAGTTTCTCTTTGTACTTAATATTTTTTTAAGTGATTAATGACCATACGATATTTGCTTCTTCTACTTATATGATTGATTCGTATGATATGTGACAAGCTAGATTATGACATGTTAATTCCTCGTATGTTATTAAATTATATCGGTTAGGCCTAATCAACTTGCATAATAAACAAAATAGAAAATGTGAAACATCTTAGAGTGTGGGATTCTTAGCTAAGGTTATTTACTTGATCCCAAGAGAAAGAAAATAGGACCTAAGACTTTTGATTGCATGTTTATTGGTTATCTTGAGCATAATGCAACCGATAAGTTTCTTATTATTAAAAGTATGTAAACTCTTAAAATCTTTATATGGTTTAAAACAAACATCTAAACAAATAACATGAAAAGTTTAATGAGACTCTACTTGTTGATGATTTTTGTTTTAGTGATGCTGATGGATACGTGTACGCTAAACTTGTGAATAGTGAATGTATCATTATATGTTTGTATGTGGATGACAAGTTGATATTTGGTACATGCAATGATATAATTTTTAAAACTAAATCCTTCTTAGCATCCAAATTTGATATGAAAGACATGCGTGAGACAAGTATAATTTTAGGAGTTAAAATCATAAGGAAATGACATATTATAATTCTATCACAAGAACATTATATGGAGAAACTTCTTAAGAAGTTTGACTATTATGATTATAAATTTGTGAGTACCCTTTTATGACATTAACTCTCAACTAATGAAAAATAGAGAACTAGTTTTTCAAACTTAATATGTCCAGATTATTGAAAGCTTATTGCACTTGATGAATTTATCAAGACTGAATATAGTCTATGTAGTAGGTAGATTGAGTAGATATACTCATAATCCAAATAAGGATCATTGGGAATCACTTGCTACACTCATGAAGTATTTGAGAGGTATCATGAACTATGATATTAAATACAATGAATTTTCCTTTTGTACTGGAACAGTACAATGATGCTAACAGGATCTCTAATTCACATGAGACAAAATCCATTAATGGGTATGTATTTACACTTGGTGGTAATGCAATTACATGGAGATCAACCACAAACTATTATAGCTAAATCAACAATGGAATCTGAGTTTGTTGCTCTAGAAATGGCTAGCACGAGGCTAAGTGGTTGAAAAACGTTTTGGATAACATTCCTTTAGGAATGAAACCTACACCATTAGTGTCTATGCACTATGATTCACAATTAGCAACAACTGTAGCGAACAATAAAATTACAATGGTAAGAATAAACATATACAATTGAGACATAATGTGTTGCTAAAGTATGAAATAATTTCAAAAGATTTTGTGAAGTCAAAAGGAAACTTAGCAGATCCTTTGACGAAACCCTTAGGAAGAAAAATGATATTAGAAACATCGAGGAAGAATGAGACTTAAGCCGCTTGAAAACAAACAATGATGGTAACCCAATATTTGTGATTGAAGATCCCATGAGGAAGATTCATATGGGTAGGAATAAGTCATTTGTCAATTTTGCTAACACTAAAATTGATATCAATCAATTTCTTTTTTAGTCCATTCCTATGATGTGAGAAAGTGCTAGATTCTACATTAATAGGAGATTAAACTTTGTAGTTAAGCTTTATAAGAAACTTAACATTTTATAACTTTTTTAATAAAGTTCATATCCCTTAGAGTGATGTATGATTTGTAGCATACACTTGATGAAATAACTTATATGAGTGTCAAATGAGACCGCTTGAATGAGATCTTAACAAATCTCTAGCACTCATGAATACCGGACAAATGCATGGCCTAAATGTGCAGCATAGCGAAAACAACAAAAGAATGTAGGAATATATTGTGATTAGTAAACCACTATTATATACGCCACATGTTTTTTATTCATATAGCCTCGCTACACCAACTGCATTGTGTGATAATTACTACTAGTCTAGGTTTGATTCATATAACATAACTACACTAGATCTGATACAATACATCTCATTTGAGAACTTAGCTAGAGATTTCTTCTTTTCAAAAGTTTTATTTGCCTTTGTAATATGTGGAAGATTGTTGAAAAATTTGAGTATTACAATAGGCAAATTAATTTGTAACATATGATTTTAAAAACACCTTAAAATATTTATAGTTGTTGGTTAGTTTTATTTAGTATTAAATTTAATCTTTATTATGTATTAAATATAAATAATTCAATTCACAATCACACAATCAATTACATTAATCTTTTTATTATAATTTATATTTGCAATGATTATATCCAGTACAAACTCAGACACTATATATAGGGTTGCTGGTTTCACAGTTAGAAACACTTTTAAGCTCTCCACTTTTTCCAGGCTTTTTGGTTTTCGAGTTTATCTTGTTAGTTATGTAGTTTCATCTGACCTTTAAGATATTTCTGTTGTATCTTAAAAGACTTACGAGATTACCTGGATATATCTTTTAGGATAATGCACAACACATCTTAGAAAGATAATTTTCACGCTTTTACACCGAAGTTACCTACATTAAATTAATTTGAGAGTAATTTAAAACTTTCCTTTTAAGCTACAAGCCGCGACAATAGAGCAAAAAATCTAATGGCATTAAATAATTCGGTGCTGTCATTCATTAAAATAGGAGTGCTGCCATTAAATAATTTTAAGCTACTAATTGGATTCTGGAACTTTGTTTATAGTGTTAGTATTTGGCGCATATAGATGATTGAGTTTGAAGGGTAAACTTTGGTTACACGCTTGGGAAGCAAATCCTAGGTCAAGAAATGAAGGCAAAGGTGGACTAAATTTTTGGGAGCTTCACTGAATTTGGAGTCCCAAGTTTGTCATTTGACTCACTGCACTCCACATTAATTGGTGTACGTACTTGACATCCAACTTGTAGTAGATATATTTTGGCCAGGTTAACTGAAAAAAAAAAAAAAAACTGAGAATATAAGTGTCAGTGTGTCACTGACAAAGTTAGGGGACATTAAACAAAGTTTAATCCACTTTTGAGTTTCGTTATTGTTGAAACCTATTTGATTTCACTGGAAAAAAAAGAAATTAGAAAGTCTTATTTCTATATTAATTTCAATATTTTTATTGTTTCTATTCAACAATTCCAAATTTTTCCTATATTGATACAAATAATTTCATTTTTGTGTGTCTATTAAATAGTTATAAATTTTGACAGATAATGTTAGCTGCTAATATATTTATATATTTTTATCCTGATGACATATTTAGAATTTAGTGTATCATAAATAGATAGAGCTTTTAAGATAACAGATTTAACTGTAATGAACTTCAAAAAACATAAGGTCTAAATAGAAGTAAATTTTTTTGTCTAACTCATTTGATTTGACTATGTATATTAATTTGTACAAATTTGCCATAAACAAAAAATTATAATTAAATATTCGTGTAAAACTTTTTACACTAACATTTCATAATACTTTTTCTCTTAAATTGAAATATACATATTAAATGTATTTTGATGTTATGTTAGAGTTATTTAAAATATTGCTTCGAATTGATTTAATGAGTCATTTTGAATTTGTTTGAAATTTATTATAAAATAATTTATTTTAATAAAAGTTTGGATTTCAATTTTTTTTTAAAAAAATCATTTTTGGCCCATGACCAGACTCGAGCTAAAATTCTGAACCCAAATGAAATATGAACGGGACTAACCTGCTATAAGTCTAACAAGATAAGTGTCTAAGTTGCGAACTCTATAAATAAATAGAATATAGACTTTTATCTTGCAAAAATTATTGCATAGTTTCATTTCATCTTTTGTCAATTTAATAGTCCTGACGAATATTTACATGAATAAATTTGCTTATAACAAAAAATTAACAACATTTAATCACCTAGAAGAAATTAGTTAAATCACGAATTCATAATTGTTTAAGATTATGTAACAAGTTTTGCTTTTATCTAGCTACACACTGCATCTTTCTCATAGATTCACATGTTCCTCCCACGAGTCCAGAGCAGCCAAAGAAACTGACATCTGGCTAGAACAGATAGCATCTGATCAGAAAAAGAAAGCACCATCCTTCACTTCTTTACGTGTGTGGTTGAATCCTTCACTCCATAAGAGTTTAGATTTGAGAAGAGACAATTATAGTTAGAGTTTATATATATGCGATCTGTGTAAGTGCATATTTATTTTTATGTTTCAGAATTCATTTTAGTTTAAAAAAAGGTAGAGTTAATTAAGTAGTCTTTTATGGAGTATTAAGCTGATTTGTTAATTAGGATTAATAAACTTCTGTGTCGCTAAAAGATAGCGGTCCCCTCAACCAGATTAAACTTTGATCACACGTCCGTTTGTTGTTATCTGAAATTTGACATACAAATAATAATGCTTAATATTTAACCTTTTCATCCTGACAAAACCAGTGGAATAGAAGCTCTGGGGAATGGAATAGAAACGGGATTTTCGGACTCTGAGGAGCCTTGAAACCATTAATATAATCCTAAGTGACTCTAACTGGAATTTTCTCTTGAATTATATATTTGAGTTGCATTTCGGAATCTGGTTCTGGTCCACGTTTCCAAATGATATTTCAAAAGTTTCAAACACAACGCATAAAATATATCATTAATTTCTTGGAACTTTGCTTTGTCTTGGTTGTAGCGGATAAGCCAAAAATTTCCATGAGATTAATATGTTGAAAGGGTATTTGATGGTAAAGGTGGTACTAAAACATTTTTGGAGAGTTTTATCTTGAAAAAACTCTTTGGAGTAGAATTTTGGATCGGTTTATAAGACTTTGAATGTATTATAAAATATAAAATCAGATTTTCATAGTAAATATAACAAATATAAATATGTAATTTTTAATAAATTTATTTAAAGCGTGTGTGATACTGTGTTAAATAGTATTGCTGCTAGTTTGGTGGTTTCTTGAGATTCCACCTTTTGTGTCATAAACAAATCACAGAAAAAAATGGTTCTTAATAAGGTGAAAGAAATAGTAGAACTTTGCTCTGAAGAATCATAAAGTCTCCATTCTCTTTAATTAATGCCCTTGATTTGTTTCTTGGTGTAGTTTGTCTCTTTTTAGGCGCCTTACATTTTGCTTCTTCTTCTGCACATATTAGCCAAACCAAACCACGCCAAACACACACTCCTATAAACGTCACCACAAAAGGTGGCTGAACCTTCGGAGGCAGATCCCATCACGGGAAGCATATAATGGCTTCTTCACATTGAGTGAACTTCACTCACACCTTTGTTTTTCAACTATTCTCAAACAGCACCTCATAGTAGTGCACTTCTGTTAGGGTTAATTACTTCAAAGCCTTAAACCACACACCTCTTATTGAAAACCTCCTTCCACTCTTTTTTTTTTTTCACGTGGTTAAATCTTGAGGAGAGACAACTAGGGTCTCTCTCTTTTTTCTCTTTATTTAAGGTTAGACTTAGCTTCTAGAAGGAAACAGTTTGAGAGATGGAAGAGAGAAATGATAATGGTGAGAAACTAGATGAGGTTATGCTACCAGGTTTCAGGTTTCATCCAACAGATGAGGAGCTTGTTGGATTTTACCTAAAGAGAAAGATTCAGCAGAGACCTCTCTCTATTGAGCTCATCAAACAGCTTGATATCTACAAGTATGATCCCTGGGATCTTCCAAGTAAGAGACAAACACTTTCTTGTTCATGAATATATATATATATAAGTACTGTAGTATCCTTTTTGACATTTTTTGTTATAACTATGTTATTTGTAAAAAATTAGTCACCCAAAACTAATTTCTGTCTAAGAAACCTGGTTGGTTGTCTTGTGAATTCTCTCTTTTCTATCATGTTTTTTTATTCATAATACTTGAATCTGATATTTAGCTTAAGAAAACTGGGTCCAGTATAATATTAATTACTCGAATGAACAACTTGATTCTTTTTGGTATGTGAGTATCTAACAAATGAACTAGTCAATTCTCTATGCTTGTGATGTGTAGAGTTAGCAACCACTGGGGAGAAAGAGTGGTATTTCTACTGCCCCAGAGACAGAAAGTACAGGAACAGTGCAAGGCCTAATAGGGTAACTGGAGCTGGGTTCTGGAAAGCTACAGGGACTGATCGCCCTATTTATGCCTCAGAGGGTTCAAAGTGTATTGGCCTAAAAAAATCTCTAGTGTTCTACAAAGGTAGAGCTGCCAAAGGAATCAAAACTGATTGGATGATGCATGAGTTTAGACTACCTTCTCTCAGTACTCACTCATCCTCATCCCCCAAGAAGTTCTTGGACAAGACCATTCCTGTTAATGTGAGTAGAACATCTCAAAAGCATACTTTGCTCACCAACTTATATTTCAAAAACAACCTTTGATGAACCAATTTATACTCCTTTCTTTCTCTCTTTCCTTTCTTCATTAATTGGTTTCTCTTTTGTCCTATTGAGCTCTTCTCTTTATAGATGTATACAGTCCCTAGTAATGTAAAAGTATCTTTATTCTTAAAGAACACATACATCATGTTATCATTTTTTTATATGCCTCATGTGATATAAAATGGTTGAAGTTGTATCATTTTGAAATTATTCATAGCTATATAAGTCAGCATTAATTACTTTAAATAACTTATTTTACACTTATCATTATAGCTAGGTATTGAAGAAGAACCTCCTTAATGTCATGTAAGCTTCTAAACCGGGGTCTTATTTTGGAGGGAATCGATCGGAGTGGAAAGATAGAAGATAGGGGAAAAAATATAAATTTGATAAATAATCAATATGATGAAAAAGAGAAAGAAATAAAAGAAAATAAAATTTATGTATATTCCAGATAATAATACTTTCATCTTCACATATATGATATATAGTTGAGCTTTAATACTTTACAAGGAAACACTTCAATATTTTGGATTGTATAAGTAAAAGAAAGAGAGAGGTAGCGGAAAGAAACAAGAGAAACTGATAAATGTGGACACATAATTGATAAAAATGAAATGAAGGCATAGATAACAAAAATAAAAAATAAAAAAATAGCAGAAATGAAATGAAGGAGAATCTGAATCTAAGAATATAACAACCCATTTTACAAGGGAATGAGGGATATATATAAAGATGATGTTACATAAAAGGGGGTTAGATAAGTATTTTTCAGGTTACAACTTATTTGACTTAATTTGCTGTTGCTAACAATATCTTGTTTTTGAACTAGCAGGAATCATGGGCAATCTGCAGGATCTTCAAGAAAACCAAGGCAACAGCTCAAAGAGCTCTCTCTCATTCTTGGGTCTCACCTTTACCTGAAACCACAACTTCTGATCATATGCCAACCACTGATGACAGAGATCACTACAACCAATTTTCTCCATCAAACATGCCACCGACAAAGAAAACAAACCCAAGCAACCACTTTTGCACTTTCAATCACAATCACACACAACACTCAACCACTACTAGCACCACTCCTTGTCCTTTAGATGCTGTATCCTCTTATATCAGACCAATTATCAATCCGTTAATGCTTTACAAACCCTTAGATAGGTTACCAATTTCAAATGGAGACCTCAGTAGTAACTTGGTATTTTCATCTCCACTTGAAACTTCAACAACCAATATTGCTAATAAACCTTCAGTGGATGTTTCTTCCTTGCTATTGAGCACATCATCTAATTCTGTGCTTGAAGATTTTAGTAAGACCTCTGAGGGAACAACCACAAACTTTGGTGTGTTACAAGAGCATAGCAATGGCTACCAAATACCATTACTACGTGACATGCAAGGAAACTTTGGTAACCATGATGAGAACGTGTTGGTAAAGATTCCTAATGTGAATAATGTGCCTCGTGTTGGTGACCAACAATTGGAGAGTGTGCGATCCATTGGGTTTCCATTTAGTATGGTTGATGCATGGAAGTCAAATATGCTTTGGGATACTTCCTCTTTGTCCTTGTGATACACCCTCTAGTTATATATTCTCTACAACACCAAGCGTTAAACTTGGTCTAGTTTACATAAATTAGAAGCCATTGTTTTTATAGCTTCTAACAAGAGTAGCTAGTGTAGGACTTGGATTTATGTTCAATTTTCATGCATGTAGATCTTTTGTTAGGACTCTGAACCTTTTCTGTTTGTATCTGAAGACAAGATGTGAACTCAAATGTTTGTAGAAAGAATTTTGGAAGCGATGTCAGAAATTTGAGAAGAGAGAAACCAAGTGACGCCAATTCTATAGGAAGTTTAAGTTGAAGTCCCACGTTCACGTAAAAATTAATAAATTAATTAGCTAATATATAAATGAGAAAAACTTATAAAAATACTTTAAGATCTTGATGACATAATGTTATCTTATATATTATCCAATATATAATACAAATCAATCTCTAATTTTGCTTGGACACACCATAATCTATCTCAGCCCTATATATAAGGGCTGTACTTTACCTTAATAACTATTGTATAATTTTTTTTAATAATAATAATAATAATAATAATTATTATTATTATTATTATTATTATTATTATTATTATTATTATTGTTATTATTATTATTATTATATTAGATGAATAGGATGGGAGATAAAGCTTCAGTGTATTACACTAATTATAATTATTACATAATTCAATTGGTTTATATAGTATATAGTTTTTTATTTAATTGTTGAATTATAATTATATTTTATGTTGAAAATTTATGTCAAATTTTGTAAAAATTAAACATAAATAATAAAAAGATGATAAAATCATTCATATTTTAGTATATTTAAAAAACATATATTATATTTATTTTGATCTATATGAATAAATAAATAATTATTTTTTAATATAAAAATTGATAGATATGATTTAAATAAAAATAACTTCCATCTTACAGCTTTGTAATTAAATTCCAAAAAACTTAAGAACGAAAACAAGTTCATGCAACTTTCTGCCTTTAAAAAAAAAAAAAAAAAGTTCATGCAACTTACCCCAACGTCAACAAAAATGAAATTAGAGTTCACTTTAGAAATTTTAAAATTTAGCAAGAAAGTTCTAAGACATATCTTTTAGTATTGACATATTAAAATTTACACTTAATTGTAATTTCCATTCTCTTATTTTTTATCATTTGGAAATATTTATGATCCTCAAATTGAAAATCGGTAGATTTAATTCTCTAATATTAAATTTCTATAAATTTTATTTGTTCTACGTGTGCGTCTCTCTTTTTTTAGCAGTTTTTTTAAAAGCCAAATTTTTATTCTACATGCACAAGACACCTCGTAATTATAAGAAAGAATAGGAGAAGGTTGCAAAAATATATAATTTTACAATAAAACTAATATATCTACAAATCCTCACCATTGAAAAATAAAATCAAATAGAAAATAAAAAATAACTCCAAACATTACTCTTCCTAGTAACAATACTCCGTTGTATTGACCAATTATAAAAAAAAAAAAAACAAAGAAATTTCTTGCTGCACCTTTTTAGTCCATAAATCTTTGCAAAGAATTTTATTAATTTTTTTCTTCATAAAAGGATAAAGGTACATTTCTAATCAACCATATATCTACAACATAGTGAACCAATTATGCTTAGACACCATTAAACATAATAAGATTTTTAGTTTTGCAAGTTCAAAGTTAAGATGGGATTGTCAGCTACCTTCTGAGCAATAACTAATACTTTGAATGACACTTTTATTTCCATCTCCTTAAAAAAAAAAACCCACCTCAGAGAGAAGGATGTTGGAAAGTGCATAAAGTCTCTTTTTTACATTTGACTATTAATTTTATTAACATTGGCCGTTCTTGACACTGTAATTTTGATATGATATTGACAATATAAGTTATATGCACAAACATTCCACCGCAAAATTATGGTGTGGAGTCAACATAATCAATTGTTAAAAATAGACAAAAATTACGAAAATTTTAAAATTAATAAACAAAATCATCCTAAATTGTAAATAGAAAAAAAAAATAAAAGGATAAAAATTAAAATTAAATTTAAATTTTATTAGAAATTACAACTATTTAGTTTGATTACTTCTAATGTGATGAGTATCAATCTTAATTTTACAGTTTCTAATAAATTTTATTATTAATAAAATATTTATTAAAAATATATTAGAAATAATATGACAAACCCAACCCTTCTGTAAAACTTAATTTATGAATTTTGTCAACGTTAAAAAACTAATCTTTTATTGAAAGTTAAATTTAAATATAATTTTATGTGTTTCAATAAAAAAATTCTTTAAATTTCTTAGTAATTTTACGTAAGGTCTTTGGTACGAGTGAGTGGTGCTGAATTTGAATTCATTTAAATGAGATCTCATTTTGAATAGGAAAAAGTATGCTTAGAAGAGATAATCTACTAAAGATGGATAACTAAATCTTCATTAATCATCAATAAACTTGATAGATATTTGCTTTCTAAAAAAACTTGATAAATACTTTATACCAATAACATAATTAATAAAACATTCACTCCATCCTTTATAAAAATTGAAATAGAGGAATGGAAAAAAAAAAAACAATTCTAAATAGAGAAAGACAGGCCTGCGCGCCCACAGAAATTAAGTTCGGATTCATTTAGTTGACTTTGCAATTTTATTAATTTTTTGTATAAAAAAATTCATCCTCTTCACTTGTGAATACTAGACGCGTTTTCATTTGGATATTTTTTTTATTTTAATAAAAAATTAAAAAAACATTTAGTTACAATTTAAAAAATATTTTAAAAAATAAATTTAAAACAGAAAAAATTGTTTCTAATATTTTTAAAAATAAAACTATGTAAACACTTAATATAACGATTTTATTTTAATAAAAACTATACATAAATGAACTTTAAATTAACTATAAGATACATAAAGAGAATTTTAATGTTTACATTTAATTTTCAATTTTACTTATATTTGTTTTCCAATAAATTATCTATTTAAAAATTAAAAAAAAAATAGAAAAAATTCTCAAAAAAATATAACCAACCTACATAACTATCTCATTATTCTTAGTATATATAAATATTGAGTTTAATTGGTATATACTATCAGTGTAAAAAAATTTTACACTGACATTCAATCATGATTTTTTATTTATGTCACTTTTAAACTAGTAATAAGTAAAGTTAACAAATTAACTATAAATGAAAGGATGTGATTTACATACCAATTAAACTCATAAATATTTTATAAGATTTTTATTAAAATTAATTAAATTTAATTTTTATAAAAATAAAAATTATTTATAGAAAATAAAAAAATATACAATAAATATCTTCTTAAACCAAACCCCTCCTTATAAATCGAGAATGTTGGCAATTAAAAATCTGTTGTAAGTTGTGACCCAAACCATTTCCAAACAGTGTGCTCAGTGGATTAAGCATGTGTCAGGGACCAGTCCCTCGTCGTATCACTAACGTGTCGTGTAATCCAAATTATCTAATCCTTCATAACTTCGTCCCTAACTCATTCGAATGGCTCCAAAACAACATGTCGTCGCTTCGCTTCGTTAAGCGGACTCGAACGACGTCGTCCCAGTCTCGCCGTACAAACTGGACACAAGTCTCTTCCATCCTTAAGGATTTCAGAGTTGAGAGTAGTTAAATCAAGGCTCATTGACCCAAATGGGTTTATTTTTTAAAAAAATTACCAATATGGGTCTCTTTTAAAAAATATTACCAGCATGAGTCTGTTTTGGCAGTTGACTCGGTCAAACCGCAACTCCGAATTGCGATTTCGTTGCCACGTCAGCAACGTGATTACGTGGAAGCCAACGTGAAACAAAGCAATAGCACAACACATTTCCACGCGTTAACCCCTTCTAAGCATATCGGGGGTAACTGTGCCAAAACTTCGTTTGGATATGGCATCCAAATGACCTATATAAAATAAGAAGTAGTTAGTACGTAAACAAAATTAACAAACAATAACATACATTTTCTTATATCATTTTGCTTCATTATATCCAGTAAACGACGATGATGTTTTAAATCATCGGTGGCTCCAATGTGTCGGTTTCCCCGTCGTAGCCACCTACGAAAATTATATAATTAATATTAAATATTATATAACTAACTGACAAATAATATTTTAAAATATAACTAACATTATACTCAATAAAAAAATTACCTTGATCCAATGGGTTTGTTTGGTTTGTATGGGGGTAATATAGTCGGTGCAACTTTTGGGAATCTTTCCCATGCCCATATATGTATTAATAGGCATAAACCACCCATGGATTTTATTTTGTAGTTTGTTGCGACGCATAATTTTCTATACAAAAAACCAAGTACAGCAGCACCCCATGCATATGCACTGCACTCACCAAAATCTCGCAACAATAACAAATACCTTAAAGATACTTTACTACTAGACTTATCTACAAACAGGGCACCACCAATGAGGCGTAAAATATATGCCCTAGTAAACCTCTGTAAATTTTCTTCATTATTTTCAAAATTTGCGATATCACCAAAATTATGAGTTAGCCAACTAACTCAAATAGAACTACCATCAATTTCATCGTTATTTGGTGAAACGCCAAGCAGTTCTTCACATAGTTCAACCCAATTAACATTGGTTGAAACTATGACAGGAATGTCAGTTACTCGTAAACCCAACAAAATTGCAATATCTTGAAGGGTGATAGTGCATTCTCCACATCTCATGTGAAAAGTATGAGTTTCCGGCCTCCACCGCTCAACAAATGCATTAATTAAACCTGCATTAATACGAAGAAAACTCATCTGGGCGACCGTGT
The DNA here is from genome assembly GCA_037954015.1 of Psophocarpus tetragonolobus. Taxonomy (NCBI): domain Eukaryota; kingdom Viridiplantae; phylum Streptophyta; class Magnoliopsida; order Fabales; family Fabaceae; genus Psophocarpus; species Psophocarpus tetragonolobus. The sequence goes on from CM075694.1 coordinate 32,238,126, forward strand.
AAAATCCCGCTTGTCGTAAATATCGTACAATTTGAGGAGGAATTGACTCTTCTCCATTGTACGTGGGAACTGCACGTCTGATTAAGAGTTTTCTGTCGTCCTCCCCATTCCATATATGTTGAGAAACGTGTTAATTTTGCATGTACAACACGTCATTCTCCAGAGGTCCAGAATGAACACAATCAATAGAAGGGCGAGAAGAAGATGATGCCATGACAATTGCTACAATTTAATACAAAAGATTATGTTAACATAATACCCAAAATAATATATAACAAAATATAAAATTAATATATAACAAACATATATTAAAATATTATATACGAAAACTAACCTCAATATTTAGAAATCATTTCCAGAAAACAAAAGCTTTCTTTGATTATCACTATGTGGTCTCCAACTAGGTGTGCGATTATCTGCGGCGAAGGGGTGTGCGGTTCTGTGGGGTCACGGGGTGAATTTATAGGAGACGAACTCCACATAAACCGCAAATCTCATCTGCGGTTTATGTGGAAAATATTATTTAATGCAAACCGCAGTTCGCACTTGCAGTTTGTGTGCGTAAAAAACCGCGTCTCTTCCTCAATATCCGCACCCGTTCGTAAAAAACCGTCGGGTAAAGGGGGGGGTCGGTTACACCCCAGTCAAACCGTAACTCTGACTTGCGGTTTTACAGACATCGTTTTCTGTGCTTTTTTACCCATTGGACAACAAGGTGGTGCTGGTCAAAGACCAGTCAAACTGCAATTCCCACTTGCAGTTTCATACTCGTTTTTCCACGCTGGCTTCCACGTAATCACGTTGCTGACGTGGCAACGAAACCGCAATTCGGAGTTGCGGTTTGACCGAGTCAACTACCAAAACGGACCATGCTAGTAATATTTTTTAAAACAGACCCATATTGGTAATTTTTTAAAAAAATAAACCCACTTGGGTCAATCAGCCGTAAATCAAACCAAACTACTTTTTTTTCTTAAGTTTCAAATTCTTAAACTTTTTAGTTCCAAAATTTATGATATTTCACAAATTAAAAGCTGATTTTTTTAAAAATTTAGGAAGCTTGACCGGTTACTAGATTAACATTTAGAGACTAAAAATTAGATTTGATAAATTTAAATAAAAGTCTAATTTTAATTAGAGCAAAAAACTTATGAGGCCATGGGATACATTATGTGTTTTCCCTTCCCTGTTCAAATCACACAGCTTTTCATATATAGATTGACTTTTTTAATTAATATTTATAAGGACATAAACTCTTTTACAAGGTAAATTTATAATAATTAAACTCATTTAATTAACTTTTTTCTCCCTTTATTCTGAACTTTCTTTAGATTTTAATCTAAATACATTCTTTTTTTATGAGTGGGAATCCACCGTCAGCCTGACGATCACAACCATCGGCTCTGATACCATGGGTCACGAGCCCATATATAAGAGAATATGACACCACCTTCAACCCAAAACCTTAAGGCATTAGATTATGGGTCTTTCTCACTTATATATTACTCAACTATCCAATTTCTTACCAATGTGGGACTTCAACTCACACTTGCACCCCTTCAAGTGTGAATCCCTTCCACATTGTAAAGGGGGACAAGAGTTCAGGAGGCGTGTCCCCTTGCGTTTAAAGGCAGTGTGAATAAGGGGCCCTCATTAAATGTATATCCTACGGTGTAAATAAGGGGCCCTCATTAAATGTATGCCCCCCTGAAGGGGGGAGTTTACAATGTGGAAGAGACTCACACTTGCCCCGGGCTCTCATTAAATGTATGCCCCTTTTACAATGTGGAAGGGACTCACACTTTTTAACCAATGTGGGACTTCAACTCACACTTGCAATCCAACAAAATGTTATTAATTTTGAATTGCAAATATGAATTTATGATAAGTATATTTTTTTTAATTTTTAAAAATATAAATCAGTTCAACTGCTAAACTAGTAATTATTTAAGTAAATCATTAAACCATTAAATCACGGCTGATTGACCCAAGTGGGTTTATTTATTAAAAAAATTACCAATATAGGTCTGTTTTAAAAAATATTACTAGCATGGGTCTGTTTTGTTAGTTGACTCGGTCAAACCGCAACTCCGAATTGCGGTTTTGTTGCCACGTCAGCAACGTGATTAAGTGAAAGCCAACGTGAAAAAACGAGTATGAAACTGCAAGTGGGAATTGCGGTTTGACTGGTCTTTGACCAGCACCGCCTTGTTGTCCAATGGGTAAAAAAACACAGAAAACGATGCCTGTAAAACCGCAAGTCAGAGTTGCGGTTTGACTGGGGTGTAACCAGCCCCCCCTTTACTTGACGGTTGCAAAAACGATCCCTGTAAAACCGCAAGTCAGAGTTGCGGTTTGACTGGGGTGTAACCGGCCCTCCCCTTTACCCGACGGTTTTTTACGAACGGCTGTGGATATTGAGGAAGATGCACGGTTTTTTACGCACGCAAACCGCAAGTGCGAACTGCGGTTTGCATTAAATAATATTTTCCACATAAACCGCAGATGAGACTTGCGGTTTATGTGGAGTTCGTCTCCTATAAATTCACCCCGTGACCCCACAGAACCGCACACCCCTTCGCCGCAGATAATCGCACACCAAGTTGGAGACCACATAGTGATAATCAAAGAAAGCTTTTGTTTTCTGGAAATTATTTCTAAATATTGAGGTTAGTTTTCGTATATAATATTTTAATATATGTTTGTTATATATTAATTTTATATTTTGTTATATATTATTTTGGGTATTATGTTAACATAATCTTTTGTATTAAATTGTAGCAATTGTCATGGCATCATCTTCTTCTCGTCCTTCTATTGATTGTGTTCATTCTGGACCTGTGGAGAATGACGTGTTGTACATGCAAAATCAACACGTTTCTCAACATATATGGAATGGGGAGGACGACAGAAAACTCTTAATCAGACGTGCAGTTCCCACGTACAATGGAGAAGAGTCAATTCCTCCTCAAATTGTACGATATTTACGACAAGCGGGATTTTACACGGTCGCCCAGATGAGTTTTCTTCGTATTAATGCAGGTTTAATTAATGCATTTGTTGAGCGGTGGAGGCCGGAAACTCATACTTTTCACATGAGATGTGGAGAATGCACTATCACCCTTCAAGATATTGCAATTTTGTTAGGTTTACGAGTAACTGACATTCCTGTCATAGTTTCAACCAATGTTAATTGGGTTGAACTATGTGAAGAACTGCTTGGCGTTTCACCAAATAACGATGAAATTGATGGTAGTTCTATTTGAGTTAGTTGGCTAACTCATAATTTTGGTGATATCGCAAATTTTGAAAATAATGAAGAAAATTTACAGAGGTTTACTAGGGCATATATTTTACGCCTCATTGGTGGTGCCCTGTTTGTAGATAAGTCTAGTAGTAAAGTATCTTTAAGGTATTTGTTATTGTTGCGAGATTTTGGTGAGTGCAGTGCATATGCATGGGGTGCTGCTGTACTTGGTTTTTTGTATAGAAAACTATGCGTCGCAACAAACTACAAAATAAAATCCATGGGTGGTTTATGCCTATTAATACAGATATGGGCATGGGAAAGATTCTCAAAAGTTGCACCGACTATATTACCCCCATACAAACCAAACAAACCCATTGGATCAAGGTAATTTTTTTATTGAGTATAATGTTAGTTATATTTTAAAATATTATTTGTCAGTTAGTTATATAATATTTAATATTAATTATATAATTTTCGTAGGTGGCTACGACGGGAAACCGACACATTGGAGCCACCGATGATTTAAAACATCATCGTCGTTTATTGGATACAATGAAGCAAAATGATGTAAGAAAATGTATGTTATTATTTGTTAATTTTGTTTACGTACTAACTACTTCTTATTTTATATAGGTCATTTGGATGCCATATCCAAACGAAGTTTTGGCACAGTTACTCCCGATATGCTTAGAAGGGGTTAACGCGTGGAAATGTGTTGTGCCATTGCTTTGTTTCAATATTTGTTAATTTTGTTTACGTACTAACTACTTCTTCCATCACTATAAATGAAGGTGACAATTGGAGCAGACATAATATTCATAAATGTACCTACAAATAAATAATAAAGTAAATTTAAACATAAAAAACAGAGTTAAAAAAGCAATTTGTTTTGAAAAATATTGAAAAACACAAAAATTTTACAAATTACGTTTTTTACTTGAACAACTAGACTGTAACGTAAAGCTTTGTTTTACGTCGGGTGCAACTACGTATGCGGTTCTCTGGGTCGAACGGGTGTGCGGTTCTGTGGGGCGACGGGGTTTAAATAGCAACTCCACGTAAACTGCAAGTCTGATCTGCGGTTTATGTTAAAATTAATATTTAATACAAACCGCAGTTCGCACTTGCGGTTTACTGTAAAAATAATATTTAATTCAAACCGCAAATGCGACTTGTGGTTTTATGTGAGTAGAAATTTGTATTTTTTTTGCAACCGTCGGGTAAAGGGGGAGCCGGTTAAACCCCAGTCAAACCGCAACTCTAACTTGCGGTTTTACAGGCATCGTTTTCTGTGATTTTTTACCCATTGGACAACAAGGCGGTGCTGGTCAAAGACCAGTCAAACCGCAATTCCCACTTGCGGTTTCATACTCGTTTTTTCCACGCTGGCTTCCACGTAATCACGTTGCTGACGTGGCAACGAAACCGCAATTCGGAGTTGCGGTTTGACCGAGTCAACTACCAAAACAGACCCATGCTGGTAATATTTTCAAAAGAGACCCATATTAGTAATTTTTTTAAAAAATACATCCACTTGGGTCAATCAGCCTTAAATCACTGTTAAGATAGGTTTAATAACTAGTTTAATTTTAATAACACCGAGTAAAATCAATTATGAGAGAAGCTCCAGAAGTATTAGAGATTATTTATAAAAGAAAAAGAAATTAAATAATTTTTTAAATATTTCAACCCCTTAGTATATGAGTTTTATTGAAATTCATTAACTCAGAAACTAAACTGTAAATGTTTAATACTTTAAAAAATACTGAAAGATTTTTATTATTTTAAGAGAGAAAACAATAATTTTTTTATCGGGAGAGGGAAATAATCTAATAATAAATCTAGTTATTTATTTTAATTTTTGTAACAGGATGCTAATAATGTTTGAACTTAAGCCTTAAAAAAATAATTTTAGTGATTTACTATGATTATTTAAATTTATCATTACTAGTATACTTTTAGTAAATTATTTTAATAAATATAATATTTTTTACTTGAAAATTGATAATATATTAAAACTATTTTTTTTAAAATGGATTATGTACTGATAATACAAAGCAATTTATACTATTATTTAAATACAATTTCAGAATTTTGATGATTTCCTTTAATACCCGAATTAAACTGTCAATATGTGCATGGGAAAGCTGAAGTACTTCCTGCAATCAATGCATAATATTATAAAAAATTAAAAAAAATTTAAATATATTTTTAATTACCTTTAAAAATCTAACTTAATATTCATGATTAAAAATAAAAATAATTAACATGTCTAACTTATAAAACTTACGTAGTTGATTTCAATATATGGATGCTGACAACTATTTTTTATTTATAAATATGGTTACAAGTGTTGTTTGAAAGATGAAAAATTGCTTGAAAGAACAATCAATAAGGAAGGGAACCATTGGCATAGCTCAGAAAATAAATTAGCAGGCAAAAGAAAGATGTGTAATATCAGTGTAAATCTTGATGATAATTTATAAAATATCTAGCCTTTATTGTCAGAAATTTCAGATGATGATGACAACAATGAGGATTCTGAAGCATATTTTAGCCCCTCATAAGTATTAGTGTTTGAAAATGTCTCTTCTTGGATTATTTATTCAAAAATGTGAAACAGTATTTGTTTGTTTTATTTTTATTGTATAATCAGATTTAGATTCAGTTTTCTTGAGTAATTTGGGTGATTTTAGTTTATTTTAAATTATTATAATAATTTAAATTTTTTACTTATTTAAAAAAATTTATTTAATTATTATAGTAATTAAAATAAACTAAAGTGATAGAATCCATCGCTCACATAATCATATGTATGGTAACACTTTTTATCTATAGATGATTTTAACCTCTCATGCTTTATCTATAGATTATTTTTACTGGTGAGATTTAATTCCTCCTTTTTTAAGTCCATGGTGTTTCATGAATTAATTCAAATCTAATTGAATTAAATTAGACTAATTTAATTTTAATAAATTGGTTTAAATATTATATATATATATATATATAAAGGTGCTAGACGTAAATAATTTATTTAATCATTTTAAATTTTGACTAATTCGTAAATGATTTTCAATATTTAATTTTATTTAATATATTATTTGTATGATAAAAATAAGTTTGAATATATTATTAGATATTTAGTTTTAAAGTATAAGTCTTTTATGATTTATTTTTTATTTTTTTCATAGATTATTTAATGTATTTTTATTTGTTATTTTGATAATCAATATATATTGAATGCTTTATTTATAAATTTTTATGTTTAATGTTTTATTTTTTTATGTTTTATAAAAAACAAATTTAATTTTTTTTTGTAATTCATAAATCTATTTTATCCAATTCATTTTTATTTATTGCAAATATAATGTGATACAATCGAATTAAAATTATATTAAATTTAATTTATTTCAAATTCAATTTAATCTAATTTATTTTTTTTAATGAAGTTTGGATGTGTAGATTATGGATAGGGATAGCAATGTTATCAGACTCGACTTGGCTTTCGACATGGTTGGTCGAGTTAAAGGGTCATAGAGTTCAGATCAACTCGGGGGTCAAGAATTAACTTGCATGACTTGATTGACATTAAAAAATACAAACCAATTTATATAATTTTATGCATAAAAATAATAATAAATAGTTAAAATTATAAAAACAATCTAAAACTTAATAAAGCAAGTTATCTTAATGATCCTCCGCGCCCGTGTATATATATATATATTTGTCTAATATATGTCTAAAAGGTAAATCAGTATAGTGGTATAACATATCTCCCTTAACTTAGAGATTTGGGTTTAAGTCTCACCAATGTCATTATTTTTAAGCAAAAAACCACTAGTATTACTTATGGAGCATGCAAGTCTGCACATACTTGCATATCCGATCCATTGTTAATCTTGGACCGGATAGGTGACTGGTTTTCGGTCATAGTCCGAGCTACACAATAAACATTGAGGGATGAGTGTCTCAACTTTGTTAGAATGTGTAATGTTTTTGCATGTCTTTGGTTTATATATAAAATAAAGTTACACAATAAACATAACCAAGTCTATTCTTGAAATTATTTCCAATTTATTTTTTTAATTTTTTTAAGATGATAAATTGCAACAAACATGTTTTTAACTTATTCTTGAATTTGAGTTTTATCACTTTTTTATTTTCTAGTTTTTTTATATTTTTAGTCTTCTTTTATAAGTCAATTTTTTTTTATGTTTAGTATTTTTATAAGTCAAAGATATTTTATTCAAAAATATTTTGCTAAGCAAAAGCTCAAAAGGTGCCCATAAAGCATGAGCAATAAATACATAAGCTAAATAAGAGCAACCTACAAGATTACAAACTAAACATGAACACATAAATCCAATTTAACACCCATTCGACATATGAATGTGATGATGACATAGTTGCATAGGACTCTTTCTACAAATTCAATTGCATCACTTGAACAATGTCGTCCATCTAATAAGCTTCTACCCTTAAGATAGTAGCATTCCTGCTATTCTATATATGTCATAATCTCGCAAACCAAATAAAAAATCATGTATGTCTTAGTTGAATAGGCTCGCCTATGATCCAAAAATTGAAAGAAAATATCATGAATCTCATGATGTAGAGTTATGTTAATCCTTACTAGGTACTTAATTTACCCCATACTTGAGTAGCGACCACGCAATTGACAAAGAAGTGTTGCTTGACTTCAATCACCTCTTCAAAGAACACACACCCAATGTTGTATTCTTGAATTATCCCCCTCTTACGCAAATTGAATCTAGTTGACATCCTATTTGCAATCAACTACCAAACTAAACATTGTATCTTTGGTGAAACTTCTTCAACCCAAATTGACATGTAAATAGGTCCTTTTGTAATTAATGATACTATGACAAAGCACGGTATGCAGAGGCTACAAAGTACAACTCAGACACATCGACACCCTAAATTCATCCATTAGGGGATCCCTTGTGTAACCTTACCGAATCCAACTCTTTTGTTAACTATTAGACTTTCCATTTCTCAAGCAAATAATCTCATCCAACAATAACACCTTCATCCTTACCCCACCCCCTTCATCTCTTTAACTGTAATGTCCTTATCCGCAAGTAACTCAAAAACTCACTTAAGTGATGATCTCTTAACCATAAGTCCCACCAAAACTAAACATCCTTGCCATCACCCAAATTTCTTCTAACATTAGTAAACAACCAACCCCTCAACCCCAACCTACAGACTCAATTGATTGCAACTTCACCCACCATCTTGAACACCCCTATTGTTGCACTTCCCAAGTTTCGTCCGATTTCAAGAATTTTGACTTCAAAATTCTTGCCCACAATCTTTGAGGTTCTAAATTGAATCTCCATTTCCACTTACCCAATAAGGCATAATTGAACTTCAACATATATCGTACCTTCAAACCCCCAGCCTCTTTATCTTGGCACACTTTATGCCATGCAACCCAATGACCCTTCATATTGAAAGCTCTTGAAAATAGTTTCAAGTTTTCTAAGAATACCTTTTGGTGCCTTGTAGAAAGATAGATAGTAGATTGGCAAAGCACACACGATGGATTTACTAAGCACAACCTTACCCATCATGTAAATAAATTTATTTTCCTAGAGAGACAATTTTTTTCGTACTATCTCCAGCACAAGCTTCCATATTAAAATGGTTTGTTGAATAACCTCTTATTGGTAGACCGAGTAAGAAAAAGAGATTTCACTCACCTTGCAATTTAACAAACTAGAGGCCCTTACTAGCCATTGAGTAAGGATATTTATTCAAAGAGAAATTCACCTTCAAGTTTGATATAAATTTAAATAGTTGCAAAACCTATTTAACCACCTTTATTGACTCTCACTTTCATTGAACTAGGAGAAGTGTATCATCGACAAACTGATATGAGAGACACAAATCTGATCCTTCCTTACGTAATAGCCATTCCACTAGCCTTCTGCATAGCTGCGAAAACCAATTAACTAAGCCCCTCTATAACAATGAGAAATAAGTAAGGTGCAAAGGATTGCTTGTCGAAGTTCTCTCTCAATCCCAAACTCTTAAGTAGACTTGTCATTTACCAATGTCAAAAATCTTGACAACTCCACACGTTCTCCCTATCTATCTTTTTAAACTCCCCACTTAGTGATATTTCATTACTTTGGCAATCTTCCCCAAACCCTCTTCCTCTTCATGCATATGAAGGTTGTGAATGACCTTTCCCTCCCTTTCAATGTGTTTGTCAATATTGTCAAACACTTTTTTATTCCATTCCTTATTTTCATCTTTATCTATTTCAACTTCTCGTTTAATACAAATTTTCAACCCTCAGCCTTTAAATTGCTTCCCCATGTTCCACTCAATCAATATAAATTATTATTATTATTATTATTATTGAAAAGAAAGGACTAACTTTTGTAAGGTGACAGGTGTGATAATATTGACCGTGAGATAGCGATCTACGAAGATGGAGATGATGTTGTTATTACCCTTAGATTTAGGTCTCAAAGAGAGTGTGTTTTTATATAGCTAAAGGTTCTACTTGTTTTCCTCTTCTCTGTTTCTGGCTGAAGAAAAGTAACCCTAGGGTTTGGAACCTGATCGGAGAAAATGGTGCAGCGTTTAACCTATCGCAAGCGTCATAGCTACGCCACCAAATCCAACCAGCACAGGGTCGTTAAGACCCCTGGTAATACTCTCCTCACTCCATTCGCATCGTCATTTGTTCAATTACGACGCGCCGTTTTGCTCAGTGAGTGTTCAATGCAGGTGGTAAGCTGGTTTATCAGACCACGAAGAAGAGGGCCAGTGGACCCAAGTGCCCTGTTACTGGCAAGAGGATTCAAGGGGTATGTATGTATATGCAATTTTCTCATTTGGGCTTTTTATGCTGATTTTGTGCCATATGCTCTGAAATTTGAATAATTAGGAGTAATGGGAGTGGGAAAGATTGGTTTGTGTTTGTTTGTCGTTTTTGTGATTGGAATTATGAAATTGTTAATCTGTGGGTTAACTTTTTGATTGGTTAAATTAGCGTGATTTGTTGTGTTGGAGTGAAGTTCTGATGTTGTTATAGAATGGATGTTTTGGTAACAAGGTGGGTTAAAGGTGAAATGTGAACCATAAGACTCGAGGGTTTATTTTAAGTCTTGAGACAATAAGGTTAGAACAAATGCGGCTAATGCAGTTGTGTTGTAGTCGTGCACATCCCAAACATCTTTATGTTTGCTTTCAGAGATTAGTTGACTCTTCTCTCAACTGACTCCATGTCTCTGAGCTTTAGGCATATGGCATACCTCTTCGGGCCTTTGAGCTGTGCTGCATCCTAAATTATTTTCTTTGGTGATTGTTCTATTTCAATTTTTTTTAATGGAGTAGTTGATTTTGCATTATATGGTCTATATTTCTGTGCTTGGTAACTAATTATTATTATATTGATGAATGATTCAAGTTATAACATAATGGCTATTCATGCCTGACAATTGCAGATTCCACATTTAAGGCCAGCAGAGTACAAGAGATCAAGGTTACCAAGAAACCGTAGGACTGTGAACCGGGCATACGGTGGTGTCTTGTCTGGCAGTGCTGTCAGGGAAAGGTTTGTTTTTCTCAAACTTCATAGTCTACTGTATGTTTAATTTTCATTGTTTGAATTTATGGAGTGTTTTATCTCTGGTTCTGTAGAATTATTCGAGCTTTCTTGGTTGAAGAGCGAAAGATTGTGAAGAAGGTCTTGAAGATCCAAAAGGCCAAGGATAAGCAAGCTTTGAAGGGCTGAGTCTTGAGAAAAATCATAAAGATCTTTTTTGGAAACATTTTAGGTTTGGTGATTATAGTAAATCATGAAATTTGTTAGAGCTATTTCTGGGTTAATTTTGTGCTTCTTTAAACTCATTCTAGTGCTCCTGTTAACTTGGTCGACAACTCCATTATGATACAGTTTTGGTATGTCACGATTTTCTTTTACTGTATTGTTGATTTTCTTTCAGCGTATTGATAATTGGTTCGTAAACATGTTGCAACTAGAATAACAAGCCATTAATTTTGTAGCTTAAAAGTACTAGTTCTCTTATGCCGATACTTTTGTTCAAACTGGCACTACAGAATGGCTAATTTGGGTGTGGGAATGAAAGGGCATTGCATTATATTAGTAGTGGTGTAACTTATCTATTGCATACTCAAAATATCAAGCTGTGTAATACTATAATGAGAAATGCTTGAAAATAAAAGTAAAAATGGATATCTGTACAACGATTCATATATTGGGTTGGTGAAACCCAATATCTAAAACCATACAGATTTTTTAATGATAATAGTTAACTTTGCTTTACTTTTTAGTTTAGGCTCAGCCGTCAATGATAAAAAAAATGGAGCATCTCTCTTTATATTACAATATTGTGAAAATTTAAGTATATGCTTCATACAAAAAATAATAGTGAAAATTTAAGTATATGCTTCATACGAAAAATAAAATTTTAGAAACAGAAAAATGATATTTATATATTTTACAATGTCCACTACCAAGTCCTTACTTACTACTATAAAAAAAATCAATGAACAATACGTGTATTAGATCCATTGTGAGTTCTCCGGATTACATTTCATGTTGCACATGTAACATAAGATATATCTACCGAGCACTATTATATGTAGATGTTATCGATGATATGCTTTGATCAGGTACCAACTGTAGGAGGTAGTTGCAAAAAAACCTGTGACGCTCAAGTCAGAAAGTATCAAATTATGTAATATTATAATATTATAATGAGCAATGTTTGAAAATAACAGTAAAAATGGAGCTGTATACAAACATGACCTGTTAGTCATTATAAATCTATATAACAATTTAGATTTAGATATTGGGTTGGTCAGGCACAATATCTAAAATCATACAGATTTTCTAATGATGATAGTTAACTCTTGCATGACTTTTTGGTTTAGGTTCAGCAACCTATGATAAAAAAAATATAGTACCCGTCTTTACATTACAATATTAGAAAATTTAAATATATGCTTCATACAAAAAATAAAATTTTAGAAACAGAAAAATGACCTTTATATATTTTACAACATCTGCTAGCAAGTCTTCATTACTATAAAAAAATTAGTCAACAATATGTGTATTAGATACATTGTCAGTTCTCTTCGTGCGGATTATATCAAATTTATACAATCCATGTTGCACATATAACATAAGACATACCTGTCGAACACTATTATGTGCTGATGTTACCAGTTATACCCTTTGATCAGGTTCCAACTGTATGGGTACTGCCAAAAAACCGATGCTCAAGTCAAAAAGTATCAAGCTGTGCAATAGCAAAATGAGCAATGCTTGAAAATAACAGTAAAAATGCATATTTGTACAAATTTTACTTGTTAGTCATTAGAAATCTATACAACGATTCAGATATTGGGTTTGCCAGGTCCAATATCTAAAACCATACAGGTTTTCTAATAATGATAGTTAACCCTACATTACTTTTCGGTTTAGGTTCAATAGCCTATGATAAAAAAAATGTAACACCCGTCTTTACATTACAATATTGTTAGAAAATTTAAATATATGTTTCATACAAAAAATAAAATTTTAGAAACAGAAAAATGACCTTTATATATTTAACAAAATCCGCTAACAAGTCCTCATCACTATAAAAAAATCAATCAACAATACGTGTATTAGATACATTGTCAATTCTCCTCATGCGGATTATATCAAATTTATACAATCCATGTTGCACATATAATATAAGACATACTTACTGAACACTACTATCTGCTGGTGTTGCTGGTGATACCCTTTGATCAGGTTCCAATTGTAGGGGTGCCTGCAACTACGACGCTCAAGTCAGAAAATATCAAGCTGAGTAATATTATAATGAGTAATGCTTGAAAATAACATTAAAAAAGCATATGTATACAAACTTTACCTGTTAGTCATTATAAATCTGTACAACAATTCAGATATTGGGTTGGTCAGGCCCAATATATAAAACCATACAAATTTTCTAATGATGATAGTTAACTCTAAATTAGTTTTCAGTTTAGGTTCAGCAGCCTATGATAAAATAAATGTAGCACCCGTCTTTATATTACAATAGTGTTAGAAGATATAAAAACAAAATTTTAGAAGTAGAAAAATGACTTTTATATATTCAACAAAATCCGCTAGCAAGTCCTTAGCACTATAAAAAGATCACCCAGGAATCAAACCAAGGTCTTGGGAGAAGAAAAACTGAAGTCAATCCACTAGGCCAAAGGTCAATAACAACGTTAATTTTAAAAATATAGAAAAGAAGTTGGGCAAGGCTGGAATCAAACTCTGGTTTGAAAGTTTAAATGCTAAAATGATACCACTAAACCGAAGGCTAATATTAGTTTTTTTATGAGGTTCAAATTTAATTAAACTAATTATGTGACAACATTAATTTTATATTAAAATTGGACAAATTACGATTTGAACCTAGGACCTGTGAGAGTTTTAAGACGATACCACTAGATAGTAAGCCAACTTTGGTTTTATTGTCTCTTTTCCTTTGTTTTGTTTTACTATTTTTGGTCATTTATGTTGTAATTTTTTTAAATAAAGAAACTTTTTTAAACTCTAAAAACTACTTAGCTTGATTTTATGTTAAATCTATTTGAATAAGTTTATTTTTTTAATTTTTAATTTTATATTTAAGTTTTAGTTGTTACTTTAATTTATAATTTTTAACTTTTAGTTTAAATTTTAATTTCTATCTTTTATTTTTAATTAGATTTTATATTTTATTTGTATATTTTAATTTTAAATCTATTGTAGGTCATTTTATGTTATATATTTTATTTGTGATTTTGAAACTAAAATTAAGAATTAAAAGTTGAAATTAAAATTTAAGGGTTAACAACTAAAACTAAAATTTAGTTATATTAACAACAATATAAAATTTAAAATCTAATTAAAAATAAACACATAAATTAAAATTAAGAATTAAAATTTAAAATTAAAATTTATCCAATTAAAAAAGTTGTAAATTTTAATAAATTTTTAAAATTAATCTTGCCATAATTAGTTTAATTAAATTTGAATCTCACAAGAAAACTAATATTAGTTTTTGGTCTAGTGTGATGGCTTTAACATTTAAACTTCTAGACCTGAGTTTGATTCCAGCCTTGCTTAACTTTTCTATATTTTTAAAATTAACATTGTTATTGATTAGTTTAAATGCATCGGAATTCCATAATAAAACAGACTTTGACCTTTGGTTTAGTGGATTGACTTTAGCTTCTTTTCCTCTAAGACCTGGGCTTGACTTTTGCCTTGTTACAGGTTTTCTATATTTTTAAAATTAACATTTAACATTTTCAAATCATTAGTTAAACTTTTAAGATTAATTACAACATAACCATGCCATGAAAATTTGTAGCTTATGATTATTTTTCGACCACTTATTTTTTCTTTCCCTTGTATCACTCTTTTATTCGACAAAAACTTATTTTTAGTAGCATTCAAACAAGATTACACTCTATGTAATAAGGTGAAAAAACAAGCAAGATTATAATTAGGACCGAAGGTAGTATCATTTTACTTACAATTTGCATACTGAGAAGAAACTAAAACTCTTGCACAAAAATTTAAGGAAGTCAGGTGGTTTACCTTACAAAGATAATGCATAAGAGCATAAGAGTCATCTTATTGTTTTTGGTTTGTGTATCAGTGAGTTTAAGACTATCTAACCAAAACCCAACAGCCGAACCTACAATAATCATATAAATTAACAAAAAAGAAATCAAGAACTACAATGGTTCTGCTTTCCAATAAAATTTCATTTATCAAGTCCAAGAGTAAATGTTAAACATAAACTATAAAATGCAAATAAATTACATGACTTAGCATCTAAAAAGCCAATGCTTGATTATAACTTTTCTACATTACTTGTCCACCAACATATGATTTGTGATGGTGAAATGATCAATGCTAAAGCTTTCACACACCTCTTGCAGTCAAGTAGGAAATTATGAGACTATAAATAACATTACAAGGATGACAACTGTTAAATTAACTTTTAAAACAAAGGTATTCTATGACGACCATGATAAGTATTTTTATTAAATGCTTCAAAGAAGAAATGGGCATAAATTAAAGCTTTTGCAGCTTTTAAGTGTTAAAATATGACTAATCATTGAACTCAAAGTTGAATACAATAATAAAACAATAACTATGCATGCAAGTTCTTACATGGTGAATTGTTGAATAATTTTTTGGTTTAATGACATAAATTTAAAATATTTTGTTTTTAATATAATCACCAGCTGTTGAGGTATAAGGTATAAGTAATATAAAACAAATTAAAATTGTTGTTCAAAATCATTCATACTACATAAATTATCTTAGAAAATACTTAAGCAAGATATTATGCTAAATGCTAAAATGACAAATAAAACAAATGTTTTTCAAGAAATCTATACAAAAAAAAAACTACTTTGTGCTTCCAATTAAAGTTGTGCCTACATAGAAAAAGCATACTTGTTGTACTAAATTTTAAATATTATCTTATTATTAGAAAGAAAGACGGGTATATGTAAATCATTAATGTTATATTTAAACTTCCAATGGTCTTCTTTCAAGACAAAGAAGTAGATGTGCGAGAATGGTCATATTTTCTTCTCTATGTGCACATGTATACAAGAATTCCTAAAGAATTTAAGTGACAAAGTTTACTTTAAGAAGAAAATAGTTAAGAACATGAATAATGATTTTAATTTTTAAATTATTCTATAACAAACAATTATTTAAGCTATATATCAAGTTAAAAACCTCAAAAATCAACCCTCTACATGCTCATTATGGACACAACAGACCCGCTACCTAAAAATCAAAGGATTAACAGGTTTCCCTTCAAGAACAAACTCATTCTTTCCTTTCCAAATACCTAAATATTATCTTATTATTAGCAAGAAAGACGGGTATGTGTAAATCATTAATGTTATATTTAAACCTCCAATGGTCTTCTTTCAAGACAAAGAAGTAGATGTGCAAGAATGGTCATATTTTCTTCTCTATGTACACATGTATACAAGAATTCCTAAAGAATTTAAGTGACAAAGTTTACTTTAAGAAGAAAATAGTTAAGAACATGAATAATGATTTTAATTTTTAAATTATTCTATAACAAACAATTATTTAAGCTATATATCAAGTTAAAAACCTCAAAAATCAACCCTCCACATGCTCATTATGGACACAACAGACCCGCTACCTAAAAATCAAAGGATTAACAGGTTTTCCTTCGAGAACAAACTCATTCCTTCCTTTCCAAATAGCCCAACAAATACTTCCCACCTGAGCATATACTTGGTTCGCATTTTCTGGATATACCCTGTGAATCTCCACCAGTTTCTGATAAAGCCAAAGTTGAAAGTTTTGAGCTGTACTAACATCAATGCACCAGTGGAAATCACTTCCAAACCAAAGGGGTCGAGTCCATGGGCAAAACAGGAACACATGTTCAACAGTTTCAGGTTCTGTTCCACAAATAGGACAGAGTGGACTATTTACTAGCTTCCTCCTGAAAAGATATTCAAAAGTTGGCAAAGCATCTTGGCAAATACTCCACATCAGGACTTTAACATCTGGAGGAGCTACAATGCTGCAAATTGCCAACCATAGTCTCCCTGACACACCATCATAACCACTCTTAACTTCAAGCTGCTTCATATCTGGTGCCACACTTATTTCCATGCCTTGTGATCCACGGCTTCTTTTGGGAAATGACTGAAAATTTTCTTTCAAATAAGCCTTGGGAAGTTCACTATATGCTCTCTTTGGAGACCTAGGACTTGTGAACCGAACACCCTCGATGCTTGTTTTTTGCTTGTAAACATGAACCCCCATCCATTTAATGGTTCCTCTCTTGGCTCTGCATGAATGTGAAAAGGCACTTGGTCCCACATATGAGATCTCAAGATGGTTCCACCCATCCTCCCCATACACACTTTCTAATTCGCCATTGGAGGATTTCAGCAGAATATCAGACAAGAATATATGATATGTGATTAGTTTTGATTGCACAGTGAAATGGTAATGCAGCTTTTCAATGCCATTGATGAGCAAGTGGAATCTTGACATGGGAAAGCTTCCCTGCTTGTCCAAAACTCCAACAAAAGATAGAGCCATCCTGGGAAATTTGTTACGAAACCAGAAAGACAGGGATGGCCCTGAAGTACAGTGGTCAAACCATTCTGGTATCCTTGTTCCTGGAAGGGAAAAATCTGTGCCTTCACCCTCATGTAATCTCTGTTAGCCAAAATATATAGAGAAAGCGTCATCAGTTTTAACAGTTAATAACATGTACTTGACAACTGGTTTTGTAATATTAACTAAGAATAAGAACCTTACCTGATTCAATAACATGCTTTGAGATTCATGAGACAATGATGTGCAGTTTATTGCTGAAAAATATTTTATCTTTGAAGGAACCCCTCTTATTTCTTGAAGCTCCTTGCAATTGTCCAAAACTAGATTTTTTAGAGAGCAACATTGACTAATGCATTCAGGAAGGACTTTGAAAGCACAGTCAGTAAGGTCTAAGAATTCTATGTGGGGGAAGCTGGCAGGAGTAACATCATTGTAGTTTAATCTAACATCTCTCAGAGACTCAGATGAACAGAATCGTACTTTTCCTTCACTTTTACCAACGATCAAATTTACATACCGTCCACATTTTACAGCTGTCAATCTCTCAAGTTTTGGTAACATCAAAATACTTATTGGGATCTGATTAAGTTTCTTGCATTTGTCCAGCACTAGATATTTAAGCCCAGTCAGTTTCCAAAATGAAAAGGGCAATTCTTCAATAGCAGTTCCACACAGATCAAGATTTTTTATATGTTTCATTTCTTCTAATATATTTGGCAAACACTGGAGACTTGAACATTGTCTGAGAGACAGATGTTCAAGTGATGTTAACTTGAAGTTACGGGGAAGAGTTCTTAGATTGGTGCATCCAATAGCAGTGAACCATGTAAGTTTGTCAAGAAGCCCAATGGAATGATGAACTTCTACTAAATTTTTGCAGTTGTCAAGGCACAGTTTCATTAAATTTTGGGCTCCAGACATGTCAGGTGCCTGTTTTATGAAACTGCAGCCTCTTAAAACCAGTTCACTCAAGGAATCAAACTTCTGGTAAGCCAAAACTAAAAATAATTAGTATTGGAAATTTCCAAATGTGGTTTATAAATATGAATATATAAGAAACAGAATGTATTTCAAGATATCAATTGTACACACCTTAAGTTTAAGTTGTTTCCCCAATATATTGAAACTCATAGACAAGTCTAACATAACCAGCCTCCTTGGATCAAATTCAGGTGGCAGAGACTGTGAAGGGTACCCCAACCACTTCAGTACTCTCAAACTATTTGGAAGCTGTTCAGGACCTTTAGAAAAGAGAGCATTTTCAATAGATAATAATTTTAGGCTTGTCATCTTCTTGAGTTCACTTCCATTCCACCGAACTTCCTTATTCTTTGGCAAGTGTAGCATGATTACTTCAATTTTATTAGTTCCCTTTTGAGCCAAAAGAATAATAACAGGAAGTTACACATTAGTTGTTGGAATTTGGAAATATCATGTACATATTTACAAGCTTCCAAATCATAAAGCAGATTATCCAATTGTTATCAAATTTTATAAACACAAATTAAAAAACAACCAAGTGCGAAAAGACAAACAATTTCATCTAAGCGCAAAACGGAAAACATAATAAGCACATACCTTGTCATTTTCTATAACATCGACAATCTCCTCATAAAGCCATAATCTACTGCGTTTACCAGGTTCGGATGGCGATTCCCGCCTAACAATTTCTCTGCCCATGTTCTCTACCAAGCTATGCATTCTCACGAAATCATATTGATCAATCTTTATGAGAGATTTATCAATCAACACTCCAATAACATAGTCTGGTGAGAAACCACGACCTTGGAGCAATAAACTTATGACATCTTGCAAATAGTAGCCCCTGAAGAAACAAGAGATGTCAAGGAAAACTTCCTTCTCTTTTTCTTTCAATCCATCATAGCTAACTTTCAGCTTTTCATAAATATCGTCATCTGGAATTCTTTCAATGGTATCTAATGCTGCTTGCCATTCAGACATTGTTTTACCATTTAAGTTAGAACCTATTATTTCCAAAGCCAATGGAAGGCCATTGGAATAAAGTATTGCACGCTTAGAGATATCCATGTAACTTGAACTAACCTCGTTGCTTTTAAAGGCATGCCAACTAAACAACTCAAGAGCTTCTTTATCATCTAATCCTTTTGCTTTGTATCTTCTTGTGACACCATGTACACGTAACAAATGCTCATTCCCTGTTGTGACAATGATTTTGCTGCCATGACCAAACCAGGAAAGATCACCAGCAAGTGCCTTTAATTGATCCAATTTGTCGACATCATCAAGAACCAAAAGAACTTTCTTTCGTTGAAGATTGTTTTTCAATACTGTCATTCCCCTATTAATACTCCCCAACTTGATATTCTTCTCCCCAACCATTTCAGAAAGTATTGTCTCCTGAAGTTGTACTAAGCCATTCTTCATTGATTTTTCCCGAATATCACCAAGGAAACACTGGCCTTCAAATTGATCAGCAATGACATTGTACACTGCACATGCTATTGCGGTCTTACCTATTCCTCCAATTCCATAAATTCCAACCATGATTACACCTTGATTGCACCCAACATCCAAAAGTGAGTTCACCTCTTGCACTCTAGACTCCAATCCAATTGGATAATTAGCCACATGTAAAGGGCTACGGTTGATCATTTTGTACACCTCTTCAACGATTGTCTTAATAAGCTTGTGTTCATACCTACCCAAATACAAAACACATATCAAGTTAAATCAAATGCTGCAAATTGATGTTTAGATTCATTCACAAATTCAAATCTCATTATATCTATGAAGGAGTACTATGAGTCATGACTTATCATTTTTTTTTCTCAATTTATGTTAAAATATATCAACAAAAAGAAAAACAACAGAATCAATATATATATATATATATATATATATATATATATATATATATATATATATATATATATATCCTTTTTCTTATAGACCAACAGAATCAATATATGTAACGTAAGAAACAAAGACAGCTGAGTACCCATGTTTGAGTTTGAAATGTGAACCAGACAAATTAGCTGCTTTTTGTAGAGCAAGCTTCCATTTTAGCAGCTTAAATTGGTCATTCTGGAATCTTTCTCCAAGCTTGGCCCATGCTTTCCCAAAAGAACCTTCCTGATTCCGCACACAAGATGGAGTCACCCCATAAAATACTGGCCAAACTAGTCGACCCTTTTTCATTATGCACTCAAGGATCATGACAAGTTCTTCAAGACAATAAGTTGAGTCAGCATAGTTTTCAGAGAAAACAACAATGGCAATTCTAGACTCCTCAATTGCTTTGAAAAGAGCTGGTCTAATCTCTTCCCCTTTTCTAAGCCCTTCATCATCTATGAAGGTGTTGATTCCCCTGTCACAAAGAGAATCATAAAGGCTGCCAGTGAAACCACTTCGAGTATCATCACCTCTAAAATTGAGGAACACATCATAAGTCCATTCATAGGTGGAAGAAGAGGAACATGGTTGCTGCATCATGGTGATAATCGATAACTACTTAACAAACCTTGATGGGGAGTCTGTAGTAGTTTCAAAAGTGAAAAATGGAATGAGTTGTGAAGATTATGAAAGAGTTGGAAAGCACACTGATAAATCAAAGACAAAAAATAAGTGAAGATCCCAGGTAGACGGTACCTTGCATCATATGTAATATCCAGGAAGTTTCTGTAAGTGTGAACATCTAATTGACTTGTGGCATTTCAGTAACCAATATATCACTCATTTTAGACATCTGTTCTAGAAGACTTAAGATTAAATTAATTATTTAATCTCTATTTAATCTCTTTAGCTAACGCTCAGTTACAACAATTTTGCTTTAAAATAAAAACATCCGAAGATTACTTAAAAATTAATTTTATTTAAAATAAATTGTGTAAATGATAATCCAAATACAATAGTGCAAAAGTTAACTTTTTAACTTTACTACTTCTACTCAAACCAACATTTTTGAGACAAAAATAAACTTTATCCATTAATAACCAAACATCTTATTTCTATAAAATCAAGGATGACTAAATTCAAAATTAATGAATCGGACATTAATCCAGTTCTTGTTGAACTGGTCGGTGTGATCCGATTTTTAAAACTTGAGGTAATATCTATACATAGGGAACTTTTCTTTGCGCCTTCATAATTTCTTCCTACACTTCTATAAAGATACAAAAAGTCTTAAATACCCTAGGTAAAAAACAATTTAATCCTAATAAAAAATTTGCAAATTTTTTTACAAGTTCGATAGGGGTTTCCGGACTCAATCCAGACAAGGGTGTCCGGATTTTTAAAAACAAAATTGCAAATTTTTTATAAGTCTGGACATGGGTTTCTAGATTCAGTCCGAATAGGGGTGTCCAGATTTGTAAAAAAAAAATTGCAAATTTTTTTACAAGTCTGGACAGGGGTTTCCGGACTCAGTCCGGACAGGGGTGTCTGGACTTGTAAAAAAATTAAATTTTTTTACAATTCCAGATAGGAGTGCCCGGATTTGTAAAAAAAATAAAATTGCAATTTTTTTTACAAGTCTGGACAGGGGTTTCCGGACTCAGTTAGGACAGAGGTGTCCGGACTTGTAAACAAATTTGCAAATTTTTTTACAAGTCCGGATAGACGTGTCCAGATTTGTAAAAATAAAATTTACAAATTTTTTTACAAGTCCAGATAGGGGTTTTTAGACTCAATTCAGACAGGGGTGTCCGGACTCAGTCCAAACAAGGGTGTCTGGACTTGTAAAAAAAAATTGCAAATTTTTTACATGTCCGAATAGGGGTATCCATACTTGTAAAAAAAATTGCAAATTTTTTACAAGTCTAGATAAGGGTGTCTGGACTTGTAAAAAAATCTAATGTACCGAAAGAAAATAAACGCAAAGTTGAACCACGAAGAACAAAGCAAACACAAAACTGAACCACGAAGAAAAAGAAAACTCAAAAGGGATAAACAATAACGCACAAAGAAGAAAAGAAAATTACTGATTCAGTGAGAAGAAAGATGAAATCGTGCAAGAGAAGCTAAAGAGAGATGCAAAACGAGAGACGTGCGAAATGAGAGAGAGGTACAGATGAAAGAGAAAAGAAAAAGATGTGTTGTAATTAAATTTTATTGTTTTCATTAAGGTTTTTTTGGCATTTTGAGAAATTATGGAGCTGTATGGAGAACTTATTGGAATGCAGGGAGAAATTTTCTTATACACATACATGTACTCAATCGAAATGGGTCATTTATGAAAAAATAAGGACAATTTCGAAACAGTATATGTGGATATTTTAATTATCTTTTTATTTAAGAAAAATTTTAATTATGTATTATTATTAATAAATACATTGATATTTTATTTTTATAGTCATATACTATATTAAGTTTTTAATCTTAGATAGTAACACGTGAAAGGATAGCCACTGTTTTGAATTATTTTTAATATTATGTTCTATTTGTTCTTCTATTAATATTTCTTTTGTTATTAAATATACCGAGTTTTTAACTAATTAACGTACTTTAAAAAAAGTTGGTTAAGTTGGTAAGTAACATTAAATTTGTTAATATTACGTTTTATTTTAAAAAATGGTTATGCATGAGTAGTGTAAAATATTTTACACCATTAATCATCATAACCTACATTTCATGATAACTTTATTTATTTTTATAATAGATATCTTAAAAATTATACAATTAATTGTAATTGAATTACGTTATAAAATTATTTAGCATATGAATTTTAAATCCTGTTAAACATTATCCTCAAAAAAAATTTAAACTCATTATCTTCTTTTCAACCAATTACTTTTCACTAACTAAATTAACGTGTGTTTGTTATCTACTCCAATTCTCATAAGAGAGAAAATGAATTTACCTAATTAACTTGTACTATCTTCATGTACAATGATAATATAAAATTTTAAAATTTACTTTTCCCTTTTATAAGGAGCTTTGCATTAAATGTATTTTTATTAAAATATTTTTATTGCTTTCAATAGTATTTTATCTCTAGTTATTAATGAATATTTTTCTTTCTTCTATATTATTGATAGTAAATTTGAAAAAATATTACAAATTTAATGCTAATATCAAAATTTATTCATTTATTTAATAAGATAATTAGAAAGAGGACACAACCTTTCCGAATCAGATAAGATTGTTATGATGACAAAACTCTTTCTTTTGAGTATTAATAGAATTGAATACCAAAACTCAAATACCATAACTGTCCACAAAACTAGATTTTTGCAAAAATAAGATTTAAGTTCCTTTTGCAAACTAAGACTTCAAACATAAATTTCGTCCAAATTTAAGTTGGAAACTTTAATTTAAACATCCACATTCTAAGCACATTTGTAACAATGAAAGTTTTTGTTTGAATAATATTTTTTTTAAGCTGAAGAATTATTTTTTTTGTTAAGTTTTTGTTTGAATAATAAATATTAAAAAAATGATTTCGACATAATGATATTTACAATTAAAATTGATTTTAGATTTTAGAGGTCAATTACCAAAATAACTTGAATAATCAATATTAAAAAAATGATTTTGACATAATGTTATTTGCAATTAAACTTGATTTTAGATTTTAGAGGTCAATTACAAAAATAACTCGACTGATAACTCATACATTGATTTCCATGTCAATTTAGAGCACAAGACAAGGCAGATAAGTTGTTTTAAATACACATCCATGCATATTTTTATCAAAGAAACAAACTGGAAATCGGATACCATTCAATCACAACCTATCATTACTATAACTTTTAAAATAATGTAAAATCAACAAACTTAACAAACATAAAAAATTATGACTAAAAATCAATATAAAATTCTTTTACACTAACAATCCATAAATATTAAATTCAAAAAATTAATTATAAGGGCATACATGAAATAAATAACCAGACTAAAAAGTTAGTGTTGATGCAAAAGCTATTTCTCATAGGTTGAATGAGACTTCAATCTAAAACTCGAAATCATGTCCTACATATTGTAAAAGACTTCATGATCAATGGAAAAATTATATGGATCTAAAACACGTCCGTAGTAAAATGCAGACAGAAGTCATATAGATCTTAATGTTTTGGGTATGCAATAGATAAGTTACACCACTACTAATATAATGCAATGCCCTTTCATTCCCACACCCAAATTAGCCATTCTGTAGTGCCAGTTTGAACAAAAGTATCGGCATAAGAGAACTAGTACTTTTAAGCTACAAAATTAATGGCTTGTTATTCTAGTTGCAACATGTTTACAAACCAATTACTAATACGCTGAAAGAAAATCAACAATACAGTAAAAGAAAATCGTGACATACAAAACTGTATCATAATGGAGTTGTCGACAAAGTTAACAGGAGCACTAGAATGAGTTTAAAGAAGCACAAAATTAACCCAGAAATAGCTCTAACAAATTTCATGATTTACTATAATCACCAAACCTAAAATGTTTCCAAAAAAGATCTTTATGATTTTTCTCAAGACTCAGCCCTTCAAAGCTTGCTTATCCTTGGCCTTTTGGATCTTCAAGACCTTCTTCACAATCTTTCGCTCTTCAACCAAGAAAGCTCGAATAATTCTACAGAACCAGAGATAAAACACTCCATAAATTCAAACAATGAAAATTAAACATACAGTAGACTATGAAGTTTGAGAAAAACAAACCTTTCCCTGACAGCACTGCCAGACAAGACACCACCGTATGCCCGGTTCACAGTCCTACGGTTTCTTGGTAACCTTGATCTCTTGTACTCTGCTGGCCTTAAATGTGGAATCTGCAATTGTCAGGCATGAATAGCCATTATGTTATAACTTGAATCATTCATCAATATAATAATAATTAGTTACCAAGCACAGAAATATAGACCATATAATGCAAAATCAACTACTCCATTAAAAAAAATTGAAATAGAACAATCACCAAAGAAAATAATTTAGGATGCAGCACAGCTCAAAGGCCCGAAGAGGTATGCCATATGCCTAAAGCTCAGAGACATGGAGTCAGTTGAGAGAAGAGTCAACTAATCTCTGAAAGCAAACATAAAGATGTTTGGGATGTGCACGACTACAACACAACTGCATTAGCCGCATTTGTTCTAACCTTATTGTCTCAAGACTTAAAATAAACCCTCGAGTCTTATGGTTCACATTTCACCTTTAACCCACCTTGTTACCAAAACATCCATTCTATAACAACATCAGAACTTCACTCCAACACAACAAATCACGCTAATTTAACCAATCAAAAAGTTAACCCACAGATTAACAATTTCATAATTCCAATCACAAAAACGACAAACAAACACAAACCAATCTTTCCCACTCCCATTACTCCTAATTATTCAAATTTCAGAGCATATGGCACAAAATCAGCATAAAAAGCCCAAATGAGAAAATTGCATATACATACATACCCCTTGAATCCTCTTGCCAGTAACAGGGCACTTGGGTCCACTGGCCCTCTTCTTCGTGGTCTGATAAACCAGCTTACCACCTGCATTGAACACTCACTGAGCAAAACGGCGCGTCGTAATTGAACAAATGACGATGCGAATGGAGTGAGGAGAGTATTACCAGGGGTCTTAACGACCCTGTGCTGGTTGGATTTGGTGGCGTAGCTATGACGCTTGCGATAGGTTAAACGCTGCACCATTTTCTCCGATCAGGTTCCAAACCCTAGGGTTACTTTTCTTCAGCCAGAAACAGAGAAGAGGAAAACAAGTAGAACCTTTAGCTATATAAAAACACACTCTCTTTGAGACCTAAATCTAAGGGTAATAACAACATCATCTCCATCTTCGTAGATCGCTATCTCACGGTCAATATTATCACACCTGTCACCTTACAAAAGTTAGTCCTTTCTTTTCAATAATAATAATAATAATAATAATTTATATTGATTGAGTGGAACATGGGGAAGCAATTTAAAGGCTGAGGGTTGAAAATTTGTATTAAACGAGAAGTTGAAATAGATAAAGATGAAAATAAGGAATGGAATAAAAAAGTGTTTGACAATATTGACAAACACATTGAAAGGGAGGGAAAGGTCATTCACAACCTTCATATGCATGAAGAGGAAGAGGGTTTGGGGAAGATTGCCAAAGTAATGAAATATCACTAAGTGGGGAGTTTAAAAAGATAGATAGGGAGAACGTGTGGAGTTGTCAAGATTTTTGACATTGGTAAATGACAAGTCTACTTAAGAGTTTGGGATTGAGAGAGAACTTCGACAAGCAATCCTTTGCACCTTACTTATTTCTCATTGTTATAGAGGGGCTTAGTTAATTGGTTTTCGCAGCTATGCAGAAGGCTAGTGGAATGGCTATTACGTAAGGAAGGATCAGATTTGTGTCTCTCATATCAGTTTGTCGATGATACACTTCTCCTAGTTCAATGAAAGTGAGAGTCAATAAAGGTGGTTAAATAGGTTTTGCAACTATTTAAATTTATATCAAACTTGAAGGTGAATTTCTCTTTGAATAAATATCCTTACTCAATGGCTAGTAAGGGCCTCTAGTTTGTTAAATTGCAAGGTGAGTGAAATCTCTTTTTCTTACTCGGTCTACCAATAAGAGGTTATTCAACAAACCATTTTAATATGGAAGCTTGTGCTGGAGATAGTACGAAAAAAATTGTCTCTCTAGGAAAATAAATTTATTTACATGATGGGTAAGGTTGTGCTTAGTAAATCCATCGTGTGTGCTTTGCCAATCTACTATCTATCTTTCTACAAGGCACCAAAAGGTATTCTTAGAAAACTTGAAACTATTTTCAAGAGCTTTCAATATGAAGGGTCATTGGGTTGCATGGCATAAAGTGTGCCAAGATAAAGAGGCTGGGGGTTTGAAGGTACGATATATGTTGAAGTTCAATTATGCCTTATTGGGTAAGTGGAAATGGAGATTCAATTTAGAACCTCAAAGATTGTGGGCAAGAATTTTGAAGTCAAAATTCTTGAAATCGGACGAAACTTGGGAAGTGCAACAATAGGGGTGTTCAAGATGGTGGGTGAAGTTGCAATCAATTGAGTCTGTAGGTTGGGGTTGAGGGGTTGGTTGTTTACTAATGTTAGAAGAAATTTGGGTGATGGCAAGGATGTTTAGATTTGGTGGGACTTATGGTTAAGAGATCATCACTTAAGTGAGTTTTTTAGTTACTTGCGGTTAAGGACATTACAGTTAAAGAGATGAAGGGGGTGGGGTAAGGATGAAGGTGTTATTGTTGGAGGAGATTATTTGCTTGAGAAATGGAAAGTCTAATAGTTAACAAAAGAGTTGGATTCGGTAAGGTTACACAAGGGATCCCCTAATGGATGAATTTAGGGTGTCGATGTGTCTGAGTTGTACTTTGTAGCCTCTGCATACCGTGCTTTGTCATAGTATCATTAATTACAAAAGGACCTATTTACATGTCAATTTGGGTTGAAGAAGTTTCACCAAAGATACAATGTTTAGTTTGGTAGTTGATTGCAAATAGGATGTCAACTAGATTCAATTTGCGTAAGAGGGGGATAATTCAAGAAGACAACATTGGGTGTGTGTTCTTTGAAGAGGTGATTGAAGTCAAGCAACACTTCTTTGTCAATTGCGTGGTCGCTACTCAAGTATGGGGTAAATTAAGTAGCTAGTAAGGATTAACATAACTCTACATCATGAGATTCATGATATTTTCTTTCAATTTTTGGATCATAGGCGAGCCTATTCAACTGAGACATACATGATTTTTTATTTGGTTTGCGAGATTATGACATATATAGAATAGCAGGAATGCTACTATCTTAAGGGTAAAAGCTTATTAGATGGACGACATTGTTCAAGTGATGCAATTGAATTTGTAGAAAGAGTCCTATGCAACTATGTCATCATCACATTCATATGTCGAATGGGTGTTAAATTGGATTTATGTGTTCATGTTTAGTTTGTAATCTTGTAGGTTGCTCTTATTTAGCTTATGTATTTATTGCTCATGCTTTATGGGCACCTTTTGAGCTTTTGCTTAGCAAAATGTTTTTGAATAAAATATCTTTGACTTATAAAAAATAC
Organism: Psophocarpus tetragonolobus; assembly: GCA_037954015.1. NCBI lineage: Eukaryota > Viridiplantae > Streptophyta > Magnoliopsida > Fabales > Fabaceae > Psophocarpus > Psophocarpus tetragonolobus. The sequence continues at coordinate 32,266,560 of CM075694.1, forward strand.
TAAACATAAAAAAAAAATTGACTTATAAAAGAAGACTAAAAATATAAAAAAACTAGAAAATAAAAAAAGTGATAAAACTCAAATTCAAGAATAAGTTAAAAACATGTTTGTTGCAATTTATCATCTTAAAATAATTAAAAAAATAAATTGGAAATAATTTCAAGAATAGACTTGGTTATGTTTATTGTGTAACTTTATTTTATATATAAACCAAAGACATGCAAAAACATTACACATTCTAACAAAGTTGAGACACCCATCCCTCAATGTTTATTGTGTAGCTCGGACCATGACTGAAAACCAATCACCTATCTGGTCCAAGATTAACAATGGATCGGATATGCAAGTACGCCTAGACTTGCAAGCTCCACAAGTAATACTAGTGGTTTTTTGCTTAAAAATAATGACATTGGTGAGACTTAAACCCAAATCTCTAAAGTTAAGAGAGATATGTTATACCACTATGCTGATTTACCTTTTAGACATATATTAGACAAATAAATATATATATATATATATATATACGGGGGCGTGGAGGATCATTAAGATAACTTGCTTTATTAAGTTTTACATTGTTTTTATAATTTTAACTATATATTATTATTTTTATGCATAAAATTATATAAATTAGTTTGTATTTTTTAATGTCAATCGAGCCATGCAAGTCAATTTTTGACCCCCGAGTTGATATGAACTATATGACCCTTTAACTTAACCAACCATGTCGAAAGGCAAGTCGAGTCTGATAACATTGTTATCCCTACCTATAATCTACACATCCAAACTTCATTAAAAAAATAAATTAGATTAAATTAAATTTGAAATAAATTAAATTTAATATAATTTTAATTAGATTGTATCACATTATATTTGCAATAAATAAAAATGAATTGGATAAAATAGATTTATGAATTACAAAAAAAATTAAATTTGTTTTTTATAAAACATAAAAAAATAAAACATTAAACATAAAAATTTATAAATAAAGCATTCAATATATATTGATTATCAAAATAAAAAATAAAAATACATTACATAATCTATGAAAAAAAAATAAAAAATAAATCATAAAAGACTTATACTTTAAAACTAAATATCTAATAATATATTCGAACTTATTTCTATCATACAAATAATATATTAAATAAAATTAAAGATTGAAAATCATTTACGAATTAGACAAAATTTAAAATGATTAAATAAATTATTTACGTCTAGCACCTTTTATATATATATATATATATATATATATATATATATATATATATAATATTTAAACCAATTTATTTAAAATTAAATTAGTCTAATTTAATTCAATTAGATTTGAATTAATTCATGAAACACCATGGACTAAAAAAAGGAGGAATTAAATCTCACCAGTAAAAATAATCTATAGATAAAGCATGAGAGGTTAAAATCATCTATAGATAAAAAGTGTTACCATACATATGATTATGTGAGCGATGGATTCTATCACTTTAGTTTATTTTAATTACTATAATAATTAAATAAATTTTTTTAAATAAGTAAAAAATTTAAATTATTATAATAATTTAAAATAAACTAAAATCACCCAAATTACTCAAGAAAACTGAATCTAAATCTGATTATACAATAAAAATAAAACAAACAAATACTGTTTCACATTTTTGAATAAATAATCCAAGAAGAGACATTTTCAAACACTAATACTTATGAGGGGCTAAAATATGCTTCAGAATCCTCATTGTTGTCATCATCATCTGAAATTTCTGACAATAAAGGCTAGATATTTTATAAATTATCATCAAGATTTACACTGATATTACACATCTTTCTTTTGCCTGCTAATTTATTTTCTGAGCTATGCCAATGGTTCCCTTCCTTATTGATTGTTCTTTCAAGCAATTTTTCATCTTTCAAACAACACTTGTAACCATATTTATAAATAAAAAATAGTTGTCAGCATCCATATATTGAAATCAACTACGTAAGTTTTATAAGTTAGACATGTTAATTATTTTTATTTTTAATCATGAATATTAAGTTAGATTTTTAAAGGTAATTAAAAATATATTTAAATTTTTTTTAATTTTTTATAATATTATGCATTGATTGCAGGAAGTACTTCAGCTTTCCCATGCACATATTGACAGTTTAATTCGGGTATTAAAGGAAATCATCAAAATTCTGAAATTGTATTTAAATAATAGTATAAATTGCTTTGTATTATCAGTACATAATCCATTTTAAAAAAAATAGTTTTAATATATTATCAATTTTCAAGTAAAAAATATTATATTTATTAAAATAATTCACTAAAATTATACTAGTAATGATAAATTTAAATAATCATAGTAAATCACTAAAATTATTTTTTTAAGGCTTAAGTTCAAACTTTATTAGCATCCTGTTACAAAAATTAAAATAAATAACTAGATTTATTATTAGATTACTTCCTTCTCCCGATAAAAAAATTATTGTTTTCTCTCTTAAAATAATAAAAATCTTTCAGTATTTTTTAAAGTATTAAACATTTACAGTTTAGTTTCTGAGTTAATGAATTTCAATAAAATTCATATACTAAGGGGTTGAAATATTTAAAAAAATATTTAATTCTTTTTCTTTTATAAATAATCTCTCATGCTTCTGGAGCTTCCCTCATAATTGATCTTACTCAGTGTTATTAAAATTAAACTAGTTATTAAACCTATCTTAACAATGATTTAATGGTTTAACGATTTACTTAAATAATTACTAGTTCAGCAGTTGAATTGATTTATATTTTTAAAAATTAAAAAAACATATACTTATCATAAATTCATATTTGCAATTCAAAATTAATAACATTTGTTGGAGTGCAAGTGTGAGTTGAAGTCCTACATTGGTTAAAAATTGGGAAGTTGAGTAATATATAAGTGAGAAAGACCCATAACCTAATGTCTTAAGGTTTTGGGTTGAAGGTGGTGTCATGTTCTCTTATATATGGGCTCGTGACCTATGGTTGTACATTTCTCCGGTGTTTAACCCCCTCGGTTTGGACCCAATAACTGGTATTAGAGCCGATGGTTGTGATCGGCTAAGGTTGACGGTGGATTCCCTTCATTGAAAGTCCTCCTAACAAGGGTTCAAGAGGCGTGTCCCCTTGTGTTTAAGGGCGGTGTGACTCACACTTGTTAAAAATTGGGAAGTTGAGTGCCTTAAGGTTTTGGGTTGAAGGTGGTGTCATGTTCTCTTATATATTTAGAAGGCGTGTCCCCTTGTGTTTAAGGGCGGTGTGAATAAGGGGTTGGCATTAAATGTATGCCTCCGCTGGAGGGGGGAGTTTACAGTGTGGAAGGGACTCACACTTGAGGGGGAGAATGTTGGAGTGCAAGTGTGAGTTGAAGTCCCACATTGGTTAAAAATTGGGAAGTTGAGTAATATATAGATCCATAACCTAATGCCTTAAGGTTTTGGGTTGAAGGTGATGTCATATTCTCTTATATATGGGCTCGTGACCCATGGTTGTACATCTCTCCGATGTTTAACCCCCTCAGTTTGGACCCAACAACTGGTATCAAAGCCGATGGTTGTGATCGAATGAGGTTGACGGTGGATTCCCTTCATTGAAAGTCCTCCTGACAAGGGTCCAGGAGGCGTGTCCCCTTGTGTTTAAGGGCGGTGTGAATAAGGGGCTGTCATTAAATGTATGCCTCCGCTGGAGGGGGAGTCTACAATGTGGAAGGGACTCACACTTGAGGGGGAGATTGTTGGAGTGCAAGTGTGAGTTGAAGTCCCACATTGGTAAGAAATTGGCAAGTTGAGTAATATATAAGTGAGAAAGACCCATAACCTAATACCTTAAGGTTTTGGGTTGAAGGTGGTTTCATATTCTTTTATATATGGGCTCGTGACCCATGGTTGTACATCTCCCTGGTGTTTAACCCCCTCGGTTTGGACCCAACAACTGGTATCAGAGGTGATGGTGGTTTGGACCCAACAACTGGTATCAGAGGTGATGGTTGTGATCAACAGGTTGACGGTGGATTCCCTTCATCGAAAGTCCTCCTAATAAGGGTTTCAGGAGGCTTGTGTTTAAGGGCAGTGTAAATAATAGGTCGTCATTAAATGTATGCCTCCGTGAGAAAGACCCATAACTTAATGTCTTAAGGTTTTGGGTTGAAGGTGGTGTCATGTTCTCTTATATATGGGCTCGTGACCCATGGTTGTACATCTCCCCGGTTGTGACTATATTTGATCCATTCAATTTCAAGTTGCACCGACTACATACATTTGATGTATATGTATGCTTAATATACATAAAGTAATAATTTGGTTCAATAATTTTATTTCTTCGCCTGATGATATGAGAAAGTTGCAATCTGTTAATCCACTTGATTGAAACACAGAGTTCCATGGATTCGGCTCCATGAGGTGTGAACTCTGAAAAGTTGCTGAATTTTGTGTTGTAAGATTAAGAGAAAGATAAAGACATAAAGTTTAGAAGTAAAAAATTACACTAGATGTTGTTTTAAGCTATGGTATTATATTTTTAGAAATTTTATTTTTAAAAATAATAAAAATGAAAATATTATGTCGGGGTAAAACTAAAATTGTGTTTGATTATTTTTTATATTTCTTGAAATGTTTTTAAACTTTAAAATAATATAATTAAAAAAAGAAAAAATAAAAATTACATATTATTATAACTAACTTCCAATATTCTCATGAGAATATAACTTTTCCACTCCTTTACCATGAGAATAAAAGATAAAAAGATGAAAAGTTAAAACATTCCCCAGAATAAAATATGCTAAGGAATTAAACTCCAAAACTTTTAATAAATATGAGAATATTACATTCTCAAGAAAAATATTACTAAAAGAAATAATATAAAACTCATTTGGTCAAATATACAATATCATGCCTCAAACTCAAGATGTGTTTGCAGAAAATATTAAGAGTTTGTTAGTCAAGAAATGAAATTGCTTAGTAGAATGTAACTTTGTAAACAAATCGCCAATCTACGTAGATGAAGAGATAAAAGGTAAAGTAATGGTTCCCTAACGATAATTATGTCCAGTAAAATGACAATCAATCTCAATATGTTTGGTACGCTTATGGAAGAACAAATTTCGAGTGATTTGGATAACAATTTCTAATAACACTTTTGTTATTAGAAAGAGGAACACCCACAAACTCAAGTAATCATCTCAACTAAACTATCTTTGCAATAGTAGTGGCCATGACATGTGTTTTGCTTCCCTAAAAAAATTAAGAGAATCTCCTAAAAAGATGTCAAATCCGATGGTAGACTTACCTATTAACATCTAAATAGGCACACAATTCCAAAGGAGAAGATGAAGATAAGAAAAGGACTTTGAAATTGAGGAAATCTTCGAGGGCATCTTCTCAAGTTGTTCCAGTACCCCATCATAGAATGTGAAGAAATGAAAACTGACTAACCACCCACAAATTGACCTAGTAAAGGTAAGATACACTAAGTTGTCAACAAGAGTACGCTACAAAGTGGGATCTAATAGAGGAACACCATAAGAAGACATATATCTAGAATTTTGCTCAAGAGGAACTTAGTTCTAGCGTTTGAGAGACAAGTTGTATCAAGAATGTTAGTCGTGTATTTAGATTGAGAGAGAAGATAGTCTCTACGGGACTTCAATGCCAAAAAAATAGCGTAGAGTACCTGAATATTTCATTTCAAATTGTTGTGCTAATTGAAATTTCAACTCCATTATCCCATCAACGTAGAATACCTGATAATAATTATATCATCAACATATAATGAGAGTAGTATACATCTATGAGGGTACACTTGATAAACAATGCAAAATCATGGACTAGAATGAAAACTAAGAGATTCAATCACAATGGAGAACTTTTCAAACCAAGTTCTTGGAGCTTGTTTGAGACCATAACGAGCTTTCTTTAATTTATAAACTCCATTTGGATTATGAGAGACACTAGGAGAAGAGACCACATACACTTCTTCTTAAAGATCCCATTCAAGAAAGTAATTTTAAAATCCATTTGTGAGATATGTCATTGATGAATATAAGTAATAACAATGAGAGTGCAAATAGTAGTCATTTTGGCTATAGGAGCAAAGGTTTCTTCATAATCCATACAATACCGTTGAGAAAACCCCTTGATAACCAAATGAGCTTTGTATATCTATAAGCTTGTTGAAGTTCAAAAGTAAGTTTTCTACACTACTATTGGAAAGTGCACTAGTCGTATGTAGTATCTGATAAATATCGGATCAATCCCAGAAGGACTGGATGATACTACAGAAATTTCAATATTTTTTACTTGTAATAAATAAAGGAAGGGTTTTTATACTACCAACTACTAAGATAAATGTAATTAAAAGCATGAATAGTAAATTTAACGGTTACACTGATAGTAAGATTTAATTGAGTTTTGATTTCACTATACTATCCTTTAAATGCATAAGTGAACTCAAAATCACAATTTACTACTCACGTTCTCATCACTCATAAAAATACCCTTTAACTCCAATTCCTTGCAAACATAGGACTAAGCTATTTGAGATTTAAATAACTTGCATTAAGAAAATGAGCTCATAATAGTCAATGAGTTTTACTCTCTCCCAAGCAATAAACCCCATTAGTAACTCTTCTCATTTTTACAAGTCAAAATTCTCTCCCGGACTCATTCAACAAGTAAAATCCACAAAATATCATGAAATAAAGAATAGGTAAAGAAGAACACTAACAATGAGTAATAAACTTTGATTAATAGAACAAATATAGAAAAAAATTTAGATATAGTTACATCAAACCCTAATCAATGACGTGTCTAGCCAACCATGATAATAGAGGACATGATCTATGCATGAGTGGTAAAATGGAAGAAAGGGCGGAAGAATCAGATTTAGAAGGGCCTCTGGTCGTCGAGGTGTGTAACCTTCTTCAGATCTAAAAGTTGCTCTTTTATAGACATTAAGACACAACATTAGCACTTAGCAGTGACAAAATGGTTGCCACAAGAGAAACTTAGGCAACAATTAACCTGGTTGTTGGGCACCCACCATATGAACGCTAGGTGCTAAAATAATAAAAACATGTATTGCTCTTGGATTTCCAGCGTTGGGCTCTCGGTGTGCAACCGTTGGGTGCTCAGATTATGAAAAATGAGTTGCTCTCAGTGTGCAACCATTGGATTTCCAGCCATTAGGCACGTGGAACCTATCACAACACAAAAAATCTTGAATCTTCTGACATTTGTTTCATCATTCTCAAAACCTGTCTCTGAACAAAGAAAAGTAGGAAAATAACAATAATATAATTATAACCAAAAGATTAATTTCCTAATTAGGTATAATTTTAAGTGAAATAAGAGGAAAATAAGACCTTATATGAGAAGGAATTAGGATAACTGCTCAATTTTACCTATCTAAAAAGATAAGTAATTTAGACTCAGACAAACTATATATAGAGGTTAACAAGGCAAAAAAGGAATTTGAATAAAATAAATAAACGAGGATAACAAGGAGAAGGAAGATCTACATATGGACAAAGAACCAGAATTAAACCTGTCAAACTCAACATCGAAATTAGTTGAGTTATGATTCACTAGAACAATTTTCAAGGCAACATCTATGGAAAACGTATCAATAGATTTGAGATTAAACTTGGTGAGACTATGAGAATAGAAAGGTATTGTTCAAGAAACACTACATGATGAGAGACATAAAGCTTTTTATTGACTAGATCGTAATAACAATATCCTCTTTAACCATCACCATAATCAAGAAACACACAAATTGAAGAATGAGATGACAATTTACTACATTCTACATGTGGACAAAGGACAAAACAAGTGGAACAAAAAACTCTCAAGATGACAAATTGAAGTAATAAAAAATGAAATCTTGTTAATAACATATACAACAGTATGGATAACTCCTCAAAATTCACTTGGAACAAAAACGGACAAAAGAAGAGAACGAGCAACTTCAACAATACGACGATGCTTTCTTCCAACAACTTCATTTTGCTCAGGAGTATCAATACAAAATGTTTGATGTAAAGTTCCATAAAAAGCAAGTAACTCAGAAAATTTTATTAGAGGTATATTCTCCACTTAGATTACATCGAAAACACTTAATGATAACATTATGTTGAATTTTAACATAAACACAAAACATGTTATAAATACTAAAGAATTTAGAATGATGGTTAATAAGAGAACCCAACAATAATTAGTACAATCATCAATAAAAGATACATAATATCTAGATCTACATTTAGTAGGAATAGATGATGGTCCATACATCCAAATGAATTAAGTAAAGAGGTGAAACAAAAATTCAAACATTTCCAAAAAGACAAAGTAGAAAATTTTGCAAGTTTGCAACCACAACAATTAGAAATATCTTACATGCTCATTGGGAGATATTTCCTTAAGTCAAACTACAACTAGGGTTCGTGTACAACGAAGCACTTTGGATTGGATTGCTATGGTTTTCAAACAGTTGAACCCATAGATCCACTACTAGATATATGAGATTTAGTAACATTAAAAAAATATCATTAAATCATAAAAAAATATTATTAATATGATTTAGTAATATTTTATCAAATGTTGTGTATACCTTATACCCTATGTTACTAATGACATTTAGTAACACTTTTGCATATTAAAGGTAACATTTATAAAAAATGTTACTAAAAACTTTTAGTAATATTTTTTTAAATAGAAATGCAACATTTTATAAATGTTACTAAAACTTTTAGTAACGTTTTTTAAATAGAAAAGTAACATTATAAAAATGTTACTAAAAGCTTTTAGTGATATTTTTTTCATAAAAAGTAACATCATTAAAATGTTACTAAAGGTTTTTAGTAATATTTTTTTTATATAGGCAACATTTTAAAAATGTCACTACAAATAAATTAGTAACATTTTTAAAATAGAAAAGTAACATTATAAAAATGTTACTAAAGACTTTTGTAACTTTTTTTCAACATTCTAAAAATGTTACTAAAAACTTTTAGTAATATTTTTTTTTCATAAAAGGTAACATTATTAAATGTCACTAAAAATTTTTAGTAAAATAGAGGCAACATTATAAAAATATTACTATTGCAAATGTTTTGCAACAATTAACAAATGTTTCTAAATTGTTTATTATAAAATAAATATAATATAATTCTCTATTTTATTGATGCTTAAATTCTCTTCTCTTTTTTTTTTCAAACATTTTAATCTAACTAATTGTTTTCACCTATTGTATTTTATATATTAATTCTTGATAATATTTTATCTCAGTGCCTATTTCTAAGATTGTTTTCTAATAAAACGCACTTCACTTATATTATTCTCAATTATTTATTTATATTATGTGCGCATATAGTCAGAATTTAATTTTACAGTCAGCTTATTTCACTTTTTCAGTTATTTTGTTTAGGGATATTTTTATGATGTTTTTCTTATTTAAGTCATAGGATTAGGAACAAGGAATGTCAATGAGAGAAAGAAGAAAATATTTAGCAACCAATTTGTTTAATTCACCTAATATTTAAGAGAGAGACAAACAAATATATATTATAAGGCATTAAATTGTCAATTAAAATATTTTATTTGAGTTATTGGCAGCAAATTTTTAATTTTATGAATTTATTGACAGAGGTAACATAAGCAATTTTTCAATAAATTGTTTATAATAATGATATTAATAATGAATTACATTTTAATCTTTTAGCAGAGTCAGCACCACAAAAGTAGTTTTTACTTTACAATTAACCACTATTCTGCCAATTGAATTACTGAATACAAGAAAATTTATCCTAGTTAACAACTAGAATTAATTGGCAGATTCTAAGTGAAACCTTTCTCATGTAGTTTTGCCTGCAAAAGGCTGTCAAGTGTCAACAAATATTAGCATGTCTAACTAAGTACACAACAACAGAATAGACCTTTGATACTAAAGAAGGTTTAGTAGCATCAAATCACATGTTTTCACACAATGCATGATTAAGATAGTCCTTTTTTAGTGTACTCACCACCTCTATTCTCCATTAATGTAGATTCAATGAAAACAACAGTGGACAAACCAAATGTTTTCTTAAAGCTCATTTGTGAAATCAACATTGACTTCTCATATTGATCATAGTCTGCAAGAATAAAAAAGAAACAGGAAGCATTTTTCCTCATTGAAGATTTTGCTGTGTTTTTAAGTCAAATTGATTGACAAAATTAAGTGTGCTTACTGTCAATCTCCCCAAGATTAAAAATGGCAGCATCAAGTTCTTCCTTTTTAGCATCTCTATAAAGCTCTGAAACATCTTTGGTTTGCTTCTTTGAGAGGAAACAATAACAGGAAAATGATTTACGTAATTTGGGCATAGAAGGTGGGATGTATCCATAGAGTGTTTTGTCTATTGAAAACACATCTAGTTCTCACATACACAGGTCCTTGAATGCCATCAAGTCCTTTCATATTAACCTGAAAACAATCAAGGTTAGAAACTACAATTAATGTTATGTCTATGATTTTTACTTCATACAAAAAAGAGAAAACAAAAAACCTAAAGAGATCATAATTAAAATGTTTAGACTTCCAATACGAGTCCTGAAGGATTACCTTCTCCTGCAGAGGAAACATAAGGGTTCGGTGTATTTGGAAGGAGCCACGGTTCAACAATGCCATTGTGGAAGGCAGGGAGTAGCTGGGAATCTGGCAGAAAAGCTTATAGAGAGCTAACATCAAGGAATTACAATTCACACTGCACACATGTTACATACAAGACAAAACTGAAGAACAAGTTACTATCTTTCTGTCTTCAATATCCCAAGCTCCACATTGTGAAATATATATCTTTTCATGCAGTATGTAAAAGAGTTCAATGTATGCAAGATCTGAGTCAAATTAGCATGGCACAATTGCATGTAAGACTATTGCATCAACAACCCTACAATCTCAAGCTTGTTTTTATTTTAATAGATAGTCGTTTTCAGAATGTTAAGTTTCAAATATAATAGAGGGCCTGCTTTAAATTATAACTTTAAAAGCATCTCAGGTTTTTGAAGTGACAAAAGTAATAGGAAAAAATATTTTAATATGAAAAAGGGACTTCCCTAGAAGAACCTTGCATAAATTTCCTAGAGCGTGCAAACAAAAGAATAAAGATAAGCTATGGATAGATGATATAGAAACTATGTAAGCAACTGCTTAGCCCAAGTTACCATACTTGAGGACATATGGAATCTTAAGATAAATTCTAATTTGTTCTTTTGGATATTGGTTTAGTTATAGGTACAAGCAGTTTCATTAAACTAAAATATGTGAAATTCTTAATTAAAACTAAAATACAAAAACTAAAGCAGATCCATCAATTGCTTGACACAAAAGACATCAAATTAATTAGCTTTTGGTCACAGTACCTGCTATTAGCTCATATTTGCACTTTTAATTGCTTCCTCAATGTTCCTGTTCGTAATATCATACACTTCAATTTAGTATTCATGAACATACTCTTTTTATTCTAAAGCTAAAAAAATAAAATCATATATTCACTTACTTAAACTTCACCCGTGCCAATGCAAGATCAAATCAAATATTTCTTCTTGTTATATAAGCACATCCTCCTATATATGTTGTTAATTAAGAATAAAAAGTAAGAATATAGAAGCTTGACCTTGTTGTATAGTATCGCAAAGAGAGCAAGATGAATGTCTTTAACTATATCAGCATCCTAAAAAATAATGAGGAGTGACTTGCCTCCTAGTTTCAAATTACTGTTAGCTGCAACACGCATTAGTAAAAGTGAACTTATCAACATCCATGTTTGAGCACAGTGTTGACCTGCAGCTAAGCCAAATTCAGGCTAATTAATGATTTCTAGAAAATGGAGTTCCCTTTAGGTTTTTGATACGAGATTTTAGGATGACCTAATTCTTTGTTAAATTGTTTTTCAATTGCTTTACTAAGAGAATTTTCATCATAACAATGATTTGTGAATCCAACTGTAGGATTGAAAATTTTCAAATAACACAAGAAATTTCATGGTTATACAATAAGAAGAAAGAAAATCAATACATTCTTTTGAGCAGGGCGCGAGCATACAGCGACATAGCAAGCAGCAGCGATGCAACAAGCGGAGGCATGAGTGAAGGCGCGGTGAGCAAAGGCATGACTAACGGAGGCGCAGCAAGTGGCGGAATTGCAAATGGAGGCACAACAAGAGGCGGCACGACGAACGGAGGTGTAGTAAGCGGCAACACGATGAATAGAGGTGCAGCACACGACAAAATGAAGAATAGAGGCACAATGACACGTCTAGTGGTGGCATTAGCAACGGAGCGCAATCGGCCAGAGGCAATCGCGAGAGCAAATGGAAAACACAGAGAGATAAGGGAAACGAAAGAAGAGAGTATAGGTAACAGAGGAAGAGTGAGTTAAGAATAAACATGTCATCTAGGAACACTTAAAATTATCAAATGTGAGTTAGTAAGTAAATGATTGATATATTAATTTTAGACTAACTAATAAATTTATTCATTTTAAATATAATAAAAAAATTTAATTATTATTTATTAAAGTATAGATTAGTAATATTATGATGATAAAATAAAATTTAAAATTAATTTTATATAAAATAAATAGTAGCAATTTTTTTAAAAAAGAATATGATTAATGAAAAAATAATAAGAATGTATTTTTTAAAAAAATAATAATTTTTAGTAATATTTTTTAAAAATGATACTATAAAATGAATTAATTTCTTCTATAGTGACATTTATTTAAAAAATGTCACAATATTATGTTGACATTATCTATGATAATATTTATTTTAAAAAATATTATTATATTATATAAAATTTATATATAGTAACATTTTTAACAAATATAACTAGAGAAATATCACTAAAAATATAAAATGTAATAGTGATCCATCACTTTTGAATATTGATGCTAAAATGGTGCTTCTGTTGTTAAACCAGGCCAACTTATCAACAAAGATCCTTATAATTTCAAATATGCTTGGGACAATGCCTTTAACCCCAACTTTCTCATAGAGATATTGTTAATGTACAACAAAGGGATTCGACCGTTGATGTCATTTGTGTAGCTAGTTTAGTCAACATAAATCTTAAAATAAAACATTGATTTGGGTTTATTGAATATGATTTTCAATTCTTTTTGTATTTTATATTGTTTCAAATACAACAATTAATAGTTTTGTATTGAGATCAAACTTAAGGCTTCTCAAATGAAAATAAACCAAGATTATAAACCGAACAATAGAATAATTGTAAAAAAAAAAATGAATATTGTAAAATTAAAATTAGAAAATTTAAAACTCAGGTAATTTTTCATGATTACTTTTCAATGCATTAATTATATTATATAATAGTGACCATTCATGATATTTTTTTGCTCAACAACTACTAAATATGATTTACCACCCAATATCGATCTAGTTAAACAAATATGTGGCTTATATTCTTAGAGTTACATGTGTGGTTGCCTTTTAGCATATATTATCTGTATAGTTTTTTTAGCGGCCAATGAGTATTCATGGATATTTGAAAGAAAGTTTAAAAACATTTTTTTACTATATTTTTTTTAATAGAGACAATTAAAATTATTCAACTATTTACACAATGAAAAGTATCTCCAGAAATCTTAAAAGTTTGAGTATATAAAATTTATTTCATCATCTGGAAAAAAAACAACTAAAAGTTATAACGATGCTATGATAGTGGTTAATTTATTTATATATCAAAGTAGCTATAAAATAATGTTTGTTCTTTATTTTATCCAAAGAAAAAGTGCCACATGATTTCACTAAGTAGATGAATATATTGATCAAATTACACATATATTATTGCTAGAATTTCTTTATAAGCTTTGTATGTACTGCCATCCTTTGTATCATGCATTACAACAATTATAAAACATTTATTTTTCAAAAGTTTTTTATCCTTTGCAAACATATTTAGGGTAATTTATGTGAAATTTGTTACTTGATAATCACTGAACAACTAGATTTCTAGTGTATTTGGTCTTCTATTGGAAATTTTATGATATATGAATTATTGAGGAGATCTTTTTGTATAAGTTTGGTTGGTGAATATAGTAAGAGTACATATGCTAATATTTTAGATATTTATGTGATGTAATTTATGTGTTCAATTTATTTGATAATCACCCAATAATTAGATTTTTAGTGTATTTGGTCTTCTATTAGAAATTTTATGGTATATGAATTATTGACGAGATCGTTTTACATCAGTTTGGTTGGTGAATTGTAGTGAGGAGTACATATGTTAATATTTTAGACGTTTATATGATGTAATCTATGAAATTTGTGTGATCAATTTATTGTCATATCATCAGTTTTTCATTTTAAAAAAGTTTTCTTTGTATGTATATGATATAATTTTGAAACTAAAAATTTATAGTGTTGATATTTCCAATGGTACATACAAAATTTCACTTCAACATTAAATTTATAGTGTTAAGCCGGGTTAATTGAAAGTATAATTAGTTATTGTGAAATCATTAAATTGTCTTTATTATATGGTTTAATTGCTCTTTTTTTCCTTTGACTTTACTTTTGTGATTTTATCAAGTAATTTGTCTAATTTCTCGCTTGTTTTTTTCTAATACTTGATTATTTTGGAATTTGAACCTCTCAATGTACGTGGAGGTTTTACATGACTAGGATACATTATTATATGAGTTGTGTTAAAACTAATGAAATTCTAATGTCTTATTGGATATTTTTTTAGTCATATATTTTGCGTATTGTTTAATGATAATTAACCTACTTACCTGGTTATATGAATTATAGTTAGTTTGTTGTTTTAAAGTTTAAGGGATTTTGATAATGTTGGAATATTGTAATATATGTTAGACATGTATTGAATTACCTTCTTACTCATATTTATTATTTTTTGTCTATTCTAAGGTGTGTTGAATCATTTACTTACTCAATACTTTTCATTTTTTATCTATTGGATAATGATAATGGTAATACCAAAATACAAAACACATTATTTTAAAATTCAAAAGAAATATTTTACATACTAAAATTATCAATATAAATTCTCAAAAAGAATTGAACAACAAACGTGCATTCAGATACTTAATGACAGTTGAAAACCGTTCGAAAAATGTATTTAAATAGTGAACAAGAATATTTCAATTTTCGTGCATATTGAAGTGACAAGACATAAACATAATAAACACAATAGAGAAACACATAAACATAATAAATCCCCTAGAAACAAACAATAAAATCACTATGAAAAACTGTTTTTTTTTTTTTTTTTTGTAATAGAGACAAAAAATTGTTTGGATAGCTCTTGCCGGAAAAATGATAGATAAACATTTTTTATTTATATGGATAGAACAATATTTTAATTTTTTCAAAAAAATAATTACACACTCATTCATAATATTTATAATATTTTAAAAATACAGATATCATATAAAATATTATTATTGATTTATTATTATACGTTTTATTTATTATATTATTTTTATTAAATTTTAAAAATATATTATATTTACAAAATTATTTTCCAACAACATAAAAATTTACATTATTATATATAATATATGTTCAAATATTTAAGGATAAAAATTAAGAAAAAGATTATTGTATATATGTGCATACATATTTATACATATCAATTTTATACTAATATATGTTTGTATTAGTTTTTAAAGAAAAAACTAATTCAGTTTTATGATAATAAAAACAATAAATATTATATAAATATTTTCATATATACCTTTTAATAAATATAGTATTTAATAATTTTACATTTCATAGTTTGTTATGTAATAAATAATATAATATAGTATTTTTAGTATATTTTTCATAACATACAATTATATATTCCAGAATCAAAGATGTCTTGTAAACACCCATCTTCAATTAATTTATAAGAAGCAAAAAATGACTTTTTCATAATTACTTTTCAATGCATTAATTATACTATATAATAGTGACCATTCATGGTATTTTTTTTCTCAGTAAATATTAAACATGATTCTTCTTGAAAATTAAATGACCACCTCTCTAATCACAAATAATCATGTGAATTAAAAATAGACTACTAAGATAAAAATAAAAGGCTTAACATTTAAAATAAAAATTTAAAATAGAAAGTTAAAACATGATAAAATCATTTTAAAACTTATAAAAAAATAATAATACAATTAGGAATGAGAAAGAAGGTAGTAGACACCACCCAAATATCGATCTAGTCAAATAAATATGTGCCTTATACTCTTAGAGTTACCTTATTGGTGACTGTCATTTAGCATATATTATTCATGTAGTTTTTTTTAGTAGCCAATGAGTATTCACGGATATTTGAAAGAAAGTTTAAAAACAATTTTTTATTATATTTTTATTTATTTTAATATTTTTAATAGTGATAATTAAAATTATTAACTATTTACACAATTAAAAGTATCCCTAGAAATCTTATAATATGCAAATTTTATTTATAATATTGATATATTAATGCTAATTATTTTTCTTAAATATATGATGAATATATTTTATGATAAAATATATTTTAATTAATTAATAAATAAAATAATAAATTAAGATTTTGGTATAAGAATACTTTTTAATTAAACAACTACATAGATAATTTTGGTATATGCCTACTTTTAATAATAATATTTGTTGTTTAATAAATAAGCATACTAGCCGTTTTATAGTTGTCATTATAGTTTTAAAAAAATGAAAACATACTTGTAATCCTTCATAAGCAATTAGCCAACAATACAATAATAACAACAACATAATTTCCGATTCTGAAACTAACAATTGATACAACTACCAAAGAAAAATGAATTGACAAAAGATTCATATAATCAAGTTTTGGGAGGAAACGTGCGCTACCTTTTCACACTTCTTAATTAAGTTCAAATTTCTGCAATTTAACAATGATTGTCTAATTCTTTTTTGTTTTTAAAAGAAAAATTTTTATTATTCCCAATCAGTAACTTATCATAAGACATGAGAGAGGACAAGAAAAGATTGTAACAATGATACAAAACTAAAATAGAATACAAGTCAACCATGCAGATACAAAAGAAATCTTCACTAACCTATCACATGGAACCTTTCGTCCCAGAATAAAAGAAAAAATGGCATTAGCCCATTATAATGCCTTGCATATTAACACTGATTGTCTAATTCTTTTGATTTTCATTTCTAAAAGATTTTGATGCTTACTCTGATTTTCTTTCTTTAATATACGTCACGATGAATTTTGTTAATAATTATAGGCAAGACTTAGCGTTAACATGTCAAATCGAGTCAGAAGGTTTAGGTGTGTATTAGTTTTTATATAGGAATTAGTCTTCCAAGCTTATTTTAAGTACAACAATTTTGACTACTTCCCATAACAAACTTTTATCCAATCACTTCCATGAAATTATGAAAAGGGGCCATAATTAATTGATGTATACATGTGTGATGAATATATGATCAGTGTACAAAACATGTTTTCTTACATATCTCAGTGTAAACCTGTTTTTTTATATAAAATAAATTTTATAAATTAACTTAAAAAACACAAGACATGCCTTTTTTTTTACCTAATCACGAAATTTTACAAATTAATAATTAGTTAGTCCTCAACAACTGAAACTATAACTAAATAAAAAAAGTATCAGAAAATCAAACACAGTAGTTCATGATCCGTACTCTTATGAGTGTTTTTTAAATCTCAGTGTAAATTTGTTTTCATGTGAATTGTGGCCATTACAATATAAAATTATTATATCTTGTAGTAAATGTAAAATAGAATTTTATAATCATTTTAATTATTATTGTATATTTTTATTTATAAGATAACACGAATTTTCATTTATTTATGGTTTAGCATTTTATATGACTATAACTATTTAATTATTGATACTAAGAAATTGCAATCTATATTTTATTTTTTTACAGAAAAAGTATAATAATAGAACAATGTTAATTAATTAAAGTTCCATTTCTATTTTATTATGGTTATGTTGCGGTATTTAAGGTGATTTAAAATCACACAACAATTTTTTGCAGGTAACTAATACGGTTTACTGGAACTGCAATTGTGGTTGTGATCTGCAATTTAAGACCATATGGTACAAAATTTTCAATATATGTTTTTTCTACTTTAAAATACATGAAAACTATCTAGTAGATACAATTTCTGCCTTCTCTTTTTCTTTCCATTCTAAACCTATAAATCTACAGGGTGAAAACCTAACCTTGTATTCTGAAATGGTTTCAAGTTTAGGAGACCAAACCCGGTCCTTAGGCTTCACAAGTATTTGATAGTGTTTTTTTAACTCAGGAGTGCTGCATAGAAAATTGTAATAATTTTCATGGTTGCCGGGGCAACATGGCCTTTTACCTCTAGTGATGAGCCTTATGATGAACTTTGGCTTGACCTTTATCAACACCCTTCCATTGGAACCTTTCAAGTACTCAAAAGGGCACTCCCCAAATTTGATCTTATTAGGGTTTGATCCCAAGGACAAGAGCGAAGACAAAGAAAGGGTTTCGCATGTAAAGCTATTCATTGGGAGAACAAAATAGGCTTCACCTAGCATGAGCTCATCCTCTAGGGCCAAAGCAGGAATAGGGTGTCCAATGAATAAGGAATCTGCATGGCAAATAACCTTATCTGGAAACTCAAACATAATCTCACCAGCAATGTGTTTACCCTTCAGATATCTCATGGTACCATCCCAGAAGATAATTTTTGACGATGACAACAATGATTTTTTTTGTTGAAAGCATGAAATGATTGCTGCATTTCCCATTTCAAGATGAAGAAATTTTGAGAGAAAAGGTTATATATGTGTTGTGCAAATGGAAGAGAATGTATAAGAATTATGGAGATTAAAGAAATGGAAGATATATATATGTATATGGTGAAGAAAATAGTTGACTTTGAATTAAATTGACTTTGATAAAGTCTAATAGGGTTGTTTGTGTGTGTAATGTGTGGCAGTGTCGGTTGGTCAGCCACGCCAGCTTTGAAAATTTTAAATTCGTTTACTTTCTCAAGAATTAATTGATACACGTACTTTTGTTTTAGACTTGGCCAAAAAAACAAATCGACACACATTATTACGTGTTGATATTGTATTATATTATTGAAATCAAAACAATGTAAAAATCGTACCTTACTTATAAGTATATAGAGATTTTAAGGACAATAATAAATATCAACTTTGTCAAACACATACTAGAATTCATAATTCATGTCATGAAAGAATGATAAGTTAATTGCATTGCATTACACTATAAATATGAACTCAATTGAATTGCAAAAATTATCTCACCAACATTCTAAAATCCCTAAATATTATATATTATGTGCCTTCCAAATTAAATGTGTCACAACCCAGCAATTAAACCACATAAAAGACTATGTTTGACATACTTGTTTTGCCCTACTGACTAAGTCATGAAATTGCTGATAATGTTTGCAAAAACTGTGTAGAATCCTGATTGAATTCCCCACCATATGCATGATGCCTCCATACCTGAGTAGTCACTACAAAGTGAAAAATAAGTGTTGCGAAGTTTCACTGTTAAGATTGCAAAACACACAACTAACTCCTTCTCTTCTGCCTTCCAAGCTAGACATTGATAACTTAATGCCTTCTCTAAAAAGCCTAGAAGCATATATGATATGACTGATATGTTTGTGACACATTTGCATGCTAGACCAAGTATCATTCTTCCCTTCACTCAGCTCTACCGACTCCAACCTAAGGTTTAACTCTACCAACATCTCTTCCTCCCACGCAAATAATTGTCTCCTCTATTGCAACCCCTATCTCTTTCAATTCCGCTTACCCTTATTGCCTTCACTATTGCGTTGCTATCAATCGCTAAGCCGAATAGTCTAATAAACTCAACACTAAAAGATTGAGCCCTTAGCCATTTATCCTTCTAGAACTTCATCTAACTATCATCCCCATTCTTTTTCTAATAGCATTTCTAGACCACTACCTCTGCTACTCTTGACCTTAATTCTCAATAAAGTTTAAATCCTTCCACAACTAAGAGAAATGATGCCCTTGATCCTCCCAAACCCCATCTAAATTTTCATATTTGGAACGTAGAGTAATAGCCCACAGACTGTTAGCTTCCACTGTAATTTGTTTCCACTTCCCTAGTAAAGTCATATTTAACTTATAAACATCTCTCACTTCAAATCTCCTTCCTCCTTTACCCTACACGCTTTGTCTCATGCAACCCAATTAATTGTATTATGTCATTCTTTCTCACCCCATAGAAAATTTCTCAAAATGGCATCAAGCTCAGAGATAATATCTTTAGAAGCCTTGAAAAAGGACAAGAAATAGGTCGACAACGCAAACAAAACTGACTTGATAAGCACAACTATTGCGATCATCCAAATATATTTATACTCCTAAGATGAGAAACATTTCTTAACAACATCCACAATTGTTTCCACATGGTAAGTTTTGTATTGGAGCTTTTTGAGAGCTTACTATAACAATGCAATTCATAAAAAATGACAAGAGATCTTTTTACAAGATTTGTCAAAATTCCTTTAAGAACATGAATACCATCGAATCCCGGGCTTTTGTTGCTATCACACTTTTATATTGCCTCTTTGATCTCCACTTTTGAAAAGTCTTTCTAGGGCTTCTCTTGCTACATCCCCTAACTCCTGAAAGGTAAAGTTCTTCATTTTTTTTCTTGACCCTTGCCGCTCCTATAATGAATTTGACAATACTCATTCATTTTCTATTTTAACATGTCCCCCTCCACGTACCACCTCCTCCCTCAAAATTCAGGTTCTAGATTTCCTTTTGTTTCCTCTTTCTCATCATAGTTCGATGGAAGTACTTAGAATTTGCATCCCCTTCTCTCAGTCATTGAACCACAAGATTTTTGTCTCAAAAGAGAGCATTTATGGCACACTCATTTCCACAAGTTCCCCATATGAGAGTTCTTCCTATTTGTCTCTGACTCCTCTAAATCTCGATCCTCTTGCTTCATGTCTAACTCCTCCAATACCTCCTTTTCCACTTCAATTTGTCTGTCGATATCACCAAACACTTCCTTGTTTGACTCTTCCAATTTAAATTCGATCTGCTTTAGTTTCTAGTTGAACACATATTCACTCTTACCTTCCCTCCGTCAACATGACCACACAGTGATCAAACACACCCCTCGAAAGAGCATGTTGATCCACATTAAGGCAACCCAAAAGAAACTTCTTGGACACGAAAAATCTATCTAGTTAACTCATTGTCTTGCCATCACTTTTATATCAAGTAAATTTCTTGCCACTTAAGGGTAAGTTGATTAACTAGTCTCCTTCAATAAAATCATTAAACACATTCATCTCCACCTCTATATTGTTATTTACCACCCTTTTTTGCTTATCAACACTTCGAATAGAGTTAAAATCTCCTATCAAACATCACCTATTACCTCTCATTTTCTCCCGATATCACTTGATATCCTCCCAACAATTGTGTTTGCTATTTAACGCACTTGGTGAGTAGATATTCACCATTACAGATTATGTGGATTGGCCAGCGTACGTCCCTACAAGCCCTACCATGTGATTTCTCACAAAAGAATCTGTCTTCTTAAATTTAGTCACATCGCACAGAACCAAAAACCTCTCGAGCTCTCTATAGAATTATGTGAGTCAAATTCTACTGCAACATCGACTAACCTTTCCCCAGTGAAGCCTCCTCGACTAACTCCTCCGCCATTGTTGAATAACAACTTATCTTCACTATAAGACTTTTTGCATGGCATTTCAGTAAATTCACTGCTCACATGTGCTGCATTGGCAGGGTCTACATTCTACTTCCATCTCGGCATCACGCTCAGAGTGTTGTGTTAAGCCCATGCTAGGTTGATTGGGCCAAGCTTCACAGCCCCTACTCGCATAGATAACATCAGACTCATCCCTTCCCAGCCACATACATCCTTGATACATGGTGTGACCAGACTGTAATGATAGTGCCATGATATGGTTATCAATGTATATAAATCTTTTCTCAATAACTGGATCTTCCATTTTCATATCTTCCAGAGTTTTTATCCAAAATTCAACATTCAAATCTGACATGCTCGTGTTAATTATGTTCCAGCCAGAAGTGCTTATCAAAACTCTTGCTGTGTCTAATCTCTGTTGTCCTTGAGTAACCTCGTCAATGGATAAAAACTTATCCACACTTTCCACCCTGTACCCAAAAAAATTAACCAATCATACATGAACTGACACTCTTTTAGTCTCACCTTTCGATACATGGTCTCGACAACATCGCTAAAAAAAATT
This sequence comes from Psophocarpus tetragonolobus, assembly GCA_037954015.1. NCBI lineage: Eukaryota > Viridiplantae > Streptophyta > Magnoliopsida > Fabales > Fabaceae > Psophocarpus > Psophocarpus tetragonolobus. The sequence goes on from CM075694.1 coordinate 32,288,877, forward strand.
ATTTTGAAAATCAGAGAAATTCTCATCAGCAATTTTTATTAAAAAAAATATCGAAAATCTTTTTAAAAAATTGGTCTACCAAAACCAAATTTTGTGTTTGCAAGTTTGTAAGGAAGTTATTAACACCCTACAAGAGAGTTACCTCTAATATTAAGCCTACAAAATTGAATAACTTTAGAAATATTTATTTTACCCTTAAAATATAAATATTACTTTTATTTTATTATTGATTTTAACATTTTAATGAGAAAAGTATTATCAGAAAATTTCTTTTTCATAAAAAAGATTATTATTATTATTTTTTAATTAACTTATTTTATTTTTATTTTTGGAGGCTCGATAAAAGTAGACACTTACTCCTATGTATCTCCATGTATAATGAAAAATCATAGTTTACATGGTTCTTGATAAAAATATTTATGTATTGGAGACTTTTGATTTGATTTCTCTTTAATTTTGATATTCTTTTCTTTATTTTGAAATAGTATTACCACGGCCAAATTAAAAATCCATCCAAAGTAATGATTACTTAATGTAACCCTCAAATAAAAAATGCATCTGAAGTGACAATTATTAAATCACGATAGCTTTTATGATGACTAAATTAAAAGTGTATTTAAAGTAGTCATCTTGCATTTTATGATTTACATTTTTTACAATTAATTTTAAAGGAGTTCACGACAATCAAATCAGACGTGCATCCAATGTGATTGTCATAAACCTATTTTATAATTTATGATAGTCAAATTAGAAGTGCATCCAAAGTGATTATTATTAAATAATTTAAATGACACAATAATAATTATAACAACTAAGATTTTATAAAATAAACCAAATTAGAAGTGCATCTAAAGTTGTTATTTTAACTTTTATTTTTCGTAATAATCAAATTCAAAATTCATCCAAAATGATAATTATTAGACCTTTTTTTAATTAAATAATTTAAATAACGTAATAATAATTATAACAGCTAAAAATTTTATGATATTTAAATTAGAGAAGCATATAAAGTGGTTATTATTAAAATTCCATTTTTTAATTAATATTGTTATCATTGCTAAATTTAATCGTTATTTTATTACTTACCATTTCACATATATTCGTAACAATATTTTAACTTGATAAAAATAAAATATCTAATAAAAGAAAAGGACAAAATAAATAAAATAAAAAACACTTACTATTTACACCCCCACAAAAGAGAGTGTATCTTATAAGATAGGTGATGTAAAAAAAATCTAGAAATAAAACATTTTAGGTCTTAAAGTAAAAGAGGTATGTTTAGCAGCAACGAGGGTGCGAATAGAAAATAGACAACTTATAATGCTTTGGATTAGAGGGGGAGTATCTAGCAAAAGAGAGGTGTAAAAAGAAAAGCTAGAATTTGGGTAAGGGGTGCATTTAGCAAATGTAGGGGTGCAAATAGTAATACATAAATAAAATTAAAGAAAAAGAAAAAAGAAGGGAGAAGGGAGGACACGTTAGCGCGTGCCTCCTCACATCTTCCTGTTAAATAAATGGGAAAATAATTTTAAAATCCCTAAAGTTTAAAGGGCACGAGATCTAGATTCATTCAAGTAACGAATTTTATTCAATTGAAAAGATCTTCTGATCAATCCAAGGATTATTTTGATTCTATTAGGAATGAAGATTCAAAATATCACACATTGATCAATCAAAGAGAGATTCAACAACTAAAAGAAAGATCGATTCTTTGTTGGGGTCCTTCATTTCTTCAAACAGAACGAACAGAAATAGAATCAGAGTGATTCCCTAAAATCCTTTCTGTATATTCCTTAATGTCCCGACTATTCATGGAATGTGAGAAGCAGATGAATAATCATATGCTTCCAAAAGAAATCGAAAGGCTTTTATTACTTGGACTATATTTGCAATTTATTTACATACTCAAAAAAATAATTTGGAAGATATAAATTCTTCAATAATAGCTTCTATGAGCTTTCTTATAATTTGAGTATGTTATTTAGGGATAAATCTTTTAGGAATAGGATTACATAGTTATGGCTCATTTAGACCTAATTGAATTAAAGTGAGTAAACAACTCACAAATATCAATATCGAAAACATATATATATATATATATATATATAATAATAATAATAATAATAATAATAATAATATAATAAAAAAAACTTTTTAATAAAATGATCGACAACACTTTAAATCAAAGAATCTAATAGTGATTCAAGGGGTTCTCACAAACAACAAACAAATTCAATTATAATTAAAATTCTTTTTTATGTAATTAATATAATTAGAATGCAAAAGAAATATAATTTTTTCTATTGTACATAGGATTTATTTCTATTTTTTATTTTTTCATTTATTCGTGAAAACGATTTATAAGCAAGACGTGTTTGAAGAAGGAGAAGAAAAGGGGGCCTCCCGACGTGGATGACTCCACTTCTAGCGACACCTTGACGATTGAAAATCGGTAGCTAATGGTATAGGTGATTTTTCTTCTCTTTTCCCCCTTTTTTACTGCTTTTTTCTTTAAAAAAGAAGGGAGTGGGGAGTGATGAGTTAATACTTGTTATGACCTTTAAATCTCTTCTCATTTGTTCCCAATCTTCTATTTTCTTGCAACTTTCTATCTCCTCTTCCTTAGAAATTTTTTTCTAACCCTCCTTCTCTGATTCAACTTCATCCTTTATAGACTTAGTTTGTAATTTTTTAATTACGAAAATTTTTAATTTTTCAGAGACAAATCTTGCATATCCAGGATTTTATGAGATTGTATTAGTGGTTACAGCTGAACCAAAGAACATCCCCATTGATTTGCAGAAGGCACATGCATGACAGTGATTCAGTGATTTAGAGGTGTTGACCTCTTGCATTTTCATTTTCTTCCTCTAGTTCTCTTCTTCTTTGTGGTTTTTATTTTTTATTTATTATCTTTATCTATCTGGAATTCCATTTTGAGCTTTGGATGGTTGGTGTGTAATCTAAGTTATATTTTGTGTGGTGACAGTGTATGGAAATGGAAATAATTTTTTTTTCTAAATTTATTATTTACACCTCTCAGTGTGTTAAATGTATCTCATTTTGCCTAAGGGCCCAAAAATAATTTAATTAATCTGTTATGGCCCACTGATTTTTCTAGATATAACCATTTAGTTTTTTTGTCTTTTTACTTTTTATTTTTATTTTTATATGCAAAAAATAAATTGTACAAAAACTAGACAAAATTAGGTGTCTACACCCAAGCATATCTTTCCTGCTCTACATCCGTTAGTTTCCACTAAAGAGAACTTATGAAAGTACTTTGACAATGCCTCTTCCACATCCTTCAATAATTCTGCCAAAACTTCATCTTGTATTAGTTTGAGCAGTACAATATCCTCTCCTATTAGAATAATCATTAAAAAGGTTAAACCTTCCCCACATAACCGCTCTTGAAGCATAAAGTTATTTCAGGGGATCTAACATGACCAATAAAGCATCCCAAAAAAAGCCTCTAAACCCCTCTTAGTCTGGTCCACCATCAACCCCTATACCTTTCTTTTCTTGGTCTTGTATAGCCCGCCACATCTTTTTCATCTTTGGATGCCCTCTAACTATTAGACATTTTCTTGCCTTCATCTGCCCACTTACGTTGGAATTGGCTCACACCTCCTTTTCATAGCTTTGCTCACCAACTCAAATCTCGTCCCTTTGAAACCTTCCTAAATTCACCCTCAACTTACATGTTCCTATCCAGATTGAGTCTAATTTTTCTTTGACAATCCCACATTTCTCACCCTCCTCTGAAAGTAACAAAACCAAATTTTTCTTCGTATTGATTTGGCTTTTTTGGTAAAAAACATTTGTCACAACCCATCCTAAAAAATTTTCCACAAATCCTTCTCTCCATAGCTTTTGGAGAAATTGGTGAAAAAGAAAATTACTTTCTCATTTCTATAATTAAATAACCCAAATCTCCCAACAATTTGCCTTACTTCTTCTTTTTCGATCGAACCACTAACCACCCTCCCTCCTACTAGGAATTTTTCACTCAATCCTAAATTCTTTTGGAGTATTTTCTGGAGTTTTTTTTTTTTTGAACAGCAAAATGTATTTTATTATATTATAGGAAATAAAAGGCAGTTGAAACACAACGTTTCACCCTGCCATACAGTAGGATGGCAACACACAGACTATGCTCCCCCAAGCCTACATAACTATCTCATATTCATCAGACACAATCTAGGGTGAGAGCACCAATCAGAGAATACACACCCTGCATTAAAACCAACAGAAAACAACAGCCACTGCCATGATAACATTTTTATGGACATTAACATGTCAAGTGAATCCACCTGAACCCTTTGAAAAATAACAGTATTCCTTGACAGCCAAATGCACCAACATACAACGATCCAAAACACATACCTGCATGTCTTCTTCCGCTTTCCCACCACCCAGCCAGAGGCTAACAGAAACAGTTGATTCAAATCTCCCGGAAGTGGTGTCTGTACCCCTACCCAGCTGATAACTTTATACCACAGCGTTTGTATGGTCGGGCATTGTAAAAATAAATGATTCTTTGACTCAATCCCATTATTACAGAAGCTACAAACAGGATTGAAACCAGGGGCCTGAATCCCTCTCCTTAACAAATTTTCCATAGTGGGTAATTTGTCCCTTAGCAATTTCCACAAGAACACCAGTACCTTAGATGACAACTTTTCCTTCCACAGCCTACGTAAATCCTGGGTTTCCACAAAATTCATTCCCAATTCAGATATTCCTTCATTCAACACTTTATACCCTTCCGCCACCAAATATCCCCCCCAGCACCTGAATTCCAGCCCCACTCATCTGATTCCCGCTCTACCAATACCACTTGGTTTAAAGACTCATGTAAGGCAATAAGCAATTGCTCCTCCCAGACGAACAACTCCCTCCGCCAATCCCATTTCCATGATGATAATAGGCCTCCCGAATCATATTTATCCTTGATAGTGATGAGTTTATCCTGTGTCAAAGCATACAACCTGGGGTACAATACACAAAAAGTTGTATCTCCCATCCACCTTTGTTCCCAGAATAGAGTCCCCGATCCAACTCTTACAATCCTATTAACTCTAGTTTTGAACCACCCAGGCAAATCCGCATTTGGTCCATCAATGACCCATATATCTTTCCACCATTGAGATGTGTGAGTAAAAGACACGGGCCTATCCATATATCCATCTACCTCCCTGTACCTGCTCTTCAGCAGCGGACCCCATATAGCCATATCATCTGACAGAATTCTCCACCTCCACTTTGCCAGCAAGCTAATATTAAACTTCTCCAAACACTTCACACCCAGCCCTCCCTCATCTTTTGGCCTACATACTTTTTCCCAACTAACCCATGCAATTTTTGACTGACTCTCATTACCTCCCCATAGGAAATTTCGTTGCATCCTCTTGAGAGACTTCAACACTGCCTTTGGAGCCTTATAGAAGGAGAAAAAATACAATGGAAGAGCAGCTAGCACGGAATTAAGTAATACCAACCTCCCAGCGAACATCATATTCCTTGCTTTCCAACCTGACAGGCGCCTTTTAAACTGATCAATAACTGGCTTCCACACTTGTGCCCTCTTAGGGTTTACTCCCAGTGGTATCCCTAAGAATTTGAATGGCAGTGTAAAACATTACATTTTAGCATGCCGGTAGCTGCAAGTGTAAATGATTCTGACACATTTACACCGTAGAAACTGCTCTTGCTAAATTTTACCTTTAAACCTGACACCATTTCAAACCCCCGCAGAATCACCTTCAGATACCATATAGATTCCAAGTCCGCTTCACCCATCATAATGACATCATCTGCATACTGTAGCACTGAATATTTGACCTCCTCTTGTACCTTTATTTCTTTGTACAAGCCTTTTTGGATGGTTGATTTAAACAATGCTGGTAATGCTTCTACCACTATCAAAAACAGAAAAGGCGACAGAGGATCTCCCTGCTTCAACCCTCTTTCTGGTTTAAACTCTGGAGTAGGACATCCGTTTACTAGAATCGAGACATAGTTATTCCGGACTAAAGCACTCATCCACAATCTCCATCTCCATCCGAACCCCATCCTTTCCAACATATAATCCAAAAACTTCCAACTGACCGAGTCATAAGCCTTCTCAAAATCCACCTTGAACAAGAAACACGGGCTTCGCCTTCTTTTTGCCCAGTCCATCAGCTCATTTTCCACCACTACTCCATCCATGATTGATCTGCCAGACAAGAAAGTCATCTGAGTGGGCGATATTAGCCCAGTCAACACTTTTTTCAGCCTCACAGCCAATATCTTCGAAATAATCTTATGCACGCTTGATATCAAGGATATGGGTCTGTACTGGCTTAGCCCTGAATGTGTGGCCACCTTTGGGATGAGCGTAATGAAAGAAGAACTCACCCCTCTGGATAATATCCCGGACCCATGAAACTCCTGTACAGCCTTAACCACATCTTGCCAATTACTGCCCAGCATGTTTTGTAAAAATTCATTCCAAACCCATCGGGCCCTGGGCTTTTCCCGCCTTCGCATGCCCACACGGCCGCCTTAATATCCCCCTCTAAAAAAGGCGCCTCCAACCCCTACTTCTGCTCATTTGATATTTGAGGAATAGGAACTCCATCTATTGTCGGCCGATCCAACCAGCTTTCCTGGAAATTGACCGTAAAGTGTTCTAGTATTTTGGCTCTAATATCAGACACACTCTCCAGCCACTCCGAGTTCGACTGTATTGCCAATATGGAATTCGCATGACATCTCGACTTAAAACAGTTATGAAAGTACCTGGAGTTATTGTCTCCATTAAGAGCCCATCAGACCCTTGATTTCTGTAGCAATGCATGTTCCATCACCCTTGCTTTAGCCCAATATTCTCTCATAAGATCCTGCTTGGATCTATTAATCACCTGGGCGCCCGCTACTAGCTGTTGATCAACCACCTCTATTTCCTGAACCATTTCGGCCAGAAAAAGATCATCTTTTTTCCACACACCTTCAGACCACTTTTTTATCTCACCTTTAATACCCTTTAGCTTCCTTGCCAACTGGTATATCTTCCACCCTGAGAGTATTTTTTGGAGTTACTATTTAAACCTACTAAATTGAACAGTGCTATACTTATTCTTCGATGTTTACGTTAGGGTTTTCCTTTATGGTGTGACCAGCCATGTATATTTAGACATATATGGTCACAATCGAGCTTTTTCTATTTAAATGAAGAATAAACAAAAGCAAACTCAATTCATAAAATAGTAAATAAAAACTATGGAATGTTCTTTTAAAAAAATAAAAACTGTGTTTTCGGTCCAGCGTGGAAACTGACTAATTTATACGACTTTGGTAATTAAATTCCACATCTTTTTTTTTTAAGGAAGAAAATTCTACATCTTTAATTTAACATGGATTCGACTAATAACAATTCTTTGAAAGATATTGGTTCAAAATAATAATAATTAAGTATAAAAGTTTTTAAAAATTAGACTAAAATACAATTTTAGTCACCATTTATATTTTTTGAATATATTCAGTTTCGTATCTAATTTTTTAAAAAAAATAATTTTTTATTTAAAATTTTAAAATAAGTGAAAGCGATCCCTCCAAAAATAACAATTGTTTTCAGACATGAATTTGACCCTTTTATTAATTAATTCAAGAATCAAAACTTCTACGAGGAGATTCACGTATATAAATACTATATAATTCAACTTGTGTTTGAATTAAAAAATAAATAAGAAAAAAATCACATGAAAAATAAGTCTCCTAAACAACCAAAAAAAATCTTATATTAAAATTAATAATTTTTTATTATTCAGTGAAATTACTTTTCATATGATTTTTTTACCATATTTGTTGTCCCTTTTTTTAAATATAAGTTAGATTTTATAGTTTTCATGTACATGAATCTAATAAACAAAGTTTCATATCTTGAATCTGTCAAAAATTGATTCAAAATTGTGTTTCAAAAAATTATTATTATTATTATTATTATTATTATTATTATTAATATTAATTATTATTATTATTTTATAATGAATATTTTGACTCAGTTAACTAAATTGAACATTTAAAAGATATATAAATAACCAAAATATACATATATATATATACAAAAAAATACATATATATATATATATATATATATATATATATAGACATACACAAAAAAAAAATATACAAAGAACGAAATGTATTTTAACCTAAAAATTAGGTTATGAGTGTATTGATGATGCATATATTAACCTTTTCAAAATATTTTTTCACTTTTAAAATACTATATAACATTCCAAGTTTTTTCACTTTCTAAATATTTTAAATAAAACCTCATTTCTACAAGCTATATTTAAGTTAATTAAAAAATTACTAAAAAAATTAAAGTTACAAGATATCTTATGTAGAAAATTATACTTATTTTCTATTGGTTATAAGACTTTGATTTTTTTTTCTCTGATCCATATTTTTTGTTGTTGACATATATATGTTAGTAAACTTTTTTTTTTTGTCTTAAAAAAAACAGTTATTCATATATTAATTCCTGTGTATAATAATATATCTTCGTATTGAAAAGTAATACTGTTTTATTCCTAAACATAATTGCAATGACGAGTGAATACACGTAATAATTTTAAGAAAACAATGTATTTGACGGAAAATAAATTAAAACCGGTGATTACAAAGTTGAACAATTGGTTCAGGAGCTGAATATTTTCCAATCCACCAATTGGTTTTTGGTCCAAACATTTGGAAGCAGTACTAATAAAAATATGCAAATGGCAGAATCAACCTTGGGCATTAAAATATTTTTTCAGGACGATAATTTTCTCTGTGTCTTTCATCAATTACCATCTGGAAGCACGAGGTTCATGATCAGTTAGTCCATTCATTAGTTCATAACAAGTGGTAGAAATTTTATAAAAGTTAAGCTTAATAATATTTTTTCCTGATAAATAGAATTTTTTTTGTCACTTAAAAGATTTTTTTTATTTGGTCACTACAAAAAAATTGACTTGTAGCCACACAAAAACTGCCACTAAAAATCTAAAATTTATAAGTAATAAATGTATAAAGGATTTTGATCTCCAAACACTTTTTCCATAACTTTAATGGTTATACAATAACATTTAATTGTCTATCAAGTTTTATCTAGAGATATACCTATATTTACACTTATATTTTCCTTTCACAATAAATAGTACCTACAAATACAACTAATGTGAGTGAAGCCCTGATGTTTCCTCTTATGAAGGCCTCCCACACACCTATGTGGTCATAACCACAGTTTTGTGGAAGAATCATGACACATTTCCTTTTTAAAGATCTAATTACATAGATATGGATTAAATTTATATTTGTTTTATTGGATTTAATTACATTTATTTTTTAAAAAATGATTAAAATTTTGTTTTAAAACTAGTTTATAATTAAACTTTGATTTTATTTTAATTATGATTTTTTAGTAAATTTCAATTGATACATCTTATTTGATTTGTTTTATCACAACTAAAAATAATACTAAAACTAGTTTAGTTATATTAGCCAAGAAAATTATCTAATAAAAAGACTATTATATAAATAATACCTAAAAGTCTAATTAAAAATAAAATTAAAATTTATAATTGTCATTTTAATGTATCTAACAGTGGTGTAACTATACCCATACAAGTATGAAGAGTGTGCATGAAGACAGAGGGTTTGATCACAACACCATGCATGATATGTTCCACACGTATGTTGACGAACACATGATGCTTTTTTTCTTCTTCTAATGTGTCTCCCACATTCCTGTGAGAATAGTCACACTGTTGTGGTGAGCTCCAAAAAGTGAAAAGTTCAACTATTTTACAAGTGTAGAGAGAAAACAATAAAACAACATGCAAATAACGCAGTAGTACTAAAAAACAAGGATAAATTAAATATTTAATCAATATTTTGTTTGACCTCTTTTAAGGAAAAAAGTAACTTAATTAATTAAATCTTTATTTTTTATTTTATGTTTTGTATCTATTAATGAGTATTCATTTAATTTTTTTAAACATGTGTGATATTTTAATAATTATTAATATGTCTTCACTTAATGTTATCTTTGATCACAATCTTTTATATATAATAACTTTGTTGACTTTATTGATTAATACTTTAAACGAATTATTATGATTATGATTAACTGTAAGTATAAAACTCTTTTACATTAAACATCTATAGGCGTTACACTCATATTTTATTGATGATTTTATATATTAATAGTCTAGATTTTGAATTTTCAAAAATTTAAATAAATTTTTCAATATATTCATATCCAATTAATTGAATTGGATGAAAAATCGAAAAAAAAAAATCATTTAACCGTGTATCCTTTAAAATGGATTATATGCTGATCGGATATAGATTAATTTTACGTATCCAAATTTAAATTAAGTTTTGATAGGCATAAGGATTTAAACCTTGCAATCGGCGTTAATGTAAAATTTAATCGTTTCTTTATGGCTACAGACTTTTTTCTTTCATGGTAACCGTTGCTATAATATATATTTTCCATTATAATTAGCCACAAATGCTATTGTACATGTCTTGTCACGCTACTACCATGAATGATTCTTTTGCCCAAGACAACAAATGACTTAGTGCATGCACAAGCTCAATAGGCTCACCAGTGTTCTGATTCCTAAATTGGGGGTATAGCTACGATGCATGAATCAGTCTTTCGAGATTTATTTTTACTACATGAATGTTGACCACTTTCCAAACAACTTTCTTTATATATCACTTCCCCAAAATTATCATTAAATGAAATTGTGCTATATAATTAATTGATGTACATATTTGTGATGTATATTTGTACACACACTACGATCCCTTGTGGTAAAGAATTAGGATACTTTTTGTATGAGATTATTTGTTCAAATTTCTTTGTCAACATCCTTTGCTAAAAACATGCATTTGTGATGTACAAATTTATAAGAGTATAGTACTTTCTCTACATTGATACATGAAAAACTATCTAGGAGACACAATCACTTTCCTTTCTTTTTCTTTCCTTTCTAGACCAATAAATCTACAGGGTGAAAACCTAGTATTGTACTCCGAAATGGTTTCAAGCTTAGGCGACCAAACCTGATACTTAGACTTGACCAGTATTTGATAATGTTTCTTCAACTCAGAAGTGCTGCATAAAAAGTTGTTCTCATTGCTATTGGGGAAGCTTGGTCTTTTGTCTCTATTGATGAGCCTTGTGATGATGAACTCAGGCATGACCTTTATCAACACCCTTCCATTGGAACCTTTCAAGTACTCAAAAGGACACTCTCCAGATTTGATATTGGTGGTCTTGTTATGGTGTGATCCCAAAGACAAAATTGAAGAGAGAGAGAGGGTGTTGCATGTGAAGCAATTAATTGGGAGAACAAAATAGGCTTCACCTGGCATTAACTCATCCTCTAAGGCTAAAGCAGGAATAGGGTGTCCAATGAAGAAAGAATCTGCATGGCAAATAACCTTATCTGGAAACTCAAACATGATCTCTCTAGCACTGTGTTTACCCTTTAGAGATCTCATGATACCATCCCATAAGATAAGTTTCGATGATGATGAATCTTTTTTGTGAAAGTGAAAGCATGGAACCACTGCTGCATTTCCCATTGTAATGGCTACAAATCTTGAGAGAAAAGGTTCTGTGTTGTGCTAATGTGAAGAGAATGTATAAGAATGATGGATATTAAAGAAAGGGGGGATATATATAAATGTGGTGATGGAAATAGTTGACTTTGAATTAAATTGACTTGATGAATTCTAATAGGGTTGTTTGTGTGTGCAATGTGTGGCATTGGTCAACCACGCCAGCTTTCCACATTTTAAATTTATTTACTCTCTCTCTTAAGCTAATTGGTACACTCTTGTGTTGGACTTGGCAAATAAATAAATCGACACACGCGTCAACACCTGGATATTCTACTATTCTATTCAAACCTATTAAATTAAGGAAAGAGATGAATAGCCCAAATTCTCGGAGACACGTAGTAAGAGAAAAAAATAAAAAAATATTTATTTAATAATATTTATGATATAATAAGAAGACTGAAATAGAAAAAAAAAACAATAGATGTTGGTGGGTATTTAAATTAAGAGATTAATTGGTATACACAGTAAAGATTTTTTACATTGATATTCAATTAGACCCATTTGTTAAAGAAATTTATTGACTTTACTTGTTACTATTTTAAAAGTTATATAAATTAAATAAACAGTGATAAAAACACTAAAATTGTATACCAATTAAAATCTTACATTACATCAATGTCCATCATATTATTACGCTTCAATGTTTACGTTAGGGTTTTACGTTCCCGTGTGATCGATGCTATATTTCGACATTTATAGTCACGGTTAAACGAAGAAAAAACAAAGCATTCTCGATTGATAATAATTAAACAAGAGCTATGGAAAGTTCTAAATAATTTTTTAAAAAAAAACACACAAAAACTATGTGCTTTCGGTCTAACGTGAAACAGACTAATTTATTTACGACAAATAATATTAGTTTATATAATTCCACATCTTTAATTTAACATCGATTCTTCAAATAATTGTTATAATGTCACATATTACGCAGTCTTTACATCTTATATTAAAAATTAAACGAGATCACGTGAATAGTTGGAAATCCTCTGTTCAATTTCTATTAGATAAAAAAATATATAATAAAAATTAAATTTCCTGATTTCTTAACAAATTTGAGTGTATTACACTTTATTCTACTTTAAAAAATTTGTTATGTTTTGGTTAAAAAAAATTATTTATACTATCATCCTTCAAATAGATAAATATTACACCGTCTTCCTTCCTTGTATTAAAATATATATTATTCTCTCTTAAAAAATGTAAAATATAAGTGTTTTTATATATAAAACAGATATGCATGTTAAGATAATATTTCCAATTTTATTAATATAGAATTTATATAAATACAATTATGTATTAACATTTTTCATATAGTATTAACTATTATATTTATTAAATAAATATATGATTAATTATAATAATATTATCAAATATTATATATTTATTAAATTTAATAAATGTACAGCTAATGCATATCTTAAACGTATATTTTAAATGAATTATTATATTATATATTTACTATTAAAAAAATGTAGTAATTACAAAAATTAATTAATAAAAATATCTTAAAACATATATAGTTAAATTTACTCATTTAGTATATTATTAAACTTAAAATAATTAGAAAATTAGTGAAGAATAAAAGTTACAAGATGAATTATATAAATAACTTTTTCAAACAAAAATGTAACAATTTTAAAATTTGAGTGAAGTAAAATTGTTAACATAAGAGTGAAGAGCTGCGTATTATGATGTATTGTTCTAATTTACTTTAATTTTTAAAAAAGAAATTACAGACTTGTCAGTGATGAAATTCAAATTCATAATCTCTCATTCTCATCTCTTGAAAAGCTAGTAATTATCTTCAGAATTCAATTATTCCTATAGATTATTTCTATGACCAATGAAGGCACGTAAGAATTTTAAGGAAACAATGTATTTGACGGTAAAGCAAAACTGGTGATTACAAAGTTGACCAATTGGTTTCTGGAGCTGAATAATAATACACTTTCCAAATCCACCAATTGGTTTTTGGTCCAAACATTCCATGGAAGTAGTACTAAGAAAAAATTGGTAATTGATCATCATCCCTCAGGAATTAAAATATTTTTTCAGGAGGATCATTTCTTGTGTTTTTCATCTATTATCATCTGGAAGCACAAGGATTCAATATCCATTCATTATTCATAATAAGTGGCAGTTTTTTTATAATAATTTATTAGTTGTACCAGATTGCAGCATAGACTTTACTGCAACATGCTTGTGATTATGAAAATTGAGGATTGGATATGGATGGAGTCCACATGGACTAGTTTGTAGCCTTCAACCAAAGACATATATATATTTTGCTGATACAGTTCCACATCCCTTCTGTATTGGACATGGTAGCACTCTTGGTACATCATAAAATTAATCCATTTTTTATGGCTACAGATATTTTTTCATGCAGGATAATCAATTAATCTTCTTTTGCTATAATATATATAATTTTCCCCTAAGCAACAATTTCTATTGTCACTTGGGACCATGCATGATTTGCCTAATTTTCCCCTAAGAGGACATCTTAATAAGCTAATCAGTGTTCTGATTCTAAATTGGGGGTAGCTAGCTAGGATGAATTTGTCTTTCGAGCTTTATTTTAGTACATCGACTTTTATCACTTTGCAAACAACTTTCATCAGAAAATTATTAACAGAACTAGGCCTGTAATTAATTGATGTATATTAGTATATATATTTGTTATATAAGCACTAGGATCAACCTAGTGGTAGAGGATTAGGATAAACAGTTTGTATGAGAATATTTGTTCAAAATTTCATTGTCATGATCCTTTACTAAAAAATATAGTTATGATGTACAAATTTCAAGTGTATATATTTCTCTACATTGATACATGAAAAACTATCTAGTAGACACAACTTGTGCCTTTTCTTTTTCTTTTCTTTCTAGACCAATAAATTTACTGGGTGAAACCTAACATTGTACTCCGAAATAGTTTCAAGCTTAGGTGACCAAACCTGGTCCTTAGACTTAACAAGTATTTGATAATGTTTCTTCAACTCAGGAGTGCTGCATAGAAAGTTGTTGTCATTGCTGTTGGTGCAGCCTGATCTTTTGTCTCTATTGATGAGCCTTGTGATGAACTCAGGCATGACCTTTATCAACACCTTTCCATTGGAACCTTTCAAGTACTCAAAAGGGCACTCCCCAAATTTGATATTGGTGGACTTGTTATGGTGTGATCCCAAAGACAAAATTGAAGACAGAGAGAGGGTTTTGCATGTGAAGCAATTAATTGGGAGAACAAAATAGGCTTCACCTGGCATTAACTCATCCTCTAAGGCCAAAGCAGGAATAGGGTGTCCAATGAAGAAAGAATCTGCATGGCAAATTACTTTATCTGGAAACTCAAACATGATCTCTCCAGCACTGTGTTTACCCTCTAGAGATCTCATGGTGCCATCCCATAAAAGAAGTTTCGATGATGATAACAATAGATCTTTTGGATGAAAGCATGGTGTTAGTGCTGCATTTCCCATTGTAAGAGGAATTGAAGAAGTGTTGAGAGAATGATTGTGTGTTGTGCTAACGAGTGGAGAATGTATAAGGATTTTATATAAAGGGTGTGTTGGAAGAAATTGCTGACTTTGAAATTATGATCAAGTCTAATATGGTTGTTTGTGAAAGGCGTGGAATGGTTGGTGCTTCGTGGGGTCTGGTCAACCATGCCGGCTTTGAACATTTTAATTATTTCTTTTCCTCTCTGTATACAGTTGGTACACTCTTGTGTGTTAGACACTTAGACTTGCCAAATCATTACATAAGGTTAAAAATTTTGATATTGCATTATTGTACATTCAAACATGTATTAAATTAAATTATGCTTTCTGCATTTCTTCTTGCTAGGTGTGTCAATGGATATGATAGAAAGGAGTTACAAGATTGATTAGTGATAAAATTTTCTTTAGGGAAAGAAGGGGAGAGAAAAAAATGTTGGATCGGAATTTTTCTACTAACATACTGAGAATTGTAGTATTAGATGTGTACACCTGCAAATTATCTCATAATGAGTGACAATATAGTCCAATAATAGGTATTGGGATAGATTGTTATATCCTTTTAAAATTTGGATTTTTAATTTTAATTCAATCTTACAAACTAAATAGTAAATTATATATATATGGGAAAGTTTATAGTATGTATGAATATTCAAAGTGCAAAGTGACAGCCATTAATACAAAGTTTTATTCACTTGTTCCATTCAATATACTAGGCTATATAGCAACAAATGAAAGTGTCTCACTCCTTTGGGTGGTGGAATATGACAAATATTTGCTTGACCCATATTCTTTTATTGGTGATTTAAAATTTTAAATATATAAGGGTAGTTTTCATTGGCTATACTTTTAGTCAGCATTATCGGTATAATTCTAAACCTCCGGCGCTGCACTTCTTGTGCTCTGGTTTCTATTTAATAAAATTTTCTGTTTATATATATCTATAAAAGTGGGGCTCTACTTGTTCTTCCAGGTAACGTTAGGCTAGTCCATAATTCTTCTACAGTGTGATCGGTGTATTTAGACATTTCTGGCCATAGTCGAAGTTTCTAATTAAATTAATGAAGAAAAATAAAACGTTGTCGATATATCCATGTAATAGTAAATAAAAACTATGGAAATATATCACATGGGCATTTAATATTTTATATAAGAAAATTAAGGTAATAATTGGATTCCACATCTTTATAATTTAATGGTTATATATATATATATATATATATATATATATATATATATATGTATGTATGTATGTACATGTGGGTATAGATTTACTAACAACTATTTAAAAGAAATTGGATTAAGAAATATTAGAAATTACATTGATAATGTTAAATATCAAAATTTTCAATTTATTGGATTATAAAAAACATAACAAGTTTTTTATAACAAGTTTTTCAATTTTAACTTTTCAATCACTACTTTTAATTTAATATACTCAATTATCAATGTTTTAGCTAGCTCTTTTAACAAACTATACCTGACTAATGAATGATATGAAGTCAGCATAATGGTGGAAAATTATAAAGAAATGCAACCATTATATAAAAACTTACCCAAAAATTATAGTGAAAATTATTATAGAATATTGGTTTACTACAAAAGAAATAATCGTCACTTGTTTTCTGCCGAACCCTAGGTATTTTCCAGTTGAGCAGCACGAAAAGTGAATTTAAATTTTAACTTTTTTTTCCGCATTCATTGAAAAGTTTCAAGAATTTTTCCTCTCTTTATTACATGATTATTCTTCATTTGGCTACAAAATGAAAAAAAATTAGAGATACATTACAAACATCTTGAAATTTATCTAAACATGATAATTCTTATCAATCTTCATGGTAAATTTTTTTTAAAGAATTAAAAATCATTATAGAGATTTTAACAGTTGAATTTCTAAAACATGTCTAGCTCATAAAATAATATTAATTATATTCTTATTATTATTGTTGCATATCAATTGAGATAAGTTTTTTTAACTTAAAATTTACAGTTTACTGTATTAGAAATAGATTAAATAGTCTTTGATTTCTATTGAAAATAATATTTTAAAGAATTTTTATAATGAATGGAATATTGATGTATTTACAATAAAAGTACAAGAAGAGCAATCTATAAATAATTAACCGAACATCATTTTCTTAGTTAAATTGTCCTGACAAAAAAAAAAAACTCTAATGTTTAACTTTGTTAACTACCGTTAGAACTTTCATTCTATAGATTGTGAGTTTAAATTTATTTACTAATAAAAATTAACACACTATGCTAGTGATTTTATTACTATTACTCAAAGATATAATATTATAATTAAAATTAACGGTGAAATAAGAATTTGTAGATATGTAAATGACTACTAATGAGCTTAACGGTTGAAAAGTTTCTTCACATTTATTTCTTTGAAATATAAATTTGAAATTCATGTGGTAACAAATTTTCGTAAAGATGCAGGAACCTCTATATTAATGGTAACAAAATTGTTTAATCCGTGCTTAAATGGAATCTTTCTTTATTATTGGACTTTAACATTGGTTTTGGCCAATCCCGTAACCAAAAACCTAGAGTTTGTATATGAAACTTTAGGGTTTATGGTATTGATTAATCATATGAAATTAACAAATAGGTAATGAACAACCTACCATTAAATTAGAGATTTCTAAAAAAAAAAAATTTGTATATATGAATAAGAATATGCCACTTGTTAATTTTTCTGCCTCCAAACTTTATTTTGTCCCTTACTAATTAAAGTCTTATTAACAAACTTTTATCAAAAGAATGTTAACATATTATTTAACGTAGCATATTTTTATAAGTAGATTTGTGAATATAATTAAGCTTGATTTAAAAAATAAAAATAATTAAATTTTAATGTAAAAGAAGATTAAAATTAAAAAATTAAAATAATAATAAAAATATATTAATACAAATTAAAAAAAAATCAATTCAAACCCATCCGTAAAAAGATTATAGTTTGATTTTGTTTTAGATTTAATATTATATTAAAATCAACTTTAACCTAACCACGTATAATTTTTATATTTGATTTGAATGATTTTCAAACTAAAACTCGAAACAAAAGACACTACGAACATTTCTAAATTTTACAACTTCTAAGAGTTTTGGTAATAAATTTGTTTTTAATTTCAAGTTAAAATGATAAAAATACTTTAAAAGTAGAAGGGAGAGTTTCACAACAACTAAAATTTTAAAGCCAGTAGTTAAGGCGTGGTGACCCATACCGTGTTTGGATTAATTTCACATAAATGTAAAAATTAAACATTTTTTTGAAAGTTTCAAGGTGTTTCTTTTGTGGCCATGGTAGATAATGTTCAATTTTTATTATTTAAAAACAAAAATTATATAATATATAATTCATGTTGTAATTTAATAAATGTCAAGTTGAAAAAAAAAAACCTAGCTAGTACTTTATCAAGTGGATCCCGATAGCAAAGCATCAAATTTAACAAACAAGAAAAAACAAAATGAAAGTTTTTTTTTATAGGCAAAGAATTTAATTATAGCGTATAAGAGATACCCAACTAATTACCAACTAATTACCCTGAAAGGAAATAGGAAATTGTTAGGTAATATATAAACCATAAAAAATTAACTAACCATCACAGAACTCATTTCTAGCTACAAAACAAAACAGAATTACAGACCAATACCCACAGAATCAGGTTCCCCACAAACATATCATCTGTATAAGTAAAGCCTCAGGTCATCAGTTTCCCAACCTACATTCTTTTGTCGTTCCAAACCATTCCCAACCTTAACATAACATTACAATACAAATCCCACATAATCTATTTTCTCACAAATAAAGCAGATTTATAAATAGTATCCCACAAACATATTTTCGCAAACCTTTATTCCTATCCTATTCCAAACCACAGTTATTGACCCCCTGTTATGCAACTAACAACGTTCATACACCAAGCAGAAAAAGAATATGAAAAAGAGAAGTCAAAAGTATGTAGCCAGGACCATATATGGTAGTGGATCTGGTGAAGCAATTTATCAAGTTGGGAAATCTCACCTCTAAATACACAAGAGTTCATTCGGTTCCATATATACTATATGATTACTAACCATACTACCTTCTACCTTTGATTACAGCAACTTCGTAGGCCCTAACCTGTATGCTGGATAAAGTTTAATCGTGGATCTTGATCTTGATGTCTCACTGTGTCAACACCTAACCATCCATAGTATTCGAGTCAAACTTGAAAAGCCAAATTGCAGTTAAAAAGCAGGTGACTAGCAGTTTAATCATTCAGCAAAATATTCCTCTTCTTGAGATTATCCTTAGTTGGTAACCTGTTCAGCATTAATCTCCAAGCAAATATGAGGACCTTCAATGGAATTTTGGATGTCCGTAGGAGCTTCATTTCCCTTGGCTTCCCTCATCCAAGAGTTCTCTGATGTAGTGGTATATATGTTGTTCTTGTATTATACATTCCTACTGAGTCAAGTGACCAAAACTAACCATCTTCCTAATTTGAGTTCTGTATGAGATTAGTTAGTACAACCTAAAATCATTGAACATAATCAAGCTCCATTGAAACCATTGTCTCCATCATGTGAGATTTCATACCCATTGGCCTTCCTCCCACTGACTAATGTAACTAATCCAATTTGTTTGCTACTTAGAATTACTATATAGTATTGGAAATCTACTTTGAAGGGTCTACTCTCCCACCCAGTCATGATTCCATAATCTAGTTGTATTTCCCAAACTCACCTTTCGTTCCCTCACCCTCCTGACTTGTCACTTTCACATGCTCTACTTAAATCCATCATATATATCTCTCTCTCTCTCTCTCTCTCTCTCTCTATATATATATATATATATATATATATATATATATATGACATGAACCAAAAACACCAATTTAATTGGTGTGGTGTTCCATTGCAGGTATCAAACACATTAAAGTATTTGGTGTGTTTCCACTCAACAAAAACCCTCACGCATGGAAAAGGGCAACATGTAAAATAAGCAAAGTTGGCAATAAAGATGAGAAAAAAGAATTGGAGCCTTGTGTTGGCTCATTTGGGCCTTTTCTCCTTTTTGTGGAATGCCCTAAATAGAGATACCTAAACTAGGTTGGAAGGCTACCACATAAAGGGGAATCAATAAGAAATTTTCTAAAAATGCTAACCCATCCATAACTGAGCATTTGGGTAGAAAGTTCCAAAAGAAAATCAGCCAAGGGATGGATTTGTCACATAGTGGTAGAAATCCTTGACAATGGTGATAATGTTGATGGCATAAACAGTTGTGAAACTGACGCTGGAGAAGATGATGATGAGGGCATGCTCCTTGAGAGCAAAGGGGACATGGTTGAAAGAGAAAGAGGATTTGTTGAAAAGGAGGGGGATTGGTTTAATGGGAAGGGTTGCAGCCATGAGCTTCCCGAGGGGGAGAGATACAATTATTGTAAAAATGGATGAGATGAAGAGAGGGTTGGTTCTGTAGTCGAAGACTTGGTGTGACTCTCGTACAGTTTGTTGACGTTGTTAGGTGGAAACACACCAAATGCTTTGACATGTTTGATACCTGTCAGTGGAACACACCAATTAAATTGGCATGTTTGATTCATGTCATGTGATTTTGCAGAGCATGTCATTTTGTTTGCGTGTTTGGCTATTGAATGGTTAAACTACACCATTTCGGTAATTTTTCAGCTGACCACCATATTTTCAAATACAACACTCTTTATTTGTCGTTTTACCTAGAAAAGCACATATTAGGAGAGGTCAACATGTTTGTTTGTGTGTGCGTGTGCATTTGTACGTATGAACTCAAGTAAAAAAAATAGTTATAATGAGAAATGAGAAAATGTAATAATAATCATAGGATTTCAATAAACAATTCAGATTGAGTTATTAATTAAACAAGCTCATGTGGTTCTCTCACACAAAACATTTTCCTACAAACGTTTTACGTGTCCCTCTCTAGTCATTCTCGTGGTGGTTGTCACTGCTGCTAGCACCGTCGCCGCTGTAACCCAACCACTCACCATGCCTTTTCAAATCCATTCCCACATCAATGATCGATTGTTACTCTTGCCACCCAGCAATGATGGTGGCAACGGTTATCAATTGGCCATTGGAACATTATTGATATGTGTAACGACTTGCTTGGTGAGTTCGATGCCATCACCTCAGGTTATGTCATAGTGGAACTGTGGGTCGTAATTGTGTGTCGCTTCATTGCTGCATGGGTGGGTTACTTGTTGAGAAAAAGAATAAGTTTGGGCATTGGGTGTTCTCGCTCTTCTGTGGGTTATGCTTGTTTCTAGGTCTTCTCAAAATTTGTACTTCTACTTGGTGGTCCTGATCTATAGTACATAGTACACACAATATCGAGGGATGATAAGACTACAAGAATGGATTTGACGAGGCATGGTGAGTGGGTGAGTTATAGTGATGACGATAGCAGCATCGACGGCACAACACCAGTGGCCACCACCGCCACCACCATTGTGAAAGTGACTAAAGAGGGACGCCTAAAGCGTTTGCAGGAAAAAGGTTTATGTGTGAGAGAATCACGTGAGTTTGTTTAATTAACAACTCAATCTGAACCGTTTATTAAAATTGTATAATTATTATTATGTTTTCTTATTTCTCATACTAACCTTTTTTTTCCATCAGAGTTATTATTAATTTGGGGCTTAAATATGAAAATAGATGTCAAGGTTTATGTTAATGAAAAACATATCAGAGATTGGATTCTTAAGTAGATATCAATTTGAGAAATTAGTTTTTTTTTTCAATAGATTACTTATAATTAGAATATTTGGCTAAATATTAGTAGGTAGGTTTTTTTTTTTCGTTTTTTTTATGGTCCCACTTCTCCAATTTCCTATGACTAAGCTGACTAATAAACAATGATTCATATGGTAGTATGTTAAAAGAACTAAAACATTAATAAATACGTACTTTAGAAATTAATGATTGAAAATTTAAGAGTGAAAAAATATTCAATAAAATCCAAATACTAATATATATTTAACATTATCAATACACACCTACTGTACTTTCTAATAAATTTTATGCTTATTAATTTTTTAACGAGTATCGATCTTTAAAAGAGTTGTTAGTCAAATCCATTAAATTAAAGATTTAGAGTTTAATTAATATCTTAGTCTTATATAAATCTTATCTCTAGGAGAATGTCTTATCAAATCTTCTATTTCCTTTATTTCTTTCTTTTGTCTATCTTTTTATAGGATTTCGAAGATGTGATGACCTACTTGATCTATTCAACGCATGCAAAGCAAGTTCCTGAGAGGTGGTCTGAAGAGAACAAAAAAGTAGCTTGGATCAAATGGGTTGCAGTATGCAAAGAGAAAAAATAATATGAATTAGGTATCAAAGATGTGGACGACTTCAATAAAAAGCATTGCTTGGAAAATGGAAATAGAGGATTCTAAGTAAAGAATGGATGTTCTATGGGTAAAAGTTCTTAAGGCTAAATATGCCGAAGCAGTGGAAAAAATGCTTTCAATGGTGGATGAATCTTATTAAGGTTACTTGAAACAAAGGGTTAGGTGACTAATTTAAAGGAAATATGAAGTCACTGATACGATATGAGTCATTATTTAAGTTATAGGAAGGATATTAAAGAGAATCAAGAAGTCTCAAATCAAAATTTTCCTAGATTATTCCCTTTGTAAAAAACAAAATGTGCTAATCTCGGAGAGGTTGGAGAACGCTGGAACAATAAAGGAGTGGAGATTGACTTGGAAAAGACCCATGCACAACTGGGAGACTGTTTGGATTAGTGACTTGGGGAGGGCGATTGAAGGGGTACATGTCCACCTTAATAAGAGAGATAGCTGGAAATAGGATAATAATTATGGAAATAAAGTTGGGATTATTGTACATGAGGCATATAGAAAGATACAGGGTAGTGATCAGAACAACAACTCCCTTTTCTTTAAAATAATTTGGAAAAAAGATCCTCTAAAGTGGTTGCTTTTGGTAACTCACAATTGAATCCCAACGAAGGTGGAACTAGCTAAAACAAGGGTTAAATTACTGAATGGAACTATCTACCCTATGTGTCAAGCTGAACCGAAAACAATATCACACTTGTTATTTTCCTGTAAGGTTGCACATCAAGTATGAATGTACTACTTATAGGTGTCTTGGATATTTAGATACCCTTCCGCCAGAATGTTTTTTTGACTTGTGGCAAAAAGGGAAAGATATAGAAAAACAATTTTTCTACTAACTACTTTATGATCAATATATGACTTGTGCACAAGGCTCTAATGTTTAAAGAAATTTCATTATGTGAATTAAAGGTATGACAAAAAGTCATCCAATATGGTAGATCTAATGTCTTTTGTTTTATCATGTCCACCTAATCCAAATCTTGTTTTCTCTCCACTCATGTAGATAATTTTAATTATTTCTTGTAATTGAAACATGCCTTAATAATATTGAATAAAATATTTTACCTTAAAAAAAAGTTTAATTGATATATATGTTCAATCATAACTTTTTATTTATATGACTTTTACAATATTATTTAATAAAGTCAATAAATTTATCATGAAAAAAGGTTTCTGATTGAATGTCTCTGTAAAAATATTTAAAATGACTATATATATCAATTAAACTCTTAAAAAAAAACTTTTTATATAAGATATTAAACAAACATAAGAACTTTCCATAGTTGTTATTTAATATTACTATTATATGGATCCATAATGTTTTATTTTTCTTCATTTGATGAGAAGCTTCGATGACGAGACATGTCCAAATACACCGATCACACCGCAGGAGAAAATGGACTATCCTAACGTAAACATGGAATAATAACTAATGTGCAGCCCAGAGGTTTAGAATTATAAGGATAATTGCTGACTAAAAATATTGCCAATGAAACCTATATATTTCAAATTTTAATCACCACCAATGAAAGAATAGGGGTCAAGCAAATATTTATTATATTCTACCATCCACAAGAGTGAGACACTTTCATTTGCTGCTATAGCCTAGTGGATGAAACAACTGAAATGTTTATCCGTATAGAAAATAGCCAAAAACTTGTAAAGCTGTCACTTCGCACTTTGAATATTCACAAATTCTAGTACTATCTCCGTTAGAGATCCAAAATCAACTAATATATGGTGAAACTAAAGTATATAAATAGAAATAACATTCACTTTACAGATTGATTAGTCTGTTGGATGGATTAAATTAAACTTTAATTTTAATTTTAAGATAATGTGAAAATTTACTTTCATAATTGTTATTCAACCTGTATATGGTTGACGGTATTTGCGGTGTAGTTAGATTCCGTTTTCACCTGTTATTTAAACAAAATTAAAAAAAAAAAAAAAACTGCAGTTCAATTTCGTTAGGTTTGAAATTTTTATAAAATTTAAATCAAATCAAACCCATTTTTAACAACTTAGTTTGGTTTTTTACTTTTAAAAATCTGCTATAACAACTATCAAATATCATAACAATTCACAAATAACTTACCATTTTAAGTTTCACTATAACAATTTGTTTAACACATTTGTGGCTAGGTCTTTTATTGCTGAGTGACTCTATTAATTTTATAAGGTGTATTGTTTAGGAGAAAAAAAATAGTAATATATATATATATATATATATATATATATATATTATAGTGATTTACTTCTATTTAAGTTAGTTTTTAAATTTTAAATTGCAAAATCAACGAACTCAATCAATTTATATTTTTAATCGATTTTTTATGTTTTGGATTAATTTTCTTACTTTTAGTTTGAATTTTTTCGGTTATAAACTTCCTACGTTCACTTGTTTTCATTTTTATAATAGCCACAAATTTTCCATCTCACAAATCTCAATTACTAAATAATTAGAATTGGCAATTCAAGTAAGTCTGATTGGTCTATCCAGCTATTCAAATAAAATGGGTTGAGTTGGACTTACCCATATTTTGATCAGCTATATATTTTTAAGTTTAATTTGACTCTATATTGGGTCACCAGTCAAAAACACTTTTTTTTAAAAAAAATTATTAAAAATAAAACATATTTTATAATAAAGTCAAAATCAATTCAAAACAATACACTAAATTAATAAAAAACACATCATAAATAAGTCTAAATAACATCAAATATATTTATATGTATATTTTGATTTAATATACATTTTAAAACAACATAATTTTCATTTGTTAAAAGTTTATTATTAAATAACTTCAAACGTACTTTTATATGTAATATATATATATATATATTAATAATATGTATAAATTAATTTCATATTAAACATATTTTTATGTATATATTTTTTATTTAATATATTTTTAATAATATATTATTAATATGTATTTTTTAAATTTATGTATTTATATTTGTATTCGAGTCGGCTTGACACCCACCAGGAGCCGGCCTAACCCTGGTCCATTTACATAATCGGGTTAAATGGACTAAACAAAAAAAACTCACTTTTATTTAGAATCTTTTTTTTAGAGTCTGATTTGATCCATTTTATAAACCTACAAGTCAGGTCAAAAAATCAGAACTAACATTTGGTACAAATTTAAGTTTATATATTTAAAATAAACGAAAAACTCACTATTTGTTTTCACACACCCAATAAGAAGAAATTCAGAAAGCACCATTTAATTTAATACATGTTTGAATTTACAGTAATACAATATGGTTTTACTATATAGGCAATGAGGCAGGTCTATCACAAGAGTGTACTACATGAAAAATTAGTAGAACACTGAACCACCACTTTATTTATAGTTTTAACTTTAAGAATTTAATTAGTATGTATTTAGAGTGTAAAAGAATATTATGTTGCAATTTAATTACATCTTTTTATTTATATAACTTTTAAAATATCAATTAATAAAATCAATAAATTTAATATAAATTAAGAGTTGTGATGGAATGTAAGTATAAAAAACTTGAAACTGACAGTACATACTTACTAAACTTTAAATATATAATAAGTTTAATTACTATGTATTATCAGTGTGAAATATATAATGAGTTTATTTAATATGTATTATTAGTGTAAAATATTTTACACTGACATTCAATCACAGTCTTTCATTGATGGTAAATTTATTAATTTTACTAATTAATATTTTACAAGTCATATAAATAAAAAATTATGATTGATTGTTAGTATAAAATTCTTACACTATCAAAATATATTATTTAAACTTCTATTTAATTGATTAATTACATTATCTTATATATGCTACTTAAATAATTATATATTACATATTTATTACTTAAAAACATGGCAATCAGATACCATTTAATAATTTCTATACTCTAAAAAACAATAATTAAAATGTTCAAAGCCGGCTTGGTTGACCAGACCCCACCCTATCCATTCGACGCCTTTCACAAACAACAGTGTTAGATTTTATCAAAATTTCAAAGTCAACACTTTCTTTCACCACACCTTTCATATAAAATCCTTCTTTCTTATACAACATTCTCCACTCATTACCACACAACACAACCATTCTCTCAACACTTCTTCCTCTTACAATGGGAAATACAGTCGTAACACCATGCTTTCACTCAAAAGATTTATTGTTATCATCATCGAAACTTATTTTATGGGATGACACCATGAGATCTCTAAAGGGTAAACACAGTGCTGGAGAAATCATGTTTGAGTTTCCAGATAAGGTTATTTGCCATGCAGATTCTTTCTTCATTGGACATCCTATTCCTGCTTTAGCCTTAGAGGATGAGTTAATGCCAGGTGAAGCCTATTTTGTTCTTCCAATTAATTGTTTGACATGCAAAACCCTCTCTCTGTCTTCAATTTTGTCTTTGGGATCACACCATAACAAGTACACCAATATCAAATTTGGGGAGTGCCCTTTTGAGTACTTGAAAGGTTCCAATGGAAGGGTGTTGATAAAGGTCATGCCTGAGTTCATCACAAGGCTCATCAATAGAGACAAAAGATCAGGCTGCCCCAACAGTAATGACAACAACTTTCTATGCGACACTCCTGAGTTGAAGAAACATTATCAAATACTTGTCAAGTCTAAGAACCAGGTTTGGTCACCTAAGCTTGAAACCATTTCGGAGTACAATGCTAGGTTTTCACCCTGTAGATTTATTGGTCTAGAAAGGAAAGAAAAAGAAAGGCCAGACATTATGTCTACTAGATAGTTTTTCATGTATCTATGTAGAGAAAGTATACATTTAAAATTTTGTACATCACCAATACAATTTTTTAGTAAAGGATGATGACAATGCAATCTGAACAAAAATTTCATAAAAAATATCCTAATTCTCTACCACTAGGTTGATATCCTATAGTCTGTACACATCACAAATATATACATTAATTACAGGCCAAGTTCTGTTAATAATTTTGTGGAAGTGATACAATGAAAGTTGTTTGGAAAGTGGGTCAAAATTAATTGATGTACTAATTAACAAAGCTCGAAACTCTAATTCATCCTAGTTATCCCCAAGTTAGAATCAGAATTCAGAACAAGGTTAATTAGCTTATCTAAATCTTGTGTTTCTTATGCAAATCATGTATGGTAGCAAGTGATAATAGAATTTGTTCCTAATATGGGGGAATATATATATATATATATATATATATATATATATATATATATATATATATGTATATATATATTATTGCAACCGTAGATTGATTATTCCATGAAAAAAGAAATCTGTACATGTAGCCATAAAAAAACAATTAATTTTACATTAACGGCAAGGTTTAACCAGTACAATATATATAAACCGCTGGTACCACACATGGCTATCAAAACAGAATTTATGATGCACCAATAGTGCTACTATATCCAATACTGAAGGCCGGGGGTCAGAAACAGTATCAGCAAGACATGTCTTTGGTAGAAGGCCACAAAGTTATCCATAAATAAAGGAGATATAAGGTAAGTTAGATGATCATGCAGGTAAAATAGGTCATGGTGTGTTCGTGTTTTCTATTAACAAAAAACTAATAAATTAATAATTAATATTGTTGGATAAAAAAAATCCATATGGTCTTAATTATAGATTCTTAATCAATTGGTACTTTATGCTTAAATATGGATTCTTAATATTCGTCATGTCTTTGTTTAGATCTTTATCTGTCAGAAAATATTTGTCGGTAAATAAGTTTTTTCTTGTTGTGCAAGAGGATTCCACCCTTGAATATTAAATCTTCCATCAATTTTCAAAATCACAAGCATGTTGCAGTAAAGTCTATGCTGCAATCTAATACAAGTTAATTATCAAAAAAATTGTGCCACTTGTTATGAACTAATGCATGGATTGAAAATCCTTGTGCTTCTAGATTGCAATTGATGGAAGACACAAGAAGAATCACAGATCCTCCTGAAAAAATATTTTAGTGCAAAAGTATAAGATGTATTAATTCCACAAATCTCTTCAGTTAGCCAAGGTTTATACCATTGTTAGTATAAATGGAGAAAAACCAAGTTGAACATCAACGAAAATAAATCAGACCGGGTACTTGTAGGATTCATCCGTTCAATATTATCTGTCCTAAACAAATTCCAATCAAAATAAATCAGACCCGGCCACACCCTATGTGATTAGCTACACACAACTATGTGATCAAATTGTGCATAAAAAAGCAAGCTTATTGCACCTCACACCCGTAACTATTACCTTCCAAGGTAAATCAATACTTGAATAAGCCCACACTTTAGTGAGATTAGTCAAAATTCTGAGGAGAGATTTTCTTTCTACACCTCTATACTTTTCCACTGCACTTTCATATTCTTTTAAAATGACAAAAATGTCGTTAGGTAAAAAAAATTAATACTTGTTTGACAACAGTTTTTATTATACTGTTTTTAGTATTTATAAACTAAAAAATAGGAATAACTGAAAGTACTTTTGTTTTTTAGTTTTCTATTTTTATTTTGAAAACTCAAAATACAATTAGAATATATTATTTTCTGCTTTTCATTAATGAAATCTTAATAAATATGAACAAATTTTATCATTTTTACATCTTCAAAACAGTTTTCAAATAACAATTATCAAACAGGTTTTTCTTTTCTTTTTTTTCCGAAAACAGTTTTTGAAAACTTTTCTTGAAAACTTTTTTTAAAAACTAAAAAACAAAATCAAATCAATCAAACCCTTAGTAACCTTCTTCTCTCACTCATCGTTAGTTGTTCTTTCTTCTTATTACATCTCCTTCTTCCATCGCCTGTCGTGATTCCCCCTGTCATGTCTGTCACCAATCCGAACTCACTTTTGCATCTCGCTCTTTCTCCTTGACAAAGTTGTTAGCCTACTTTTATTGCTTTCTGCGGTTAATCCGAACTCAGTAAAACACTGAGGTATTTAACAAGTCCAGATTAGCTAATTTGAATGTTGAAAAAACAAGTTTTTAACAAGTCTGGATTAGATAATTCGAACATTGAAAAAACAAGTTTTTAACAAGTTTGGATTAGCTAATCCATACACAATTTTTTTTACAAGTCCAGATTAGCTAATCTGGACTCAATTTTTTTTTACAAGTCTAAATCAGCTAATACAAACTTGTTAAAAACATGTTTTTTCAATGTCTGAATTAGTTAATTTGAACTTATAAAATAACTCAGCGTTTTTGAATTCCCTGAGTCTGTATTAACTACAAAAAAGCAAAATAAAAGTAGACTAACAACTATGTCAAAGAGATGGAGCGAGATGCAAAAGGGAGTTCGGATCGACCGCATCGTGACAAGGGGAATCGCAACAGCCGATAGAAGAAGGAGATGCAGTAAGAAGGAGGAACAACTAATAGTGAGAGGGAAGAAGGTTAATTTTTTTACCTAAGGAGATTTTTTTCATTTTAAAAGAGTATGGAGGTGTAGTTATAAAGTATGGAGGTGTAGAAAAATTTCTTCTAAGGATAGTGCAATGACCCAAGCAAAATCAGTACTCATATCGCTCACACTTTAGTGAGATTAGCCACAATCTTGGTAAATTTGAATTAACATCTCTCATGATTTGAAGTTATACCTACTCCAATTAAAAAAACTTATATGTTATTCATTTTATCTCTCATATTACTCTCAGGCAAACTGTTGTTAGAGAGTTAAAAAAATTGTAATTTTTTTTATTCTCCAACAACAGTTTGACGAAGAGTTAAACAAATTGCAAATCACAAATCATGTGGAAAGTCTGACTAAAACAAAAACAATACTCATGCACTCCACATTCTGGTGAAATTACCCACACTCGTCTATAAGAGAGTTTCTAAGTATTAATTTACATAGAATCTAATTTTAATTTATGAAAAATTCATTTCATTTTTTAATATTTCTGATTAAAGAGACAATCTAAATATACACTTTGTCTATTTTATATAAACATTCGAGTAAACTATGTTTTTGCTATATGAATTTTTTTTAAATTTATAGTTTTGGTACATAAACTTTTTTTGTTGACTAGTTAAGGTATATAAATATTTTTTTATCCAACATTTTAGTTGTTCTGTTTATTTTAGCTGTTAAGTGGTGACATCACAAAAATAGTTAATTAATAAAATAAGGGTAAATTATATTTTTAGTATATGAATTTTGTCAAATTTATAATTATGGTATGCAAACTTTTTGTTGATTGGTTAATATATACAAACATTTTTTTCATCTAACATCTTAACTCTTCTATTTATTTTTGTTGTTAAAGGATGGTGTGTAACTCTATTTTATTAATTTTTTTTTTGCAATTTTTATTACATTTTATGATGACTTCCCGTTGTTACAAAATAAAAAAAAAAATACTATTCATATTTTTTTTTGCACTCTCCATCCCTAATTTTCATACCTACTCCCACTACCCCATCCCACATGTCCTCCCATCCCCACTCCATGCAAAGCCCTTTTTCTCGCCCAATACCTTTCTTTCCCTTTTTGTTTAGTGCCCCTTTCTTTTCTGCTCTTCACCTCCGTTTCATAATATTTTTTAGATAATGAACGAAATTGTATTTCTTAATTTAAATTTTTATTTCATAATATTTTTTAAAAATAACATTACTTTTTTAATTAACTTTAAAACATATTTTTTTGAAGATTATTATGATATATATATATATATATATATATACATATTCATTCTTATTCTCAAATATTTTCAAACCAAAAAATGTTTTTAAAAATCAATAAAAATTTTGTATACCAAAATCATAAGTTTTAAAAAAATTCATGTACAAAAAATATAGTTTATCTATAAAATAATAATAAATATAGCGATATGTCATTATTTAACAGTTAAAATAAACAAAAAGACTAAAATATTAAATAAGAAAGAATGTTTATATACGTCAAAAAACAATTATATACAAAAATGATAAATTTTAAAAAATTCATTTAACAAAAAAATAAACTTTATCACTTTACAAAGGATCCTTTGATAGCTTTTGTTGGCTAGCAATTACAAATAATTAATTATTTAATAAGTTCTGTTGATTCATTTCATCCACCAGGTTAGTTGCAATTGAGTATGTCACTCTTTTGGATGGTGGAATATGATAATTGATAAATACTGTATTCACTTGACCCTTATTCTTCATTGATGATTTAATTTAATCAAATGTTTAGGTGTAGTTTGCATTGGGCAGACTTTTGGTCAGCATCAGCCGTATATTTCGAAACCTCTGGGCTGCACATATTGTGCTCTGGTTTCTTTTTAATAATTTTTTGTCCTTATAAAAAAATGGTGCTCTACTTATTCGTCCATGTTTACGTTAGCATAGTCCATTTTCTCCTACGGTGTGATCTGTGTATCTAGACATTTCTGGCCATAGTAGAAGCTTCTAATTAAATAAAGAAAAAACAAAACATTCTCGATCCATATATATAAATTAAAGTAAATAACAACTATGGAAACTGCTTATGGTCATTTAATATTAATTTGTATAAGAAGATTAAAAGTAATAACCGAATTCCACATCTTTAATTTAATGAATTCGACTATAACCCTCTTTTAAAGATAAACATAACAAGCATAACTATTTTTGTCTGAATATATAGCGCATAAAAAAATTGTTAGCAATTATAGTATGAATGTATACGAATAAAACATAAAAAATGAATTAGTAGTGGAATGTTATTTTTTTAGGGTAAATAGATATTTATACCAACATTTTCAAATTAATTACGAAATTATAAGCGTTTTCTTTTCTTTTTTTCTTTAGGATGAAATAAGTGTTTTCTTTAAAGAATAAATGAAGGAGATTCTTTTTAATTTTTTTTATCTTATTTCTCTTTGACAAGTGTTTTAGAGATTTTGTCGTGACTGTAAATCATCCATAAGGAATATAAATAAAAAATCGTTTTATAAGTTTAGCATCTCGTTAATTTTATGTTTAACACTTTTTTTATTTAACACTTTTAGACATCATCATATCATAATGAACAAAAATGAATTTTGATACTAGAAATTATACTCTTTAATAAATTTAAACCAATGAGTTTGAAAGAGAATTGGAAAGATAATTATTTGAAAGAAAGTAGGAGCAATTAGCATTCTGATTTTCAATGAGCTTTTTAAAAAAATATTCAAAGAAATAAATGGTAAGAATCTTTACTGATAACGTAGTTAATTAATAGTCATTAATTTATTAGCTATTGTTTGTTTACTTATTCTAATCCCAAATATTTCTAAAGAAGTTTATCTTCAATGAATTTTGAATTGAGAAGTTTTCATCTTTTAACATCGTTACTAGCTAGTCACCATATATCACTAAGTATTAAAACATAAACCTAATGAATTTTGTCACTTTAGAGTACACCACTATATATTTGTCAGATACATAACTAAAAATAACATCATAAGTCATGGTATTTTCCAAACATTTCATGACTCCATCTGATGATGGCAAAATGAATCAGATTTATATATAACACAACCAAAATAAAGTGCATTCTATAAGAATAAATAAATGGAAAATGATAATAAGTACGATATATATATATACATACACATGCACGAATTTAACAAATATTAAGTGGCAGAAATTGATTGGACATATATTTTCTATCTAAATTGTTATAAAATAATATGATTGACTATTTTAGAATTGGTAAGAATTTGTACCGCTGATTATTTCCGTCCCAAATATCACTTCTCTAAATAATTAACTATCACGTTGAATGAACACATAATCAGTGAAAGTTTTGTTCTGTTGATTGGGTAGTAAAACGAGCATGGTGAGTGTAAGATAACGCACATCAAACTCATGCATCAATCAAGTTCTTAATTTTTTATTTTTAAGAGATAATTTTTTTTAGATAAGTATTTGTTGTTAGTATTTTGTTAGAATGTTAGTTGATAGAAGATTCAAACTTGTCATCTCTCTATAATCATCAAGTCAATGTTAAAAACTAAAATCTCTTTTCAGAAAGAGCAAATCAAATATATAGGGCCAAAACTAAGCATTTTTATGATGGCTGCACATTTTTTTTCAAGCTATAAGTGCATCAATTTTGACTACTCTCAAAACAACTTATCATATAACATCTACAAAATTATGAACAGAAA
This sequence comes from Psophocarpus tetragonolobus, assembly GCA_037954015.1. Lineage (NCBI taxonomy): Eukaryota > Viridiplantae > Streptophyta > Magnoliopsida > Fabales > Fabaceae > Psophocarpus > Psophocarpus tetragonolobus. Next base: position 32,322,580 of record CM075694.1, read on the forward strand.
CTAGTTGATGTATGAGTGTACAAATTTCAAGTGTATCTCTTTCAACTTTAACACAAGAAAACTATCTAGAAGAGACAACCTCTTTCTTCTCTCTCTCTTTCCGATCTAAACGTAAAATTCTACATGGTGGAAACCTAACCTTGTATTCCAAAATGGTTTCAAGCTTAGGTGACCAAACCTGATCCTTAGGCTTCACAAGCATTTGGTAGTGTTTTTTCAACTCAGGAGTGCTGCATAGAAAATTGTAATTGTTGTTGGAGCAACTTGCAATTGGTCTCTTATCTCTATGGATAAGCCTTGTGATGAACTCTGGCATAACCTTTATCAAAACCCTTCCATTGGAATCTTTCAAATACTCAAAAGAGCACTCCCCAAATTTGATCTTATTAGGGTGTGACCCCAAGGACAAAATTGAAGACAGAGAGAGGGTTTTGCATGTGAAGCTATTAATTGGGAGAACAAAATAGGCTTCACCTGGCATGAGCTCATCCTCTAGGGCCAAAGCAGGAATAGGGTGTCCAATGAAGAAAGAATTTGCATGGCAAACTACCTTATCTGGAAACTCACTCATAATCTCACTAGCAATGTGTTTACCCTTAATAGATCTAATGGTACCATCCCAGAAAATAATTTTCGATGATGACGAGGAAGATGACGATGATGATAATAATAACAAAGAACTTTTTTGATGAAAGCATGGAGTGACTACTGCATTTCCCATTGCAAGAGGAAGGAATCTAGAGGGAATATATGGTGGTGGTGTTAATGTGTGGAGAATGTGTAAAAATGATGAATATATATGTGATGAATGAAATAGTTGACTTTGAATTAAATTGACTTTGATAAGGTCTAATAGGGTTGTTTGTGCAAGGCGTGCATGGAGGGGTCGGTGGGTCTGGTCAACCATGTCGGCTTTGAACATTTTGATTTGTTTTTCGCTTCTCTCTCTATGTTGGTACACTCTTCTGTTAGACTTACCACAAAAACAAAATCATCGTTCCCCACATAAGGGTATTATCTTCTGTTGAAAAAGTCACATATGGTTAAACCTTGATCTTGTGTATATATATATATATATATATATTATTCAAACCTATTAAATTTAAAAGTGCTTGCTCCACTTATTCTTCTATGTTTACGTTAGGATTTTCCATTTTTTCTACTGTGGGATCCATGTATTTAGACATTTATGGCCACAATAATCGAAGGTTCTAACTAAATGAAGAATAAACCAAGGATTCACGAATCATATATGGTAATTAAATAGTGACAACAACTATAAGAAAACTGGATAGTGTCTCGAGATAAGACACGTCGCTTATGCGTGAAACGGACTAATTTTATATATATATATACACGAAGACCAATTCACGTAATAAATTCCACTTCTTTAATATAACATGCATTGGACTAACAACTCTTAAATATATGGTTATTATAATTTAAAAATTATAAAGTTTATTAAAAATAGAGTGAGAACAGTAAAGGAAGGATATGTTAAGCTTTTACATAGTGTTTTTTTATCACTTGTAATTCTTCCATCACTTATTAATTAACATTATATTTTAACAAATCACCCACGTAATAGAGATGATAACTCTCAAGTATTTTTAGGTTTTCGTATATCCATAGAAAACTTGTTAATTTTTATAATTTGAATTTATTTATGTATTAAATAAATTATATATTAATTAATTATATATTTTAATATTAAAAATATATAAAAAACATTGAATAACGAAGAACTAAAAATAAAGTTAATGAATAAAGTATTTTAGTAAATATATAAATTCAAGTTTGTTACATAATTATTATAATTGTAAAAGGTATATGTTATATTTTTTGGTGATTTAGGGATTTAAAATCCCTTTTTGGATACATGTTAAAGAGTTAGATACTTGTATTTGATCAAATATCCATAAATCGAAGTGGATTAGGGATTTATACTCACAAGTACGGAAATATATATTAATAAGAGAATATTAAATTAGTTTATCAATTATATATTTCAATATTGCCTATGTTCTTGTATAATACACAACTTTTGGGAAAAAAAATAGTAAGTATTTCCGACGAAAAATATTATTCATAAACAATTGTTGAACACGTTGTTGTAATGGGAGTTTGTTTTCCTAGAGTTGCCTGTCATTTTGTTTTTCTCTTTTTATTCTAATTAAAAAACAAACAGTTTATATGACGAATGAACATACGTAACGTTTTTCAGGAAACAGTGTTTGTTTTTGAGGGAACTAAAAAACCGATGATTATAAAGTTGACCGATCATCATTAGAGATTTGCTTTTTTTTTTTTTTTTTTGCAAACTAACTTCGTAATATGAACTTCTGTAAAAAAACTTTATAATATTAACTACTATTTGTTTATTTGGTTATGTAATAATTATTAAAAAATCATTTATCAATTAAATTAAATAAATTATTATTTTAATTATTTAATATGTTAAAAGTATTATGAATATTATGAATAGTATATATAAATAAAAGACAAATAATAAGATGGTACGCATATGGTAAATATAGAAAAAAATTGTATATAAAAATAAATAAAATAGATAAAATAATTATGTTTTATTTTCATTCAGTAAATAAAAAATTAAATGCTTTTATTCTTTAAATATTAATATAAGTTCTTAAGTTTAAATCTCATTAAAGAAAATTAAATATAATATATTCTCTTTAAAAGGTATTAAAAACTAGAATAAATTATTAAAATATTTAGTTTATTTTCCGAGTTATTTTTTATTGTAACCTTTTTATTGTTTGTATGCAAAGATGAAGTGTTAGTTTCGTGTCTATCTAAATATAATTCTCTCATATCGCAGATGTTTTAAGCTAATCATTTGCATTTAATCAAAACATTTACATTACTTAAACCAACCATCTAGAACGGAGGGAAAGTAATATATTTGAGGAGCAATTATCAAAATTAAATTATTTAACAAAGTATTTATTTTATCAAAATTAGTTATTGTGTTTTTTAATGATACAAGAATATATATATATATATATAATATTCTTAAAAAAATAAATTAATATTTAAGATTACAAATGTCATTAACATTTGTTTTCTACGTCTATTTTTTCTTTTTCAAAATTTACAAAGTGACATGTATATACTGGACACAATAACAATAAAAACAAAGTAAAGAAAGAAAATAAAAAATAAAATATAGTGATAGAAAGAAATATTCCCTCTAATCCTCTTTAATGACACAATTTATAAACGACTAATTTGTTGGTATATAAGGTATTTTACAATTTCAATAAACATTACTCCAATAATAGTACTCTATTCATACATTTTACAGTTCACAAAATCTACTCCTATTAGTAAATGTTATAAGAAAAGCTTAATAAATCATTTTTAATTTTCAAATAATTATAATTAGAGGAAATTTGTTTAAGAAACTATTTATTTATTTATTTATGAAAATGTAGGACTAGAAAAACCATCTCATGTTTATTAAATGATAATAAAATAAGAGTTTAGTTGGTATACACGGTCAGTATCAAGATTTTTACTCTGACATTCAATTACAATCTTTCATTTATGGTAAATGTGTTGTTTAATGTGACTTAACACATTACCAGGAACCCGTTTAAAGGGGGAGGTTTTGTTTAACATATTAAAACACTATTCCCAAAAATATAGATATACGAACGTAATATTCCTCATTACTACCTTTAAAAGTCACATAAATGAAATATCATGATTAAATGTCAGTGTAAAAATTTTTATACAGACAATGTATACCAATTAAACTCATAAAATAATTAGGTTTAAATACCATTTTGATCCCTAAAAAATGGTATTTTTTTTTTGGTCCTATAATTTTTTTTAATTTTCTCTTTTGAATATTTTTTTTTTTGTTTAGCTTTAGTCTTTGTTATCAAATATCAATTTTACTTTTAGTTCTTAATTTCAAACAACAATATTAATTAAGCAATATTTGCAGTTTAGTGTGACTTAACACATTACCAGGAACCGTTTAAAGGGGGAGGTATTTGTTTAACATATTAAAACATTATTCCCAAAAATATAGATATAGGAACGTAATATTCTTATGTTTGTTACAAGTTTTAAAATTTTATTCTTTGCCATCTTTTATTTCTAAAAATATTTTAACTTCTTATTTTCCTACCTTTTATTCTCATTGTAAAGGAGTGAGAAAGGTAGATTTTTATAAAAATATTAGAAATTAGTTATAAATACACATGTAACTTCTATTTTTTCTTAATTTTTATTTAAATTGTTTTAAAGTTTGAAAACATTCCAAGAAATATTATAATATAACCAAACACAATTTTAAATTTATCCCATCATAATATTTTTATCTTTATAATTCTTAGGAATGAAATTTTTGTTAATATATATAATTCCAAAAATTGAAACATTTTATAAATTGGTTATTAACTAAGTTTGTTCTAAGAGCAAGGTCACTAAAGCTTGTTTAATTCATCAATAAAAAATTATTTATTACTTATTGTTTTAAAGCAAAAAGATCACATTATTTTAAAAAAAAAACCCACGTAATTATGTTAACAATAAGGTCTAATATATATAACTATATCATGTAAAGATTTTTTTTATAATTTTCTTTAGGTCTCTCTCGCTGTCATAATTTGAAGGGTTAACTATGGTTTTGGTATATGAACATTTCAACAATTGATATTTTGGTACATCAAACTTTAATTAACGAGTCAACGTACATGAAGTTTGTATTCCATTAAGAAAATCAGGACATTCCGTTTGGTTCTCCATTAGATGCTAATATGGCATGACACCTGTCTAAGTAGGGAAAGTCATGCTGAAAAATAATGCTAATATTGCAACACGCCATTTTTTTATTTGTGTTTTAAACTTTATTTATAAAAGGATGACAATTTTTAAAGTGAAGCCATCATGGACCACCAGGTGAAGCCATCCTGCATCAATAAACACTTGCAAACCATTGTGAAGCCTCGTCTTGGTAGCACCTAATGGGCACACGAACCTGCAAATCTTGCGTCTACCACCGGCAAGTTGCAACCCCACCATCACCTACTCCATTTTTTTGTTAAGTGTAGACGAATAGTCATGCCACCTCGAAGAGGAGAGTCATCGACCTCCAGAGTGTTTTCATCAAATAATCATGTAGTGGTATCGTCTTCATCTTCAACGACTACAGTTCTCGATTGGAAAAGATGTTTTTGCTGTGATAGGGAAGTCCTTATTACTTCCCAAAGTGTTAGGAATCCTGGACGATTATTTCAAGATGTCCAAAATGAAAAGTAAATTGTGGTCATTTCTCTTAATACCATGTTTCATTATTCTAAAAACAAATTTATTTGATTTGGGTATAATTTATGTGAATGTCATTGTTGCAGATAGTCATACATTGTGATTTTTTTCGATGGGCAGATGAGTTTGATATTGGTATAGATCCAATTGGTGAAGCTATTATTGAAGTTGGTAAACAAAAGAAGAATTTCTCAAGGTTGCAAAAGAAGTTGAATTGGTAAAGGAAAAAAGGAAATTTACTCTTGGTTGTAGCATTTGTATCTTGCTGTTATTGGTGGAATATTATGTGTGCTGAAATGTAGTGGCGGTAAAGGATAATAGTGATAAAGTATTGTTTGCATTTGTCAGTTTAGGTTGGGGAAAGTTGGTGGTCCTAAAGTTGGTGGAATGTAATTTGGTTTTATAAATTATATTTTGGTTTACGTGGAATGTAATTTGTCTCATGTTATGTATTAGATGTTATGTATTAGATTTGAGTATTCTGTAAAACAAAGTTGGTTGTTTAAGTTATGTAATGTAAGTATTTGAAAAACAAAATTGGTTGTTTAAGTTATGTAATGTAAGTATTTGAAATTTCAATGTGAAATTGTCCTGTTATTACTTCCACCATCTTTACATTTGGATTTGATAAATATTAGTGGCATTTGCTTATTTGAAAATGGATATTTGAAATTATCATGTAATTTGTCCTGTTATTATTATGAGTCTTATTTAAATTTGAAATTGTCTCTAACCAGAAATGTCCATGGTATTGTGAGGCAACCAAACTTCAACAATAAAGTAATTTGATGTACAAACTCATAGAAGAGGTACACATTTGACCCATAGTTAAGTTAGGAACTTCCTTAATGCAATAATAGTTGAACTTAAGCAATGTATTTCTAATATACTTTCAAAGTAAGTAAATGTCTCAATAGTTAATATAAATTGCATTCATAAGTTAAGTTAGATACGTTTTTAAAAAAGCTAAATAAGAAATTAAATAATGCATAAGTTAATTTTAATTTGTTAGACAAACTTAATTTTTATTTTATTTATTTTATCATTTGAAAATGGAGATTTCAAATTAGCCGTACAAATCCATTGGTGAAATTTTAAAAAATTAGTTTAGTATCATGGTACAGGTCATCTACTGAAGATTTAAAAAATCGATTAGTGACAATTTTTATGATAATGTAAATGTTTCTGGATCATCTATTTAACCTTTAATTTTACTCCTTATCAATTGAGAAATCTCTCAAAACTTGAAGCACATAATAGGTCCTATAATTCATGTAGTAATATGAAAATATCTCAATTTTAAGTCTATAATAAGATACACATGAGCAGCCATAAAAATACTTTCATTATCAGTAAATCATGTTTTACATATTTGAAAATGTGAAATTGGCTAACAACCATATTAACCGCCCAAAAATAGCCTATAATAATATAAAAAAATCCTTGAAAGTGTACTACACAACTACTAAATAACAACCAAAATAATAGTCATAATAACAACCCAGTAATAGTCAAAATGACAGTTATAATTACACAAAAAATAACATTCTAACCAAGTCAAATTAACAACTATAATAAGACTCTAATCTTGCTAAAATAACACCAAAAGACACAATTACACCAAATCAATAGCCACAGTAACACTAAAATCATGTCAAATTTTTGCATGAATGAAAAATAAATTTAAAATTAGTTTGGTTATTAGTTAGAATTAAATGGTTTGTTAAATGGGAATATAGTTGCTTAGGTAAGTTTCCTCAAATTTTTTGTAAACTCCTTCTATCTCAAGTGCGTTATCCTTTGCAGCATCAACTATTGATTTTCTTCGACTTTGGTAGCGGCGATCGACGTGAGATGGGTCTCCTTCCACTCTACCAGCAGCACTCAACTCGGGGATGAGTTTCTTAAGGTTTCTAATTACAGATTGGGTAAATAAATTTTTGGGTTAACTTATGTTTTTTACTCTCATTAACTTTTTTACTAATTATTATCTCATTAACTTTTTTTACTTATATGTTATTTAGTTTTAATAATACTTATAATAACATAAAGTTAAAATTATTAACATTTATAATAACACTTAAAGTTAAAAAAATAACCACCTGTCAGAACACCAGATAAAATATATTGTTTTCTTAACGAAATATAAACTTCATGTATGTCAAACAATCAACAAAAACTTAATGTAGCAAGACATGAATTATTAAAGTGCTAATATATTAACCCTAACTTTAACTACAAGAATCACTATAGTAGAATAACATTAGTTTTTCACGGTAAAAATTAAAATTGTTCTTCCTAAAAAGATTGATTATTTATTTAAAATTTAGATCATAATGAGATAGATAAAAAAAAATTTAAGAATTCAAATAAATTTTACTATATATTAAAATAAAAGTTTATAAAAAACTTTAATCCTACACGTGACACTAGAATAAAAAAATAATTTCCATGGTTAAATTTGCTGTTCTTAATGCCCCCAAGTGTTTCATACACTCACGTCTCTCTGTCAACAACCTCTACCGTATCTATATGCATGAGCATGTTAATTACGTGGAATTATTCTGCTTATTGTATAAACTTATTAAACAAAAAATCATCCAATTAAAATTACACAGGAAGGCATGCTTTGAAATTGAATTCGTTGACTCCTATAAGAGACTCGAACTTTTGAAATTACTACATTAATTTAATTAGTTAGCCCGTTAGAAAACGGCATCGTGCCTAATTGATTGATAATTTAATATTTATAGTTGAAACTAATTATGTATTCAATTATTAACTTTTCAAATTCAATACTAGTAGGTTTTCTTCAATGAAGTCTTAGCCACTGAAAGCCACTAGTTTCCTTAGGAATAGGTGGATGTTAATTATACCTGTGGTATGGTTGGTTTCTGACCAAGCAAGTTATTTTATAATTAAGCAAAAAAAATTTCACGTGTGGCCACTAGTTATTTTCATTGTTTTCGCCTTGCGCAAGTCGATAACAGCTTAATTAATTTATTTGCTTAACAAGTTTACTAAAAATAGAGATGGATATGCAGGTAACTCGACATATGAAACTTACAATTCATAACATTTAGTTCGCGAAACCAGCATTTTAAACAGACTCATTATTATATTTCAGTTTGCACTTATAGGATTTTTTTTTTAAAAAAAAAGAAACAATTTGTCTCATAATGTCACTATATAATGAGTTACAAGAATAATAGTTAAATATTAAATGTTAGGAGTGTTCATGGATTTGGATGGATTTGTGAATCTGTGAATCCAAACCGATTTAATTAGATTCGTGAATTGAATCATACATAATTGGATAAAATTTAATTCAATTTGATTAAATTCAATCATAGACGTATCGAATCATGGATTTGAACTTTGATAATTAGTAGATCCATAGATCGATCCGTTTAATTTAAATATTAATATTTTTATTTTATATAATATATATATATAAAGGATATAAATAAAAATTGACAATACAATTTGAAGTTTACATATTGAAGATTTAAAGTTGGAAAAAAGAATGCATTAAGCAGTGTGGTAGTAAAGATTGCGATTTATTAAATTTTGTTCTTTTTAACTTTTTTGAATTTACATTTTATCATTTATAGAAAAATTTTATATGTAATTTTACAATTATGTCATTTTGAAGATAAAATGTATGTCTTAATATTTTGTTTGTAAATTTTTATGTTTCCTATTTTATTTCCTATGCTTTATAAAAAACAAAAAAAATCTAAATTTTTTTTTTTGTAATCCATGGATTTAATTCGATTCAATTTTAATCAGGTTAGATTGGATCGCTAAATTGTTTTTTGCAAATATGATTCGATCTAATCGGATTAAATTTGATCGGATCGAATTTCATTTTATTCTAAATCCAATCTAATTCGACCTGTGAACACCCCTATAAATGTCATCATAAATAATTATATATAATCTCAATTCTCAATTCTAAAATATAAAATAAAATAGTTTAAATTTAAAATGCACACAAATAAAATATAAATGTGTTTAAATATAGAATCTCAAATCTCAATTTTTAAATGTTATCACAAAAGTATTGGATCTTTTTTTCTTTTTACTTACAACAACCCATTTTTATAAATAATATAATATTTTTATTAAAAATTAATTGTGCAGATGGTCAAGTTAACCTACTAATAAACCCATGAGTTTTGCAAGTCGAGCCTAAAAAGCTCGCATATCTACATAAGTATAAAATTGACAATTTCTTTTAGTACCTCCTCATTTGTTATTTACGTCCCTAAGTGTTTATAATATTTTGGAAAACCTGAACATACTCTCACCATTATTTGATTTTTAAACCCTCAAACTTATCTTTTTTTTTTTTACTGTGTTGTTGTATGTTGGTGCATGATCTTTCTTAGTTGCTCCTTTTGTGTGTCAAACATCAACTGTCACATTGTGCCTCATAGTATATCGCTCCTCGTTGGATGTTCTTGCAAATCTCTAGGGTGTTGTTTGTTGATTTAAGCTTATTTAGAAAGAAAAAAAAAAGCAATTTTGTTTAGGTATAATTTTCTTGGTGTTTCTTGTTGATGAGGATTGGGTTGGAGTGTTCCATGCACATCGTTCTTGGTATTTAAGATTGATTTGTAGTGTGACGGATGAACCAATGTAATCTATAACACAAAAAATTATAGTTGAAATACAATTTTTTTACAATTTCGAATCACCTAATCTAGAATGTACACAATGTATTTTTTATCAATTAATCCAGAATACAATTGTCAAATTCATGTTTGCATTATAGATCACCCAATCCAAAATACAATTGTCAAGTGCACGTTTGCATTATAGACCCATATACAGAAATGTACATAATATATTTCGGATTAGTATATTCATGTGATTCAGAATGCTTTTTATAAATTTAAAAAAATTATTTTTTTTCTTTAAAGTTAGGAGACATGACAAATGAAGCTTGATGAAAACCAACGAAGAAGCCAATAAGTGCTCTTTGAAAGAGTTGGCAGAGGTGCGCGTAGCATGAAAGTCTGATTTCAATGCTTTATGAAAAAAACCATTGGTTAAAATAAGTAAGGGTACCTTGGGAATTTGCAAAATATTGTAAATGTTGAGGGTGCAAATAGCAACTGAAGGGGTGCTAAAAGAAATTGTCCTAAAATTGTAAGACTCACATACCATGCAGGTTGCAGGCTTCGTGGGTAATCCGTAAACTTGAACTCAAATGTTTATCTCTATGTCTAAATGTCTTATAAAATTATTTTGAGTGACAAACTTCTCTTTAAGGTGACGTTTGTTTTGAATATTTTCTGTTTTTATTTTCAGAAAAAACAGTAGTGAAAATATTTAGTTATAAATTAGAAAATATTTTCCCTGAAAATATTTTCAAAAAACAACTGAAAAAATAAAATTTTTCATTGTCTTTAAAAGTTCACATTATATGAAAACTTAATAACAATATTATAATTATATAAAAAATAATATATAAATATTTTTTAACTATATATATAAATAATATAGAATATTTTTTTCCAAAATTAATTAAATTTAACAATATTATTTTTTTAAAGTAAAAAATATTAAATAAAAATAAACATATTTTTTTAATATTGAAAACTTGAAAATGAAAACAGTTTTAAAAAAAATAAAAAATAAAAATTAAAAACATTCTTTCAAATCGAACACCACTTAAATATTTGATAATTGAAAACATTTTCTCATATCAAAGATCAGCTAGATATTTAATTGAGATGTATATTTAGAATTTAAATATTAAGTTATTAGTTGATGTAAAATAACTGCTAGTAAATTGATCCTCGGTGGCAGAAGAATGATAGTGATACGAACTATTTTAAGCACAAAGGTATTAATAAATAAAATTGAATAATGCTTTTTACAACTTGACTGTTTAAATTTTTACACTATAAAATTAACTTATAGTTTTATTGTTGGTTTTAATTTTTAAGGTTTTCATTTTTAAAATTCTAATATTAATTTAAATTAAAACCATACAAACCACTCGTCACTTTTTCGTATTGAACTTTGGTGGTAAAGGCGAATGATTAGTGACAGGGCAATAATATATAGTGGTAAGTGAACGAATGGTTATGCTGTTGGTAATTTTGCATAAGTAATAATGTACCATTGGCTTGATTAGGTGGAAAAGAAAAAAAAAATTACACAAGTCTTTTCTAAAGTTTGATGATTTTATAGAAGAATATCTTCCGTTTTCATACATTACTTTTCCACCTGTTTTGTTAACGTTGTTGTTAAGTGAGAGAAAATAATAAAATTAATATACAATTTTTTTAAAAAAAAAATTAATAAAATTAAAATATAAAAGGTTTATGCGAATTTCTGTATTGTTCTGATGTTGTCTGCATTTAATTCCCAATGGAAAGCAGGAGATAGATTTTAATAGGGATGGAAGGAAATTTAATTACTTATTATTTCTGGGAAAAGATGAAAAATAACTTTGTTTATGTTTGGACTGAGGGGAAGGGGAGATATTTTAATGTTGATTACATTTTTACTCATCTCATATATTATAGTTTAAAAGTTAATTTAACTACATCTAACTTTCAGTATTGATCTAAAATTTACACGAATTTTTTCACACTTCTGTAGTTAAAAATCATATATAATTATAAAAAAATTAAAATAGATTATTATGAAATATTAAAAATTATAATTATAAAAAAATAAAAAAAAAGATTAAGTACAATTCAGTGAAATCGTATAGAATTAAATTATCTAATAAAAAAAATTATTAATTAATTTTCAGTTCCTCTAAATGTCCAACATTAAAGAGAAGTTAAAATTGAATAAGGAATTATTTATTAATAAAATGGATAGTAATAATTATAATAAAAAATAATAATAAATTTTAATTCAATATCAATTTGTTTTTTATTTATCAAACAATTTTAATTTAGTATTTTCTCATTGTACTATATATGTAACATCCCAAAATAATTATTTATCTACTTAACATTTTCTACATTAACTTAACAATCTAACCATTACAATACAACTAAAATCTCATAATATTAAAATTTCAAACAAATAACAGATCATCTTGGGTTGTCTCAATAAGATACATCGTTAGGCGAAAACCCTATTAATTAAAACAGGAAAACTTTGTATTGAACGAGACATCTGGTTGGGTGCAAAACCAATAATTTCCCCCAATAAAAATAACTTTACGTTTGGCGAGACTTCTTGTTGGGTGTAAAAGCTAATAAATTTACTAACAGATGCCATTTTTTGTTGGACGAGACTTATCACCTAGTGAGATTGTAAATAGCAGAATCTCAACTGCATAACTCTACATTTCCAAGCCAAAAACAAGCATTTCCATATCAACAACAATTAAACACTAACACTTTCTATCTACAACATGAATATTCATATATATTATGGTTTTTTCTCTTACAAACATGTCTATGTCTCACAAATACCAAGTTTTACAAGTTGGTTTTACATATAACTGCATATTGACTATTTACATATTTCTACAAATCATAAGTGAATCTCAAGTCATTAACTAATGAACATCTTTAATGTTGTTGGTCAGATCTTCCATCCACTCCACTACCATCTGTTCTTATGCAAAGCACGATCATCACAATCATATACAACACATAGGAAAACAAGGGTAAGTTCATAATAACATAAAACAACAAATCAAACAAAGACATTATAAATCCTCCTTCATGTTCCTCACAGAAATCTGTCAACATACAATTCACACTTAAGCACTTAGACTTATGTTCCCACAAAGCATAAGTCTTCATAATCACATAGTTACATAATCAGACGCTTTCTAAAAAGACTCATTACATTGAATTCAGATACCAAGGTAGCATCTCATTTGACTTTCCCTATACTGGTATATGGTATCTATCTGACCCATCTAATAACTAGTTGAAGTCTGAGCATACTTATGGATAACCAACTGATGTCTAGTGTACCTTGCCCAATCTTACATCATGCTGTTATTTGAGTATATCCTATGGTGTATCTTCGTCCGACACAAGGCCCAACACCAATGTTCGTTCTACGCGGCCCCAGCACTACATTATTGCTCTGCAAAGCCCTAGCACAGGATCAATTAAACCTATTACATTGTACCCCTAAATGTACAACTTCCCGGGTTTTGTTACCTCATCGTAATAACCTTTCATACAATTTATTAATTAATCCTATCAATCCGTAACAAGTATAAGCTCAACACATCATCATCTATCATAATTTCTTGTTAAACTCAAACTCAATACATGCATAAAAAACAAATATCTCAATATATCAATTCCTCCAAACATCCAAATTTCACAGAATTCCACATTACAATTCATTCACAAAAGTCACACATGTCCAAAGCTCAAAACACTGGTTAAAGCCTAATCACTTACATACCAATACATTTATACCATTAAATCAAAGTTCTCTCAAATTAAAACAAATATCAAACTTCTCTTACCTGTTTCTCCCTTCGAAAGTTGAATTTTCTGAACTAGGGAAAATCAATCGTAAAGACCAGTCAGGACCTACCAAAAACCCCATAACCAAACAAGAATGTAAGAAGTTGGGATTTAAAAGAATTCCCATTTTAAAGAGAACATTCACACCAAAAACAAACAGGAAAAGGTCTAAAGATTTAGAATCAGACATACCTTTGATGACGAACACTCAGAACTAAGAGCACTGAAAGAGATTTAGTCTTATTTCGTCAACATCTAACTAGGGATGACAAAAAAACAGCACCCATAGATACTCGTGGATAAAACTCGCAGAAATATTCACACAAATAGTATAAATGGGTACCCGTCACCTATGGGTATGAGTTTTTTTCTACACACTAAACTAAAATACTATATATATATATAAGTTTAAAAAGATAATATTTTTGTGAAATAAATCAAATTAAAATATTATCAAAATTCATTGATATCAATCTTATTTTTATATGAAAACTTCATAATTAATAAAATTATTTATTATAAACATTCCAATAATATAAAATAAATATTTTATTTGTATTAAATGTTTTTTATAATATATTATATTAATCTTATTTTAAATCTAATTAATCTTGTAGAAACTAGTATAATTTTATTTCTAGATTTTCTAACATATAAATTATTTATTTGATAAAACTTCTTATAAAAAATATTTAACTCTAAAAAAATTATTTTTTAAAATATTTATGGATACCCACTGGTATTTTTATAGTTGGTACCTGACGGGTTTTTTAGCGGGTAGCAGGTGATGGGTTTTTGTGGCGGGTCGAATACCGGGTAACCATTACACGTGTCTACCCCGTCCCATTGTCATTTCTAAATATAATCAATCATGCAACACATGCAATGTTTGGCGGTGAAAGAGAAAGAAAGAGATTGTGAAGGAGAAAAGAGAGGAAATTGCGAAGAAGAAAAGAATAAGGAAGAAAAAAGTTATGGCAAGGGGGTGCATTTAGTAAGCTTTGCTTGCTATTTGCACCCCTTCAAAACAAACTTCCAAAATTCTCCCAAAAATCTCTTCGAACTCGACAAATCAAAGAAATAATAATAACACTCACTTCCTCACCCTACTAACCATCATTTAAATCCCACCATATAACATTGATACAATTTATATAATCAATTACTCCTTAATTGATTTATAAATCAAGACAAAACTAAAATTCAATTTCTCTTACTTTATTTGACATACTTATAAACTATTAATAAAACAAATTCTTACAATATATGTCACTTCTATTCTGTTTTCTTTTTTTTTTCTTTTCTATTCCATTTCCTTTCTTTCTTTTATTATCACTAAACATAGGGATAGTGACTCCCGTCATGATACTTGCAATGATAATGATAATGATTACAATAACGATAATAATAATTGTTTTGGTTAGAATAATATTAGAAAGCAATAGAAGTTGTAGGTAACATTTTTCTTGGCGATTTGGTTGGGTTTCCCCTTCTCATTACTAAAACCAAATCAGATCAAACTAAATTGCAAAGTTCAATTAACAACCTATATAATTTTTCTTATAAAAAAACCTATATGATTTGTCTACTGTACCCCAATTTATTTAGTTAGACAATTTGATTATGTTTAGTTATTGGTATTCTTTGTTGGCTATGTTATGAAATTGAAAATTGTGTTCATTTTTTACATTATAATTATAACTAATTTATTTATGCTTATTTTCACTTACTATTACTATTATAATTGTTTGGCATAAATTTAATTATGTTTATTTCTTCTATAATGTTGGCATGTGCTATGGAACAAACTTCTTATGCCTCTGTTTTCTATTAAATAGCTTTTAAAGAAAGGAAATATTTGATAATATTGATCTTACAGCATGAATATAAGAGAAAAATAATAACATTAAATAAGTTTTTAGTACCCAATTTATTGTAGGCTAAAATTTTTAATGCTCCCCTTTTTACGCCTAGAATTAGTACTTAACCTTTTTCAATTACCTTTAAGAGTAGTCTCAATTAGCAAACTTCTATTAAGTAATAGGTAGGCATGTTCCCTAAATTATAATGTACACGTGTTATTATCTTACTAAGCAATTCAACATGTGTGACATAAGAGTATGACCTTTGTCCTTAAATAAGTTTTAGTACCTAAAATATGTTAAGTTAAAATTTTTAGTACCTTGATGTTAATCTTTTATATCCATTTAATTTTCCATAACATATAAATGTTACTTTGTTTAACATATGATCTCTATTAACTTATGATTACGCATGTGTCCTGATGTTGCTAATGACATGTGTCCACTTCTGATTGATCTATGATTATCCATGTGTGGTACAATCAAGGATCTTAATCAATCTTGTTAATTATGACGCATACATGTTCCTACTTAGAGTTGTGGTGCTCACCTTCTTCGGTTCTAAAAACTTGTGTATTAGATAAGCAAAGTCTCACATTTCTTAGGATAACTGCTTAAGAGAAATATATTACAACTTGTGAATTAGAAAAAAATTATTAGATGGTTCTAAGTCATCACGTTATCGATGGTCTCAACCAATAAACATACAACATATAATTATTTAATTAGTACAATTTGCGATATTAACTTAATGATCTGAGATTCTCTAATGATTTCTCTTAAATTAAGCTTGATAAAGATGTTAACAAGAAGAGAAAGTCTCACCATAAAATTGGGTTTCATAGGTTCTATTGTGCAAATTCACTTATTTACTCCATATACATGATTAATACGGCTATATATAGGTAAAAGTCAATTCAATTTTTAC
The DNA here is from genome assembly GCA_037954015.1 of Psophocarpus tetragonolobus. Taxonomy (NCBI): domain Eukaryota; kingdom Viridiplantae; phylum Streptophyta; class Magnoliopsida; order Fabales; family Fabaceae; genus Psophocarpus; species Psophocarpus tetragonolobus. The sequence goes on from CM075694.1 coordinate 32,339,145, forward strand.
ATATATTGACTGTTATATTGAATTCTTCATTTAGTTAACTTTTTCAACCAATACTTTGTATAAATTATTGATTATTTTATAATTTCAATCCTTACTTTGTTTTAGAAATGGTGTATATTATCAACATCCCTTAAATTTTATATAATTATATACGCATCTATGTTATTTTAACTATTATTTGACATCTTTTTTTTATTGATGTTAGTGTAAGTTTTGAGAACAATATTATTATTTTCAAAAATATATTATTTGATAGTATTATTATAATTTGGTGTTAATATAGAAAAATAAAAAATAATAAAACTATATATAATTTAATAAAAGTTGGAAAAGTATTATTGTAATTTGGTGATAAATGTTTCTCCACGTTATCGACTATATATATATGGTTTAAATAATCAACTGACACACCTGCCTCCGTTATTTCTTATTTCCTTTGTTAAACATAGATGCGAACGGAGTAAAAATCCTATTAAACTCGGAAAAATGCATTTTTTGTTTTTTAAATACTCTCTCCATGTCTACCAATTAAAGGACTTGTCATCACCCAGGGCTAAGCTTCTCTGCAGTAACTGTAAAATTTCAGTACGTAATGGGTATTTTAACATGTTTGATAAGGTTGAAGACATGGTCAAATATAACCTTATAAAACTAACTTATACATAAAACATAATTAGTATTTTAACATGTTTGTATTCAAAGACATATGCCTATTTTATACAATTAAAATTTATAATAAATATATAAAGCATATTATAATTAAAATATGTAGTAAATAAATATTTTAATATATAAATTATATTTTAGAATTTTATAAAATAAAATAATTTATATTATAACATATTTATTATTTTTAATTGCTCATAATTTTAAAATAATATGAAAATTCAAGTTAGAACTAAAGATATTGAAAATAATAAATTGAAAGAGCTAAAAAAAAGTTAAATTATTTATTATCATATGCATGTTAGGACTACTGCATCTAAATTTTGAAGATAAAATAAATAATCGAAATTGGTTTTTGATATTCAGCACTACTTGTTTTTTTTTTTTCCAGTAATTCAGCGCTACTTGTTAGGATAGCGAATTTCACCGCTTCATAAAATGTGAAAAGGGTAAATGAGAGTACACAATTATATATGATCTATGCAGGACTGCACACTCTCAATTTCGTGTGAATTTTGAATTTTTTTTTTTTAAAGGATTGGAATGGTAGAAAAAATTTGAATCCGGATTGCAAAACTAATTGACTTTGCGGGTTAAATTCACATGTTTTTGAACTAAGTTTAAAGGGACACATTTATTATTTAACTATTAGTTTATGTTAATATTATAATTTTTTTTCAAATTGTTATATTTTAGACTTTTTATAAAAAATATTTGGTATTTTAGATTATTATAAATAATTATATAATTTTTAGTATGGTATATTATATTTTAGTAAATATTATAATTTTTAAAATTATCTTTAAAAAATATGTGTGTGTGGTCCGCAACCCAGTCAATTAAGTCTTGAGCCTTCACAGACCTGATGCTGAATCTTAAAAAAAGTCCATTTATGTTGACGGATCAAACTTATCTGACCTATCTAAAATGCGAGTTTCGCAGATCAATTTAAATGGATCGGATAAGTCTGTATACTCACTCCTAATTAACATTATAGTTAAATTAAATAACTTTAAGTCAATTCATTTACATATCCAATCATATACATAATATAATTTTGGCATTATTGTATAAAATAATATTTTTATAAAATTAAATTGCAAAAAATAAATAATTTTGAATATATGAATTATAATTTATATTTATGATAAACAAATTTAATTATAATATTAGATTATTTTTAATTATTAACAATATCTTTGAAAAATTATTGAAAAATAATTTAAAGATTGAAATAAAAGAGAGATGTATTAAAAGAAATATGCAACTAAGAAAATTAAATATATAAATATTTGTTGAAATATGTTTTTAATTCCTATCAAATGAATTACTATGTATTTTATTCCATGTAACAATAAATTTTTTTATTTCATCCCATAAAAATAAGAAGTCATCGTTGCTTTCAATATTTTAGTATTTAAAAACTAAATTCTTTTATTTCATCCCATAAAAAATAGGAAGTCATCGTTGCTTTCAGTATTTTATTATTTAAAAACTAAAAAACTTATTTGATTAGTATTTTCTTAAAACAATTTTAAAAAATAGTTTTGGTTTTTTAGTTTTTAAAAACTGAAAAAATGACCAAAGTAATTTTGCTTTTTAGTTTTGTATGTTTGTTTCGAAAACTCAAAATATAAGAAGATAGATTGTTTTTTACTTTTTAGTAATGACATTTCCTTAAATATATGAACAAGACTTTTTATTTTTACATCTTTAAAATAATTTTCAACTAATACTTACCAAGCAAGTTTTTTTTCTCTTCTTCCAGGAAACGGTTTTGAGAAACTATTTTTCAAAACTTTTTTAAAGACTAAAAAACAAAATCAAACCAATCAAGTCCTTACTCTTCATCTAATCGTCCATTTTTTTAAAATCTAATTATTAAGATTAGTCAATCATTACAACTATTTAAGAAAAATAATCTGAAGATGAAGAGTAACTCCTTTAAACTTACTGTTAGAGTAAGTAAGTGGAGAGAGAAGGGATCACTTACAAGTAAGTTTAAGAGAATTTACTCTTTATCATCCAGTTTCATTTTCTTAAAATTTAATGGTTGTAATGAGTAAATAATATTAACTATTAAATTTTTTAAAAAATGAATGATTAGGATAAAAATAATTCTTTTAAGCTTAGTAACTTAATCTTAAAATAAGTGAATCTCTCTTGATTTTTTTGTTAATATGTCAATTTTGCTAATGAAAAAATTTGAGCATAGAACTTGTAAATCCCTCCTGAAATAGAAGTGGTAACGCCTCATCGTTGCCCCAAACACTTCTTATCATTCTCGCTCTCACTTCTAATTTTTGTCATCATAAAAAAATGAACTCACTTACATCTTCTATTGGAGATTAGATTTTCTGTCAAGCTCCATCCATACACTAAAATAGAAACAAAATATGTACAATGAAAAATTTTACAGAACTAGTAAAGTTTAACATGAAGATATATATGATCTCACATTGATCATCGATCACAAAACATATTAATCTCAACCATAAGGTAGTGTTCCTCTTCCTATCATGATATATATATATATATATATATATATATATATATATATATATATGTGGATGTATGTGTGGGAAGGTGGGTTGGAATGTTATCCATGATCGAAAATAATTAAAAAAAAAACTTACAAAATTGGTTTGTCAACTTTCCAAACCACCACATCATGGCCGACATGTTTACTATCAAGGCATTTATTAATATTTGATAGCTGACTTTTACATTGTGAACTAACACGTACGAGCCAAAACCAAGTAGTACATGCCTGTGTGTGAGATTTTGACGAAGATTTTTCTTATGCATATACGTTAATGCATATCCAACTTATGTCCATCTGAATTTAATACTAGAAAGTCATTTGGTTATAAATTTTTTATAGGGGAATTGACATTTGTTGATAAACCACACACTCTCTGATAATTTTTCTTCTCCCTTTTCAATCTAATTAATTCATTAGTTTTTTCTTTCTTTGTTTAATAGCATAGTAATTCAATTCGTTAGAGAAACGTTTGCCTCAAGACATCTATTTTCTTTTCTGAAACTAGCATTTTTATATATAATAATGAAAATGACTTTTTCTACATTTTTTAATATATATATATATATATATATATATATATATATAAATAAAACAGAGATCTACTCACTTTAAGTGTAAGTTTAAGATACCTACTCTTCATCTAATCATTTATTTTTTTAAAATATAATGGTTAAGATGGGTTAATCATTACCATAATTAAATTTCAAGAAAATGAATGGTAAGAGAAAAAATAATTCTTTTAAACTTGCGGATCTCTTATATATTACCCAAACAGGAGGAAGTTATTTTTCATCTCACCGTTCATTTTTTTTTTTAAATCTAATGGTTATAATGATATAATAAATACCATTTGATTTTAAAAAAATAAAATAAAATATTAAGATAAAGAGTAATTCTCTTAAATTTATGGTTGAAGTACGTGCATCATCTTCCTATATAATTAATATATTAATATATATATATATATATCTATATATATATATATATATTAGATTTTTAAAAAAATGAAAAATGAAATGTTAAGATAAAAGAATAAATCTCTTAATCCTCTCTCTTAGTACAAGATAAAAGATTTTCCTGAAACACATAACTCATCCTTAACAATAGTTGGAGAGAATCCAAGGCTGGTCCCTCTAAGGTCAAAGTATTTGCACTCTTGCAGAGTTGGATCAGTGAAGTTAGTTTCCAAGAATTGGTTTATGGTGAGGGCATCATATTTGACTATCTTGCCTCGAACCCAAGACTTTCTTTCACTGTCATTGGCCTTCCTAGGGATTGCATTTGCATAGAATTCCCTTACCAAGTCCTCATGTATCTTTAGAGGGAATTTAGTTATAGAAAGCCACTTTCTGCTATCCAATTGTCACTAGAACTCCTTATACTCATTTTGCTTCAATTGGACCTCTCTCTCCTTTGAAATCTTGCTGTTGGAATTTTCGTAAAATCTTGCAGCAATTGAAGGAGAAAGGAATTTTCGTACAGCTTGAACAAGAACTCTATTTGCCACTACTTCATCTTCATTATGTGCTCATGAAAGACCTTGGGAGGATTAACCCTTTCTCAACCCTCTTTGTCTCTTACCAACAGATTTAGGTATAAGAGGAGCCATTTTGCATAATCAAAATCAACAGAGACCCATATATGGAACACATGTGACAAGTTAGCTAATAACAATAACAAAAAGAAAAGAGAAAAAAAAAACTAAAAGAAAGAAAATGTAGATGAGTATTTTCAAAATAAAAAGTAACACAAAAGGAATTAAAATATACATGAAAAATAAAACAACAACAAAAGAAAAGATGACAAGAAAACAAGATGCAAGAACAAAGAAAATATTTTATTTTTTTTTACAAATTTTGGCTTCAAGCAACCAGGGGTGGGTTAAGCTAAAAACTTAAAACTTGTTTTCTTCCTCCTTCAACAGGGCATATATGTGACTAGAGGAAAAAGGACAAAAGAACACGTAAGGGACTGACCATGGTGTATAAACAATAAACAACACAATAATAACACATGAACCCAAAAATGGTCCCATAATACCACATAGGACAAGAAAATGCATACATCCAAAAAAAAAATAATCTTGAGTCAGAAAGAGGTCTTTAAAGTAAAAAAGAAATATAAATAATAAACCCCATCAAATCAACAAGTACATTCATTGGTAAAAATATGAAATAAAGCAAGAAGTCAATATGGGAACAAGAATATTCTTCTTTAACTCAAGATTCATGCAACAACAAACAAGAAACACCAAAAGGGAAAAGTTGGGTGCTCACGTTTGAGTGGAGAGAGATGAAAATAATGAACTTCAACAAACTTAGAAGGAGAAATCCAGCTTATGGTGCTCTTGAACCACTTGAAAGAGGAAGCTGAGGAGGATGAGAAAGAAAAAGGAAATATAGAGAAGTTAGGGTTTGGGATGAGAAAAGGGAAAATAAATTGGTTTAAAGAAAAGAAAACAGTGGAAAAGAATGAAGAGTGTGATTTTTTTTAAGCAAGAGATGTGTTGGTAAGTGATTTTTGGCTTAGCCATCGTGTAACTGCTTAGCCAAAATCAGGCGGAGAGCAAATTTTGAAACTTTAGCTTGAAGAAACCAAGGGTGGGCCAAGTCAAAAACTAGCAGAGAGCAATTTTTGAAACTTTGGCTTGAAGCCACCAATGATGGGCCAAGCCAAAAACTGGTAGAGAGCAATTCTTTGAAGTCGAGAGCAAAATTGCAATTTTTTGTGTAAGCGAGTTACACATGGCTAAGCCAAATTATATAAAAACTTTTTTTTCTTGTATATGCAAACCTTTTTTTTTTATAATTAATTGCCCTTTAAACACATCAAAACAAATCTTAATAACAGTTATGAACATATTACACACCATACAAAAGCTTACAAACATGAAGTTCAAAATTCCTTCTACCTCCTCACACAACACCCAAACTGTCAATAACTAACTAACACATAAACAAAGCAATAAAAAAATGAGTTAAGGGATTAAAAAGTTGGGTTGCCTCCTAGAAAGCGCTTATTTAACATCATTAGCTTAACGTTTGATGATCTTAAAGATCATTCAGATGAACCACAATGGCTAGTTTCTCAACATCACCACTAAGGTAAGGCTTAAGCCTTTGTCCATTGACTATCCAACTTCTTTGTGAGGTGGCATCTTCCAATTCTATTGCACCACATGACTTCACTTCCTTCACCACAATTGGTAGACCACTTTGATTTGAGCTTGCCTTAAAATAATCTAAGCCTGGAATTGAAAAGAAGAACTTGTTGGCAAGGCCTAAACTCTTTTCTCAAGATCTTCTTATCATGATAAACCTTAACCTTTTGCTTGTAGTGCTTTGAAGACTCATATGCATTGAGTCTCATATCTTCCAATTCATGTAATTGTAACTTTCTCTTCTTCAAAGGTAGATGGATCAAAATTCAAGAATTTGATGGCCCAATAAGCCTTATGTTCTAACTCCACAGGAATATGGCATGATTTCCCATAGACTAGCTGAAATAGTAAGAAGCTAATTAGGGTCTTTAAAGCAATTCTATATCCCCAAAAGGCGTCATCCAACTTCATGGACCAATCCTTCCTTGAAGATGCAACAGTTTTCTCCAAAATGCACTTGATCTCTCAGTTGGATACTTTCTCCTGCACATTGGTTTGGAGATGGTACAAAGAAGCCACTTTGTGCCTAACACCATAGTGTTCCAGGACTCTCTTCAGTTGCACATTACCAAATTGTGACCTTCCATCACTTATCAATATTGTTGACACACCAAAGAAGGAAAATACATTTTTTTTTTTAGGAACTTAATGACTATTTTTACATCACTTTTAGGACAAACAATAACATCTACCCATTTAGAGATAGTCTACAACCAATAAGATGTATTCATTGGAAAATGATGATGGTAAAGGGCCAACAAAAGTCTATCTGCCAACAATAAAAGATTTCCACTTCAAGCCAAGAATGGCTTAAAGTGGCATTTCATTCATTTTTTACACTCCCCCAAATCTTTGACACTTCATTTTCACATGCTCATGAGCGTCCTTGAATATGGTGGGCTAAAAGAATTCATATTGGAGGACTTTTGCAGCAATCATCTCTCCATTGTAATGCTTTCCATATGGGGAGTTGTGGCAATGCCACAAGATGCTCTTTGCTTCTTCTTTACTCACACACCTCCACAGCAAGTTATCTGCTCCTATCTTGAACAAATGAGGATTGTCCCACACATCAAAATTAGAATCTTTGAAGAACTTCTTTCATTGATGCCATGTCATATCTTCTGGAATGACTCCAACAACCTTGAAGTTTGCTATGTCAGCAAACCAAGGTCTTTCATGAACTGTAAGCAACTTCTTATCAAAGAGCTCTTCCCTAATTTCTTTTTCTAGTGTGGTCACCTCTTCATTCACCAATCTTGGTAAGTGGCTAGTTACTACATTTTCACATCTTTTCTTGTCCTTTATTTCAAGGTCAAATTCCTACAGCAACAAAATTCACCTAATAAGTCTAGCTTAGAATTAAGTTTGGTAAGAAAATACTTAATTGCAGCATGATTAGTATATGGTCACCTCATTTTTTATTTGTTGCATAATGAACTTGGTGCTTATTGAGCACCTTGCTAGCATAGTGTATAGGATGGAAATTTTATTAAGAACAAATAACAATTCTTTTGGCTAAGCACAACCCCTACTCCATAATCACATGCATCACACAAAAGTGCAAAAGCAATTTTCCAATTAGGTGCAATGAGTATGGGAGCAAAGACTAGACTAGCCTTGAGAAAATTGAAAGCATTCAAGCATTCAACATCAAATTTAAAGTAAATGTCCTTAGTGAGCAAATTGCTCAAATGTTTTGCTATCTTAGAGAAGTCATGAAGCGTCTGTCAAATCTAGCATAACCTAAGAAACTTTGAATTCCCTTCACATTTGTTGGTGTCGAAGCTTCTCTACCACTTTTATTTTGTCTTTATCAACTTTAATCCCTTTTGCTGAGATCTTGTGATCAAGAACTATGTCCTCTGTGACTATGACATGACATTTTTCCCAATTGAGGACAAGGTTTGTCTCAACACATCTCTTTATCACAATCTCCAAAATCAAGTTTAAACCATTTTTTAGGTATTTAATTTAAAATTAATTATGCTTCTTATTATGTTTTCAACTTAAAACCATGCACTATAATCTTAAATATGTATCAGGATTGAATATGTGTACCACCGAAATTTTGAGCATGTATTGAGTGCAAGGTATGATGGTCAACATTAAGATGTCAAAGTTGGTTCTTCCTCCAATGTCTTATCAAACGCATTCTCACCTATGGTCAAAACTCAAAACTATGCGTATGCTCCAGTTAGTTGACACTAATGTTGATATCGGTTGGTGAATGCTAATACATGGAATATAGAATATTCTATTCTGGAGTTGTATGTATGCATAAAAATAGTTTTAGTATTTAAAAATTAAAAAATTGTTGATTAATATTTTTTTAAAATAGTTTTAGTTTTTTACTTTTAAATAACTAAAAAAAATGGTAAATAATTTTTCTTTTTAATTTTATATTTTTGTTTTGAAAACTCATAACAAGAGGAGAATATGTTATTTTTTCGTTTTCAATTATGAGAAATTCGTAAATATGAATAATTTTTTTCATTTTCATATTTTAAAAATAATTTTCAAATAATACTTACTAAACAAATATTTTTTATTCCCTTCTTCTAAAAAATAATTTTTAAAACTATTTTTCAAATCTCTTTTCAAAAATTAAAAAATAAAATCAATCTAGTCCTAAGTTGTTTGTCATTTGTTCTAATGTTTAACTTTTTTTTTAAAAAAAATATATTAAAGGTTATTATACATATATTAAGAAACATGAAATTAAAATACTATTATATTTGGAGTTTACTTAGTATTCATAATTAAAGCTTATTATACATATATTAAGAAAGACGAAATTGGAATACTATTATATTTTGAGTTTAATTAGTATGCATTCACAGGATAAAAGAGTTTTACATTAACGTTCAATCACAACTCTTCATTTATATGATTTATTAATTGTTAAAGTTAACGAACTTACTATAAATGAAAAGTTATAATTGAACGTTGGTGTAACTTTTTTTGACCATGCATACTAATTAAACTCTTATATTTTCACTAAAATATTACTTTGAGTTTTTATACTTATCAGTGAATATTGAATAAAATTATGTTTCAAAAAAACACATTAATTACGTTTTGTGTGATTGTCAGTTTATTGTTTTTGGTTTTGAAATGCATTTTCAAAACATAAATGTGTTGGCTAAAATGATTGTGCTTTTATTTTTTAATTGTTTTCAACTACTTTTGATCTCATTTAAAAAACAATAAAAATTGATTTTTAGATTTTTGTTTCTATTTTAATTTGTTACTTGCCATTATTGCCCATCACCTTTGGTTGCCTGTCATTGGTTGCCACCATTGACCATCACCATTGTAAACCTTTAACCACCACCATCGACTATTGTCACCTATGTCTAGTCTCTAGCAGCAGTGTTAGGTCATCGACCATCACTAATTGACTATCGCCAGTAGTATTTAGCTATCACCACCAACCATTGGTTTTAGTAGCCATCATCAATCTCCGATTGATGCTAAGGAGGGATTTCTATGGGTTGAGATTTGACAACAATATTTTGAAATTTGAGGATATAAAGTGATCCTGTTGGTTAAGAAAGTGAGGAAAGATTATGAGTTTGAATCTCACTGCTAACAAAAACTAATATTACTAACAACACTAATATTTGACCTATAAAAACAATATTTTAAAATTTGAAACAAAAAAAAGGTTTCTATAAATTTGAAAACTTAAAAGGAAAACTAGTTTTTATTTTTATAAATTTAAAACCAAAATAAACCTTTCAAGGCCTAAGCTTTGAAATTCTAAAACATCAAATAGTTTGCTTTTAGAAAGAAAAAAAAAATAGAGACTAAAACATTAAAAGAAATTAAATGGAGGAAGTATGTGATAAATGATGCAGTAAATTTTAAGAAATATAAATACAATAGTAATTAATTATTCTATGTTTTTAACTATATTATAAGTATAGAATATATTCTTTTTTGTTAATTATTATTTTTTTCAAAATACTTAGCTGGTTCACTTTTAATGAAATGTCTCATTTCAATTCCTCTTTCCCCCAAAATACTCCATACAGTCAATGTTTAATAAATCGAACCTGACTCATCAGTTGTGTCTCATCTCATGCACTGACTCTGAGTGCATGAATTTTGTGAAGCATGATGAAAATCAAACTCGGTCATCAAATTGATTTACAAAATTAAAATGAACTTTTTTAATTAGTGCAGTTTCCTGGTCCTATTTATTTTTATTCAATAAAGAACTAAGCACAAGATTACAATGTCTTTTCTTTATGCATTCCCATTTTTCTTTTTGAACTTACCATTTTTCTTTTTACACATCCAAATTTTTAAAATTCCAAAATTGTCTTTAATCATTTTAAACTAATATTGTTTAAGTGTGAACATCAACAAATTTAGAATATGCATTATGTAATTTTGCAGATAAAAAAATCACAATATTGAATATACATACATATTATGGTGAATCATGAGATCCACAATATGTGTATGCTATTGTGGATCGTTTGATCTACAACATTAATTTTGAATTTGAATGTCTAGATCTACAATGATGAACAATGCATAAAAAAATAGATCACATGATATGCAATTGTATAAGACATATTATGAATCACAAGATCCACAATTATATACCAAAACTTACGTATATTTTGGATCATGAGATCCATAATATAATATTTTATATTGCATGTCAAATAGTCAACAATTCTATGATTATATAATTGAGGATCATGTTATATACAATATTTGTTTACTCACTCTTTTACCCTTGTGGATTTACACATTCTCAATTTACAATGAGAGTTACAAACCTTCACATCTACAATTGTCAGTCCATTCATCTGCAAGTTTTTATTTTACATGAAGAGGGCAAAAAATTAATCGGTTGTACTGGGGGATGATGTTTAGATAAGCCTAGTTCCATGCCTAGCCCCTCCATCATCCACTCCACTAACCAATTTTGGAACCATATTCAAGAACAACACATGCACACACTGTGTCTTGTGAAATGCTAAGGATTGAGAGGATGCAGGAACTATTTTAGATTTTGGACTTGGTGTTGGTTGCACTTGTGTTGTTGCCTTTTATGTTTTAACCAATACAATAGAGGGTGCTTGTTAATTTATTGGATTGAACCATAAGCTACAAGGAGGGGTTGGGGTTGCTAATGAGGGATGGTGGTGCTTGGATGCTCAAGATGAAGGTATTTTAGAAAATTCGGATTTTGGGGTGTGAATAGTAAGAAGTGCAAAGGAAAAGATCCCAAAAGGTTAAGTATAAGTGTTGGTCCTATTATTGAAATCAAGCTAAATACAAATAAAAACATACTTTTAATGGCTCATATTATTTTTCTTATTATTATTTGTGTGAATGTGTGGCTCAATATTGACGTAACCGAAGAAATGGATGCTAGATTGATGACCCTACTCACATGGAATCTAAGCGTTTTTTGTGGGACGCAACCGATATGTTAAGGATATACCCTAACTTCCACTATCAATAATAGGACCAACACTTATACTTAACCGAAGAAATGGATGCTAGATTGATGACCCTACTCACATGGAATCTAAGTATTTTTCGTGGGACGCAACCGATATGCCAAGGATATACCCTAACTTCCACTATCACAAAATGTAAACTCAATGACCAAACTAGTTATCCAAAAATAACAAATTTAGGCAAAGAAAAGTTAAAATTTGTAGCTCAAGAAACTACAAAATTACTCGTTGTTGATCATATTTAGGAAATTCAATACCTTAAGTGGCTATCCAAAGTCATCATGATATTGAAGTTAAGTGATAAGTAGAGAATGCGTGTCAACTTTAGAGACTTAACAAAGTATGCTCTAATGACTCATACCAATTACCCTCATTGATTGTTTGGTTGATAAGGCTTGAAGGTATGTGCTCCTCGGCTTCATGGATGCGTACTCTAGATGTAATCATATCTAGATAGATCCAATGAACAAGAACAAGTTGGCCTTCCTTCTAAATCTAGAAAACTATTGGTACAAGGTAACGTCATTCAGTTTGAAAAATGTCTTGGCCACTTACCAAAGGTTGATGGACAAAATTCTAACCAAGCTAAAAGGGCAAATTGTGGAAGCTTATGTAAGGGATATGATGGTGATGTCCAAAGAGTCTGATCAACACTTGAGGGATTTTACACACTGAACAAATACATGTTAAAACTGAATCCTTAAAAATGCTTGTTTGGCATAAAGATGAAATTTTTTTGGGTTTCATGCTAACGCGTCACAAAATTAAGGAAAATCCAAATAGGTACTCACCATCATCAATATGTACAACCACGCAATGGTCAAGGAGATTCAACAACTATTTGGCTGAATAACTTCCTCTTACACTTCCTATGCAAATCCTTCAATTAAGCATTTCTTTATATCTATGTATATGAAAGAATCAAAAGTTTACATGGGCATAGGAATATGGAGATTCCTTCACACAACTCAAGAAATTCTTAACCATGCTACCCTTCCTTGCCAAGCCTCGAGAAGGTTGAGCCATATTTGTGTACCCTTCTTTATATGAAGGCATCATCATCACAATCTTGGACCAAGAGGAAGCCAACACTCAAGCCCTAGTTTATTTCGTCAACCAAGTCTTGCATATCTGTTGAGTTAGTTTTCTACACTACTCCTAGCAAGTGCATCGGTCGTATGTAGTATTTGATAAATATATCAAGTCGATCCCACATGGACTTAGATAATGTCAAAGAAATTTCAATACTTTTTACTTATAAGAAATAAATAAAAGGAAAGGTTTTTACTAACAACTAATAAAGACAATATTTAAAGAAAGCATAAAGAAGTAAAGTAAAAGGTTACATATAATAAACATTTGATTGAATTTTGACTTCACTAAACTGTCGCGCAAGTGCATATATGAACTCAAAGTCATCGTGCACTACTTATGTTTCCATTACTCATAAAAATGCCCTTAACCTCAATTCCTTGCAGGCAATGGACTAAGTCATTTAAGCTTTTGATTATCAATTAGTTGCATAATCTAAAGTCAAATAACTTGCATTAAGAAAAGGAACTTATAATGGCCAATGAGTTTTACCCTATTGCTAGTAATAAACCCCATTAGGACCTTTTTTTCATTTTACAAGTCAAAATCCTCTCCCAAACTCATTCAACAAGTAAAATTCACGAAAGATAAAGAAATAAGCATAGGGTAAAAAAGAATACCAACCATAAATAATAAACTTTGATTAAAAGAACAAGCATATATAAAAGTTCAAATTTAATTACATCAAACCCCAACCAAGACAAGCCTAGCCAACCACAAGGATGGATGAAGATATGACAAATGGAAAGAAAATGAAGAAGAATGGATGAAAAATGGGTTTGGAATGTGTTTCAGGTCAACAAAGTGTGTAATCTCTTTCCTGAACAAAAGACACTTTTATATAGCCACCAGATTAAAACACCACTACTCATTGGTGACAAAGTGGTCGCTGGGTATCGAGAGAGAAACTTGGGGTGCAATTAATTCCACCGATGGTTGTCCAATCCATGACTATTGGGTGACGAAACTACAATAAATACTACTCTCAGTCAGCTGAAACTAGGCACTCCAATCCTAGTTGTTGGGTGCTCACATGCTGCTACAATACTAAAAATCCTATTTCATATGACATTCTCCGATCCTTCTCAAAACCTATCTCTGAATAAATAAAAACAGGAAAATAAAAATAAAATTAAACCCAAGACCAATTTCCTAACTATATCTAATTTTAAGTAAAAATGGAGGAAAACAAAGCCTTTAATAAAAAGGAATTAGGATAACTGTTCTATTTTACTTATAAAAATAGGTATATTAGACAACTATCAATATCAAAGACTGAAAAAGTTGGCCCTTGCCTTCATCATCATGACCTACAAATTGTGACACTACTCTAGGGCCACAAAATTATAGTTTGCATTGACTAGACAATTAGGCAAATCTTGCAAAACTTGACCTCTAAAATAAGTGGTTGAACATTTAGAGTTCGACATTCAATATGAGAAATGCAGGGCAATTAAGGCTAAAGTCTTTGTTGATTTCCTTATTGAACTAACACCTTTAATGAATCAACCAACAAGCTCTTCCACTTGATCCTTTCAATGGATGAAGTAGTCAACCACACAAGTAGTAATGTCAGGATCATCCTTGAGGATTCATATGGGCTAATCATTGAATAGTCGCTCAAATTTAACTTCATCTCAAGCCATAATTAGGAGGAGTATGAGACACTTTTTATTGTAATGCAACTTGCTCACGAGATGGTCATAAAAGACGTTCATATCTGACAAGACTCCAAGTTGGTCATGTGTTAAGTGAAAGATGAATACCAAGTCAAGGACTCTTACATGGCAAAATATCTTGAAAAGGTAAAGGAGTTGGCCTTCCACTTTACAGCTTTCAACCTTGACCATGTGTCACAAACCAAAAATGCATAAGAGAACCTTCCCCTTAAACTGGGTGGCATAAAAGGAGGTACATGTAATTGAATGATCATATAAAAAACCCTAGATAAATTTAGTGCCCTACCCATTTACCTAGTTTTGTTTATATAAGAGGAACATGACTCTTGGATGAGCCCCATCATCTAGTACATACAGCATGAAGAAAAACTAATTGACAAAATAGAGGTTGCACAATGCATTTAGGAAGTATCCCACTATCTATACGATTATAGCAAAAAAAAAAAATCCACTATCGAGGGTTTAACACCTCTCTCCTCTAATGCCTTTTTCCCAGACAAGCCACAAAGATCATGAACAAGATACATGAAGGTATATGCACAAGCTACATCAAGAGACTATTACTTAACAACAAGATAGTCTAAGTAGGATACTATTGGTCAAGCCTATGAGTCGGTTCCATACAATACTTAAGAAAATATGGTCCCTATTAGTGACACACTAACCTATACGGTGTCCTAGTCAAACCCTACCATTCTCTTGCCTTTCCTTCGCTATTGTCACCCATCAACAACTTTAGCAAATGGATCAAGGCTGAGGTAATGGCCATTATTATGGTTGACTATGCAAAGAAGTTCTTGTGGAGAAAAATTATTTGCTGCTTCAATGTCCCCCATTTAATTGTAGTAGACAATGGTACACAATTTTACAACATAATTGTTTATGAATTTTGTTGACCTCAATCTGCCTCATTTTCACTTCAGTAAAGCATCCTAGTCTAATAAACAAGTTAAGCCTCCAACAAGATTATTCTGGGTGGACTTAATAGAATCTTGGAGGTCTCCGGGATGTCCTTGGTTGACTAGCTTCCCTAAGTCCTATGGTTATACCACGTGACCCCACATTCCTTTGCCCAGTAGAGGTGTTCAAGCCCACTTTTGATGTTAAGGAACTTTGACAAAAACTCCTCTATTGTTGATCGGTTGGCTAACTTAGACACCTTTCAAAAAGACATCAAATTTCCCAAATTAAAGAAGTTGTTATAAAAAACAAGTAAGACAATAATACAATTTCAAAGTCAACTCCTGAGACTTTAAAGAAGGGACTTTGTCATAAGACATGCACAATCAAGTCATTAATATTTTTTCACTAAAGTAGGTTAAGACCTTTTCAAATTTCCTAACTCGTCGACAAAAAGGGCCTAAGGGTCACATGAACTTACCTACGTGATGCAATCATTGAAACATGTATTTTCCCAACGTGTGTCATACAAAGTATTGCCAGCAAATCACGAGTTGACACATGGCACACCTCTGTACACACATCACATAAGATTTAATGCGACCATTCACTCCCCAACATCGACAACAAGTTACCCCCTACTACTCCACTTTCCCTTTCCATAAAAATGCACAACCAACCTGTGGATGGCCCCACACAACGACTGAAAGGACCAAGGGTATCCACACACCCCTGGCTTTAGCATCTTTGCATTGTCACGCTCAAGGTTAAGCAACTATTTACCATTAAGGCCTAAGCAAAAATTGAGGGGACTGAGGTTATCCATGCACACATTTTGCCTTAGCCTTTTCATGTTGTCATGTTTGAGGATGGCGACTATGTACCCCTTAGGCCCATATCTAATAACCTTTAAATCCAACATCTCAGCAACTCCACTCCACGATACTTCACACAATGGCTTAACACAACCTCTTGTTGGTCAAAACCCTCTATAGGTAGCTCTTTCTGAGGTGCACAATTGCTTTCAAGATCAATGATTGACTTCACAAACCAATACGAGACTTTTCAATATGTTTTGTCCTTAATCACACTTTCTGCGAAACTTCCCTAAAGGTCACACATCCCATAATTGTTCAAAATCAAGCACGTTTAACTATGAAATTCTTAATAGATATGCTACTGAAAAACGGATGCATCTTGTTAGTATAGATAATACATATTAATCCTTTTAAACTATCCTCAATTGTATAGTCTCACACCTATACAACCATTGTATCCCTATAATTTTGGTGTGTTTAGGGTGTTACAACTCCACCGACTTCTACCTAGTTCGTCCTCGAACCACACTGTACTAGGAGAGAGAACTAGCTCTAATACCATTTATAACAATCCTTAGATCTGACATCTCAATGACTCCACTCCATGGTACTTCACATAGTGGCACTTAACACAACCTCTTGTTGTTAGAACTTTTCACTGTACACATTAATTCCTTTAAACTATCCTCAATTATGCTTATAAAAAAATATCCTCAATTGTATAGTTTTATAGTCATACATCCTTTGAATCCCTCTCATTTTAGTGTGTTTGGGGTTTAAGGTTTGTGCAAAGAATGAGGTGACCAAGGGTATCCATGCACCCTCGACCTTTGCCTCTTTACATTGTCAATCTCGAGACTGGGGTTATGTACCCCTTGGGCTCAAGCGACAGCCGAGGAGGACCGAAAATATCTATTCATCCCATCCTTAGCCTCTTTGTGTTATCATAGCTCAAGACTTGGGTGATGTCACTCTTGTGTAGCGCTCGAGCTTAGGCAACAGTTGAGGACCATCTAGTAGACAACCCTTTCAGACTAAAGCAATAACGCCCGTATTGATTTTTTTTTTTAAATATAATAAGTCATAATGTCTTAGCATAATCAATTATATGCTTTTAAGATGAAATAAATGTATGTCTACATGTTTGTAGAGGCACATCGTGAAATTCTCAACTTTTTTGCTTTTTATTTTACCAAGATTGAAGGTCATGAATTATCGATGTAAAGTACTTTTACATTGTTATGCAAATCATAACTCACTTTTTCTATAGTTTTTAAATTACTTACTTATAAAGTCCAAGAATTTGAAAACCAGATCGATCATCGAATAGGTCAAGATATGTATTCAAGGTGCATTAGTTTAACCATGATTGATCGTGGTTGAACTGATATTAATAAGTAAATATAATATCTTAATTTTCTAACATTTAGGATTAAGATAAAACATAATTTTTATAGTCAATGTACACATAAAACTCTAAGTAAAATTAGAGATGACAATCATACCCATCCCCATGGGTATCACCTCATTCTCGCCCCAATTTTGACGAGGAAAACCCACATTTTTGTGTACAAATTTATACTTCATTGGTTCATTAAAACTAAAATATAATTAATAACTTAGCATATAATTTATTTAATAATTAATAAATTAAATATAATTGATAAATTAACATAGAATTTATTTAATAAATTATAATTAAATTTAAATATAAATTATAAAACATAATATAACGAGGTACCTGTGGGATACCCGAACCCGAAAATACTTGATGAGGATGAAGACGGAGATGAAAATTTCATACTTGCCTTCTTTATACTCGTCTCGCCCCCACCCCAAACTTTCCAGGGACAGGGATGGGGAGGGCAAACCCACCCTTATCTCATCCCGTTGTCATCCCTAAGTAAAATATATCATAATAGTTAAATTTAAATTTTAATATACATGAGTAAATTATATGTTTTATAAAAAATATATAAAATAGTCTATATTTATTTGTAATCTTTATAAATATTATTTATATTTATCTTTAATTTTTAATATTAAAAATAAAAATAATTGTCTTTAATTAGAAACCAATTGAACTAGTTCGTAACACTGGTTCGTGGCCAGTTTGACTAGTGCTTGATTGGTTCTCGTTGTCTTGAAATCCTGCTCTGGTTCTGTATGTAAATTGAGTCGGTCACTAGACCTGTTCATGATGCAATCGGTCGAATGAGCTAGTCTGACTTGATTTCTAAAACTATAATTAACTAAAAAATTTTACTATTAATAAAAGTGTTATTAAAACTAAATTGGTCTAAGCAAGGGGTTTGATGATTTAGTAATTGGACCGGATGATTATTAGTTGAACTGATTTATGTTAAAAAAAACTATAGACAAATATTAATTGTTAGTCTTGATAATTAAAAAATTCAAACTTGTGACCTCTCCTTCTCCATCTCCTCACATATGGATTTTGCTACTAGTTATAACTACTTTAAGTAGTATATATATATATCCAAAATAAAAATTAAAATAAAGTCTAAAACCAAAATCCATAAGCAATGACAAAATTCTTTAAACAAATTCATAAGTCATCAACATCGAAAAACTATAATTTAATTATTTCAAACTATTAAGTTTGGAATTGAGTTCTGGTTTGGTACTTCTTTATATTCAACTAACTATTTCTTTGTTAAGTTATACATAATCAAAATATAACATTATTTTCTTTAATTCATAAAAATAAAATAAAAAATTACCACAAATTAGTTCAAATTGACTAGTTTTTTATTTTTAACAAAATAGTCCGTTAAATCCAATTTAATTCGACCTTACTACAGATCGAACTGTTAGTTCCTTCAATTCTTGATCAAACTTATTCGACTGACTCATCCTATCTAATTCTAATGAATATGATAATAAGGAGGTGTAATTAAATAACATAACGCAAACATTTTTTCTCTTTTTTTACCTACCAACTTACTTGAATTCAAATATTTCATCCTTTTCATATCTTTTCTATTTATTTCAACATCACTTCTCACTTGATAATAAGGAGGTGTAATTAAATAACATAACGCAAACAGTTTTTCTCTTTTTTTACCTACCAACTTACTTGAATTCAAATATTTCATCCTTTTCATATCTTTTCTATTTATTTCAACTTCACTTCTCACTTCATTATATATCTCTCTGGTCACTTTTAATTCTCTTTATTCTTTTTCGTTTATGTGTCCCAACCATAAACATAGTATATGTTAGAAACTGTGGACAGTAATGACAACAATAAACCGGATACAATACTATCCAGTATAATCTTTACCTACTAATCGAAAACAAATAGTTAGTCAAGCATCTGGGTTGATTCAACAGATTGCATGTGTATTTATAAATCTCTTACCTATATTCAATTTTTACAGATAAAAAAAAAAAAAAAAAACTTTGACTTTTAGATCAAGAATCAAGAGCGACACGGAAAAGAAAAAGTGCACGCAATAAATATTCTTATAAATGAAAAATAAGAAAACGCATTGTCCTAGCAGATCATGTCGACATGTCCAAATATGAATTTTTATGTATTATTTTGAGCAAAACTGCATAATATTCTTTCCTTTTCTTCAGCGTTCATTCATTCTGGAAAAAAATAAAGCACAGTTAAATTCAATTCAACAATTAAAAAAAACAAAGTTTGATTTCCCTGTTCAATCTGAAGGTAAAAAAAAAAAAACAAAATGTGAAAGGTGATTGGAGGAAGAAGCAAACGAAATAAACAGAGAGAGAAATTGTTCTTCTGTCTCTATTGGCTTTTAACTTTCCCCATAAGTTACTTTCTCTCTTTCTTCTCTCTAAGATGCATTAAGGGTCAAATTGAATGAATCACACAGGCCCACATGTTAAATTTGCATTTTCGTTTGGTTTGGGTCAAATGGGTCTCGTTTTTCTGAGAACCCAGTGAAAAAGGTCGCACCTTTGACTCAAAAACTTGCAGAGAAGAGGGAGATTTGCCACAATTCCTCACAACCATGGAAGGTATTGTCTTATCAGAGATTTGGGTTTTTCATATGGTGTTTTTTAAGGATGTTTCCAATTCATGTGTTGAATTAGTTGGTGAATTTTTTGCATTATGGAGTGGTCGTTTCGATTGTTACTATGGCCTCAAGGCATTGAAATTGGAGTCTTTGGTTCTAGGGTCGTTAATTAAAGTGAAGGGAAATTGGGATTTGGTTGAATTTCAGTCATAATTTGAAATTGGATATTTAATTTGATGTGTTCAGATAGTTAGGTCTTACATTTTTTTGTTATGACCTTAATTTGGAAGGGCTTTTGTTTGCCTTTTCAATGTCATAAAATGATGCCTATGGTTGGATCTACTTTCTGTATTGCATCCCATGTGCCTTTGCAAAATTCTGGTAATTTTGCATTTTTTTTATATTTTTTAAAGCTGTTTTTTTATTATTTTTTTAATAGGTTTCTTCAAATTCCTAGTTTTATTGTATGATATGTAAATATGAAGCATATATGTTACTTATATAGGACCTACATTCTTAATTTGTAAAATCATTTTGTTAACAAAAATAGTGTGGGTAGAATGAAATGGTTGGTTACGAGGTGCTGTTTTATATTTTATATGCTCAAAAAGAATTTTTCTTGGTAGCTAAGAATGAAATACGTTAACTACATCATGTTCTTAGTGATCATATGTATATGTAGCACCTCTTGAAATTCATAAACCTCCTATTGTTATGAAATCATTTTCTTATATGTTTGATCAAAACAAGTATCTTAACTCTTCAACATTGAAAGGAAAGCTTTGTTGCACTTAAGGAAAATTCCCAACAATCTTCAATTGTTCATGTCTTCATCCTTTTACATAGTCATTGCTGTTAAGGATGTAACATATCTGATTTCATAACATTTTTATCAATTGAAGTGAATGCATTCATCCTTTTACATATAGTCATTGCTGCTAAGCATGTAACCGCATGTCTGATTTCATAACATTTTTATCAATTGAAGTGGATGGTATGACATTAGATTCTCTTTTATTTTATGTTGTTTTTTATTTCATAATATTGTTATTTTCTCCATCCTAACACATGCACTTCTGCTTTTCTGTTGGTATTCAGAGGCAACCGAGTTGCAATCTGAAGAAAAAAGATTCTCTAATGAGAAAA
The DNA here is from genome assembly GCA_037954015.1 of Psophocarpus tetragonolobus. Lineage (NCBI taxonomy): Eukaryota > Viridiplantae > Streptophyta > Magnoliopsida > Fabales > Fabaceae > Psophocarpus > Psophocarpus tetragonolobus. The sequence continues at coordinate 32,360,653 of CM075694.1, forward strand.
ATAAGAAAAGAAGGCTCAAAACACCTGCTCAGCTTAAGGCCTTGGAAAATTTTTATAGTGGTAGGTGTACTTGTTTTGTCATATGGGTATTAATGCACCTTGCTGAGTGCTAATACTTCAAGAATTTTCTTTTTCACCTTTTTCTCCAGATAACAATTATCCCACGGAGGAAATGAAATCAGAACTTGCTCATGAGTTAGAGTTGACAGAAAAGCAAATATCTGGGTGGTTTTGCCACAGAAGATTGAAAGAAAAAAAAATGTTGAATGATGAAGTATGTACTAATGGACGACAAGATCGTTCAAGTGGTGTCATCCAGGATCGTGGCAGTGGTCTAGTGCAGGATTCATGCGGAAGCACTAAACATGTTGATTATAGGTATCTGGAGCCCAAAGAGGTTGAGAGTCAGGGCCTCTATAACCATGAACTTTCAGCTGCAGATATGACTTACGGACACAAGAACCTTCGATATACAGAAAATGATAGTGCAACAGATAACACATCATCTGAGAGTAGGTCATCTTTGCAAGACCGATTGCTTCCTCATGGACTGAATTCGTGTGACATGGAGCCTTCTAGTCATCAATCTCCTAATGGATCTCTCCCACCCCAAAATACCAAGGGTGCAAATAAAATGGGATATAAACCATCAGGATATTTGAAAGTGAAGGGAGAGATAGAACATGCTGCTATTACTGCTGTTAAAAAGCAGTTAGGAAGGAATTATCGGGAAGATGGTCCACTACTTAGTGTTGAATTTGATACAATTCCTCCAGAGGCATTTGAATGTCAAAGTGCAAATACTGCTAATGGTAGGTTGTACTATATTGTATACAGTATTTTTCCAAGGCTTACTAGGTCTGCAAGACTAAAATAGCTTTTTGTTGAAATAATATAACTGCTGTTTTGGGTTAAAGGAATATTTTTGCTCACGCAGTGGGAAAGATATTCGGCACATATCTCATTTTTTTTTTTGTCTTAGGCAATGGTAGCTTTTATGTATACAACTGGATGTTTGATGGGGTGAGTTCTTTCTTTGAATAGTTAAAACGTTTTCCAACTGGCCAGTGGTTATTTGCCATGCATTAGGATTTGGATGTTTTGGAGGAATTTCAAGGGATGCTTCTACCTCTAACTGGTTCAATGACAATTAATGTATTAGATTTGTTCTGTGGTCTACTATGGGTCTGTTTTGAAAAAGCTTATGGAGAAACTTTTTTGACTTTTTTTTTGTATTTTTTTTATTCTAGAAGTGCTTCTAGAGAAGCTTACCCAAACAGACCCTATAACTATTAACATTTGTCAGAAGATTGGTAGTTCTTATTCGATCTTGTAATGTATGCTATAGGAGTTTTATGTATTGAATATTGATTCATTGGCCCTTGTCTTTTACAATTTAAGGTCCTGAATGAATGTTAGCACCTACTTATTTGAGTTCAGATTATAAATGGTTTGTAAAATTATATATTGTCAAACGGGATACAAGGGCTGAGGCCTAAGAGTAAAAGCTATAAGCTTAACTTTAAGAATTGTAAGCTTAACTAAGAGCTCAAATATTCATTAATTGATGCATTGGATTTTTCTTTAGAAGGTCATGCCTCAGAGTTATTGCTTTTCTTTTAGTAAACCTTGCTCGTATTGAAGGAGTTGAGGCTTTAGTGCTGCTTAAAATTGAAATCTTGTTACTGACTTACTAGAGATGAATGCTTGCTTTTAAGAAGTGCACACGACTTTTTTGTGTTCATCTTTTTGCAGCATGCTTTTTTATTGTTTAGGACAGGAAAGTTCATGATCTAAATGTTTTACAAGTTAGATTTCTTCATCTTAACTTAGCTCTTAGTGTGTGTATCCTTTATTCTGTTGATTCTCTTAACTTTAAATCTAATTACTGATTACATATGTTCATTTTGAGAATAGATTGAGATCCTTACCTGTTTAATCTGATGAATCTTGTGCCAGAAGTATACTATGCTGCAAATCCTGCTCTTCCAAATTCTCCAGAAGTCTTGGCTGTGAAAAAGCAGTCCAGTCTTAGCTCTGTAAGTTGAATTTTCTTATGCATTCATCTTTTGTTTTGATTATCCTAGTTGAACTTGATCTATTTAAATTATAAGATACATGTTTCATAAATTGGGCATTTATTTGATTTGCAGTGTTACAACTTACAAGCTTAGGATTAGTGATGGTTTCTTTAAAATCCATGCTTAATTGTCAATTCCTGGCGGCCTCTCACTTTCTTTTCTTTGGGTATTAGCAGAGATATGATTCCTATTTTACCAAATTGAGTTCCCAAGATTCACATATGGAAGGTGACTTTGGCTACCTGCATGATTCTGATTTCCAGGATAGGAAACTCCGGAAGAATACAAATCAAAGACCAACTTTTCACCATTTTACCAATCCTTTGCCTGTGAAGAACTCTTCCCTGGATTTGTATGTAGGCTCTACTGGGGAAGCATCTGCTTATAATAGCACTAAAAATCATAGAATGGGTACTAAGCATGGTTTTGAGGGCATGAGGTCTGATTCTGCTTCTAACCCTAGTGATCATTATGAAGACAATAACCTTGCTGTTAAGCAGACAGATTCACTGCTACATGGCTATCATAACAGCCATCTGAAGAATGTACAAAGGAATGAATATGTAAAATCTAAGCCTTCAAATTTGCTACATAAGTCTCAAATTTACTTGGATAATGAAGAAAGAGGGCTTAACAAAAGAATGGCAAAGGTCTGCAAATATATTTGGCTTTGTGTGTTCTGCATGTATTCATCAATTTGTTTTGTTTCAAATGACTTAATATACTTATTTGGTTGCTTCTTTTTGCAGGAAGAGAAGTTTAATGGGGATAGAAAGTTAAAAAAACAATATTATGATCCAGATGGAGTTAGGGTGCTTTCGAATGAAAAGATGGTGAGTTTAGTTTCATAAAATTCCTGCATCTATAGTTTTTGGAAATCTGATTTTCTACTGTAGCTCCCGCCCCTCATGCCTTGGTAGTGTAAATGTTTTCGTTTACTATGTGTCCTTATCCTTTTTTTACTATAACACCATAGATTGCAAAGCGAGCTAAAGTTGATCCATTTGAACCATATGATGTTAAACAAGCAACTGTTCCTGAGCGGGAACCAAGAAAAAGTCGAAGGTGGCCATTTATATCTTGTTGACTTTTCATGACTATGTGCTTCCCCTTCTGTGTAAAATTATGCAGCTTATGTATTTCCTGTTTACTTCAGTACCAATTACACTGATTATTACAATTTAAATTTTAGTCTTTTTGGCTGGCTGTTGCTTACCTTATGAAAGGAGAATAAGGTCATATTAGTTTGAGATTTTGAAAGATAATAATTATGAAAAAAAATTATCTGTGCTTGTGTTTGATATTTTTAAACTGAGTTGTGTTGAGACTTGAGAAGAATATTTTTGCACGTGTTTGGTTCCAAGAAATAATCATTTATAAACTGCATTTTAAGTGTAGATAAGATATGATCAAGTGAGTCCAACACCCAAAATAATTTATTCTTCATAATAATTATAAGATAAGAAAATAATATAAAATCATCTTAATATTAGTTAATTTGTGTGAAGATTCTCTTATTTAACTTTTCCAAAAGCTTTTTTTAACTTATGCATAAGTTAATGAATTTTTAGCTTATCGGAGAAACATATTTCAGTTTACTTTATTATTTTCTTTTATAAAGATTTTGTAAAGTTTATCCAGACAAAGGTTAAATAGAATTTAAGAAGGGTTGATTTATTGTTCATTGTCCACAGTAAAAATGACCAAGTCAGTGATGAGAAATAGTTGTTGGAGAACTATTGAAATTTTAATTTGTTAATTAATGGTAAGAATTAAGCATACAGTGTGTGGCTCTAGTGAACTGAATATATAACTTATGAGCTTAACTGATTAATTTTTAAGTTTATATATTAACTTAACCCTTGAAGCTTCATGCATCCTACACGTTATTGACTTTTGGATGTAGCACTCTTTTTAATACCATGATACATGATCATGTAGGTCTGCTGCAGAAATGCCATCTAGCTTTAGTGAGGATGAAACTGCAGAAATTCCTCAGTGGACTAACTGTTGTTGACAGATGATAAAAATTTGCACGTCTCTCTAAACCATTGGTGTTGTACAGTGTAAAAAGACAGATCCATTTTGCAAAGTAACATCTAGAAAGACACTAACATGACTAACTTGATTTAGTGTTATGTTTGGCTATTTGCTTTGTATCAAAAGAAACCCCACTCCCTACCCCTTTTCTTTAAATTTTGGATGTAAAATCTCATTTTCCTGCCGCTGCTTTGTGGTAGGAGGGATCCAAACGCAGTTTATAGTTATACACGTCATTTTTTGTCTGAATAATTTGTACTATGTTTAATTCCCCAGTTTTTCATGTTAAACGTGAATACGATGTGAGAGGAGGATTGACTTTGAACATGCATTGGAAGGAATGATTTGAAATTTTAAAACATGCTGTTAGTTATTACAATGGCTCTAGCATCTTAGTTTGGGTTAATTGGATCCTTGGCTAGAAGAGTTATCCACTTATGCTCTAGTACTTAAGAGTATAATTTTTATTCATTTTAAGTGAGGGAAAGAGCAGCACAAGATCCACTTCATGGAAATAAAAAAACCAAATAGATCAATAAATACAAGATTATAATATGTTTAGAGAATAAATATAAAATATAGAAGAAAGAAAATTTGTGTATTTCGTGTATATTGAATTGGAGCTTCTCATTCTTCATGTACAAGAATTCTCTATATATGATTATTGTAGAGATATAAGTCGAATTAGAACTCTTTAGGGTTTTATTACTTACCTTCTAAAGTATTATTGTAAAGAATGTATATGTTAGTTTGTTTAATGAAATGACAAATTTATAATCTTCCAAGGTAAGTAGAGACTCCTCAAATGAGCTTTTTATGATTGTCCTAACTCATCACAGAGTCAATAGTATTATAATCTTATTCAAATAATCATAAATATATTATAAAATATGATTATCATTATATCATAAATTGTTAGATAATGATAAAAGATAATTGAAATCGATAATTATTTTCAATATTCTCTCACTAGGATGATATTAATCAATAATACAAATATAAATCATCAAGTTAGAATGACAATTATAGACAAATCTTATATTAGACAATAATATGAGAAATCTGAGCTACAAAATAATATCTGATAGAGATATATATCATGCGTGTTAACAAATATTTCTTATAAAGTATATTGAAATAATATAGTTCAATAAAATGATACTTCATGGTCCCAAGCATCCAAAAAATGTTAAAAGATATGCAACTAAAATAATATTATTTCACACATATCTCATAAAAGAGTTTTTAGACTCTCACTTATCTAAGACATAAAAATTAACAAAACCATGAGTCATAAAACTCGAGCAGTTAAGTCTTTAACCAATGCAAAAGAAAATAATTATAAAGGCTTATAAAACATAATTTGCATGCATATAAGTACTCACCTTAGGCCAACAATAATGTAATTACATATAGGCTACATAAATGCTTTACAATATTTAACATTTTATTAATCCAAGTTTTAAAAAATGAGTGATCATAAAAATCTGAAGACAAATAGAAAATTCATAAATTTCCTACTTGGACCATATAGACACCTAGTTTATATAAAATGATACCCAAATTATTTTTATTACAAAATGTCAATTGAGTAAGCACTTAGATAATTGGTTCAAATAAAAAATTTATAAGTACTTTAATGGTGCAAAATTATACTCGATAGGAGTACTATCATCATAAGCACTCTTACAAAGTAGAAAATCATAGTCGATAAAAGTATTGTATCTACAATATACTTATAGACTTTTGATCAAACAAAATGTGAAAGTTTAGGTAAAACAATTGCACAATACATAATTGCATACCGTGAATTTTATGTATATCAATCAAAATAGGACAAAAATAAATAGCTAAGTCTTATAGAGTATGTCATATCATAATTAAATGTGTACAAGAAAATATGACAATACAGATAGATAAGTCTTGAAACACACTTAAGAATAAAATATGATTACAAAAGAATATGATACATTCTTACAAATATTAAGGATTTAATAACAAATAATCTCTAACTCTCATCACAATTCATTGTAGACATAGGTTTATCTATACATCCCAAAATAAAGCATATTACTTTTACAAGAATACCATCAACAATATTATAAAATATAGTAAGAAAAAATTAATCCCTTTAAATTTGAGATTGTTATATTGTCCTTACAAGAATTGCATACTAATATTGCACATCAATATAAAGTTATTATATAAGAAAATATTCTATAAGAGACCAAGACAAAATCCTTAATATAGATCCTAACAACGTGATCACAAATAATGTGATAAAAAAAATTATCATGAAAATTTGTTTTTGCTCATGTACTATTAATTGGACATTTAAGGTAAAAATATTATACCAAGACAATTCGTTTTATAAGATATTAATTAGAATTTTAATATACAAAACTCTTCCACTTACTAAAGAAAAAAAAAATAGTTGACATAACAAAATACCCAAAAGGTTAAATAAAATTTAACTATTTTTTTTATCACACTATAATTATGTCAAGTAATGTCATACTAATATGTAAATCCCCTACTTACATAACAGTAATATATATTTTTAACAAATTTGCACCACAAGAAAATGCAACATTTTTTTTGAAAGGAAAAAATGTCAAATTAAAGGTTATAAGTCATTATGGAACAGCAAAAATGAGAGTAAAAATTTTGGTTCCACATAAATATAACTTAGACATGATAAAATTAAGGAAATAAACTGAACATCACAACAATAAGAAGACTTTATGTAATTCTAAAAGTTCAGTTAAAAAAGAATCTCTAAGCAAATTACAATGTACGATAACTTGTATCAATAAAATCTTAATACTGATAGGGCATAAAAAAATCATTAACATAAGCAAATAGAAGTACATTGTACAACACCAAATTACATTAACAACAATACATTGATAGGGTATAATTATCATCATGCAATAAAAAATAATTATATCATAAGATTCACATAAATGCATCCACAATAGGTGAAATTACAATTATGTAAATGAAAAGAGAAATTATGCCTATTATCCAATAAATTTGCATAATTTTAATCATATATATTATATGACCAACATACAAAACTAACATTACTATGCCCACGATACACGAGTTATAATAATGCAAACTAATAAACAAAATTATGTGCATGAAGGACAATTAAGATTATGCATAATTAATAAAATGACCTAAAATTAATTTATGAATGATATTTAATATTAAAGAGAGTATAATATAAATAGAGAATAAAAATACTGTAAAGAATTATCACAATGAAAATAGGGTAAAAATTCAAGATTATAATAAAAAAATTTAATTTTATCTTAATTAAACAATAAATTTTTATACCCAAAATATAAAAAATATTAAATAAATATGGTATTTGTGGAAAAATATGTGTATAAAAAATGAGCAAGTTCCTGAGAGTGAATTTAACACACAAATGAACCTACAGGATCACTAAAAAACAAGGTTCTCACTTCACCAAACAACCACAAAAAATTATGGATATAAAAATAGTACATGCAACGCCATTAACACTTTTGAAAGTGAAGTTAACACAAATCATTTTATATTGCCCACATAAATTACTCATATTGGTAAAACATAAAAGAAAAAACTCTGAAGTAATTTTAAAAATAAATTACCTAGTAATTGAGTTCAAAAGAAAACATTTTAAAAAGGTAACACTTAAAGAGAAGTTTCAATGCATAATTACCTATGTAAGAGTAATGGAATGAATTTAATATGTTATTTTAACAATAACAAGTAACGTAAACCCTCAATTTTTTTTCTGCAAAAGATAATAGTGAACTATATTATAAAATTTACTAAAAAAAATCTTATTCAAATTTAATTTTCTATTAGGAAAACAACTATAATATCTAGCTAATTTGCCTTTATATCAATTGATGGAAGTAAAAAAACTCCATAGATCAATAAATACAAAATTATAGTATGTATAGAGAATAAATATAAAACATAGAGGAAGGAAAATTTGTCTACCTTGTATATATTGAATTAGAGCTCCCTACTCTTCATGAACAGAATCTCTCTATATAATTATTATAAAGATATAAGTTCAATAAGAACTTTTGAGGGTTTTACTACCTACCTTCTAGGGTATTATTGTAGAAAATGTATATGTTAATTTGCTTAATAGGATGACAAATTTATAATCTTTCAAGGTAGACAGGGACCGTTGATGAGTTTTTTATGATTGACCCAACCTATCACATAGTCAATATTACTATAATCTCATTCAAATAATCATAAAAATATTATAAGATATGATAAAATATAATTATCATTATATCTTAAATCGTCAGGTAATAATAAAAGATAATTGATTTAAATTGGTTATCCATGTTGCCATTTATTCCCTTCCAGAGGAAAAAGAGTATCAATATTCAGGGTGCTTGCACCTCCATGGACAAAACAAAAGAAGACTAGTGATTCCATTAAAAGTTATTGAAAGTGTAAGTTGATTAATTTAGTATAAATAGATCTTGACCATCTATGTATGATTTTACACTTTAGATTTAATCTTCTTACTTTTATATAACTTATATATTAATTTTTACACAATTTTTATATAATTTGAATTGTTTGAGATATGTTATATCTAATAATGGATATTTAAACATTTTTAAATATAATGTTAAGTGATATAATAAATTATTAAATAATTTTAAATTTGTGAAAAACTTTATATACTTGATCTGATTAATAGGAATATAAAACTTAATGATTGAATTAGTAAAATTTATATTTCATAAAAAATTATCGAAATATATAAGTTTCACCTCCCGCTTAAACAAATCATGAGCGTATAAAGTAGTTAATTTCAAAATTTGCAATAGATTAGCATAGAAGGCTGTATTTGCTATGTTTCCCTTAGAATTTTAGTTTACCTCAGAAACTATAATAATGTGAGATTTATCAAATGTGATTATTTTTTTAATATTTTTATTTGTAGGAATCAAATATAGATGTGATGTTGGTGAGATTTGTAGATCATTAATTTAACCTCGAACTTTATAAATAACAAGTTGAACTTAAAAAAAAATACTCTTCGTTAGACTCCCTTAATATTAAAGTTAATTATACGAATAAAATAAATTCATCTTTTATAAAAAAAAATTATTGAACAAACTATAGTTAGTTTTTAAGACAAAATATATATTTCTCTTTTTTAGAAATATATATATATATATATATATATATATATATATATTCTTTTTTTATGTTTTAGTAATTCAAGATAATTCCATTTGTTTTTCACAAATGATATTATTATATGTATGTAATTAAATATATTTTCTATGTAATTTCTTGTACGGTTTTCTTCACATGTATCTTTATAATTTTTATTTAAATTAATATTTATAATATTAAAAAACATTATCAAAATGCAAGCATTGTAACAATATTTTCTCAAATACTCGCTTTTTAACGATATTTTGTTTGATTATTATCAATTGACTTAAATATGTTTTGATTTCAGACATATTAGCTAAATTTGCATTGGCTTCCTATAAAAAAGATTGTCTTCAGTTAGGTCTAGCTGACTAGCTCCAATCAAATTTTTAATTTGTTTTTATTTCTAAAGTAATTAAATTATTTGAAAATGTTTTAAAAAAGATTATAGAATAAGCTTAAGATCCAAAATAATATAATAAATTAAAAGGAACTCTGATAGCGGGTCCAGCAAACCCAAAAGGACCTATAAAGCACCTTATTGGACCAAAGATTATTACTAAGTGTACACTCTTTCATGTTTCTTTATATGTTCTACTTTTATTTCAATTCCCTAAATTGGGCCTTTATCTGTAGCCCTTGTTATTTTAGGTTAAAGAATTTCTTGTATTTAAGGGGGTCTCTTGCTGATTCAGCCGTATGAAAAAGACATATTTCACTTTTTTATCCTTTTTTCTGCAATTTCTTATTCAGCTCTTTAATAATTTAGTGCTTTCATTCCCTCACCATGCCTCCCAAAAATACCTTCAAAGAATCTGAAGATGCACTTTAACTTATCACAGAAAAGTTAGTAGCTCTTCAAAATCAATTGGAAAACCACCAAAAACAATAAAACAATCGCCAAGATGCCCTATAATCTTCTTTAGAGGTTCTTCAGGACAAGATAGCTGCCATCCCTACCTCCCCAACTGCGGGTATTACTCTCTCATTCACTCCTATGGCATCTTACCCTTATGACATGCCGCTTCTTTCCACAACCTTACCAGCTACGTCCCTTTCGTCCTCACTTTTCCCATCAACCCTTAACCCTAATTTTCTACCGCCTAGACATCTTATCTCACCCAACTCACCCACCGTTCCAACCCCACCCACCCTTACCACCATTCCCCTACCCCAACCTGGTCAGTTTCCCCCACACGCGTTGCACTCAACCCCCTCTTTCACCACCATTCCTTCTTCCCCAGCTACATCCCATATCCCAACTACCCTTACCCTAACCCAACCCTTTTCTTTTAGTTTCCCCGTCCCCCTTAACCCTACCATTCTCCACCATTTCTTCACCCTAAAATCACCCTCCCGTCCTTTGATGGCTCAGACCCATTAGACTGGTTATTCCAAGCAGACCATTTTTTTTAATATTATCATATCCCTCCTGATGAGCGAATACCATTTTTAAATTGCTATATGCAAGGAAAGGCACTTAGCTGGTATAAATAGATGTACAAGACTCATTAGTTACATGATTGGTACTCATTTACTAAGACCCTTGAACTTCATTTTGACCCCTCTACCTTTGCTAACCATGAATCAGAATTATTCAAACATAGACAAACTGGCTCAGTGGTGGAATAGCAGGCTATCTTTGAACGTTTATGCAATCGAGTTACTGGTCTCTCTAAGGAGTCCAATTTGAATTGCTTTATTTTTTACTTAACCCCTGACACCAAACGTGAACTAGCCCTTCATAAATCGTATACAGCTTCCCAAGCTATTGGACTTGCTAAAATTGGTTGAGGATAAACTTCGGGATAGTCTTGTTCGCGGCCTCCAAGTCTAAAACACCTGGCCTAATGCCGGGAACAGGCCTGCTCAAGTTATAACTCCACCTACACCCTCAGCTCTTCCAATTAAACGCATGTCCACCACACAGATGCAAGAGTGACGCGCTAAAGGGTTATGCTACTACTGCGATGAGAAATTTGTGGTTGGTCATAAGTGCACTAACAATAAACTACTTCTCCTTCTGATTGATGAGGAAGAAGAAACTTCCACTGATCCTACTAAAGAAGCACACACATCGGAGCCTGATATGGAGAACATCATCCATTTTCAACTATCCTCCCAAGCCACATTAAGGTTGACCTCCCCTAAAGCTTTCAAATTTCAGGGCTATATTCAAGGCTTAATGATTACTACTCTCATTGACACAAGCAACTCTCACAACATTCTTCAACCTCATATTGCTTCACATCTCGGCCTTCTTACATGGCCCATCCCCAAATTTGGTGTAATGTTTGGAAATGGTGCTCACATTCATTGTGAAGGTTTATGCCCTACTGTCCCATTGAAATTATAGGGAGAAACCTTAATGGGTTATGCCCCTTATGGTAGAAACTTTAATTTTAGCAATTATCCATAATTTTGTAGGAGACCCCCAGTTATTTGATCAAAGGATCTCCTTAATTCTTCATACAATTAGGTGTAAAACTTTAGGAGACTTTAGGTGGTACCATGATAATTTCATCACCTTGGTTTTAACTAGGCCTGATTGTAGAGAAGCCTTCTGGAAAGAAAGGTTTCTGGCAGGACTTCCTTCTACCTTTGCCGATAAGGTAAGAGAAAGCCTGCCCAGGTTATATAATGATATCCCTCTAAGAGATTTAACCTATGGAAGACTAAGTACTGCTACAAAGTTAATCGGTTTAGAATTTTGTGATACCCTTAAATTACAAAATCAAATTAAAAGAAATCAGGAAATGGGAGTTAAAGAATTAGGTAATTTTTGTAGTCAATATGGTTATGAAAAACCTATTCCTCCCTCAGAAAAAAGAAAAAGACAATTAAAGAAGCAGAATAATATTAGAAATTCTCAACCTACCAAGGGTAGTAAATTTAGAAAATTCCCTAAAAAAGCTAGCAAACCTAATAAACCTAACATAGTGTGTTATAAGTGCGAAAGAATTGGTCATATGAAAAAAGATTGTAGGGTTAAAGAGAAAATAAAAGCTTTAACAATGAGTGAGGAATTAAAAGAACAAATAGCTAATTTATTAATTTTAGAAGACGAATCTTCTGAGGAAGATGAAGAGGAGTTAATTGAAAATAATGAATTAATTGAAGATTCTAGTAGTGAGAATGAAGAAAATATTCATAATTGTGAAAATATGAAAAATTGTAATTGCTCTTTTAAAATTAATATGATTAAAGCTGAAACTAAATTAGCATTGGAAATGGTTGATAAAATGGCTAATGAAAAAGATAAGTTAAAATATTTATTAAAATTAAAAAACATGATGATCGAACAAGAAACGGTTAAAGATCATAAAGAAAAAGAAAAATTTAATAGATATAATTTTTCAGAAATTTTAAAAATGAATTCTTTTAATAAACCGGTTACTATAAAAGATCTTCAAAAAGAAATAAAAGAGGTAAAACAAGAAGTGCAAGAATTAAAATTAGAATTAGAAAACATAACAAAAAAATTTAATAATAATATAGGTTCAACCTCTAATTCTCACAATGATAGGGAAGAAACCGAATTAATTAATCAAATAAAAATTCTTCAACAAAAATGGCAAATTAAAATAGCCTTAAAAATAGGAAACTCTTTTCATAAAAATTTTATAGCATTAGTTGATTCAGGAGCCGATCTAAATTGTATAAGAGAAGGGTTAATTCTCACTCAATATTATGAAAAATCTTTACAAAAATTGTATACTGCTAATAACTCTAAATTAAAAGTTCAGTATAAACTCTCTAATGCTAATATTTGTAATAAGGGAAAATGTTTTAAAAATAGTTTTAATTTAACTAAAGATATTACGGAAGAAATAATTTTGGGTACTCCTTTTTTAACTTAAATATATCCTTTCGAAGTCTCTAATCAAGGAATAAAACATAAAAATCATCTTTTTGAATTTATAACTCCAATAAAATCAAAGGAAGTCTTAACTTTAAAAGATTTAACTGAAGAAAATTTTATAAATAGAATTGAAAGTAAAAATGGTCAAATTAAAAAATTACAATTAGAAATAAAATATCAAAGAATTGAAAAACAACTTAATGACAGCTTAGTAACAAAGAATTTTGAAAAAATTCAAAAGGATTTTGAAAACGAAATTTGTGCTGAAATTCCCTCTGCTTTTTGGGATCGAAATTCTTTTACTATTAATTTACCTTACATAGAAGGATTTCATGAAAGTAAAATACCTACTAAAGCTAAACCAGTACAAATGAATAAAGAAACGTTTAATTATTGTAGAAAAGAAATCCAGCAGTTTCTTGATAAAAAATTAATTAGACCAAGTAAATCTCCATGGAGTTGCTCAGCTTTTTATGTCATGAATGCTTCTGAGATAGAAAGAGGAGAACCAAGAATGGTTATTAATTATAAACCCCTTAATAATGTTTTAAAATGGATTAGATATCCGCTTCCTAATAAACAAGAATTAATAGGAATATTATATCAAGCAGTAATTTTTTCAAAATTTGATTTGAAATCGGGATATTATCAAATTAAAGTTTCCGAAGAAGATAAATATAAAACTGCCTTTACGGTTCCTTTTGGGCATTATGAATGGAATGTAATGCCTATGGGACTTAAAAATGCTCCCTCCGAATTCCAAAATATTATGAATAATATACTAAATCCTTACTCCGAATTTGCTTTGGTTTACTTGGATGATGTTTTAATATTCTCTAATTCTATTGAAAAACATTTAAAACATCTCAGAATATTTAAAGAAATAATAAAGAAAAATGGTCTCGTTATTTCTAAAAGAAAAATAAAAATAGGTCAAACTAAAATAAGATTCTTAGGACATGAAATATTTCAAGGAAAAATAACCCCTATAAGTAGAAGTATTGAATTTGCAAATAAATTTCCTGATGAAATAAAAATTAAAAATCAATTACAAAGATTTTTAGGTTGTATCAATTATGTAGCAGATTTTATCCCTAATATAAGAATTACCTGTCAACCCCTTTTTGCTAGGCTTAGAAAAAATCCAAAGCCATGGACAGAAAAACATACTGAAATAGTTAAAGAAATAAAAAGTCTTGTTAAAATTTTACCCTGTCTAGGAATCCTTCATCCTGACGCTAGTATTATTGTAGAAACCGACGCGTCTGAACTAGGATTTGGAAGAATTTTAAAACAAAAATTTTCAGAAGAAAAAGAACAGATAGTTAGATTCCATTCAAGTGCTTGGGTGGGAGCTCAAATTAATTATAGTGTTATTAAAAAAGAAATCTTGAGCATAGTTTTATGTATAAATAAATTTCAAAATAATTTAATGAATAAAGAATTTCTTCTAAGAATTGATTGTAAATCAGCTAAAGAAGTTTTAGAAAAAGATGTTAAAAATATTGTTTCTAAACAGATTTTTGCCAGATGGCAAAACATATTATCATGTTTTGATTTTAAAATTGAATTTATAAAAGGAATTAATAATTCCATTCCAGATTTTCTAACCAGAGAATTTCTTCAGGGCACTCCACCGCAGCCATGACACCATCAGTAAAATAGCATTGACAGAAACCCCATGTAAATCTAAACCCTTAAATATTTCAGATTTAGCTCCATCTTATGCCATGACCTCATCTTTAAATACTCCCACAAACACTAGAAAATTAGCCTCCTCATCAACCCCTAAAAAGAACTCTGAAGTGTTATCTTCTAAAAGTAATTTTCCTCCCTTAACTACTCCCTCTTCATCTAAAAAGCCTGAATCCATAAATTCTCAAAAAGATTATCATATAAAAACTCCTTGCATTCCATTATTACCACTCGAGCCCGAATGGGAAGAAGAAGACCCATCCTCTATAATTATAAACTTAAGCCCTAAAGGATGGGCATAAATACCTGAAAATTTTGAAAAAACTATTACCTTTTATCAAATTATTCTATTGGATACTAATTCTGTCGAATTAATTCCAGAAAATGATCCAAAGAATCCTCAAATTACTAATTATTCCAAACTGAAGATATTAAATGTTTTATGTCGTTCAGATTGGAATCAAAACTGGATGACTCCGAAAGGGTTTTCTAGACCTTTTAAGTCATCCTCTAATTATTTTGATTATCAAGAAGCTTGGTATAAAATTCTTTTAAATACCAATCCCAAGCATTTTTGGTATATTAGTTTCAAAAATGAATTACCTATTCAATTACCTTCTTGGTTTATTAAATGGGTAATTGATTTTGGCCCTGTTAAAAGCATTTTACCTACCAAGGTAGTAAAAATGTATGATAATTTTAAAGAGTTATCTCTTTCAATTCCTCCTAGATATAAGTTAACTAGTTTCCTGTCCAAAATGGGAATCGGCTGGCTTATGCAACATCAATACCAAATTCACCATCATATGGGAGAGCCATTTCCAAAACAGCTTTGCTTAACAGTAAAAGTGTTCTGGTGGCAGAAGTTTAACATTGATTATGTTGAAGCCAAATTCCGACAGTTCAAGAATTCGCCTCTTAAATCTCCTATCACTGCTGCTTCGTCTTCTTCTTCTCCATTAAAGATTGAAGATTTGGTAGCTCAATCAAAAAATAAAAAGGAATTAAAGAAAAAGTTACTTGAAGCATTATCCTCTTTGGATTCTGAAGAATCTGAAAAAGAAGACAATGAAGAATTATTGTCAGATGACTGTTATGCCATCCAAATGGCTCAAGACCCTAATTTGGACTCAGACTAGCAATTACTTCTAAAGCAATGCCTGACCTGTAAAAAGATACTCGATTTGGTAAATGCTTTGTGGTAATTAGTTAAAGACAGTTTAACTAAGGAAGGAGAGCTGTCTTTTCATGTGGGGTCCATTAGAGATAATTATGTCGGCCTTTTGTCTAAAGTCTCTGAGAAAGTCCTGACGGGCGGCTGAAGAAAGCAAAAAGAAAGATAAATAGGTCGACCTCTTTTCAAGATTCAATTGACAAGACTGACGGCTGAAACTTTAACTAAATTTAAGTTATTTTGAAGTCCGATTGTAATTTAATTAAGTCCGGATTTCAAATCCGTCTTTTGTATTCTATAAATAGACATTAGTTCGAACTAAGAAGACACAGCTCGACAGAGCACTAAAATTCTATCTCCCTCCTCACTTTGTATATTCTTTCCATCTCTGAATAAAACTCCTTTCATAAACTTTGCCAGCCTTTCTTCTTTAAGTGTCTCTGTAAGTTTAACTTGTTTCAATTTACTTTTAATTCTCTTTCAATTATGTACTTTTAAATGTGTATGCATTAAATATTTTCAAACGAATATATATATATATATATATATATATATATATATATATATATATATATATATTAAAATTTTCAAAATAAATTATAAATTTATTTTTGTTTTTTACTTATAGCATATATTCTAAAAATATTCATTTAATAGTATAATATTGTACTAAAAGTTTAATAACATTTATTTATTATTATATATTTCATTTTTTAAAAAAAATTGTAGTAGAAAATTCAAAATAGCATAATCATTTTATAATTAGATATTATTTAAATTATATTTGATTACCAAATATATATTAAAATTTAAAAATATAATATTTTATTATAAATTTGAAATATTACCTACTTCTCATTTATTTCTTTCCCTCAAATACAAAGGTGCTTGAGTAGCAGACTTTCTCGAATTTGTCATCTTATAAAAGAATTTGTGCATCATTTTAGTAGGCCTCCATTGACATAATGGAGAGTGTATTATGATAACTTTAATTATACAACTATAGTGGTATTATATTTACAGTCAAAGCTAATGATAAAGAAAGAGATAAATGATATAATCTTTATATTTTGATATATATATATATAGTGAATATTGGTTTATAATTTGTATATGTTGTAAATTTTTATATTTTGAGAATCCATGAATGATAATTTTGTTATGATGAAATATCCTATTATTTGACTGATAATAAATGTAATGTTTTATTTTTTTACAAGTTACCTAAATGATAATATGTCTCATTTTCAAAAAAGATTCTGTCAAATTTTTTTTTTAGTGATTTCAAAATTTGGTCTCATAATTTATTTAATAAAATTTAAATCTGGGACTAACTAGGTTCAATTGAAAATGATTCAAATTTAGAGGAGTCAACAATGATGAGACACTTGAGATGATTATGAGTTTGCTCTTGTGAAATCATTTGGAAATTACAACACTAGAGTGCTAGCCAACAGAGTCTTGTGGAAAGGTCGTGAGAGACTGACAACTACTCTCTATTGTGAGCCTTACGTATGAATGGGTCCTGAGAATATTCATACTCGGGGTCGAATCAATCCTCAAGGATTCAACAGAAGCATTAGTTATAATGTGTCCGATCGTCCAGTGAGGATGCTTCCACGCAATGTACCCAGACCAAGAGTTTTTTTCAAATTAGAAAAATGATAATCAAATGGCACCTTTCCTAGTCTTGTAGATCTAATTCAAAAATTTCTGGAGCAGAAGACACAAGCTGTTGGCAGTGACCAATAGTTAGATACTTTAAACGAAGAAGTTGCTCAGGCAAGTGCCCTTTTAGCTTGGGACAGCGCCATATTTCAACAAGTTTAAGAGATGGAAAAGCAAGCACCTGTCACTGCTCTACATTCCCATTCTTTCATAGGGGAGGCAAATATAGGCAATGTGTACAATTGACCAAAGTTAAGGACACCAGATTTGAGACTGAATCATCGAATAACACTTGGAAATTGGGTACCACCATAGTTGTTGATTGACAAACTCTTGAGGTGTTTGGAAGGTTCTAGATTCTCAAGTACATCCCTTTCTTTCCTTGCATCATCAGGGATCTTATTCTGGTTCCAATTCCATACTAATTGCAGATTCACAAGCTGTATTTTACTTTTAATATTTGCTGCTAACGCGTCCGAGGTATTCTCAATATTTTGCAATTCCTGGATTGATAGACTTCCATAGAGATTGAGTTCTCCTAACTGCTCAATACCAAACTCTCTACTTTTTTGCCAACAAAAAAATTACTCAATACATGAAGATTCTTCAGTGCAAGTTGGTGGGTTTGTACAAATTCATGGGCAGCTCCTCCAATTGCAAACACTAGTTCAGCTTCAGTATTTGCAAGTTCTCAAGCGAACAAGTTGAATCCGGTAGTTGTTTTATTTGTGTCAGAAAGGTCCAAGGAACAACTATGTATAAGATTTCCTACAAAGTCAGGCACCTCTGTAAGGTTATAACAACGAGCCAAAGATAAGACACGTAACAACTTAAACTTCCGAAACAACTCCTGTATGGAGATCTTGCAATGCCAATAATAATAACACTTCGTTTGTACTGGCATAAATGTTCTTAACCTTTGACTATCATATGAACTGCCAAATTCATCAAAATATTCATCATCACCAATTGCAAGTGAACAATGACGAGTTGTTTTTTGTATACTTTTTGCCTTATCGTCAACTCCCAACCTGAAACAAATGTCACCAAAAACATGTTTTGCCAAATCATTTAAAAGGTCATGCATGATAAATAATTCTTCATCACTACTTGATTGTTGAAAGAAGGACTTCGATAATAGATCATCAAAGTATTGTTGACCAACTTCTTCTAAACTCTTGCCCTGTTGAGGGTGGCCTTACCCATGCCGCCCATGCACACAATGGAAATTATAGATAACTGATTACAATTATCAGCATCACATGTCAGTCAATTTAAGATCACTTCTTTATCATCATATCTCCCATAAATTACATTTTCAACCACCAAAGATGTTGATGGCAATTTTTGTGACATTTTACTACCCGATCCTTATTCAACCCCAACTCCCCTAGCTTCTTTCAAACCAAGATCACCTCTGAGGCTTGAGAGAAACTCTAGGGTGTCAAGGACTTGTTTCATCCTAGACTCGATTTCCCTATCAAAGGAACTGACAGAAAAATGATTAAAGAAACTCCACACCTTGCTAGAAGTGGTATCAGATTCAGCTTCCTGCTCGCATCTCAAGGCTTCACAATGTATTTCATCCAAGAGATCCTCAGCATCAAAAGCAGCATCTTTGACATAAAAAAGCCAGTCTCTGACATGTGGATTTTGGATCTGCTTCAGTTCAGCATCATCAACCATAGCATTGATGGACAACAACTTCATCTTCAACTTGTTTAGCAGCTTCTCATCCAGCTTTCTTCCATGAAAGTAGTCCAAAACATGACGAGAAAGGAGCTTGTCAAAAATGACCTGAAGGAATAAAGAGAGGAGAGCACCACCAACCAACTCTGCTGCCATGGTAGCAAAGGGAGTGAACAACAATCACAAGAGAAGAAGGGATTGCAAGTTAAAATAATTAACTCAAGCAAGAAGGAAAACGAAAATCAGAATAAGGGCAAAACTCCTCTCATGTATTATTTTAGCCAAAAGTTGTAATTTATACAAACTATAGTAGGGAGAGAGAATTGGCCCAGAACAGGGAGAGAGAAATCTTAACAGAAAAGATTCTAACAAAAAAATTATGACGAAAGAAAGAAAAGCAGAGATGAACATGTGTCTGTGTCAAGGAGAGAAAAGCAGACGCATGTGACGAGAGCAAGGGCGAGCAGCATCTGCAAAATGTCAAGCATCTTCCTCCATAGGAGCGTCTTCCTCCATAGGCTTGCATGGAGGAGAATAAAGGTTCTGAGATCCCCCCTCAAGCTGGGAATGTATGTTGGTCATTCCCAGCTTACCATAGGCAGATTTAAAGGCCTGAGGTTGAAGAGCCTTGGTTAAAATATCAGCTAGTTGGAGAGAAGAGGGAATAGGCACCAGCTTGAGAGTGCCGAAATTAAGTTTTTCTCTTACCACATGGCAATCAATTTCAATGTGTTTGGTTCTCTCATGGAAAACTTGGTTATGAGCAATTTGAAGAGCCGAATTGTTATCACAAAATAAAAGTGTTGGCTTGTCATAAGGAATATGAAGATCATCAAGGAGGAAGGAAATCCATTGAATTCACACGTCGCGGATGCAAGGGCTCTATACTCGGCTTCAGAAGAGCTTCTTGAGACTGCGGCCTGTTTCTTTGATTTCCATGATATCAAAGAATCTTCAAGATACACTGAAAAATCGGTCACAGATCGTCTTGTGTCAAGGCAGCCAGCCCAATCTGAATCACTGAAGCCTTTCAAGTGCATGAAGCTGGAGGCGATAAGAAAATACCAGCACTAATGGACTGCTTGAGGTATCGGAGTATACGAAAAACACCTCTGTAATGAGCATTTGTGGGAGAGGAGACGAATTGGCTCAGGTTTTGAACCGCAAAGGAGATATCTGGTCATGTTGAAGTTAAGTACATAAGTTTCCCTATTAGCCACCGGTATGATGTGGGATTGGTAAAGGCAGTACCAGTCTCTGAGGTTGGCTTTGTGTTGTAATCAATAGGAGTAGATACTGGGGCACAGGCTAGCATACCCGTTTCTTGAAGAATATTAAGGATGTACTTCCGTTGGGAAAGATGAATACCAGTAAGAGAGCGAGCCACCTCAGGCCCAAGAAAATACTTAAGCTAACCAAGATTTTTTACTTTAAAACGTTGATCGAGCAGGAGGGTAATTTGGGTGATCTCATGCCTATTATTTCCTGTAAGGATAATGTCATCGACGTATAGTAAAAGGGTTATTGTTGCAGAACCAAAGAACTTTAAGAATAAGGAATGGTCTTCTTCGGAATGGTTGTAACCTTGGGAAAGAAGGAAGCAAGACAATTTGGCATACCATTGACAGCTAGCCTGCTTCAAGCCATATAGAGACCGTTTGACAAGGCAAACTTGGCCAGGTGAAGCATTGAGACCAGGAGGCACTTGCATATAAACTTCTTCATGCAAGTCCCCATGCAGAAAGGCGTTACTAACATCGAGTTGAGTGAGAAACTAGTTTTGGATGGCTGCAACAACAAGAACTCTGACAGTTGTAATCTTCGCAACAGGGGAAAAAGTATCCAAAAAATCATATCCCTCTTGTTTATTGTAGCCTTTGGCCACAAGGCAGGCTTTATACCTCTCCACAGTACCATTGGCATTGTACTTAATTTTGTATACCCACTTACACCCAATGGAAACTTTAGTAGGTGGTAAGTTGGTGAGGATCCAGGTTTGATTCATCTCAAGTGCCGCAAGCTCAGCACTCATGGCCGTCATCCAACAATCATACTGACATGCCTCTTCATATGTTCGAGGCTTAGTGACCACGAAAATAGAGCAAATAAAATGCTTAAAAGGGTGAGATAAATGATGGTAAGATAAGAAGGAATGGAGAGAACATCGTACCTTGGAGGAGACTGGTACATATGTGGTTAGGTTATAATGAAAATCTTTTAAATATGATGGTGGAAAATGTGGTCTAGAGGATCTTCTCAAGGTGGTTGGGTAAGATGAAATGAACAGAGGGTCAAGAGGTGTGGTAGCATGATGGTTTTCTGTGTGGCTATTGAAGTGTGAGGAGGATTCATATGAATCTGAACTTTCAGGTGTGTGGGGTAGTTCTGAAATAGGTTGAGTCTCATTTAAGCAAGGGCTGGAAGTGTTAGAAAAATGTTGGCAAATAACTGGTATGTCACATGGGTTGTTTAAAAAGGGCTGCCTTTGGAATGGCTCTGTGACAAGGCTAGGCCCTGCAGGTTGTAAAAAGGTGCCAGACTTGTGAGAATAAGTAGTAGCATGTCCATTATTCAAAAAGATGTTTCCTTCTTTTTCATTTAAATCCTGCATGTAAGGGAATTGTGTCTCATAAAAGGATACATTCCTACTGACATCAATAGCATTGCTTTTGAGGTTATATAGGAGGTAGTCTTTCATGTGTTCTCTGAATCCTATATGAATGCATAGGATAGCACGGGAGTCTAATTTCTTTCTATTTGCAGTAAGGGTATTTTCAAAACACAAACATCCAAAAACTCTAAGGGTGGATATGTCAAAATCCTTATTATGCAGCTTATTATATGGACTCAATTCATTCAAGATAGGTGTGGTAATGCAATTGATAAGCAAAACGACGTGTTTAACAGCAAAATTCCAAAAGGAGGGAGGTAGCCCGCTGTGAAAGAGCAAACCCCAAGTTACATTAAGTATGTGTTGGTGTTTTCTTTCTACAATCCCATTTTGCTCAGAGGTCTCTACATAGCTCCTTTGATGAACAATTCCTTTTTCTTGGAAGAAATTATTCATGAGGAATTCAGCTCCATTATCACTCCTTACTGTTTTGATTTTGCTATCAAACTGTCTTTCAATGTTAGTCACAAAGTCAATGATATGCTTTCTTGTTTCTCCTTTGTTATTCATCAAAAACACCCAAGTGTACCTAGTAAAATCATATACTATAGTTAGAAAGAATCGATACCCATGCATGGAGGTTATATGGCAAGGTCCCCATATATCCATATGCATTAACTCAAAAGCTCATGACGTTTTGGTATGACTTAAAGAGAAGGGAAGTTTGTGCTGTTTTGAATAATGGCATGTACTGCAAATATAGTTTTTATTTACGGAAATGTAGGGATAAAGCTTCATCATGGATGTAAGCCTTTTACAAGAAAGGTGACCCAAATGAAAATGCCACAAATCTATGGACATAGCACGAGTATAGGGGTGTGAAACAGCAGAACAGAGAGATGGTTTGATGACAGGTTTGGTAGCCAAAACATAAAGTCCGTTCCTAACCTCAACTGTACCAATCTTCTTCATGGTTGGGATATCCTGTATGACACATGAATTAGGAAGGAAGGTTAGTTTGCATTTAAGAGAAGAAACCAGATTGTAAATGGAGATTAGATTGAAATTAAAATGAGGTATGAATAAAACATTGTGAAGGATGAAGTGGTCACTGAATTCTATTGTTCCTGAATGTGTGGCATGGACATTTTGTCCATTAGGAAGCTTGACCACTATTGGTTCTATGACTGAATATGATATGAAATATGATAGCGAGGAAGATATGTGATATGTGGCACCTGAGTCCAAAACTCATAGAGTGCTTATGCTGTGTGTGACTGTGTTAGAAATGAAGTGATTACCAACAGTGTTGGGTGATATGGATATTTGGTTAATTTGGCTGGTATTAGATGAAGGTTGTTGAGTTGATTGTTGCATCAGGGCCATGAGCGCGTGATATTGTTGCGTGGTGAGCCGAAATTCCTGTTCCTCCAGCTTTCGCACTTGGTCATTTTGAATGATAGATTTTTCATCAACGACAACACTGTTAATATTTCCATTCTTCCCTTGGCTTTTGAATCCGGGAGGAAATCCATGCTTTCTATAGCATGAATCCACTGTGTGCCCATTCCGTCCACAATGAGAACATGTCTTGTTACCCTTATTGTAGGGACCTTTGTTTCCTTTTGAATCTGGAAAGCCATGCTTCCTGAAGCAAGAACTCTCTGTATGCCTGACTTTTCCACAGAAACCGCAAGGCATAGAATTGTTGTTTTTGCTTTCTACATTGAGGCTTCCGACAAAATATTTTGCCTGGAGTTGCCATTCTTGCTGAACGACGTATGAGAAGATCTTAGTTATTTGCGGGAGGGGTTCCATAAGAAGGATGTGTGATTGGACATTGTTGTATTCGTCATTCAAACCACGCAAGAATTGCATGGCTTTATCCTCAGTCCTACGTTGCGCAATACTAGGTAAAACATCACAGGTGCACTTATTTGGACATTTGCACGCCAGCTCCGGACAGTAATTTTCTAATTCGTCCCACAAGATTCGTAGCTTAGTGAAATATTCGGTTACTGTGAGATCACCTTGTTTGATGGAGGAAGCTTCTCGCTGGAGTTCGGATACGCGAAGTAAATCTCCTAGAGCATACCTTGACTTCAAATCCTTCCAAATATCCATGGCATTACTCATCCAAACGGTGCTTTGCCTTATGGGAAGAGATACCGAGTTAACAATCCATGATGCAACCATGTTATTGCATCGTTTCCATGCGCTGTGGTTCCTCTCATCTATGCTTGGTTCAGGAGCAGTTCCGTCTATGAATTCCAGTTTGTTTTTCGCACTCAAAGCTATCTCCATGGACTTACACCAGGTATGGTAGTTATTCAACTCTAGAACAGGGGAGACTAGGGGCATGGTTGGATTCTCACTCGGGTGGAAATAGAGAAAACTGTGTATGTTGATGTGTGGATCGAATTCCTCATTCATGGTGGAAGATGAAGAGGCCATATGGAAAGAAGAGTGAGTGGCGCAGTAGAGCTCTTTCTTTTAGAAAGAGCTCTCATACCATAAAAGAATTAGCTCAAGCAAGAAGGAAAACGAAAATCAGAATAAGGACAAAACTCCTCTCATGTATTATTTTAGCCAAAAGCTGTAATTTATACAAACGATATTGGGGAGAGAGAATTGGCCCAGAACAGGGAGAGAGAAATCTTAACAAAAAATATTTTAACAAAAAAAAATCATGACGAAAGAAAGAAAAACAGAGATAAACATGTGTCCGTGTCAAGGAGAGAAGAGTAGACGCGTGACGAGAGCAATGGCGAACAGCATTTGCAAAATGTCAAACATCTTCGTGCATAGGAGCGTCTTCCTCCATAGGCTTGCATGAAGGAGAATACAGGTTCTGAGACAAGTTAAGGTTGATTTTGTGAATCAATGACTTGGTACCAATGCAGTCAATGCTAACAACGGATCGACTAGAGTCTGCTTTTTACTACAGTCGACTTCACCTTAAGGTTTGATGGCATACCACGTGCATTGTTCAGATAGTATTCGGAGAATGTGGTAGAATTAAGGGTTGGCACCTCAGTATTATTGGACATGGTATTAATAACACTTTGAAGCTGTTAATAAAAATCGTCAGAAGAAGAAACAGTTTTATCTAACCACATCCACTTAACTATCATTACCACACCATAAAATTGTCCAATAGGTTATATTTTAGTAAAAAACGAATCCTACCAGCATCAGAATGAGGGTTAATATAGAATAATACGGTATATACTTGTGGATTTCGTTCATTTTTTTAACATTCTTGTCTCATTAGTATAATGAAAATATCAAACAAATAGGTAAGTGTAGTCAATTTCAGTCGCGACTGAGTTACCAATAAATAAATTCAACGAATCTAGCACCGTATATTTAATCATGATAACGTGCCAACTGGCAACCATTAAATTAAAAGAATGAAAAGGGCAACTCAACAGAGCATGATATGATCTATTTCTTCATCAATTCTTACTTTTTTTACTTAACTGTACATATCTAACTTTAGTATACATACAATAATGTATATAGTTGTATGAATTTCCTACGTATGCATAATAGTAACCATTTTTATAAAATTTTAGCTTAGCTGTTATTTTTAGATAACAGAAAGTATTAGAACGGTTAGGTTTTGCCTTTTCCTAAACAAATTATTAAAAATAATTAAAATATTTTTAACAACTTTAGTACATGCATGGAGCTAAACAGAATACATAGTTTCGACATTGAATTCAATGAAGGACAAAATAGTTGAAAGAGTATATTGGGAAATAAGCATTAAATAAGCATGAGTGAGTGTTGCACTCAAGCCATTTATTCCTCAGGTCGAGAAAATTGGAGGAGATCTACGCAGTCTTAGGTAAATCATTATGGAGAAAATCACACAAGTGGGGTAAGGTTGGTGTTGGTTTTCCTCTTAAAGACAGGTTGACTACAATATTATCGCATATGACTCAAGGATGTGGTGAGTGTTTAGTGTTATGAATGTATTGAGGTATGTCAGTTACATCATTGTCACGAAAATCACAAGTATGGAAAGGACGTTACAAGTTTTTCTTGTAACATCAAGTCAACTATAGATGTGTGGGATATGGTAGAAAGGTGTGGTGCTATTCTTGATGTATTAAGGTATGTTAATCACACCATTATGGGAAAAGTCATAGGGATGTGGAAATGACATGGTAGGGTTTCCTTGTATAATGAGTCAACCACATCTTTGAGGGATATGATACATGGGTGTGGTTCACATTTAGCATTACGAATGTATTTAAGTATGTTAGTCACGCAATTGTGGATAAGCTCACACGAGTGTGAAAAGGGTGTTACAGGTTTTCCTCTTAATATCAAGTCGACCACAAACCTGTGGAATATGACACAAGGGTGTTTGTTGTGTACCTCATTTAAATGTATTTATAGCTACACCATTATGAGTAAATTCACAAAGGTTTAGAAATGGAGCTACAAGTTTTTCTCTCAATATCGAGGCTACCACAAATATGTAGGGTATGACATAAGGGTGTGGTATGGGTTCAATATTCTAGATGTATTAAGGTATGTCATTCACACCCTTATGAGTCAATTCACAGTAGTATGAAAACAGGGCTATATGTTTTCCTCTCAATGTCGAGTCAACAATAGCTAGGTGGGATATGACACAAGATGTGTGAAAAGGAAGATGCAAGTTTTCTTCCTAATGTCAAGTCAGACCAAAAATGTGTGTGATACTACACAAGGTTATGGGCGCATTTAGTTTTAAATTTTACTTTTGTTGAGAATTGTTACTAAGTAGTTATGATTGACTAACTACTATTAAATATCAATATGCACTAACCCATGTGGTCAAAATTAATCAGCATAATTAGCAAGTAGTTGCTGCATTTCAAGAACATAGGTTCAATATCCCCCAGAACAGATCAATTTGAATCTAACATGCAAACAAATAAGCTCTTTATATGTAATCCCCTTACTGAACTTGTATGGATTTTGATATTTTTCTTTACAGCAGAATCATATTTACTTATGAGTAGTGAATTGTTTATAATTGTACAAATTATTAAATAACACTGAAACTTGAAATATAAAGAAAGAGTAGTCTATTAGTGTTAAGTAATGTTGTGTTATTATAAACTTGGGTTCATAATGTACGTGGTACAATATATTAATCATTGAAACTCATGATATTCTTAAAATTTTATATTTCTTAAATAATTAGTGGTTTATATTGAAGAATATTAGTTATTAGTAGGTTAATTTTATTAGTAGAAAAATTTGAACACATAACCTCTTCTTCTCTATTTCTCCTTACATATAATTTTGTTACTAAACAAATCTTATAAGTTAACCGCTTAGTTATCACATAAAATTTACTCATATGTCAAGTCTACATAGCATTCAAATTTTGTCAAATACTAACCGGACTAGACATGTGTTCATTCATTTGGTTTCCCTCCTTTTTTAGCAGAGGACCCTTTATGTTCCGCAGGCATTATTTTCTTCACATAAATACATTTCTTAAAAAAAATCGTCAAATTACATATAGGTTTGATTGTTTTTTTACCAACCCTTTAACAATACAAACTAATGTGTTTCAGTTGGGTGATTGGTTGCATCCCCAAAAGCAAAAAAAAAAAAAGTTATCTACATGTTTGAGCGAGGGCTTTTTCTTTTTGCAACCCCAAGGTTTTCAAAAATTCCAAAATACTTTATATCCTAGATATCATAATTTTATAATGTAATTTTACAAAAATTCATAATTAAATATAGATAAATTTTTATTTTAATAATTATTAATGTATTTTTATTTTATTTAAAATACAAAAATACACATAAATGATACACAATTTTATTTGATTCACACAAAAAATATTTAAAAAATTAAATATAAAATAATTTTATCATTTTTTTACTATTTTTTTCATTTTAACACTGTCCAAAATTTAAAAAAAAATAATTTTAATTTTTTTACTTTATATTATTAATATTTTGATTTATTTATTTTCAATTTTTAACAGTTAAAATAAAAAATAATAAAAAAAATTAAATTATTTTACTTTTTAATTTTTTAAGTTCTTTTGTGTTTCAAATAAAATATTAATTAAAAATATTAATAGACATTTTTATCCTTTAAATAAAATAAAAATATATTAATAACTATTCATGAGAATTAATTTAATAGCACAAGTTTTTTAAAAAATTATCCTTAACAGACACCGATTACATTTTCCTTTTTTTTTTCAATCTATAATGTATTTTTTAATAATAATTCGGATTACGTAACATTAATCCAATATTTTTATCCTTAAACCAAATCATAAGAATGGTAATATTTTTATCGTGGAGCGGCCACCGCAGCAGACTGTGCTGGAGGTGCTTCGCTGAAAAAGTTTTGTAGGTCTAATAAGCATGTTTTTCTTCTTGTTGTTGGGCTTTAGAGTGAAGTCAAAACTATCTTTAGTGAAAGCTGATTAAGTGAGTTATTTAACGTAAAAATATCATTTTAACGTGATTCTCATAAAAATATTATTTAGTAGGGTTTGATTGATTTAGTTTTATTTTTTAGTTTTTAAAAAGAGTTTTTAATCTATTTTTAGTATTTTAGTATTCAAAAACTAAAAAACTCATTTAGTAATTTTTTAAAACAGTTTTCGAAAACAGTTATGGTTTTTTAATCTTTAAAAACTAAAAAACAGAAACAACTGAAAGTAGTCTTTCTTTTCAGTTCTCTGTTTTTGTTTTGAAAATTCAAAATATAGTAAGAATATATTGTCTTTTGCTTTTCATTAATGAAATTTTAATAAATACAAACAAGTTCTTCCATTTTTACATCTTCAAACCAGTTTTCAAATAATACTTGTTAAATAAGTTTTTTTTTCTTTTATTCTAAAAACAATTTTTGAAAACTTTTTTAAAAAATTAAAAAAAAACAAAACTAATCAGACCCTTAAACTCTAACATATTTTTAAGTCATTCAACTTGTAAGATTAAAAATAATAATTTTTAAATTAAGCAATAAGTCAAACCCATTAAAAATACTATAGATATGAGGTGGATTGTAGTAAGCCTAAGGCAGAATGAGGCAATTTTGTTTAGTTTCGTACTGTTTTTCATAGGCCCTTTTTCTTAGGCTTCTTTTTCTTACGTATGAAAATAAGTCAATTGAACCTAGGATTTTTCTACTCACATCCTAATTTTATTGAATACACCCCATTTCCTTTTGTTTGGTAGATAAAATACGTAAATACCTCTATGTGTAAGTAATATTCTAATATTCATTTCATAAATATCCTTTCATAGTATCAGAAATAACTTTTGAATAACATATAAATTTCAGAAAGTAATTTCCATAATTTCAAAAATTACTTTCTGAAATTGGGACATGTTATTTCACACAATAATTTCCGATCAAAAAACATTGAAAAAATCAAACTTGAATACTTGAACAAGATACATCGTTGTAGTTGGCAACGAGATGTGGTAATAAAAAATCCTTCTATAAATGTTGGTTCTAGAAGATGTTGGTAAAAATCAAAATTTTCCCATAAACAAAATAACACAAAGAACCATTATCAGTGAGAAATATCATAGTTTACTTTATTTGCTTATGGTATATTATCTCTCATTGCATAAAAAACACAGAGTTTAATTTGTGTTGTATAATAAATGAATTTAATGATAAGTATACCTTTTGAAACACAATTTCATATGGAGAAATTACACATATAAATATAACATTAGCACATATAAATTTAATGAAAAATAATTACATAATGTATATGAAAAAATTATGTTCAAATTAGGGTGTAATGAACAATAGAGATTAGATAGGGTGAATATAAGAATAACAATAATGGGTATAAAAATAGGATTAAAGATAATAAAAATATCTTAAAAACGGAAAAAGGTGTACATAGCAAATATTAGGATGTGATTAGAAATAATCTTGAATATGTTAATTTTCAATTCAATAAAACAATATTTGGTGTAAACTCAAACTTTTTTAAGACCATAAGTACTATTTTGTTATAGCTAAGTAAGATTCATCATGCCTTTCAAAGTTATATTTAAACTTCACCATGAGTAATAAAATTGTACGTTTAAATATTTAAACTTGATAAGAACTTATATTTTAAACTTATGTTTAATTCAACTTAAGTTTACAAACTATTAAAGTTTATTTTAATGAATTTTTCTAGAAGGACTTTTGGAGAGAAAAATGAAATGAAATTCTCTATAAGTCAAAAGTAATTAGCTTATACATAATGTGTGGAAGTTCTTCCATATGATTTTTTTCTATAAAAATGTGTGATTTTTTAAAAAAAAGAAATATTTTGGTGAGTTTCTATAAAAGCACCTATAAGTAGCACTATTTATAGTTTGTTTCAGTTTAATTTAATTTTTCTTCTCTCAACTCTAAAATAATTTTTAAAACTAAACTAAATATTTGAAAGGTTAAACCGTGAATTATTAAGTATTTTAGTTAATTAATTTAATAGTTAATAATTTATCTAAATTATTTTATATTTCTTCTTTTATTTATTCCTTAGTAAATTTTTTCACATTAATATAATTTTTCTTATTGTTTGCTTTATAATTAAATATAAGATGCGATATGATGGAAGTCGTTGGGAAGGGATTACTCCTATTTCATTTTATTTTTTTTCATTTTCCCCCTGAAATTCAGGTGCAGAGATGAAAAAATAATATATTATATGTTGTGAAATATGTAATTTATTCTTATTTTTAATAATTGTTCATATTACTTGCATTTATTTATTTTTCTTTTGCACATTTAATTATAGAACATAACTATGGGATGCCTTAGAATAACAATTGAGATTGTTTAAATTTATTTTTAATTAAATTTTTAATTGTTATTAGACCTGTCAAAATGAGTCTGATTTATTGGGTTGACCTGCGAACCTACAAAATGGGTTATATTAAATTCTAAAAAAAAGACTCAAATAAAAGCAAGTATTTTTAGCCCAACTATGTAAATGGACTTGGGTTAGATGGTTTGGTGGGTCACGGGCGACCCAAATACAAATATAAATACATATATTGTAAACATACATATTAATAATATATAATATATTGTTAAAAATATATTACATCAAAAATATGTTTAATATGAAATCAATTTATACATATTGTTAATATATATATATATATATATATATTACATGTAAAAGTACATTTGATGTTTATTTATATTTTTAACAAATAAAAATTATGTTGTTCTAAAATGTATATTAAATTAAAACATACCTATAAATATTTTTTTATATTATTTTAGACTTATTTGCGATGTGTTTTTTATTGATTTAGTATTTTATTTTGAATTGGTTTTGGCTTGTATTTAAAATAAGTTTTTTTTATATAAAACTTTAAATTTTGATTTTTTAAAAAATCCCTATTTCGGCCCATGGCCCAATATAAGGTTAGGCTGAGCTTAGAAATACATAACCTAAACAAAGTATAGGTCGGCCTGACACGGTCCATTTTGTTTGAAAAGTTCAACAGGTCGGACCAGTCCACTTAGACTACTAACTATAATTGTTATTTATATGATAAGTAATCATTTTTCTAACAATCGAATAGGTTGTGTTACTATGTGACTAAATATAGCGAGAATTGATTTTAATATTAAGTTTAATTGTGATAAAAAAAATTATAACACATTATACATATAAAAACTATATTACCCTACAATAAACAATAATAATATGCAGTGAACAATGTAATTTATAACCAACATTGTGTAAAAGGAAGTTTACTTATTAGCCATTTAGTTTTTAAAAACTAAACTTAAAAAATGATTTAAGTTCAATCATTATATTAAACAAATGAGTTTTTTTTTTATAGTTTAGTTTATAGCAGTTTCAATTTAAAATAGTTTTTTGAATATCAGGATAAGAAAATATGAAAAAAAAATGAAATAGCTTCTCCAGAAATCAGGGTTGGCCAAAGAATAAGGTGGTCCAAGCCCTATCTTTAGGCCCCCCAAAATATTTATTTACTGATAATACTTAATGATATCATTACCAGCTTTGGTTTATCGGTCCTTATTTTAATCCAAGTCCTTGTCATTCTTTCTTATCTTTAAATCAGTCTCACTTTTCCAAAATTCTTCTTCTCCCACTAAATCACACCTCAATTTTTTTGTCACACTCTCTCTCCTCTTAATTATTTATTGTTATTAATTTTAAAAAGTCGAACTTCAAAACTTTTTTTAGGCCTCAATATATTGGTTGACCCAACCATAAATTAAAATTAAATTTTAAATAAATTAATTAATTTATAAAATTATGTATATCCTTTACACTATGTGAACAATTTGTGTAGAGTAATTATGAAGAATCAATTGATCAAAGGTACAAAACCAATAACAACTAGCTGAGGAAGCAACAATTACAAGACAATATTAGGGTTTAGTTTAAGAATTGTTGGTAAGCAAAAGAAAAGAGATAGAGAAAAGAGATAGAGAAAAAGACAAATAACATAACTATGCAAGTGGTGGTTGGCATGAGGTAGAGATGCATAAAACATAACTCCACAATTATGTAAGTCTACGACATTTGTTGGCTGGTAGATAGTTTGAGTCAATGGAGATTAAGGCATACACGGAAATGGTTGCTTAGTGTGTGGCATTGCTAGAGTAATAATTGATTTTTCAACATATAGAACCTATCACTCAACTCACCTGTGTAGGATTGAGTTTGATAAGATTAAGTTGAGTTTCACTAATAAACAAAACAATATAGGTTTTGAACTTGGTGTCATTCTTAAAGCATCCACAAGATCAATTACTTCCACAAGCTCTAATAGTTTAATTTTTTTAATTCTAAATTAAATTTATATAATAAAATATTATATAATCTGGTGAGTATTTTTACCATTATTATATCAACATTATGTATAGTGACTTTTTTTTAAGTGAAAATGTTGTGAATTTTAAAGTTATGAAATTATTTTTAATATAATTTTATATATCAACATTATGTATACTTTTAACCATGAACTTCCTAATTTTTCTTCTTCTCTTTCACTCTTTGTTTCTTAAAATTATTTTTTAAGTCAATTTTATCTACTCTTATGAACATTTCAACAATGATGTCTAAACAACCAACATACATAATAATCGTCATCCAAACTTTGCACCATATTTACAAAGGACAACACTTCTTCGTGATAGTTGTTATTTTGTATTTTTTTAATTAGTTATCATTTTAATTATGTAATTTTTTAACTTTGTATTTTTATATTGTCATAATTACGTAACTTAATTAGTTTCATAATCTTAAATAAAAATTTATTTAGTTAAATATTTATTTTTATTTTGTATCATGAAAAAATATTTTGCAAAATAGTAAAATAAAAAATCTATTAATTTATAACTTAATAAAAAATTAAGTTAATAAATAAATTATTGATGGGGTTAGTGACAAATTCTATCTATAGAGAGATCAGGAAGGGAAAGGTTGTGAGTTTAAATTTCTTCACTAACAAACTTAATACACTAATAAATAAATTATCAATGATATGTAAAAATGTAAGATTGAGACTCTTTAAGAATTGAAAAAGAATGTTGGATTGAAGAGAATAATGTTTATAAAGGTCTTTAAATTGAAAAGTTAAAATGAGGGACGTGTACATGTAGGTATGAATGTAAAAAAAAAAAAACTCGTGTTTGTGGATACTCATGGTTAAAAACGTGAAAAATATTTACACAGATATTATAAATGGATGCACATCACCTACTGATGTGGTTTTTTTCTATCTGTCCTTAATAGACACGAGTATTCGTTACCTGTTAAACTAAAATATTATATTATATTATATTATATATATATATATATATATATATGTATATATATAAGTTGAAGAAGATAATATTTTTGTAAAAGAAATAAATTAAAATATTAATTGTCAAATTTCATTAATATTAATCTAATTTTTTTTATGAAAATTCATAATTAATATAATTATTTATTATAAAAATTCCAATAATATAAAGCAACAATTCTATTGTATTAAATATTTTGTATATATGTTATATTAATTTATTTTTATATCTAATTGATCTTGTAGAAAATAGTATAATTTTATATTTAAATTTTCTAACAAATAAAGGATCTATTTGATAAAACTTCTTATAAAAAATAATTTTTTTCTAAAAAAAATATTTTTTTAAAAATATCCATAGGTACATGTGGATACTCGCGAGAATTAAAAAAACCCTCAAATATTTTTATACAAGTACCTAGCATGTATTAGGTAATGGGTTTTTGTGGCTAGTCGGGTAACGAGTAACTACTACCCTACCTACCCCGTTGTCATTCCTACATGTAGGTCCTACTTAAAAACCTAAAGAAGAGATATCTATTCGAGATGACTTAGCCACCAAATAGTTTTCGATAAAAAAAATGGATTCTTTTACAAGTGTTTCAACAAATTTTTATAATAATGACTTCTTAACAAATGCATGAATCTCTATAGACTACAATAGGGGTGAGTGTACGGACCTAGGTTTACGAACCTCCCAAGCCCATGTAGATTTGGACAGAGAATCATAATTCTAAGGAAATTTTTTAGCATGATTTGTAAAACTCACAAACTTCGAGGGTTAAGTTCACAAACTCATAAACTTGACCCGTAGTCTGTTTAAAGAAACAAATTTGTCATTTGAATTATTAGTTTGTGTTAATATTGTAACTTTTTGTTGTAAATTGTGATATTTTACACTCTTAATATTTAAAATATTTAGTGTTTTAAATTATTATAAATGATTATATGATCTTTATTATGATATATTATAGTTTAATTAGTTTAAAAAATATTAAAAAAAATTTAATTATTTTTAAAAAATATATATGTGTGTAGCCCGTAAACCCGTCCATTAAGTTCATAGATTTTGGGGGTTGGATACGAACCATTAAAAAAGTCTATTTATTTTTGTGAATCAAACTAATCCTCCCCATATAAAATGCAAGTTGCACGGACTAAACTTACCCATCCCTAGACTATAATGATAAAAATGGTATTATAATACGATACCAAAACATGTTGAAAACTTAGTTTAGGTCAAAGAAGATGAATATCACATTTCATCCTATAACACCATTTCTAAAATATTAATCTCTTTTGGCTTGGTAGTTAAATTCTAAAAAGCTATTTAAAAAGCTAATTAAAAAATGAAAAAGTAATTGTAAAACTAATTGATTATAGTTATTACATCAATAATGAAGTTTTTAAATAATTATAATATATTTTAATAATATAAATTAATTAGATATTTAAATTATAAATTTCTATAATTACATGTTTAAGTTATAAATTATTATAATTACATATTTAAATTTTAATTTTTATAATTAAATATTTAAATTTTAAATGACTATAATTACATATTTAAATTATATGTTTCTTTAATTATATGTTTTAATAATCTTAATATTAAATAATTAAATATTTAAATGAAAGACAATTCATTATGAGGAGATAAAATAAATGGAAAACAATTCATTAACGAATAGTAAAGTTGTAAAAAAATTTAACTAAAATTAAAATATTTTTAAAAAAAATACCTAGAATAATTTTTGAAAAAAAAGTTAATAATTACCTAAAAAAACTAATAATTTTTTACTTCTTAAAAAAATACTAAAATCATTTCAATTAACTTTTCACCAAACTTTTTCATTTTGGGCTAAAAATGTAAGTAAAAAAACACTCTAATAGTTATATATCTTCAACTTCCACTCAATCTTGTTGGGGATATTACATATTAAGATGCTGTTGATGCTATATGGACAAACCGGCATAAAACTTAAACATAATAGAATGATAAAATAGTATAATATTTTATTATTAATAAGAATAAAATGACAAAAAACCTATAATGTATATAGAGAGTTTCAGATATAATTTTTCTAACAACACTCCTAATGTATATACGCAAATGAATGTATGCAATCTTTATTGTATATATAGTATAGTGTGATACTTTTATGTCGAATAGTCAATGGAAGTTGAATTTCAACCATGAACAACTTCTATTATTTATAATTTTTATACTCAAGTATATGGCAACAAGATATAGATTTTTAATTGCAAAAGTTGTTTTATAAAAAACTCGAAGTAAAATTAAAAAAAATACTTTTTATAACTGTACTTAAACATAAAAAATTTTGTTTTTCTAAAAATTATTTTTAAATAAATTACTTATTTTTTTAACTTAAATAAACTTACTCATTATAAAAAAAAGTTATGACAAAAATGAAAAGAAAATAAATTAATAAGAGAGACGGAGAAGAAGTTGAGCGTTTCTTAAATTGTAATGCAATGTAAAAGGAGTGATAAAAAAATTAGTGCATAGTTTTTGGTGAGAAAATGCATAAGAGATTATCTGGATTTAGATTGATTAAGATAAGATATATTTATTTGTCTATTTTTTCGAATATTTATACATTTATTATAAATAAGTAATAAGTAATGATGAAAATTATTTAAAAAATAAAAATATAAGATTTAAATAAAATTTTGGTCTTCAAAGTTATACCAATATTGTTTTAGTCCTCCAAAATTTAAATATGCTTTTTAATCATAAATTAAAAAAATATTTATTTTAATCTTTATTCATATCAGATATCAAATAAGGAATTATAGATGTATAGTTTGGAGTAATTTTTATTATCATAGATTAAAAAAGAACTTTGGATATATATTTTTTTATAGATAAATATTAATTTAATTAATAATATTAATTTTTGTCAGTAGATATGATAGAAGTTACGACGTTATCTTTTTTTTTTTTTCTTTAACCAGTTATTTTATATTTTTTTTCCTTTGTTAATCGTGTATTTTTTTAACTTTAGAAATAAAAAGAAAGAAGAATGATGAATTCAAAATTATTAAATTAAAATCCAAATTCATGCCATTAAAAAACGTAACAAATTGCAAATCTTTAATCCTGTCAGGCATGACACTTAGGATTAAAAGGAGCATTTTTTTTAAAATTTGGCAATAACAAAACATATTTAAATTTAAATAGAAATTATCCAAATTTAAAGTAACTACAACTTATTTAAGTTTAACTAATTTTAGATATTAATTATATTTTGCAATTAAATAGTCTTATTCGCACAATTTATATAACAACATTTTATATATTTCTCTTCATATTATTTATTACATCTAAGTTTTTTTATTTTAACTATTTGTACAAACAAGTGAAATAATATTATTCTTTTTCATATATGAGTTACAGTTCAAAACAAATTAAAAAAATATATTAACTTACAAGAAAAACCTACTAAAAAACAAAATATAATTATAGAAAAAAGAATACTAGTATTAAATACCTCTAGAGGCATTGACTCAACCAAACACGACTAGAAGACCCTCACCAATTTCTTTCAAAATTTAATTAACAGTCAATTCGTACCTTTTCTTTCCCATTCACTCTCGATTTTCTCGCGAAAATCACCGAACAAAACGAAAAGCGCAGTGGCAAAACCGAAATTAAATCCAACAGCGAGGTCAATCTTCTCCGCCCTTTCACTTTTATTATTTCCTTTCCCTTTCGCCCATTTTCTTTTTCCTTTCTTTATTTTTTCACTTCCTTTTCTCACTCACACTTATCAGCCTCAGCCACACCACACTGAATTTTTTTTATGCTTTTTTTTCTTCTTCTTCTTCTCTCTCTCACACTCTCTCTCTTCTCTCTTCTTTAACTTCGCAATCAGATCACAGCTTCGTCGGAGATTTTCTCATTCCGATTTTCTCGGCTCAGTTCAGTCGCCGGAATCCGTGGAGTGTTCCAATCGTGTGGTTTCTCCGTTACCTGCGACCTTCTTCCGGTGCTGATCGGCGCCGGAGATCGCCGGAGCTGTGGCCGTTCTCGGGGGCGCGCGAAGCATTGCGATGACGAAGTGATTGTGCGAATTGGAGCTCGATAATGATGGTGGAGGTTTGGAATTTGAGCGCGCGTGAAGAGTTTGAGGTGCTGGAGTGTGCGAATTTTGGGTTAAGCGAGGGGTATTGTGTGAATGGAAGGGTTCGGGCACGAGAACGGGTGAGTGAGTGTGAAACTCGTGTTTGAATTTTGAGGAATAGTTTCTTCTGAGTGGTGAATTTTGTGTTTCGAGTGATGTCACGCACTGATACGATGACGACGACTTCGGATCTTAATAGAACTGGTCCAGTTGAAAGAGACATTGAGCAGGTATATTGGTTAGTTCGTGACTGCTGTATTCGAATTGAATTGTTTAATATTTATTGATTTATTCGTATTTAATATTTTTTATTTTTTGTTTAATTATTTAATAGGATTTTAGTTGTAAAATATTTATGGATATTCAACTCGGTCTTTAAAGGTAATAATAATAAATGATGATAATTTGGTACTGTACAGGAAGTAAGTTTGGTTGGTTCATTAATTTTCTTGACTGCCAGGTAGGGGTCATTTGTTGAAATCAGTTTTTTTATGTTTCCTTTTGTCGTTTTATAGTGAAGGGTTTGATTCTGCATTGAATATGTGTGTTCTCTACAACGTCTTGCTATGTGCAAATTGTTTGTAATTTTGCTTATTTGTTTGTTCTCCCTAATTATGAATGGTAGGAGAGGGGTGAAAATTGACTTTCCGTTCTATGAGTGCAAATGTTGAGTCAGTGGCATTAGTGTTTAATAGTAATGCTTGGAAAAGGGGAAAGGTGGTGGTGTGCTATATATATGATGCTTGTTTCAGATCTTTTGTTATTTGGGAGAATGAATATATTTTGGTGGAATCAGAAGCTGATGCTTTATAGATCTTATCATTCTGGTTTCTTGTAAGTGTGGAGGGGGCATTTCACTCATATCTTAGATACTTCAGGGATAAGGACTTTAACTTGCAGAAGAAGAGCAATGATTTTGCAAGAGTGATTTAGGGAGAGGATAAAATACAAGCTTTTTCCAATAGTTATGTCATAGCTTCACTTGAATCTTGTTTTCAGTTGGTTGATCTAAGTTTGATGATCATGGTTTTTTTTTTTTTTTTAATACTTGGGAGGGGCAGTAGCCCCTAAACAAGAACAGAGGGGGGTAAACTCACCCCAAAAAAAAATCCCTCCTAAAAAATGGAATACAAATAGAGGAAGGAGTCCTATACAAATGCAAACCTACAGGAAGGGAATGAGTCAAGTTGTTTAAATCTGAAGTCAAGTCTTCTGCTACTTGTTTAAATGTATTGTCTGCAGAAACCCTAGTCAGTTTTTGTGTCTGTCAAATATAGACATTTCTTGAGTTAATAATCAATTTGGTCTTGAAAGTGTCTATGTTACTTTGATCTTTGAAACTTAAAAATACTTGTCTATACAGATTGGTCCCTAAAAGTGGCAAGTCCTGAACTTCATTCCAACTTTGCATATTCTGTCTATTGGTGTTATTAAGATGTCACAAAAATGTTGAAGTGGAATGTTAGCACCCGTGTGTAATATTATTTGCTGACTATATTTCCTGTGGAATTCTCAAATGATGTTGTCACTTTCACCAGAGAGATTTGAGGATGTAGATTGTCATGACTTATGACCTAGCAATCTAAAAGTTTAAGCTATTAGAGTATTAGGTGAAGACACATGAATAGTTTATATGTTCCAACATCACACTCATGCAGGAGCCTGTTGGGCTTGCAGTGTTAAGTGAACAATGCATAGGCTCACCTACCATGTGCTGAAATTAAACTTTTTTATTAGAACAATGATGGACAAAGAGGATTAAACTCTAGAGTCTAGACCACTTAGTCATAGAGGTTTTGATACCCAATCATGAATCAATAACCCAAAAGATTAAGTTATTAGCTAAATATGCATGAATTGTTTTATATTATATTTCTGACATGCATAAATTAGAGATGTTCATTTGGGAGAATAGGTTGGAATTTCAGGCTTTTCCAGGCTACACAGTGATGATGTCATTTAGGGTTTCTGGTCAGCAATTTAGCAGGCAAATGACATTCCATGTGTGTACTTCACATTCCACATCATTGTTTCATTACATGTCACTAACTAAAGGAATATCTTGTTTAGTTGTTATGAAGTTGGCACTTCGGGAACCAATTTGTAATTTTGTATAGATGTGCACTTTCAAGGATCAAAGCAACACAAGTTGGCATTATCAGGGAACAAGTTACAGATTAATTCAACAATTCCTACGCTGATGTTAGCTAGAGTAGTCAATAGCAGCCAAATCAGCTGCTATTGTGCTGGAATGAAGTGGGTTGAATAGTAAAAAGAGCATTTTGGTCTGACTGATAATTGATAAAGAGGATAATGCCACCTCTCCATAAAGAAAAATTGAGTAAACGAGAAGTAGGTAATTTTGTTTGTTTATATTTATTCTGAAGGTGAAATGGAGCATTGGGCTGGTAAATAGATTGCTATTTTTGGTAGCATGTTTGATTATTTATGCCAAGAAAGAATATATTTGAGAGGAAGTTGAAGTGCCAACGATTGAGGAAAAGATGGTAAAATCGTGTCTAGGATGGTTTGAACATGTGGGAACAAGTCTAATTGAGGATCCTATTAGATGTGTTGATGAGATGATGGATAACCTAATAACTAGAGGTACAGGTAAGCCAAGAAACATTGGTTCTATGGGAAATGATTAAAAGGGATGCAGAATTGTTGAAGAATTGGCTTTGTACAAAACAAATAACATAAGTTGATTCATGTAGTCAAACCTGCAAAGTGTTATTTGATTATTTTATATGACTATATGGTTATTTATGCTTTGATGAGTTCAATTGTAGTAGATAAAGTAGATTATGAAAAATACTGAAGTATCAATTGCTCTTTTTAAATATCGATGGTGATATTTAGGTTGTAGCCAAGAGTTACAGCAAGTGCATCTTCTTGAATTTCCTGTTTGTCTGAGTCCTTGCATGTAGAGTTGCTACTAAATTGCTAATTGGGATAAGAAGGAACAGTCCCTACAGAACTTATAGATCCATGGCTGTCAACATTTTTCTTTTAAAAATTTCCTTTCAGGGCTAAATTTTTAGAATCTATTCTCTAAACAGTAAAGGGTGTAGGATAATGATCTCATCATGGTAATATATGCTCTACTTTTTTTCATTTTCATCTGAACTGATGTGCATTCAGTCTATTGTTGTGTGTTGTGGAATCTGAGACTTTGGGAAGGATACTTCTGTGCTTTCCAACTGTACTGAATGT
Source organism: Psophocarpus tetragonolobus (assembly GCA_037954015.1). Taxonomy (NCBI): domain Eukaryota; kingdom Viridiplantae; phylum Streptophyta; class Magnoliopsida; order Fabales; family Fabaceae; genus Psophocarpus; species Psophocarpus tetragonolobus. Next base: position 32,401,868 of record CM075694.1, read on the forward strand.
ACTGACTGAGGTTTTTTATTGGTCTTAACTACAGGCTATTACTGCTTTAAAAAAAGGGGCTTACTTGCTCAAGTATGGAAGAAGAGGAAAGCCCAAGTTTTGTCCCTTTCGGCTTTCCAATGTGAGTTTTGTGCTCCTTTTTCTTTACATATAGATTAATCCTTGTAAAAGTGTATCTCCCTCTTTTCTTGCTAAGTTATGTGACTATATGTTGCCATTACCTGCATGGTTGGAAACCAGTCGCATTGAACGCAACTGACTTTCAAAATTAAGTTACTCTCATAAGCTTTGACTTTTTTGCTTTGAAATGTGTGTTTTTCCATTCAATGTGATTTTAAACCATAAACCAAACGCACACTTCTTTGACCCTGTATTATTTTCAAAGATAAACTTACAGCCTTGGTCTCTTTTTTCTTTATTTCTGTATTTTTATATTTTTATTATTTTACTCTATAAATAGTTGTAACAAAATTTCTTGAGGCGGGAGTAGGGAGAAATATAGTGGAGAGCCTTGAAGTTGACAGATGAAGACTGTTGATACTTAATTTTTTGAAGAGGGGAAAGAATGTATTCATTTGACAAATTATATTGTGAAAAAGGAGAATTCAGACGTGCGTACTCGAAAGTTTCAGAAGTGCATAGAACTTAGGTTTAAACTTTAAAAAATGTATGCAGTGTCATGATGAAATTATCGGAAATCATGGTTGCTATGCCTGATTACAAAGTTTAATAAACTAATTGAAAATGTCAAAACCTGATATTGCTTTTACTAAACCACGGGAAGGCTTGACTAGTTCACCAGAAATATAGTTTTCATCACAATGATATTCATAGTGGAACATAGGGGAAGGACTTCTCTCAATCGCGAGACTAATTAGATCTGTGTTAGAGACCCTTTATGCAAATATTAAAAAAATAGAATCTTTTCCTTGCCAAAGATCATATTTATGAATATTTAGCGTTTCTACTGTTACCTTATTTACTATATCTAGGTTGCTGCATGTTGTGATTGTGTATGCTATTTATAGAATCTACCACGCTTGTTTTTTATTGCCTATGGTTTATTTTGCATTACCTTCAAATGTTGTTTGTATGTAACCATTCACATGGTTTTTCTAAACAATAAGTTTTTGAGAATTGAGATAATTGAATTTTATCAAGATAACATACATGATGTCTGAGTTTAGAGCTTACATGGTCAAGTGGTTATCCTTAACACTTGTATGCTTCTAAATAAATAGTTAGCTTTCCATACAGGATAGGTGGGTTGTGCATCATCCATTTTATGTACCTAAAAGACTATTGCATGAGGTAGTGTATTAGTATGAAAACCATTACCCGGCCTTCATCTAATTCCTCTAGTTTTTATGATAGATAGTTTTTGTCAGAGTATTAGAGCTTCTGCAATGAAGTGGTTAGAAGTTTGATCCTCACTACCCTCATTCTTCTAAATAAAGGCTGAATTTCAGCACAAGGTAGATTGGGGCTGTACAATATACATCTTTCAATTCAAGCATACAGAGTTCTGCATGAGAGTGTGTTGGAGATATGACATTTCTGTGGTGGTTGTTGTGTTTGATATATTAATTTGTAGTAAAATATGAAACTATGAAAGATATTTTTAGGGTAGATAAATATTAAATATCACATTGTTTTGATATTTTTTCTTTTAAAAAAAGGAAAGTAGGGAAATAAATATCTAAGATACAGTATGATATTTATCTATCCTAAAATTATCTTTTAGATATTTTAGTACATTCATGTGTCTTCTTGTGGTAGGTAGCTTAAGTTTTATGGAATGGTTGGTTCATGACAATTTTCATTTCTGTGGTTGCTTTGTTTTCCTTCCAATAGTTGTTGGGTTATCAAAAGTTGAAAGTATTGATTTGTCTATTGTTTTCAGGATGAATCTGTTTTGATATGGTTCTCAGGAAAAGATGAGAAGCGCCTTAAACTAACTAATGTTTCTAGGATTATATCTGGACAACGCACAGTAAGTATTTTAAAATGACATGGAAATCATTGATACTATTTTGCTGCTTCAGATTTAGCCAACAATGTCATTTCTTATTTAAATAAATAATTGTTATATGATAGTTGCGTCATTCATACAATTAATAAACTTCCTTTTTTGTGTATGCATTATTTGGTCTCAGTCTCACAATTTGTTCCTTGTGTGTGTGTGTAAATGAGTTGTCATTCACCGTCCATGTTCTACTAAGAAGCTTGGATCCTATTTCCCTTTAGGATTAGGAGAGCTTCAGATTTATTATGATTTACTGGCTACTGAGGATTAATTTGTTGGGGTCATGGATTTTCTCTTTACCTTGTTATCATTTCTGTAATTTCTAATAGCAACTGTTATGCTTTTCTTTCCAGGAATTTATATACATGCTGATGTACTTTTGTGCTGTCTTTTCTAATAAGTTGTCATTTATGTAAAAATACACTACACAGTCATGTTGTTCTGGTGAGCATGAGCATGGGTTTATTTCATACTTTTAGATATGTTCATAGTTCCTTCTTGACTTTGAGCATCTGCAGTGAATTCCTCACAAGTAATAATATTCTCTTGTCTATATCTATTTTGACTAATTAAATGTAATACTTTTTTTTCAGCCCATCTTTCAAAGATATCCTCGGCCTGAGAAGGAATACCAGTCGTTTTCTCTCATTTACAATGATAGATCATTAGACTTGGTATAAATTTCTATTTTCCTCTTTCCTGCTCCCTCTTCTTTAAAAATGACTCATAGATGCGGCTTATGATTTTTTTATTTATTGACTATCAATTAATTTAATAGATAAACCTTCAGTCAACCACAAGTTTGTTGGGGTGGTGGACAGTGGCAGAAATGTGTGGTAGATTCGTGGTTAAGTACGATACTAGGTTATTTTTTAAATTGAGTAATACTTCCTTAATCAAATTCAAATATCGTATAGTCAAAAACAGAAAATGATAACTTTTTCCCAAGCTGTGTTATGGGTCATTTCCCCACATTTTGGAGGGTTGTGCTTAGCTTACTGCTTTGATTGCATAGATATAATTTATATTATGAGCATTATTGAGGTATTTTATTTGTAGAAGCTTCTTGTATTGTTGTGATCTGATTCTTTCCTACTAGATTTGTAAGGATAAAGATGAAGCCGAGGTTTGGTTCAGTGGGTTGAAAGCATTGATTTCACGCAGCCATCACCGGAAGTGGAGACCAGAGTCAAGAAGTGATGGTATTCCATCTGAAGCTAATAGTCCTCGAACATACACTAGAAGAAGTTCTCCCTTGAATTCTCCATTTGGTAGTAATGACAGTTTGCAAAAGGTATTAATATTGTTTCCTTTTATTTTCTCCCTGTTTGACTACATTTCAGTTTAAAATGTATATTTATGTACTTGGCTCTCTTCCCTCCCTTAAAAGGTAGTTTCTTCTGATGTGCTTCGGTGCTTCTCATTTATTAAGAAGATTTTCATTTTTTGTATTCAGGATAGTGGGGATCATCTTCGCCTTCATAGTCCATATGAAAGCCCGCCTAAGAATGGTTTGGATAAAGCATTTTCTGATGTGGTTTATTATCCTATTCCTCCCATGGGTTTCTTCCCTCCAGATTCTGCCAGTGGTTCAATCAACTCTGTGTCATCAGGAGGATCAGATAGCATGCATGGTCAAATGAAGACAATGCCCATGGATGCTTTTAGAGTCAGTTTATCAAGTGCTGTTAGTTCATCTAGCCAAGGTTCTGGTCATGATGATGGTGATGCCTTGGGGGATGTTTTCATTTGGGGGGAAGGCACAGGTGATGGTGTACTGGGTGCTGGGGCTAACCAAGTTGGGAGTAACTTTGGTGTTAAAGTGGATTCTCTGTTGCCCAAAGCCTTGGAATCGGCTGTAGTCCTTGATGTACAGAATATTGCCTGTGGTGGGAAACATGCAGCCTTGGTGACCAAACAAGGTGAAATTTTTTCCTGGGGGGAAGAATCAGGGGGAAGGCTTGGGCATGGAGTTGACTCTGATGTTCCCCATCCAAAGCTTATTGAATCTCTAAGTAATATGAATATCGAGCTTGTAGCTTGTGGTGAGTATCATACATGTGCTGTGACACTTTATGGTGATCTTTATACATGGGGTGATGGCACTTACAATTATGGTCTTCTGGGGCATGGAAATCAGGTGAGCCACTGGGTCCCAAAAAGAGTAAATGGCCCTTTGGAGGGCATACGTGTTTCATCTATATCTTGTGGTCCATGGCACACTGCTGTTGTAACCTCTGCTGGGCAATTATTTACTTTTGGTGATGGTACATTTGGTGTTCTGGGTCATGGAGACCGAAAAAGTGTTTCATTGCCTAGGGAAATAGAGTCCTTGAAGGGTGTTCGTACTGTGCAGGCTGCTTGTGGTGTTTGGCATACTGCTGCTATTGTGGAGGTTATGGTTGGAAATTCAAGTTCCAGCAACTGCTCTTCAGGGAAGCTGTATACATGGGGTGATGGAGACAAAGGTCGACTTGGGCATGGTGACGAGGAATCAAAACTTGTTCCAACCTGTGTTGTGGCTCTTTTTGAACCTAATTTTTGTCAAGTTGCTTGTGGTCATAGTATGACTGTTGCACTTTCGAGATCAGGTCATGTCTACACAATGGGCAGTTGTGTCTATGGCCAGTTAGGAAATACTCAAGCTGATGGGAAGCTACCAACCCGTGTTGAAGGAAAGCTTTCAAAGAGTTTTGTGGAGGAGATAGCTTGTGGTGCATATCATGTTGCAGTTTTAACTTCAAGAACTGAAGTTTTTACGTGGGGGAAGGGTGCAAATGGTCGTTTAGGCCATGGGGATACTAATGATAAAAACACCCCAACATTAGTAGAAGCTCTGAAAGACAAACAAGTAAAAAGTATTGCTTGTGGTACAAATTTTACTGCAGCCATATGCCTGCATAAGTGGGTATCTGGTGTTGATCAGTCCATGTGTTCTGGCTGCCGTCTGCCTTTCAATTTCAAAAGGAAACGCCACAATTGTTATAATTGTGGACTTGTTTTTTGTCATTCATGCAGTAGTAAGAAATCTGCTAAGGCTTCAATGGCGCCAAACCCCAACAAACCTTATCGTGTCTGTGATAATTGTTTTAATAAAATAAGGAAAACTACAGAAACTGACTCTTCATCTCAGTCTTCTATGAGCAGAAGAGGAAGTATTAATCAGGGGTCACTTGAGCTTACTAGTAAGAATGATAAATTGGATTCCAGATCTCATAATCAACTTGCCAGATTTTCTTCAATGGAATCCTTGAAACAAGTGGACAGCAGGTCTTCAAAGAAAAACAAAAAATTGGAATTCAACAGTAGCCGTGTCTCGCCTGCTCCAAATGGTGGTTCACAATGGGGAGCGATGAATATTTCTAAATCTTTTAATCCTGTTTTTGGGTCATCAAAGAAGTTTTTTTCAGCTTCTGTTCCAGGATCTAGAATTGTTTCCCGGGCAACATCCCCAATATCTAGACGACCTAGTCCACCTCGTTCAACTACTCCAACCCCGACATTGGGGGGACTTGCATCCCCTAAGATACATGTTGATGAAGCTAAGAGAACCAATGATAGCCTCAGTCAGGAGGTTCTTAAATTAAGATCACAGGTATTTTATCTTATGCTTTAATATAAACAAGCTCTCATGTGGGCATTGACTCCCTCTTTTGTAATCAAACTAGTTTTTTCTTTCTAATGATATTTTTTAATGTGTATTATGTTTGAAGAAAATGACCCCAGCTACCATGGGGCAAAAGGAAAAAAAAAAAAAAAGAAGCAAAAATGGAGTTTTCATACTAATTGCTATTATGTTTGATTGTTGCTAGCTAAATGCATATTTAATTAGAAGTGACTTCATTATTTGCTGTGTTCTCTGTTAATGGTTGAGAATCTTGAGATGGATAGTAATTTACAAGCCAGATAATATACAATTTCTATGTATGTGCAGAAATGTAATGTGTCATGTAAATTTTAATTTTTAGTTTTTGTTACATCAAAGTGTACATGTGTTTGCAACTGTTTCAGAGAGAGCTGGTGATTAAGTGGTGGTAGCTCACCAACCTATACAAGATGCAGTCAGCTATAAGCTGAATAAGCTAGGCTCATGAACTCATGAGCCAAGTCTGAGTTGAAAATTGAAATTTTGATTTTGTTTAGTACATGAGCTGAGATTGAGCTTTTATTCGAGGTAGTTATATAGGAGGAGTACAACAGGAGGCCTATGGTTTTTTCTTTGTTATTTCATTCAGATTCTAACTTGGATAACATAGCTCTGGGGTGGGGAATTGACTGTCGTGTCTATCCCTCCACAAGATGTTTAACTCACTCTCTTTGGTTGGAAATAGTTTACTTCTTCTCCTGTTCATTTATTTTTCTAAACCACATGTTGATGGAATCTACTGGCTATGAATTTGTTGTGAGCCTGAGAAATTTTTATCCCCTTTCAGGTGGAAAACCTGACCCGGAAAGCCCAACTCCAAGAAGTCGAGTTGGAAAGAACTACTAAACAGTTAAAAGAAGCCATAGCAATTGCAAGCGAAGAAACTGGCAAATGCAAAGCAGCAAAGGAAGTGATCAAGTCACTTACTGCCCAGGTACAAACACTAGCTCTTCAACCCTCTTTTTAATCATTTGGTTTGGTTGGCTTGTTCTATGATTATCCCTCTTTTATTTGCAGATTTATAAATGTGGGCTAACAATGGACTTTTTGTGTTGGGTTTAAGACTTTAAGTACATCTTGTACCTCTCCCTCTTCATCTTACATACATACATACATATATTATATATATATATATATATATATATATATATATATATATATATACTTTTACTGATAAAAAAATACTAATGAAGAAAAAATTGAAGGAGCCTAAAAAGTTTCATTTTCATGCATTGCACTGGGTTTGCACATGAGTAGTGTGTTGGTTACTTTTTTCTGTTTAAAATAAGCTAGTTATATCTAGGAAAAATTTATTCAAGTAGATTCTACGCTTACTTAATTTTTCTTAAGTTTGATTTGATGTTATTATAATTTATATTTATTGCCTGTAATAGTGCCTTATTCCAGTTGATGTTATTATAATTTATATTTGTTGCCTGTAATAGTGCCTTATTCCAGGCAAGTAGTTGGAGCCTATATATATATTGTAATTTCCTTTGTTTATAAGAAATAAAATCTAGAAAATTTGCATTTGCAAGTTTCGGAGACCAAGTAGTGTACATCTTAAAATAATTACCAGCTTCTGGAAAACATGCCTAAACAACCACAAGAGTGAGAAAAAAAAACCTCACACAATAGAAGCCTATGCATTGATTTTACATAACTATACCACTATTTAATATCCTAATGAAATTTAGGAAAATTAACTCCAGGACTAACAGTAATATTAACTGAATTAACACTGTGAAAACATGAATAGTTTTCGGTTGGGCTCAATTCAACTATAAACTAAACTGCTAGATTTTGAATTTTTAAATTTTAAGCTTATGTCTTATGGATTTGTAAATGGATGTATCAGCACTAGTTTCTCTAATCCTGCTTAACTTTGTTCCTTGCGCTGGATAGTTGAAGGACATGGCTGAGAGGCTACCTGTAGGAGCATCTAGGAAGGTCAGATCACCTCCCTCTCTTGCTTCCTTTGGCTCAAATCCTGGTTCCAATGATCTTATCAATGCTTCCTTTGATCGATTGAATATTCAAGCAACCAGCCCAGAATCAGACTCAAGTGGATCCCATAACCAGTTACTTTCAAATGGATCAAGCACCATCACCAACCGGAGTGTAGGTCACATTAAACACAGTCAATCTGATGCAACTAGCAAAAATGGGAGCAAAACAAAGGATAATGAGACTGAATGGGTTGAGCAAGATGAACCTGGTGTATATATTACTCTCACCTCCCTACCAGGAGGTGTAATAGATCTTAAGAGAGTTCGCTTCAGGTATAGAATGCTCTATTATATTAACATTTTTTTGGCTCAACTTACATAACTTCACCTCCAAAATTTGGCAATGTAGAGTAGATGAATGCTAGAAACACACTTAATATACTTTTCCTGTCATATTCTCTATTATTAGTTCCGCCAATGTAGGAATAGAACTACTATAATTTCAGCCGATGGTATTTGAAAGAGTGTGTAATGTGTGGGCATTTTTAACGTAGATTATGATATAGCTGTAAGCTTTGACAAGCAATTTCCTAATTCCTACCCAAATGCTATTCTTTTATTTGGTTATTATGATGGGAAAAGAAAACCAACAATTCTCACGATTTTGACCCTTTGCATTGGTAAATGCAGTCGGAAGCGGTTTAGTGAGAAACAAGCAGAACAATGGTGGGCCGAAAATCGAGCAAGAGTATATGAACAGTACAACGTGCGCATGATTGACAAGTCAACCATTGGTGTTGGGAGTGAGGACCTGGCTCATTGATGTGGTGACCTGTCAATGAGGTGTTTTAACAAGTTTTGGCAGGACTTAAAAGCAAGAATGTGCCATCAATTGCATATGGCTTCCATCCAATATATACCATCAAGGGAAGCTGGGATTGGCATAATAGGAGAGAATAGGGATTTGATTGTGATTTTGTAATTCCACTTCTTTCAATTTTTTTTCTAATTTGATTACATTTTCCATTTTTTTCCCTATATGTAGCTTGTCTGGGGGTTAAGGGTGAGAAATGTAAATCTGTAGTAGGTTGTTGGCTCTTGTTTAAAGTAGCTGCGATGTAAATTTCATAAGCGAATGCATTTACTAATTTCTCTTTTACACCAGTTATATAATACCGTCAGCCATGGAATAGATGGCTTTAAGTAGTTAATATAAATAACCTCTGGCAAATGTTATATCTTTTGTGTTCGTACAGTTCTGATTCTCGTTTGTATAGCAACTAGCAATAATGTATGACATTCATTTATCATTTCCATGGGTTGTTAACATTGTTCAGTTCCATCTGAAAACTGGTGAACTAGCTAAGTCATTATTTGGATTTGTTTTGCAAATTTGTTTGCAAAAGCTTTTCAATCCTTCTTTTTATAAAACAGGTTTTATAAAAGTATTTTAATCCTTGAATTTATTTCAAATGATGTTTACAGCTACGTATATAATAAATAAATTCAAATGAAATTCAATTATATAAATAAATTCAAATGAAATTCAATTATATACACTAGATTATTTATAAAACAAAGTCACTGAGATAAATAAAGATCTACCTTTATGAAGTTTATATAGTTAAATATACGATATATTTTCTGTCAATATAAAATTTTACTTAATTTTTTTATTTATATTACTTCATTACTTACCTTATATGATTTTAAAAGTGATATTTGTTATATTTATTCAAACATGATTAATTGAAACTTGAACCTTTTATTTAAAGACTGATTTTGCATTTTAAAAATAACACATTCAAACAGGAGGGGGAGTTGGACAGTTCCTTTAGAAACTTTCTAGGTATGGTTATTAGTACTGAGGTTCCTAGGTTAAACCATTCTCATTTTGTTTGTTGTCTATATTTGTTTGAGGGAACAGACCTTATCATAATTTTACAAAATTGAGTCTTTTCCTTTAGATATAAGTATGACAATTTTGAAAGAGGTTTATACAGGTTCTGCAGATAACTAATTAATAACCAATGAATAAAATTTGAAATATGTGCAAATGTTCTTGAAGTATGTTTGCCTTTTGCTTAACAATTTTCTGAAGATATATGTCCGTTGCACGTTTCTCTATTAAGGTTGAAGTGAATCTCAAGATGTCGTTATTAATGAATTTTTTGGTTCTTCATGCTTATATAAGGAGCAAGAGAATCCCCAATGTTTTATCAGCCTGTGAGTAAGAATAGGAAACTATTTGTTAACACTGTTATTAAACGGTTTCTTAACCTTTACCATGTTAACCAAGATTTGATTTCTAGATTCTTTCTACAGCCCTTTGGTTAACTTGACTTGCTTATATAAGTCCATGTGTTTCAAGCTTATGAAGAAAAAGTTCAGATGTTTCATTTCTTCATTTTATTTGTAATCTCAATCTCAATTGACCAAACTAATATTTTATTTGTTCTCCATAGCGTGCCTCAGAAAACATGCATATGCACTTTTTTATGTTCTTTTGTATGCATTGCTAATTTGTCTGTTGGTTTAATATTAACAGACAAGCCTTTGGTGTGACTGTGAGTCGCTAGTGACCTCACTGGACTTAAACCATTCTTACTTTTGTCTGGAGTTGTCTGCGGATTTGAAGGAATAGACCTGTTTCCAAGAAAGAATACACACTAATAATAACATATGAATACCACTACATTGGAGTAGTAATTCAGTATGTGTCTCTCAACAACAATTTCCCAGTGTAATTCCTTGTTTTAATTGTTAGAAAAGAAAGCATTGGAGTAGCAGAGAACCATAAAGTTAAAACACACGAAGTGGCACACAAAATGAGTGTCTCAAGTCCCACATTGCTCATGATAAACACAATAATAAGAAGAGAAGAGTATAAAATAGAAGTGTATGTGATTGAGTAACATACTTACCTGGACGGGGTCGATGGGTGATCAAGAAGGCCCATGGCCTAGGGCAGTGACCTCCATTGCACTTAGGAGGGGTGCTGTTTTAAGGTCTGTCCAAGAGACAGAGCCTACGTCATAATTTGTGGTAGAGGGGGCTTGCGTTCGCGCAGCCCCTACTAAACTAGTTTGAATTTTTAATATTGTTTATGTTTAAATATATTTTAAGTAAAGAGAATTGTTGTTCTATTAGTTTGTGATTTTATGTTTGATATTGTACATATGTTTTTAACTTAAATGTTTACTTGTAAAATTATGCGCCTCCTGCTTTGTTTACTATTTGGCTATCTTACAAATTTTATTGTGTTTACTATTTCATTATTTTACTAATTTTATTATGTATTATTATCACTTTATCAGATAATTATTTCTAGTAAAAGTTATTTTTAATTGAAATTAGATTGGTTATGTTATAAGTTATCTTTTGATAATGCTATTACAAGTTTATTTTATCAGAAATCAAATCGACAGTGATATAAATTTTTTCTTATGTAAATTGAAATTAATTTAATGATGACACATGGTGCCCTTTCAGTAATTAATTATGATAAAAATTGTGATAATAATTAACTCAATCACTAGTAAAAAAGATCATTTATATAATATAATTAACTCTACCACTATTTCTTCAAAAACCAAAACTCTACCACTGTATTTGTAGTGTATACTCATTTTAATCCATTTAATGATATGATCTTTTATTTTTTGTTAGGATTTTAATCTGAGCATTTTTTTATTTAAATAATCAAAGTCTTATTTTCTATGGAATACCCTTCAATGGCAAAATGGATTGGCCTTTGGTGGTGTATTTATTTTCTTTTCAAATTGTTGGTAACTTTATAAAATTTAATTCTTATATTAGAAATTTCCATAGGTGTATCTTTTTTAGTTGTAAGTTCACTTTATGAGTTCAATTCTTCTACCAGAAAATTTCATATTCAAATTAGGTAATCATTTATCACATTTTCTCTATTTAGTGACTCCATTATTAGTGTTTTCACCATGAACAAAATCAACATTATTTTAGCAAGAGAAAATAAATATTGACCATCAAGTAGCTGTCAATAATTGTAGCATAACCAAAATCAGATACGGTTGTTGTGTAATTTAGGTGTGGCTCCGCTTTGATCACCATTGCAGATCTGAAAACTAAGAAGAAGCAAACAGGAACAAGTGGAGTAAGTTCAAGAAACAACAGAAAAAAGAGGTAAAGAAAACCCACAAGAAAATAATGAGTTCAGGGAGAAGATGGTGGTTATCCAGTAACAATGAAGGATGGATGAGAAAAAAAGACAAAGAACAAACTATGTTACAGAACCATGTAGTTTTAAGGTTTAAGAAAGTTTTTTTTTTTTCCTTTCGTTAGGTTATGTACAAGGAATGTTTTTTTTTTAACACAAGATGAAAATGTTACAGAAGTAGACAGTTATTTTCTTTTTTCATTTTTTTAATCTGTAAACACAAAGTAAACATGTTTGACAGTTATTTTCTAGTTTTTTTATTGCATGAAACAAAAAAGATCTCTTACAAGGACTTGCTGAAGTATTTATGGTATGCATGCAATAGGTAGACTGCAAATAGCATGTCAAATCACGTGTTGAAATGCAATCCACATGATGTGAAAGTTATATAGATTCTAAATTTACTGTTATAAATAATTCTGTTTTTTTTTTGTCTTTAGTTTCGTGTATCACCTCAATCTAGCTCCAATCCACATGTTTAAACGAAGGAAATGATGAGAACAAACAACCAACCCCATAGAATACAACAGCAAAACAGTGGGAGAATGAAAGTGGGCCAAAGAACACAGTATGAAAATAGATCCAATTAAGAAAAAAATTCAAGGTTCAACTAGCCAAACTATGCTTGGCAGTTGGCACAGTTCCTTTCTGGTTTGACTGGGTGAAACAGAAAAGATCTTGAAATCACAATGTAGTGAAAGATTAAAGATCTTAAATTTACTGTCATATATACAGTTAAAAATGTAACATAAAAACGATTAATATGTTTTTAGTCTTCACTAATCAGCTTCTTCAGTAGTTTGTTTATTATTCAACCATGATTTTTTTTAATTGTAATTGAGCCTTTGGATTAATAGATGATGAATATTATTATCAACAATCTAGTTTTTAAAATATTGACTGCATTCAACACGTTTCCTCTCTTTCATGTAGCACGTGCAGTCAAACATTTTTAAACAAAATCCGATTCAATTATTTTTGAATTTAACTATGGATAATCTTTAAAAGCAGGAAAATGAGTCGTTCCTCGTGAAACTATGCAGGTGTGAGGCAGTAGTGAGCTTACTTGGTAAAGTCATTCTCATTTTGTTTGTTGTCTATGCTGGTTTGAGGGAGTGAATAGACTTTCTAAGAAAAAACACACAATATAATTACAATTTATGGATATAACTTTCTTTCTTTTTTTTTTATTTAGTGTTTGGTGAAAGGGAATTCAAAATTACCCATCTCACAGGGCAGATTAATTACCCATTTCACGAAGTTTTCAGTAATCTTTTTCACTCATATTAAAGTTTGAGTTTATAATCGCAAAGAAGCATTGCATAAGGCTGCGGATATGAACATCAAGTTGGTGGCACCATGTGCGTAATTTTGGATAACAAGATGGATTCACATCTGTGTTTAATTAATTTTCAGGAATATTTTTTTGTTAGAGTTTAGTTTTTCACCATATTTATTTATTATTGTGAACAGTTGGAGAGTAGCAAATGTAGATGGAAGAGTTCATGGCTCACCTAAGCACTTGCCACTAAGTGCATAAAGTCCCACATTGTTAAGTAGAGTCTTATAAGTGAAGAAGATGGATTATAAAAACAAAGTGTGTATGAATGGGCAACATACTTACCTGGACGGGGTCAATGGGTGATCCAGAAGGCCTATGGCCTAGGGCAGTGACCTCCATTGCACATAGGAGGGGTGCTGCTCTAAGGTCTGTCCAAGTGACAGAGCCTACGTCATAATTTGTGGTAGAGGGGGCCTGCGTTCGCGCGGCCCCTATCAATTTAGTATAAATGTTTGTTTTTTCATACTTTATATTTTATGACTTTTTAACTCTAGATTGTCTATTTTTTTAGTTATTTAAATTGTGTTCGTTAACTATATTAATGTAGTTATTTGAGTTGTGTTTGTTAACTATAATAATTTATTTGGTTCATTAGTAAACGGAATTTTATTTAGTTGTGAAATATTTGAAAAAATTTAGAAGGAAAATGAAAAAAATTTGGGTTTAGACTGGTATTTTTAACAGGAATGGCTTCTTGGAAGGGAAAATTTAAGGCTAGTCAAGTTTATCTCGATGGGGATCATTTGAAATTGGAAAGGCTCAGATTAGTCTTTGAATTTTGATAGTTGAAATTAGGGGAAAATATAGATTAATTATAGATTATACTTACAATTTTTATTTTTAATGCTCCAATATAGTAACAAAATTATTTTACTTTCAATTACCAAAATAGACTGAAAGGAATTTTATAAAAATTACATTAACACCTCTAGATTTTATAATTACATTAAATACTCCTATTTTTCTTTATAAAAACCTCTAATTTTTTGAAAAGCACTTCTTTTTACATTTTACAAACTCCTTAATTCTTAAGTTATAAAAACATTATTCGATGTATCCTTGTAACAGGTTTAGAATAATGAAAAAAAAACATTGTAATTCAACAAAATTATTGTAATTCAACAAAATCTCGGTGAGTATCAATATAATTTGTTCTTAGTTTTATTTAACACTATATGACCGGTATATTAATGTACCGCAAAGAGGTATTAGATCATTTTTCTTTCGTCAATTGCCAGAGTTTGAGTTCTCCACAGATAGTGTCTTCGTCTACAAGCCAACTACTAATACATACTGGTGCTAATACATTTTTGTTCTAATTTTCCCCTTTCGGTACAATAGTGTGCTGAAGAAAAAAAAAAAAAAAGACAAAAATACATTACATACAATTTTCAAGTTTAAGGCAATATTTACTTTGTTCTTTTTGTACAATAATAACACTGAAAGGGAGTTGACCATTGAAACCTCATCAATTTCTTCCGAGTGACATAACAAATATAAGCCTTAATTTCAAGACAAACTAATTTCAATATAAGTGTTTCCTAACTCCTCAATGCATCACCTATAAGCAGGAGCTCTATAAAATGCTGGTATGGATGTGGGGAAAAACATTTGCCTTAGTCCTTCAGCCTTGATGATGGGAAATATTATGCCAACTGCACACTGGAAGATATTAATTGGTCAGAATTACAGAATTGAGACTGTCACTCTCAATATATGTATTACTAAGGGTCAGTTTGGGTGATTTTCTCTAAAGACACTTTTAGGAGAAAAAATAAAAAGAAAAAAGTCACAGTTTTTTCTATAAATTTTTAAATGATGTGGGAGATTTTATAAGCTAACTTTTAAAAAGTTTCAAATTTTTAAAAAAACTAATGAGACATTTAATTAAAATTAGCTTGAAAAAGTCCTACATCTTTTAAAAAATCTTATAGAGAAGCTTTTGGACATTTTTCTTTTTATTGTCTTCTCTTAAAAGTGCTTTTAGAAAAACTTACCCAATCAGACCCTTTACCTTGGACACAGCAAAAGAATCCTCAACCTTTGTGAAAATGAAATAAAAAATATTTTAAAACAGAATGGTGCAATTTTTTTTTAACCATATTGCAGCATGATCAAATTATTACATCACTTATTACTTATTCAAGATAAGGAAATCATGCTACAACAAAGATAAGGAAAACATGCTAGAATGAAAACATGTCAAACAAAAACAAAATTTCAGTAAGGCAACCAATGTCTAGTTAGAAATTAAATGGATTAGAGATTAGAGATGGGTGTAAAGATGAACTCACCAAAACTATTCGAGCTCCAATGCCGATTCGTTCAAACGAAGGAAATGGCAAGAGCAAACGGCCAACCCCATAGAATGCAACGGCAAAAAAGTGGTGAATTAAACTCAGTGGGCAAGGATTTAGACCAGACAGTAGAGCAATGGGTCCACTTGAAAAATAGTGTCCAAGGCTCAAGTAGTCAAAACATGCTTGGCGCAGTTCCTTTCTGGGTTCATTGGGTGAAGCTAAAAAGACCTTATATAGGGCACCTGCCAAAGTATTTATGGTGGATGCCATAGGCTGCAAACAGCATGTCAAGTCATGAGTTGAAGTCCACCTACTATGAAGATTAGTGATTCTAAATTTACTGCCATATGTTAATGTTAGAAATGGATAATTTCATTCATGATTTTTGTCTTCGCTCAAGCCTTAGGGGTATTTGGTTAGTGATGATGTGACATCAAAGTGGAATATTCTCCAGAAGAACTTTTAGGAGAAAAAAATATAAAGAAAAAAGTCCTTCTCGGAGTTCATTTAAACAATGTTACTTAAACAATGTTACTTTTTACAAAGGGCTTATTTGGGTAAATTTCTCTAAAGGTACTTCTAGAAGACAAAAATACAAAGAAATAAAAAAAAAATTCTCTATAAGTTTTTATAAAAGACTTGGCCTTTTTTTAAGCTAATTTTTAGATAATATGTAGAAGTTATCTCTCATAGGTTTTTTTTTTAAAATGTGGGACTTCTAAAAAAAATAACTTGTTAACTGTCCCACATCATTTAAGAAAACTTATAGAAAAGTTGTTAACTTTTTTCTTTGTATTTAAAATTACCAAAAGAGGCCCAAAGTACCACATCTTTTAAAAAAAACTTACAGGGAGAGGCTAGCTTTTTTTTTTGTTTTACTTTTTTCTTTGTATTTTCATTTCCTAGAAATGTTTCTACAAAAGTTTTCCCAAACAATCCTTGCCCGTTGCCATCCCAATTGCTCTAAGAAAAAAGTTGAATTTAAGAAGAAAAACAAAAGGTAGGTGGCCTGCTAATTATCGAAGTTTCAAGCTCCAATGACTATGTGACTCAATGTAAAAAGTTTTATCCTGTTAGTGCACAAGTATTAAACTATAGTGATATTTACTATCATATTAGTTTCCACAAACATGTACGATGACAGTTAAATATTAAACGACATTATTAGGCAGTTAAGAAACATTCTATATGGACCAATTTGAAATACAAGATATATAAATTCTAGTTTGGATTGAATAATGTATAGGCCAACAAGAAAATACTGCTCACCTTGCGTAACAGGTAAAATGATTCAAGATGTATGCATAGTGAGGTTGCATCATTCAAGTCACAAATTGGCTTAAGAAGATTCCGCAGCACAACAATATCAGAGAGTGCCACTGTCATTCCTCCACCAGTCAAAGGATGACGCATGTTGAAAGCATCACCCATTAAGAGAGCTCCAGGAGTAGGATATGGATCAGCAGGCATGCTACTGTTAGGCATGGTTCTAATTTTTCCATGATCTATTGCAGATATGAAAGCATCATGAAGCTCAGGTGGGATCTGAACAAAGAAAAATTACACTAGATAGATCCAAAGATGAAGACAGAAATCAATTACTTTTCCTCTTGGATGCAAACAAAATTGCATACTTGTAGACTGCAAAGTATTGACAAATCACAGTTGGACTATCCACAACTCAAGCAGGAATGCAGGATCATAACAAATACCTGGGAAGCCACCATAGCCTTCAGGTAGTTGGCCATTCCAGCTTTACCAACTCTTTGACCAGGTATATCAACTAAGCAGCGAACCTCAGTGCTGCTGATACGATAAAACAAGATAGGGGAAGGATCAGCCAAAATAACATGCCCATAATTTTCAAATGGGAGTTGACAATTCTCCAGGACTAAACCCACACAACTGGAGGTTACTTCTACCTGGCAAGTATTCAATAATATATGAGGAAAGTCAAGCAAACTGGTGCAAGACTGACAAAATCCTCTAGAATTTTCAATATCAGCAAACTGTCTTTGAATTGATATCATTAAAAAAGAAAAAAAATATTTGGCGCACTCAACTTATTTAGAAGACAGTTCAACCTTGGGGTAGCAGAGAGACCGACGCAGTTTTGAGAAACAACCATCACAAACAATTGTGAGGGGAGCATATGCTTTATGTTCTTGGCCATCTTTAGTTTTGTACAGAACCCCAACAATAGTTCTATTATCCTGTTCAAGAAGAGATATTACAGTGCCCTGCTCCATTCGTACACTGAGCAGTAATCCAAACAGATAAAAAAATATCAGGCAAAGATAATACTGCACAAACAATAATTTCAATTGAAACTGGCAAGTTTTTGGCTTACTTTATAGCCAAGTAAGTAATTTTAATAATTAAATTAACAATCACAATAGATAAAGAAGGATTACTGGTGCAGAGCAGCAGCTTTTTCTCTCATCCTCTGTATAAACCGTCCATTGTGGAAGCACCTACCAGCCACATCAGCACGAAACTTCTCCAAAGGATAAGGCAGCTTAGTTTTTTTCCCGTCCTTGAAAAGAACATAACCTAGCACCCTTTGTGCATCAATTTGCTCCACACAGTCTGACAAAGAGAATATATGCAGCACATTTTAAACAATAACTTACCAAAGAGAATGGACATTTTAAACAACAACTTGTAAAAGAGAATGGTATCTCATGGCAAACTTAGCGTTCTCCAGCATTAAGCATAAACTAATTTTAGTGGCATAATACATAAAAAATTAGGAGAAATAAATTATGGCCTTGAAAACATTATCATTTATCATATCATATATCATAAAAAAATATAGGTTACAAAATTTACAAGTACTTAGATGGTTTAGTCATGTCTAAAAACCAACCAAAACTAGGCCGGTTTAACAGCTTGCATAATATGAATAAACTGAATAGTAGTAAACAAGATGGGAACCTAAATGTCTGTCTCCAGGCATGATATTAGTCAGAACTCATAAGTTTCATTCCCCTTTGTAGTAGTAGCAATTGGGTATTTGTGCATGTATAAGATATATGATTAGAAAAGAAACTATATCCAAACTCAGTGTTGGAATAATCTTGCTTGCTAGCTAATTTGATACATACCTTCTAACCCTAATTCAATTAGCTTTAGATATCCTCCTGGCTGGAGAAGTTCACCAACGATTCTGTCTGGCTCTCTCAAGTTTCTCTCGATAACATGGACGTGCCGTCCATCCTTCAAAAATTTCAATACATATTTATGCTTATGGTAGATCTTGATAGTAAGTAAATAATCAAAGCATACAGCATTTCTTTTCTTTATGATGTTAATCTAGTTTTCCCAAGTCAAAGCAAGAGAGATGCTGCCATCGATTGAACAATCTTTGATAAAATCCAAATACATAAAATGATTGATTCTGACACACAAACTGCAGTGAACAGGGATTTGCATTTGGAGACCAACATCACATGAAAATCATCACCAACTAAAGATATACAGCACTATCTTCTGTAAGTGAACAACAAAAGAATCCAAATTGACATCCTTTCCCACATGTTATTGTAGTTCTACATTCTATAGTAACAGGAAGGGGCACTATTTGTACACAAACTCTTTTCATGGTTACAAACAAACAGAAAAGGATTATTTTAATTACTAAATTAACTAATACAATGCATTATTCCATCCATGAATCTAAGTTTCCTAAACTAACCCAAAAAGAAGGTTAAATTAATACAAGAGTTCTTGAACTTAGACTATCAAAGTTCATAATTAAGTTTCTAGTTCAGGTTGAAGGTTTGAATCCCTACTAGGTTACCACTAACAAACTAACAACTAATAATAAACTTAGACTATAAAACTCTTGTATATTGTAAGAGCATTCTAATTAATCTCTTTTATTTAAGCTTGTTTAGATAAACTTTTCCTTATTAAAAAAATAAGAGAAATAAATAAATTTGGTCACTAGGTTATAAGCTGATTTTTAAACATGCTCTGGTATCCAAAAGTTAGTTTTAAACTTTAGCATAAATCAATTTTACATTATTGTAAAAGCAAGTTATCATAAATAAAGTATTGTGATTAACTTAACACTCATTACATCACCTATTTACTCTTAAAAAAATTGTTAGAATTAGAATCTTAACAGAAATGTAATCCAATTACAATAATTTACAAATTTGGGAATTTAATTATTATATTTTAACAAATATGCATAGTCAATGCAAAAAAAAAAAAAAAAAAAAACTTTATCAATTAATTAGAAATCATATTTGATATAACTTTGAAGGTAATTATTATTAGTGTCTAAGTATATCGTAAACTATATAAAATTCAGTAGATTATCCATACCAAAAATCATTACCAATTAATTAGAAATCATATTTAATATAACTTTGAAGGTAATTATTATTAGTATGTAAATATATAGTAAATTATACAAAATTGAATAGATTATCCATAGCAAAATTATATAAAATTCAATAGATTATCCATACCAAAAATCATTATCAGTTAATTAGAAATCACATTTGATATAACTTTGAAGGTAATTATTATTAGCATGTAAATATATAGTAAATTATATAAAATTCAATAGATTATCCATACCAAAATGATGACGAAATTCCGTAAACTTAAGATAAATTTTAGGATTAAACTATTTATGATTGGATAACGATGTAAAAATAATGAAGACACACCTTGGCAAGGGTGTAGGCGAGAGCGGAACCGGCGACGCCGGCGCCGACGATGATGACATCGGCGTCGCTCGAGGAGCCGAGATACGGATCTGCCGTGGCATTGCAACAGAGAGCGGTTGCTGTTCGGAGAAGTGGCGGCGATGCGGCTGAAAAGTGGTTAGAGGTGAGGAGAGGAGTGTGATAATGAGATTTGTTGTAACTGAATTTGAAGAACGAAGAGTGACACGTGGATTCGGAAATAGTTACTGTGGTTTTGTTATAGGCGAGGGAGTGTGAAGAAAGTGAGAGCATTGCGGTTGTGAAAGAACCAACTGGTTTGTTTGTTTTATCGTAGTTGATGGATACAGTGAGAAAGATTCTTCGTGTGAAGAGGAATCAGCAATTTCCTTCTGGATTTCTGTCAGGGTTTGTAAGAAGCACTTGAAATGAATTAATTTTTAATAAGTTAAAGATTAATTTGTGTTCTTTAATTTTGAGTAAGGATGTGTTTTTTCATAAGTTTTTTTTTAGAAAAAGCAAAAAATATGAAATGAAAATTCTGTATAAAATCTAAAAGCTCGACTTAGAGTATGTTTGAGTGATTTTTCTTTTTTAAAAATACTTTTAGAAAAATACAAAAATTAAAATGATTTTTACATAAAGCATGTGCTTGGTGAGTTTTCCGAAAATTACAGGAAAAAATAAAAAAAAATTAAAATAATTTTTTCATGTTTTTTTAAATGATGTAAACAAACTACTTTTTTTAAACTTAAATATAAGTAAATTTAATTAATTTTGTTTTATTTACTATTATTATTTTTAAAATACCATTTTTCATTTTATTGTAACTTTTACTTTTTATTTATAATATGAAGTCCTATAAATGACATTTAATTTCTTTTTAATATTTTTTATATATAAGTCTAAAGGAAATAAATTTTAAAAAGTCTCAATGTCTTAAAGTAGAGAATTTTTATATATTAACTAAGATTATCTTGTAAAATCATCTAAAAAAAGTTTACGATATTTTTTTAAACATTGTGGTTTTAAACTCATGACATTGTGTTTTCAAATTTTAAAAATATGTAAATTAATATATTTTCTTGAGTTATAAATATTGATTGTTAAGTTTAAATCCATTAACTATCATTTTTAAAAATTTAAATGATGTGACAAAAAAATAGTTAATAAAAGGGTTAAGATAACGAAATTAAGAATGAAAAGTTTTAGTGGATTCTATTACACCAATTTGCTCATATAATTTTCTTTCCATTAATAACTTGAGTAAATTGCTTTCTTTTGCTTTACTTAAGAATTTCAAATAAAACAACTCAAAAATTGTATAGAACATCAACATCATTTGAAAGTAATTAGCATATTATCAACTATTTGTTTCAATTTACAACTCACAAATTTAATAAAATATCATTAACATCAATTTGATTAGTAAACAAATTGTCTACTTTATCAACTCAACTACCACAAAATAGACTTCATCTTTTAACAAATATTGTATATTAATACAAAAGGGTATTAACAACACATCATTTAACAACAATTGCTACCAAAACCAAAATACATATACCAAAATATTGCCAACACAAAATACATATGACATTTACTAACTCATTACAAGTGCACTAAACTAATGCAGACAACTACTATAGAGAGACTACTACTAACAACTAAGTCAATTAAAATGTCACTAAATTACACTTGCTACTAAACTTGTCAAGGGTTGAATAGTTATTTAAAACTCATTTTGTCACTAAATTACACCTGCTACTAAATCCTCAAAATTAAGGATTTGCATATTATGTCACTAAATTACACCTGCTACTAATTTCTCTTGCTAACAAGTACAAAGGAAAATACAATTAAAATTAACTAGCACAATATTAGTTCCAATCCCATAAACGGTTCCTTTTTCTTTGTTTAAGTTATTATTGTTTTCAATCTTTTTACTTTAACTTGAAGCTTTTCAACCTTTTTTAATCTGTTTAACATAATCCTGTTCTCTCTCATAATCATAACAAAACCATACAACTGGAAAAAAATCATAACCACTCTTCTCCTCCTAGTAACCTACAATTTTAACAACATTCTATCTTGTTTGGGGCTTTGCATATATGCAGTTTGTTAGAGTTATTTTTCCGAGGAGAATAATAATATTTTAACTCTGTTTTGACTTGTTTTATTTAATCTTTTCATGCAATTCAAAATTTTCTCCTTTTGCACCTTCAGTGATGATGATTCACTGATGAGTAGATACATTCTTAACTTTTGCTTTAGATGTTCATGACAGATGATGGGTTGCAGATCATACATTTTCATGCTGTGTTTTTTCTTTTCTAAAATAGAGACTTCTTATCTTCAATTCATTGATCAAGTGACCTCATCTTGCTCCCTTTAATTTTTGTCTGATTAACTTGTACCTTCACCCAAAAGATGGAAGTGTTCTAATCTTGAACTCAATTCGAGATAAGATTGTCTTCTAAGGTTTACTAGATGGTTTTATAGCTTGACGACATATTTTAGTGAAATGTTGTAATAAGATTACTCAACTTTTTCTTAGAAAGATGTTTGAGTTAATTCAGTTTTTTTTGTTTGACATTTCTCCTTAGCACACCTTTACATGATGTTAGAAGCGAAAAGACTTACTTCCTTTTCAATAGTAAAACATTACCATCTTAATGAAGAAAGTGTCTTGATCTTTTAATGACCATCAAATGCTCTTCAGTTAGATGACTTTTTTTTTTGCCTTAACAAAAAGCATGATATGTTGGACATTCTAATTAACATATGTCTATGGTCTTTTGACACAAGTGTGTAGCTTCTAATCTTCGTGCCTTCTGAACAAGCATCAACTACTTCTACTTAGTAGACTTTTGATGTTGCAAAGAAAACTTTTGATTAATTCCAACTTTTGACCAACACCTTCTAGAGTTCTTTGACTATCTTTTTATTAAGACATCTTGTGTTTCATTGACTAGCAACTCTTCCAATAGTAGCTTCTGATTATCATGTCTTCTAATTCTTTTACTAGAATACCTTTAGATGATCTTTTGAGACTTCTGATTGATCTTTTGTTTTTTTTTTAAAATGCCCATGAGTTATCTTTTATTTTGTGTTTTTTATTACAACATAACTCATACAAAAATCATCAAGCTCAATATATTTATTATTATTAAAACCACTTAGAATGATCTCCTATTAAATGGTTGTATGAACTTCTGAACTTAAAAACTTGTAATCAGTATAACTTGATTTTGTTAAAATAGGATATATTCATACAGGTTTCCGATTAACAATATTATCAACGAGAACTTATAAAACTAAATTAAAACTTAGAGACACCAATTTAATAAAATAATTAGATGATGAAATTAATATATTGTATAATTTATAAGAATTTAAAATATAATTTACCCTTTAATTTATCCCTTATTTTTTTAAAACTTTAACTAATTCTTTATATTTTTAAATATTTCCCTTTAGTCTTTTTTGCGGCAAGCTACCTTTGAGATAAAAAGATCCAAGTTGATATTAGTTAATGTTTTTAATAATTATATCATCATAAAATTAAATAAAGGGTCGCGATTGAATTTCATATAAAACTTTCTACCATTACTGTGCATGCTAATGGCACTCTTTAGCAAAAGTATACTGTAAAAATAAATTTATCCAAAATATAAAAACCAAAATCAATTTCAAGTAAAAGAACAGGCACGGGAAATATTTTAGATTTAAAAGCACATGCACAAGGAAAACATTGATTCGGTTCTCTCTTGCTGAGGTTTTTTTTTCCTCCCTACAACAACACTCGTCACTCAATGGCAAGGGACAGTTGCCTCGCCCGTGTCACCGCCGGCGCTGCTATGGGCGGCGCTGTCGGCGGCGCCGTCGGTAAGTCACCTTCACTTTCACCTTCCACCAAACGTCGCGCTTAATTTCTATTTAATTTTTTAAAAAAATTTTACTTTGGCGCTGATATTTACTTATTGTAGATTCGGTCTTTTGATTATTTTTTAGATTTAGTTTTAATTGAATTTCGATAATTCAATATGATTTGGTGATTAGAGAACCCTATTATATATGCATATCTGTTTAGTTGGTATAGGTTTTGTTAAATCTTCAGGTATTGGGGCTGATGATGGTAGTGTTGAAGGGGAGGAAATGTATTTTTATGCTCACAAAAATATCAGGGCTATTTGATTTGAGATAATAATTTACCATTGAGAAATGCTAACTAGCAACGCAAGGTTTCACTTGTGGATAAATATCGTATTTTCTATTTGAAAAAAAAAAAAAAGTGTCACTTATGACTGTTTAATGTAATATTAATTTTTTTTTCCACTAATACCTTGATAGTTTTACTTTACCTTTTCTATGAAATATTAGTACTAAAGTTAGTTTTCTCAAATGACTACTCTCTTTTATCTATTTAGAAAGGGAGTCGTTTTCAATAAATTGTAATTAGAATATGTGTTGGAGAGCATATTTGCTAACACTTCTTACTTGGTTTTATTTTCAATTGCAAAAAATGTCATATTGTTTTCATTTTTTTTGTTTCCAAAGGTTATTATAAAAACACTGGAACAGAACATAATAAGAAAGTTACTGTGTTTAATAGGTCTTCTCAATGGCATCTGAACTAAGGTAGTTATGATTAAACTTTAAAGTTAACAAATTTATCATATATGGTTAATGATGGTTAGATAATAGGGTAACAGAACAACTTTATACTATCAATTTTCCATTGTTCCTTTCCTATATAAATTTTTGGAAAGTGGGAAATAAAGTGAAAATAATAACACATTTTAGTAATAAAACTATAAAAGTTAAAACTGAAAATCAAAATAGAAAAGAGTTTCTCTAGTATGACCACTTCTTGTTTTCAAAGATTTGTATATTTTTCAATTGTCTTGAGAGTTGAGAGTAGAAGATGATTTCTTAAAACTAAACAGACCCATAGTGTATGGTTAGACTTGCCAAAGCAACAGATTGGGTGTTCATCCTCCACATTTTTATTATAAACTAATTATTCTTTTGTAAAATGATTTTAAACCAAGGGCTTTAGCGTGAGGAGTATCTTTTGGCTTCCTATTTCACCAAGGTTACTTAACTTAACTTTTTCCTATCTTTTCCCTCTCCACACTAGGTATTAGACCTCCTTCGAAACCAAATAAATTTGATGTTGACTATATTCGCAACAGTTTTTCTGTGTTTGAGTCCTCATTACTCTATCTCGATAAATAAAAATTTGAAACTTAACAAATTAAAGGAAACTTTTCAAGTTGTAATTTTTTTTTATGAAGTACTCTGTAATTTATTGTCACCAGTTGTAATGCTCTTTAAGTTGTTCTGGAGATGTTTTATATTCCTAGACCTTTGGGATTCTAAAATAGGACATTGATTGTGTTTTATATTTCGCAAGGTTGTTTGCTAGAACAGCTTCTACGAAGTCACTCAAATTTTCAATTCTAGGCACATAGGATGTTTATATGATTCACTTAGGATCTGTCTGATAAAATCACGCCTGGTAGAAAAGAAAGGGATTGTCCCAATACATTAATTTTGAATCTTGCTGTACTTAATGTAGGTGTACAGTTGTACATAAATTCACTGGTACTGTTGTACATTTAGTTCCTCAATTTTTTAGTCAATTGAGCTTGGCACTTGGTCATAAGTAATTAAGTATATAATGGTCGAGTCTCATTTTTGAAGTTTTGTGAAGTGTGCATTATCTGGAACCTTGGTTCTGAAAGTGGTGGAAATTTTCAGCCAGTTGGTTGTGTAAAAGGCTGAAAATGTTATAATTAAATGCATCCGTTATGATACATAGTATACATTTATCTTAGTTAATGGTTTTTCATTAATCTAATTCACTTGCAGTTAAAAGTTTTAGTACACCATTACCTTTTCTTTTGGCTTCTTTTCAGGTGCTGTGTATGGAACATATGAGGCTATTAGGTATAAGGTATGTCACATGAATACATGATCTTGGTCTGAACTTCAATAATAAGATTATTTAGAGTCAGTTTGGCTTTCCTTATTGATGTTATGTCTCCTCAATTGGTTTCATACTCATGCCTTTTGTGATATGAAAAAACATTTTAAAATTATCAATGGGTGAATGAGTTACAATGCCAATCTGATGGATTATTGGATACTAAATAGCAAATAGTGCAAAAAAAAGAATCAACATTCACTTGATCTAATACGCTGTTGTTGTTTTATAGGATTGACAAATGTTAATGGTTAGTTTGGTAGTTTTTGTTAATAAAAGGCATTTAAGCACATGATCTCTCCTTTCCCCTTCCTCTTCTTTCACGGTTCATATGTAGAAGCATGGCTTTCTATTAATTCATTGGTATGCAGGTGCCTGGACTTTTGAAAATTAGGCATATTGGACAAACTACACTTGGAAGTGCTGCAATTTTTGGTCTTTTCTTGGGTGCCGGAAGCTTGATACATTGTGGCAAATCATACTGAGGATAAAGATTTGTCCTCCCCCTACTTACAGGGCTTTGGTTGCTACCCTTGTAAAGTATGAGTAGAGCAGGGATTTACTGTTTATTGGTTTTCTGGATCATGGAAAAGGTTCATGGCACACTACTCCTATGAAAATTCTAATTTATTTTTCCTTGGACAGTATGTTGAAATTTTTTTGCTGGGGCTTTCCTTCTACTTTTGATTCCTAACTTTCTCTTGAGTCACAGTGAATTGCTCTTGTAATAAAAAAAAATGAGTCTACATGTGTGTGTTTTGATAGTGTTGTGTTTATAACTTTGTATTACTTACTCTACTCCTTCCACAAAAATTCACTCAAACCTATTAGCAAACAAAATTATTAAAATGAACATTGGGTAATAATCCACTAATTTTAACGAAGAATGTAGTTATGTTTTCACAACCACAACCAATGGGTGCAAAATAGGTGTTTTGGAGTGAGTCTGGAATAGGAACTCCGGAGTAAGGTTGAAATTTGTGAATCCGAAATGACCTTTCCGTTAAAATTTGAATAAATTTTAATACAAATAAAGAATGGTGTAATTTTTTTTATATGAAAATAATAAAAAATAATTAAGGTAATTTTAAAAATATTTTATTTGTCTAACCCAGTTAAAAAAAAGATTGCCTTTAGTGTGGTATAGAAAAATATTTTGATAATTTAAAAATTTAATATTCTTAATCATATTTTAATTGATATATTTCACCTAATCTATAATTTGGATTGGCTTGAAAAAAATATTAGTTATTATCATAATTTTTTGAAAAAAATATTATTTATTTGTCTACCGTAGTTTAAAATTTAGATCAACCCAAAGATATGGAGCTCAACATCAATATTCCAGATCCATTTGATGATAGTCTTGTTTATGAAGTCCAATGTGTCGATCTATTCATCTGTGCTGTAGACATTTTGAGACGCATTTTTTATACGCTGGATGTCGGTGTTGATAGCAATACTCTAACACACGATGTATTTTATGTATCAATTAGTATAAATTTTTTAGTTTAATTAATATGTATTATACTGTACAAAATTTTATACTAATATTTTATCATACTTTTTATTTATGGTAAATTTGTTGATTTTATTAATTAATATTTTAAAAATTATATAAATAAAAAAATTTAGATAATTATTAGTGTAAAATTTTTTTATACTTTTAATATGTACTAATTAAATTTTTTTTAAAGAAAACTAGTAAGAAATTATTTTAAGTTTAGAGGAATGAGAATGAGAGTTCTACTTCAGTATTTTCTGTGTGAACATTCTACATCATAGTAGTACTTTCTGTTTTAACTATTATTTTTTTACCTTTAAAAAGTATTAGTGCAAATTTAATAATACTGTTAATGTAATATTTTTAAATAAGAGTATTAATATAATATTTTTTAAACTAAAAGCTCAGCATAAAAAATAAAAAAATTGTATAGTTACCTATTACCTTTAATAAAGATGAAACAAAAAGGATCGCGGATTTAGCCTCTCTCCGGCTTGCATAAGTGTTGGACTTCTCTTACTCGCGGAACAAACACCAGTTTAATTTTTAAAAATAAATATAAGTTGTTCTTTTGTATTTCATCTCAACTGTTCAATTTTTATAACCATAAGACAAGTAATTAATGTTTAGTAACCAAGAAGAAAATAGATCGGGAGAAAGTACATGAAAAAAATAAAAGTAAGAAATAAAATAAAATCAATACTATTTGATGAAAAATAGAAAGAAAATAAATTAAAAGTTAAGTTTTTATATTATTTAATTTAAAGTTTTAATAAATCAGTCTGCATAAAAAATTGTTCATTTTATAATAAATTATCTTTAAAAAAAATCCACCATAATATCTGGTTAATAAATTATATAAAAGTAAAAGTGTGGAGTCATTAAATTAAAATTATAAGAAAATATACATTGTGTACAGAGAATATTAAAAAATATATATTATAAATCATCATGTATAAAAATCATATCAAAATATGATGATTTTCTTATTAATTAATAACGTAAAATCCTTTACATTAACGTATAGTCATTAAATTTTTACAATAATTTATATTGTGATATAGAAGGAAAATCAATGTATATTTCAGTGACAACGATGATTTTAAAAATTATGTTTTATTTGGCAAAAAACATTCTTTTCATAAATTTTACTGTAAAGTAATAAACGATATTTTTATATAAATATTTTATTTTCTTTTTTATTATCTTTATCATAGAAAGAATCAAATACATTTTTTTTTCTTTCTAAAATGTTATTTGGATGCCTATATACTGATAATTAAGACTTTAATTAAAACAAATGAAAATTCAAATATCATCTATTTGAGAGATTGGTCATCATCTTCTGTAAACGGTGCCGTTCCGCAAGCAGGAGAGGCGCAGCACTTACGCGAGCAGTAGAGAAACAAAACAGCCCGCCCAGGCTCTCTCATTTCAGAGCTTCCTTAGAAAAACCCTAAACCTAACAAATTCACTCTGCTAAACGCTGAACACCTATCGAATCCTCTCGCTCGTATCTCTCCTCGTTGTGTGATTCGCGATTCAAGGTATTGAATTTTCATGTTCTTACTTGTTTCAATTATTGTTACTCTTTTCTCTGTCACTGTAATGCATTTTCCATCGCGATATGTGAGTATTTCATGTTTATGCGTACTTCTTTTTTTTGTTTAAACTTTCGCACTTTGTTGTTTGCAACTTAAACGACTTTGACAGCGATGTCTCTGAAATTCGTTGTTTCTCTTGTTCTTTAATTTTGGATTTAGCTTCTGTTCCGTTGAATTAGGGTTTGGCATGGCGAGAGGACACAGCAGCAGCGAGTCAAGTGAGGATGAGGCTAGGAAACGCAGTGATAGCGAATCTGAGGATAATGACAGAGATAAGTATCGCCGCGGAGGTGGAAGTAGTAAGAAGAGTTCAGGATTGGATGGTCACCGTAATCGCAGGGAGAGCAGTGATTCCGGGGAAGAAAGAAATGGAGCCGAGAGGGATGGTGTAATACGAAGTGATAGGAAGAGTAAGAGTAAGGAGAGAAAGGAGGAGTCTGGGAGTTCTGAGGAGGAAGGTCAGATTGTGAATAAAGAGAGAGTTAGGGAGGATAAGGGAGACGATGAGAGATTGCTGCGGCGAGGAGGAAGAGATGAAGGAGAGGGATGGGGTGGTAGGGAATCTCGGCGAGGGGACAATGAGGGTGAAAGGCGTGGGGAGAAAGAGAGTCACAGATTGCATCGTGGTGATAGATGGCGCGGAGGTGAAGAGGACAGACGGAGAAATAATGATCGCCGTGGGCGTCATGATTCAGAGGAAGAGGATCACAGGGAGCTGGCAAGGAAATCAGAAAGGGATAGAGATAGGGATAGGAGGCGGAAAGTTGAAAAGGGTGGCGGCAATGAGAGGGGTCGCCGAACAGGTCATGATTCGGATGAAGAAGATTATAGGGAGTTGGGCAGGAAATTGGACAGGGATAAGGACAGGAATAGGGATAGGAGGCATAGAGTTGAGAAAGATGGTGACAGTGAGAGGAACCATAGGGAGAAGGATGTGAGCAAGCGGCAAGAAGAGAGTAGGAGGAGAGAGGATAGGAATGGAAGAACGGTTGAAGATGCAAATCCTAAACGACAGGCAACAACACCGGGAGGTAACCTGAATGGTGATGTTTCTAATTTGGGTAAGAGTGGAGGTGTTTACATTCCTCCCTTTAAGCTGGCAATGATGATGAAAGAAGTTCAGGATAAAGGTAGTGTAGAATATCAAAGGTTAACGTGGGATGCTCTGAGAAAGAGCATTAATGGGCTTGTAAATAAGGTCAATGCCACTAATATAAAAAATATAATTCCAGAATTGTTCTCGGAGAACCTCATCAGGGGAAGGGGCCTCTTTTGTCGGTCATGTATGAAGTCACAGATGGCATCTCCGGGATTTACGGATGTTTTTGCTGCCTTGGTTGCTGTTGTTAATACTAAGTTTCCTGAGGTGGGGGATCTTTTGCTAAGAAGGATTGTTTTACAACTTAAGAGAGCTTACAAGCGGAATGACAAGGTCAGTAATGACCCTTCTTCTGAGATCAATATTATGCTTCAAATTTACTTTTATTTGCCTATTGTTTTGTTTCTGATTGTTTTTTTCATCATTTATAGCCTCAATTACTAGCAGCTGTTAAATTTATAGCTCATCTGGTGAATCAGCAAGTGGCTCATGAGCTCATTGCTCTAGAGTTGCTTACAGTTTTACTTGAGAACCCTACTGATGACAGTGTTGAAGTAGCTGTTGGTTTTGTCACAGAATGTGGTTCAATACTGCAGGATCTCTCGCCTAAAGGCCTTCATGGTGGGTATTCCTTCAAAATCTTTGGCAATATGCCTAGATTTTTATTTATAAATATGATAATGACTTTGCCATTTTTGTTTTTTCTTGTTGCTCTTTTACATTAGGTATCATTTTTTTCTTCTTCATGGTATTAACTACTTTAGGAAAGCATAGTAAAACCAAGTAAATGATATCTGGATTAAGATTACCTCCTCTGCAAGAGAGGGGTATACTGGAATCAAGGTTTTAAGATATTCCAGTTGCATGAAATTGTGGTATAGGTTGAGGCTCTGGGAAGATTAAGGAAATGAATTAGATCAAAGGTGACTTGAAGTTATTTTTTATGATGTGTGGTTTACAAGAAATGAAAACTAATTTGTTTGGGTGCTGTGATTGGTTAAAATAGGAGCCTTAGTCCTATGCAATCCTTATTTAAAATATCAAAGCTGGAATATTATCATTTATTGTTAAAACCTCCGTGTGAACTTTGTTATCTAGTTTTTAGTTATTTGATTCCTAGAAGTAAAAGTTTTCTAACTAATTATAATGCCCAAACAAAAAGCAAATATATATGTATCCAGATATATTTCAGAGACTGGTTAGCCTTACTCATTTGCTACTTTTTTTTTTATACCTTAAGTTTGTATTTTTTTAGGTAGGATCACATATCCTCCTATAAGGCTATACTTTTGTAATCTTATATGTTGAATCTATTTTATATTTTTATCTAAACAAAAAATTATTTATCTAATTATTGCTCTACCCTAGTGCCCCACTTGCTTTGGGTATTCTGCGGGTTAATATTTGTTTATATTTCTGAATGCTTGCTGAAATATGCTAATGCTACAAAGCGATGAATATTTGCAAATGATGCTTGAAATCAATTTCAGTCTTGAAATACTCTGCTAAATATGATTGATAATTTCCAGGCATCTTTGAGCGTTTTCGTGGAATTCTTCATGAAGGAGAAATTGACAAACGTGTTCAGTTTCTGATTGAAGGCCTGTTTGCAATAAGAAAGGCAAAGTTTCAGGTAGTTAGTTTTATTGTTTGTGATAGGAGTAGCTCATTAACATAATAACATAAATTTCTACTCTTTTGTTTATCACCTTAAAGGAATA
This sequence comes from Psophocarpus tetragonolobus, assembly GCA_037954015.1. NCBI lineage: Eukaryota > Viridiplantae > Streptophyta > Magnoliopsida > Fabales > Fabaceae > Psophocarpus > Psophocarpus tetragonolobus. The sequence goes on from CM075694.1 coordinate 32,433,931, forward strand.
GCTTGAAATTAAAATGTGCTGCAATGGTTGCATTTCATTTACAGGGCTATCCAGCTGTTCGTCCTGAACTAGATCTTGTGGAGCAGGAAGATCAGTTAACTCATGAAGTCTCCTTGGATGAGGAGATAGAACCAGAGATTTCTCTTGGTATTTTTTGTATTGATAAATTTGTATCTGCTTCCAATTTGATTGATTGTGGTCATTTGTCATTTTTATTTTCTTTTTCCATTTTTTCTTTTTCTCAGATATATTCAAGCCAGACCCCAATTTCCTGGAGAATGAGAAGCGATATGAAGAGTTGAAGAAAACAATGCTGGGTGAGGAATCTGAAGATGATGAGGAAGGCTTGGAAGCTGAGTCAGATGATGATGATGATGATGATGATGATGATGAAGACGATGAAGATGATGAAGAGGAAGAAGAACAGATGCAAATAAAAGATGAAACAGAGACAAATCTGGTCAATCTTCGAAGGACAATATACTTAACGATTATGTCTAGTGTTGATTTCGAGGAAGCTGGTCATAAGCTTCTGAAAATTAAGCTAGAGCCAGGTCAAGAGGTGAGCTTGGAATCTCTTCTAGCAGTTACTTTGCTCTTATCTACTTGTTGCGTTTTTATCATTTCTTTTTTGTTTTAAACTTATATTTTAAATTTTTCATTTGGAAGAACTTCAGAATCTAGTTCAATGATTGATCTGATTTTATTGAAAAAGATGAATGCTAATTTTCTTTATCTCTCGCTTGTATATAACCACTGATCACTGATTTCCTTTATCTTGGCACTTATTGATCTATAGATTTGCATTTGACTAGGTATCACTTGGGTGCAAGGTTATTTGGTTCTTCTGTTTTTATTATATCTAATTTGATGGTGTTTTAAAGAACTAGTACTCCAAAACGTCATGTCCAACTGTTATAAGTTATAAACATTGTAAGAATAGGTTGCACCTATATGTAGTTACTCAGACTGAACATTCATTTCCAGTATTTGATGTGTCATTTTAAGTTATTCCCTGAAGTGCTTTAAATAATCAAATAATTACAATTTTATATAATTGGTGGCAGATGGAATTGTGCATTATGCTTTTGGAATGTTGCAGTCAAGAGAGAACTTATCTCCGGTATTATGGTCTTCTGGGGCAGCGTTTCTGCATGATCAACAAAGTACACCAAGAAAACTTTGAAAAGTGCTTTGTGCAGCAGTACTCAATGATTCACCGACTTGAAACAAACAAACTGCGAAATGTGGCTAAGTTTTTTGCTCATTTACTTGGCACAGATGCTCTACCTTGGCATGTTCTTTCATATATACGGTTGACTGAAGAGGACACAACTTCTTCTTCTCGTATATTTATTAAGATTCTCTTCCAGGTACTGAGGATTAAAATAAAAATTTTGCTCACTGTGTTTATGCATTTGCATTATTATTTCACAAGTTTGAATTACCAGTTTTAGAAAAACATTCCTCTTTTTGTTTCTTTATGCATTTGCTTTATTATTTCACAACTTCTTCTTCTCGTATATTTATTAAGATTCTCTTCCAGGTATTGACAATTAAAATAAAAATTTTGCTCACTTTGTTTATGCATTTGCATCATTATTTCACGTTTGAATTATCAGTTTTAGAAAAATATTCCTCTTTTTTGTTTCTTTATGCATTTGCTTTATTATTTCACCGCTTAATTAAGTTTTTAGTCCCTGAAATTTGACTAAATTCCACTTTTGGTTCCTGAAAATGAAAAATGATTTTCTTTTGTTCCTGAATTTAGTCAAATTTAGTTCCTAAAAACAATGTAAATTTGAAAAAAAAATATTTATAATTTTCAGGGACCAAAAGCAAAATTTAGTCAAATTTCAGGGACTAAAAACTTGATTAAACCTTATTTCACCAAGTTTGAATCATGAGTTCTAAAATTCTACTTATAATGGGACCTGCAAAAATACTAAGCCTTGTTTGTTGTCTTCTAGTTGCATAAATTATGCCTACATCTCTGTATGTGGAAGATGTTGATTTCATTTTATGATGTTGCAGGAATTATCAGAGCATCTTGGAATCAGGCTGCTAAATGAGCGGTTAAATGATCCAACAATGCAAGAATCTTTTGAATCCATATTTCCGAAAGATAATCCAAAAAACACACGGTTCTGCATTAACTTTTTTACATCCATTGGTCTTGGTGGTCTTACGGAGAACCTTCGTGAGTATTTGAAGAATATGCCACGACTTATCATGCAACAACAGAAACAAGTTTCAGAATCTGAATCAGATGAATCAGGGAGTTCTGATTCATCGGATTCTGGAACAGCTGGTTTAGACTCGGACTCAAAGTCATCAAGTTCTGATGAAAGTGATAGAAGACAAAGAAAACGGAGAAGAAAGTGAAGCAATTTTATGCTCTCGTTGAAGGTGGTTGCATCTACAAGACTGATTGAGTATCCATGGTATCTCAATCTTTGAATCACTGAATTAACTTGCATTTTTATGTATTGTGAAACGGATATATGGGCTCCGCTGGTAGAGTTTTTGAGCTTGGTTTATTTATGTTTAATTTTGTTCTTAAGATCATATTTTCCGTAAACATGGTCTTGACTATTTTAAAATGTATTAACGTCAAAAGCATCTGTAAGACTGTAACATTCAGGAATCACAGGAGGCACAGGCGGGGTCAATATTCTTTGGAAGGTATACTATTGATGTTCATAAAGATGCTTTTTTTTTTTTTTTTCCTTTTAATTCTTGGTATATCTGGTTTTGTAGAGCATGATTGGAAGAACTGTTGTAATATGATAATGTTATTTGTTTTCTTTTAAGAGGCAAGAATTTTAGTTAGATTGTAGGTGGTGATGTTCTGTTCATAGGAATGCTGCATCCTGTGTTTACTTTCTTGTTTCTCTAAATCAAATTTTAAATAGTGAGTGCTAAGACACTTGTTCGAGCATCCATTTTTTTAGGGGATTTAATAAATATTGAAGTTTCCGAATTTGAATTTAAAAGCAACAAAGGTCTTTCTTTCTTTTTTAATGACTACTTAATATTTACAATTGTTCCAAGACATTTTATTTTGGACATTCATGACTGGATGCAGTTTTTTAGGGGATTTAATAAATATTGAAGTTTCCGAATTTGAATTTAAAAGCAACAAAGGTCTTTCTTTCTTTTTTAATGACTACTTAGTATTTACAATTTTTCCAAGACATTTTATTTTGGACATTCATGTCTGGATGCAGTTTAATAGAATTTCGGAAATATGCTTTTCATATAACCAGTCTTTTTCTGATTTATCTTGTATCCAGGACTGCTAGTATGTTCTGGTGGTTGCTGTTTTGAGGCAATTTAATAGTTACTATTCAATGCTGTTATAGTTCAATTGGGAAATAATCTTGCTTGGGGGGTTGTCCGGAGACTTGTTGGCTATTATGCTTCAGTAGAAAAGAGTTGCATTTCCGGTCTTTAGGGATTACTGAATTTGCTACTGCTGATATTTTATTTTATCATGAGTTCTTGACGATCCATTAGCAAGGTTCAGGATTAGGAGAATTCAGCGACAACAACAATTACACTGTATAAATAGGAAATTATGTGCAATTAGACTTGATGTGACAATCAAATGCAAATAGAAGGTCATGCTTGTGATAAGGATTTGAGGTGGAATTGGCAAGGATTGATGAAAGTATTCTCTATGGTTGGTGTCATTTTACTAGGTAACTAAATTGATTATAGCTAGGTAACTAGGTTCTGTCTTCTGCAATGTGCTTTTTGTAGGATTCTTCTGTTTTGTATTCTTTACTGATATATATATTTATGGTCGATTACACTGATGTGGAGACGCTATGTTCAGTTACAAGGTTTAATGTTGGAAGACACAATGTTTTGTCTAGAGTTGGTCTTTCAGGCTCAAACAATAAAACAGGTAGGATTGGTTAACTTATTTCTCTGATCCTGTATTGGTTTAACTTATTTCTCTGATCCTGTATTGGTTTACCGAGCTAAAATGTCTTTTAAAAAAAATTAAAATGCAAATTTTTATCAAAAATGAAAATTGTTTTATAATACATATATAAAAACTTTATACAATTACTCAAAAATTAATCTAAATTTTAAAAATAATAAAATAAAATAATTCATATAATTTGCTATTGATAATAAATTAAAACACCACTAAAATAGAAGCTTAAATCAATTCAAAAGAACATATTAAATCAATCCAACACAACACTTTAAATAAGTCTAAAATAATACTAAAATATAATCCAAAAATCAATAAAAACAACACCTTAAAACATCAAAATACATATTAGGTATATTTTTATTTAACATATATTTTTAATAATATATATTATTAATATATGTTTTTAAAATTATATATTTATATTTATTAGGATCAGTCTAGTCCATGTTCATTTATTTGGTTGGGCGGTAAAAAAAATTCATTTTTATATGGGCTACCTTTTTAGTAGTCTAGTTAGACTTGTTGTGTAGGTTTAGCCTAACATGCATATCTATTTTGATAATTTCAAGTTTGAAGATTTTTTTCTTGCACTTCCATATTTTTTCAATACATCTCCATATTCTTTTAAAAAGGAAAAAAATGTTCTTAGGTAAAAATGTTTATAACCTTCCCTTTCACCATTAATTGTTCTTCTTTCTCATTGCATATTTCTTCGTAGCCTGCCGCAATTCCCCTAGTCATGCATGTCGCCAATTCGAACTCCTTTTTGCATCTCGATCTGTTTTCCTGACATAGCTGCTAGCCTACTTTTATTTTGCTTTTCTATAGTTAATATGGACTTTGTGGAATTTGAAAACACTGAGGCATTTAACAAGTTTGGATTAACTAATCCAAACGTTGACAAAACAAGTTTTTAACAAGTCTAGATTAGTTGATTTGGATTTGTAAAAAATTTGTGAGTTCGGATTAGCTAATCCAGACTTGTAATTTTTTTTTATAAGTTCGGATCAATCAATCTAGACTCACAAATTTTTTTACAAGTCTAAATCGACATAGGTGAAGGAACAACAAAGAAGAAGATGCGTGAAGAAGGAAAAGAACTGTGCAAAAGGGAAGAAGTTCTTAACTTTTTTTACTTAAGGACACTTTATCTTTTTGCAATACTATAGAGGTGTAGTGAGAAAGTATGAGAGTGTAGGGAGAAAAACTCCTAATTTTGTTTATTGTATTTGAGGGTTAGTATTGATGATCACAAATAATTGAGGGTAGAGCATTGGTCTAGGACTTAACTATGTATTGGGTTAGTACTTTTCCCGTTTTAGTTTGGGTTTAGGGTCTAATGGTTGTGGAGAATTTTTTCCAGCACTCTTATAAGTTCTCTTACACCTCTATAAATTTTTAAAATTGCAAAAAGACTCTTAATGAAAATAGTAAAAATTTAATTATCGCATGCCTCTTTCTCTTCTTCTTTCGTCGCACTTCTCTCTCATTTCACACTTCTTTCATTTGTTTCTTTCGCACAACTTTGTTTTCATTTTCTATTGAATCAATGACTTTCTCTTCTTCTTCGTGAGTTTGTGTTCTTCCCGATTGAGGTTTGCATTTATCTTCTCTTGAATACATTATGGAATTAGGTTTTTTGCAAAATTTTTTACAACTCTAGACACTCCTGTCCAGACTTGTAAAAAAAAGTTGTAAATTTTTTACAACTCCAGACACCCTTGTCTGACTTGTAAAAAATTTTGCAAATTTTTTTGCAGGGAGGTGAGAAGAGGAGAACAAACCAGACAAGAAAAGAAAAAGTCGATGAGTGACGAACGGGATAGGGATGACGATGATCGCGAACCAAAAGATGAACGGAGGAGCATGTTGGCTCCAAGCGAAAAATGAAGGAGGAAGAAGAAGGAGGTACAGGACACAAAGCTCAAAGAAGAAGTATCAGTAGAAAAAGAAGAAAGAGTTAAGTTATTTTTTTACCTATGAGTATTTTAGACTTTTTCTACATTTATAGAGATGCAGGAGAAATTCTCATGGTTGTGTACCTTAATACCTTTGCAGCCACGTACTAAATACTAGTTGTTCTCGCTAGGGATGTTCATCGTTTGGGTCAACCTTAGAACTCGATAAACCGAACTGAACTAATTAGTTTGATTTGACTTTTTACTTGATCGGGACTGGACTTGACCCAAATTGACCCAACCTAAAAGTGTGTGTATATATATATATTATATTTATTTTTTTTAAGTTAATAAATTTAGTAGCCTATTTTATTTACGATTTGCATTTCAAAATCTTGACCCAATCTTATTTTATATTTTATATTTTTTTAACTTAATATACTTAGTAAATTTATTTTATACTTTAAATTTATACAATTTATTGTTTATATTGTATTGTGTTATTTTAATAGTTTATTTTGACTAATTTATTATAAATGAAGCACTTGATATTTTATTGTAAAATTATAAATTTAGTAGACTAATGGATTAAGCTAGTTTTAAGTATAAATTTTTTTTTATTTAATGAAAAAAGTTATTTTTTTATTTTTTGATCATTTTCCCTAAAATCAAATCGAACCAACTTGATTATCATTGGTTCGGGTCAGGAAAAAATTTTCAGAAAACTGAATCAATCCAACTCAATTAAAATAATTGTTAGGTTTTCATTTTTTCCTAAAATTGAACCAATTCGAACCATGAATACCCCTAGTTCTCACCTAATTTTATTAAAAAAATTTTGGTTTAGAAAATAGAAAACACAACCTTTGTTCCTATATATAAGATTGATTCACCAATAAAAAATTAATCTGATGTGATTCAAATTTAAGAACGTATGATAAGATTATTTATTTTATTTGTGTCATAATTAATATTAATTTGAAAAAAAATCAATAAATTTAGTTTGATGAAAGAATCAAAATTGTATATTTTTTTAAATAAAGACTTAAAGTTCAAAATTGTGAATTTTAAAATATGGGTCAAAATTATGAATTTTAAAAAATAGAAGATCAAAATTATATTTATGTTTAACAAAAATTACCAGATTGAAATTATTTAAATTATATTCTTATTTTACTTTTGATTTTATTTTTCATATGGTTTCTTTTTTAATTGTTTGAGTAAATTTTAATTACCAAGGAGTAATTAAAATAATACAAAAGTAGGAAGAAAGATTTCCAAAAGCCTTAACCTTGGTCATGTTTATCTACGACGTCACAACGGTAATCCAAATAGAGTTTTATATTTTTTCATGCTAGGATAAACCCTCCCTTGTGAATCCAATTTATCCCCTTTAAAATTTGAAAATAATGTTTTTAAAAAACCATGTTTAAAATAATTATTTTTTAAGAATATGTTTTATTTGTTTATTAAAATTAAAAAAAATTACTTTTTTTTGAGCAAAAATAATTTATCAAGCACATAAAATATACAAAAACTATTTATTTTATTAAAATATTTTTAATTAAATACAACTAACACATAAATATTTAGATGAAAACTCATTAAGATATATTGCTTGTTTTGTTGGGATGTGTAGTGGTTATTAGAGTGCAAAACTAAAAAGAAGTGGTCAAAGAAGGGGTAGAAAGAATTGAGATAGTGTGGCTGACTGGAGTGCAACACTAAAAAGAAAGGAAAAATTTGATAAAATGGCTACACAATTAAGAATATCTTATACCAGGAATTTGGTCCTTGATTGTCCACTATGTGGAATTCTACTTTCAAGATGCTTGAAGTTGTCATAACATATGAGGGTGTGTTTAGTAGGTTAAAGCAAAAAGAAAGTCAACATACTTGCTTGCCAACTAGTGAACAATGGAAATTTACAAAGGATGTGTGTGGTAGATTGAAGTTGTTTAATGTCATTGAATTATTTTCTACCACTAAGCACCCAACTGCAAATATTTATTTTCCAAAAATATGTGAGATTAAGTTGGCACTACATCATTGAGTTTCATCTTCAAATGCATTGATTAAAAGGGTTAATGAAAAAATGTTGTTGAAGTTTGATAAATATTAGGGCATAATTCAGAAATTATGGGTGTAGCTGCTGTTTTGGATCCTGGATAAAAAAAATGAAGTTGTTGGAATTCTATTATGAGAAGATGTATGTTGCTGATAATTCACATCAAGTTAGGAAGATTTGGGAATTATGCTACAATTTGACTTCTGATTATCAGTGGAATATTCATAAGGATTCTTTTCATTCTTCTATAACTTTGAGTGACCATGAAGATGATAGCGATTCCTTATCTGATTATGACAAGTATATTAATATAATTTTTTTCTTTAACATGTAATTTTTAAATTTTTAATCAACTTGATAAAATTTGTCATTAAACATGATAGGTATATTATGATGAAGAAAAAAAAAAGGAAATATTGTTGTCAAATTAGATTGGGTCACTATTTAGAAGAGGATGTTTTGCTAAGAACTTTTGACTTTGACATTTTAATGTGGTGGAAGCTTAATAGTGTTATGTACCTAACATTTCAAGTGATTGCAAAGGAGATATTAGCTATCCCTATCTCTATTGTAGCATCTAAATCCTCTTTTAGCACAGTGGTCATATATTGAACCCTCATTACAGTTGACTACATTGGACTATCTTAGAAGTTTTGATATGTACTAGGAGTTGGTTATGGAATTCTAAAAAACCTTGTAATATTTAAAATTTCTTATTTAATTTAATGCAAGTTTTTAAATGTTAACTAAGTTGTGTGGAATCTAAAATAGTCACTGAATCTGAATTTGCTAGTTTGTTGAATGAAATGGATTTAGATGATGAATTTATATTTTCTTAATTTATAATGGAAACTTGAATCACAAGTAAGGGTGGGATGGGGTTTATTTTCTTAAAAAAAAAAGAGATGGGGGAGGGGCAAGGAGTGGGGAGTGTAAACCCGCCCATGCCTCGTCCTGTTGCAATACCTAATAGTAAGAGCCCTTAAATTTCTAAAAAAATTGCAGTAAAGGAACCAAGCAAAATTAATTTAGACTAGGATTAATTTTACTCTATTTTGCATATAAAGAAAATTGTTTAGCATAGAGTTAAAAGTTCTATACTAGATGTTATCACGAGCTTAATTGTGTTGAATATAAAAGTTTTTAGATATAAATAAATTATTTCAAACCTGTCTCAATTAAAAAAAAGAAGCAATATCACCTAAAATCAAATTTATATATCTTTAGTCCAAAACATACTCTGATGTAAATAATCACATCACATTATTTATTTTTTAAGAAAATACATTAATATCCAAGTTATGATTCTTCTTTAACATTTAAGACTTCCTTCTCCTATGCCTTATTTAATTATATTTTTCAATTACACATTTTTTAATAGTGTGATTGTGTTCTTCCTAAAACACAATATTTTCTATCACTCAATAAGAAGATTATGACCCCAAAACTTTATAGCTCAATAATATGCCAAATTTAGATTTGAAATATTCATATAAGATATTGTTACTATATGTTAGAAGAAAAAACAATTTAAAAGAAATAATGCATTTTGTGAAGGATAGTTGCAACAATTTTGCATCATTTATCAATTTTATGTCATCTTCTAAGTATGCTTTACATTTATATTTAGTGTATGCCTAAAATATTTATTACTTAGAGTTATTTTATGATATGATACTTGTTCGTGATTGGCAAATTTTAGTAATATATTGTATTAACATAACACAAATAAAAAAATTAAAGAAAGTATATAAAAAAAGAAAAGAAAATCTCACATGAGACAATAAGCAAATAAAGAATATAAGACATTATATTTATCCGTACATATTTATAGTGATCACAACCTACACAAGTCGTTAATTAAACAAATCATATGTAAGTTGCAATAAATATGTTTAACTCTAGGTTTAAAGTGCATGCTTGTTGGTAGAGCATCTCTTATTAGAGTTATTTATATGAGTTGCTTAATAATAAATATATTATTTAATATGGTTTGCAATGTTAAAGTGTTTGAAATTAGGGAGTTGCTTATATAAGCAATTGTTTCCAATTTTAAGCACCTTAACATGGTAGGAGTTTACATTAAAATAAGAGAAAAACACTTATATACTGTCAGTTAAAAAAGTTTTACATTGATATTTAATCATAATTTTTTGTATATGTTAAGTTGTTGATTTTATCAATTAATACTTTAAAAGTCATATAAATGAATAATTCTAAAACTCTTTTACATTGTTAATATATAAGTGTTAAACTTTTAAAATAATGCTTTTATTATTAAATAACTTGTATTAGAAATGCTCTAAATAGTTCAATTAGGTCTTGTGTTATCTTAATCATGACCATTAGAAGTAGGAGTGACAGCAATTCCTAATAACAATAAGTAGTAATAGTGTTGAATATGATGATACTTTTATTAATTCCCTAAAATAACTATGAAAATTATCTACTCAATCCAAAACCTATTATTAGATTCCTTTTAAGTTAAAAACAAATGGTTTAACAAAGAGGCAAATACTTGCAAAGACATTTTAACATATAAATCAATCTATATCAACAAAGCAATAAATATGAATAATGTAATCCAAGTAAAATACAGTTTTTTTTTTATTTCTTTAAGTAAGATTTTTTAAGAGGATGTATTGGATTATGAGGTTTGGATAGAAAATTAAAAAATAATACAAAACTTTAATCTTTTAATAGTTAATTGATTATAGCTATGTCCTCTTAAGTATTGTTTCTTCATATGTTAAAAGTTATACTAACCTTCCATGCATTTGCATCATCTTATTAATTTCTTGGATTTGAACAATAGGGTCAAACTTATAGCTTTTGTTAACTCGTAGTTAATACGTACTGAGATGAAATTCATCTATTATAAGAATTGGAAATTCATCAAAATGACATTCATTAGATAAAAGGTTATAAAGTAATACACATAATGTTTATACCACCTTTAGTGAAGAGAAAAAAAGAAAAAACGTGTGATATGAGAATGAAAAGTCCGGCACGTGATAGAAAAACACAGAAAGTATATTAAAATGTTAAAGATTTGGATGGAATTGTTTAACAAGGAGTGAAAGTTATATATTTTTTAATACTAGAAATTTTTTTATAGATTGTAATCTTTTTAATTGAATACTACAGAATTTTATTGTCATTCTTAAGAAATTGTTTTAATACCATAGTATTTTTTTTTTTGTTATTTAATCTTGCTTCAATATTACAAGATTACTCCTCTTCAGATTATTTGTAATTGTTTCACTATTTTCAAGGTTAAATTTAGCCTAACTTTTATGACACGCATTTCTGAATTTTGTCAAACTTATTTAATAAAAAACAAGGCCCCATGACTACAGTTTGTTTATCAGGAACATTTTAATACAAAAATAAAAAAAAACAACTATTTTTTATTAACAATCATAGGTGATTTATGATTTAGGATTGATCATATTTTTAAGAGTATATTTTTCTGAATTAAAGAAACTTAGATTCTTAACCACAAATTCACCGTGTGATATAAACTAAGCTATATATTTTGAGTTTTTTTCTTTTATTTTCATTTTTCATATGTTAATGTTAAAAATATGTTTATTTTTATCAATATTTTCTACTTTAGATATTAATTTAATTAGATTTATAAAAATTATAAAATATTTATATATAATTTAAAATATATTTATATATAATTTGTTATGATCATAATATTGTTATTAAGTTTTTTATTTTAAAAACATATTAAAAATAATTTATTATTTTCAATTACTTTTAAAAATATATAAAAAATATTTTCTGGATTATAATCAAACGTATTTTCATTAATAATTTATATCTTTTATAAAAATAACAAAATGTGCTAGATTTCCATTAAAACCAATACACTTCTAGCAAAAAAATATAAAGAAGATACTTCCATAAAAGTACATTGGAGGAGCCCACAGCAACCAAATTGCAATTATTTATTAAGTTTTCTTCCAAAAAGGGTAAAGCAGCACAGCACATGCCACGTGGTCCCCCATTCAATTATCCTCAATCCCAAGTCTCATCTGTTCGATGCAAAACAAATCCAACGGTCCAAAATCGTCCACGATCTCTCTCAACTAGCCTTTGATTAAGCAAATTCGACATGGTTCACCTTGTTCCACGATCACCACTTTATCACCGTTAGATCATGAAAGATCCAACGGCCATGGTTTCGCTTAGAACCACAGAACATGGCAGCCGGAACAACTACTGAAGTAAGAGAAAGAGATGGTTGGTGAAGTTTTTGTGAAGAAGATGGAACAAAGTGGCGGAATGGTAACTGGGTCGCATGAAAGGAGCGAACTTGTTAGAGTTAGACACGCTTCTGAAAGTGGGGTCCGTGTTTTCTGGCTTTGTTTGACACTTTTACTTCACAGGACTTTTGTTGAAGACTATGTTTGTGTTTTTCTTTTCTGGGCTTGAGAGTTTTGTTTTTCACTGTGTGTGATTGACATCAAAGTTTGAGTTTTATGCTTGCATGGAAATGGGTCATGCAAGTTTAATTCTTTATAGAGAGTGTGTAGGAGTGGCTTCTTTTTCTTCTTCCTCTTCTTTTTGAAGTGGTGGGTTGGGATATTTTTGCATTTTTTTTGTTCATTTAACTAAACAATTTTAGAAGGTATCTGCAGGATCTTGGACTTATTGAGGATGGTTGGATCTTGATTTGTTTGATTGTTGGTGTGCTTTCCCATTAAGGATGTTTGTCTTGATGGGGGTGTTTTAGGAGTTGAATTTCACGCTTTAGTTTGAGTTTGTAATTTGCATTTAATCTGTGGTTTGAATCAATCTTTAGTAGGTGAGAATTGAAAAGTTTGTCATTGATTTGGATGAGGCAATTGGCACTTGGAAGAATTGTGATTCTAGTTTGGAGTCTGGTATTGGTAATGAAAACTGGTTGTTAACTGTAAGTGTTTGTCTGAGTCGGATGCATGTCATGATTTCATGACTAATTTTGTCAAAATTAATGGCCATGATGGAATCTTGTTTTTTCATTTTGTGGATGGGTACGTTATTTTTGCATATAAACGTGTAAGAGATTGATCTACATAGGCTTAAATTTTTGTTATGTAATTCTAATTTTGACTTGTATAATTTCTATACTCTGCAGTCTAAACCCTTGAAGAATTTGAATGGTCAGATTTGTCAAATATGTGGTGATACCATTGGATTAACGGCTACTGGTGATGTCTTTGTTGCTTGTCATGAGTGTGGCTTCGCACTTTGTCAATCCTGTTATGAGTATGAGCTAAAAAATATAAGCCAATCTTGTCCCCAGTGCAAGACCAGATTCACAAGTAACCAAGGTTAGCTTGTGCATAAATGTTACAGTTTTTGGTCTTACCTTCATCAGAATTTACAATGAACAAGATGAATCTGGATGTCAGAGGGAACTCGAGTGGAGGGAGATGATGACGATGAAGATGATGCTGATGATCTAGACAATGAGATCAACTATGGCCAAGGAAACAATTCCAAGGCAGGGATGCAATGGGAAGAAGATGCTGACCTCTCTTCATCTTCTGGACATGATTCTCAAATCCCAAATCCCCATCTATCAAATGGGAAACCGGTAATTATTTAGCTGATTCTTAGATTCTCATATTAGGTGAAATCACAAGTCTACCAGCAAAAATGTGTGAACTAGTTATTCACTGTTGGTTAAACAAGCTCAAACTCAATTATTCAAACTTGGACAAGTTTGAGTGAAGTTTGAAAATTATGAAACCTTTGAAGATCATATCTAAGTTTTCATTTTTAATGTTATGATATGCTTACTTACACATAAGTAATTAAGTACATACCAGTGTAAATTTTGTTTCTAATATGCAATTATGTATTTATCAATTTGTATAGCATGATTAGATATTCACTTGATCAGATATAAGTTATTTTTTTTGAAATGATAAATGTATTTTACTTCTAGACTTATTGACAGTTAGTTGTATATAATCTTCTAGTCATATTTGGTATATCATTTTGTATTAATATAAGATACTGTATACTAATAATAAATAATTGTGTCTTTTTATGGTTAGATGTCTGGTGAGATTCCATGTGCTACATCTGATGCTCAATCTATGCAAACTACATCATGTCCTATGGGTCAATCTGAAAACATTCACTCGCTTCCCTATGCTGATCCAAAGCAACCAGGTATGAATGGAGTTAACAGAAGTGGTGGCCACAGCCTATCACATTTTTATTACAAGTTCTTAAATGAAAATATCTTTTTGTTACAGTTCCTAAAAGAGGTTTAGACCAATGGTAGAGTTTAAAATTCATACTTCAATTCCTTTAAATTTGAATGAAGGAAAGTTTCTTTATAAAGGCTACAAACTTTTTCTGCATAATACCTCTATTAGGAGTTTAAACTGTTTAAAATTAAATTATGAATTTTTTTTTTCAATATCTAAAATGCTGACCTAAGAATTGATATAATATATTTTAGTATTTTAAGTTTTGTTATAATTGTTGTACTATATATTGGAGGTTTTCTTCTCTGGAAATTTTTCTTTCTCAAAAAAACACAAAGCAAATATGAATTAAAAAGAATAATTAGGATGCGTTTGGCAAAACTAATTGAAAAGCTAGTTGAAAGCTGAAAAGCTAGTTGTAACTGTTTGATAAAACTAATTGATTAAGTAGCTGAAAGTTGTAAAATGATAAATAAGGACATCATTAATCATTAAATCAACAATGAGGTATTTTAAAATAATTATAATATATTTTAATAATATAAATTAATTATATATTTAAATTATAAATTATTATAATTATATATCTAAATTATAAATTTATATAATAACATATTTAAATTATAATTACATATTTAAATAATAAGTTACAATAATTAATATTTGAATTATAATTTATATAATTAAATATATAAATTTTAAATTACATATTTAAATTATAATTTTTTATAATTATATATTTATATTATAAATTACTATAATTATATTAACAAAGGAGAGAGACATGAAAAAGAGAGAGTTTGTATAATATAATGAGAGAGAATTATTCGAAGACAATGCATGAATTAATGAAGGGTAAACGTATAATAATAAAACCAGTTATTAGCTGAAAATAGGAGATCTTTTAAAAAAACTATTGGAATAGCTTTTTTAAAAAAGCTAATAGCTCCTAAAAAAGATCCTAGATGTTTACTATCCAAATGGAGGTTAAATCATTTCAACTAGCTTTTCAGCTAGTTGAAATGATAAACCGAACACACTTTTAATGTACATAATAAGACTTCTATTTTCCTTATTGAATTTTCTTTTCCTTAAGTCAACATATCCTTCCTGTTATGTAACTTCCATATGAATAAACAATAATGGTTATTGCGGGTTTGAACTTTGAACTTAGTAAATTTGGCATATTCCAGGTCTTGAGAGTGATGAAGAGATAAGAAGAGTGCCGGAGATTGGAGGTGAAAGTGCAGGAACTTCAGCCTCCCGGCCGGATGCCGGCTCAAATGCTGGTCCAGAACGTGTTCAGGGGACAGGGGAGGGTCAGAAGAAGAGAGGGAGAAGTCCAGCTGATAAAGAAAGCAAGAGGCTAAAGAGGTACACATATAAACTTGGTCCTGCCTGGCAACTACTGAAAACTTTTTTCCTGTGGCTTACTGAGGGGATTTGAAATGGAAATAGGCTATTGAGGAACAGAGTTTCTGCTCAGCAAGCAAGGGAGAGGAAGAAGGCATACTTGATTGATTTGGAAACAAGGGTCAAAGACTTAGAGAAGAAGAATTCAGAGCTCAAAGAAAGACTTTCCACGTTGCAGAATGAAAACCAAATGCTTAGACAAGTATGCCAATTTTGCAAATGTTGTTATTATGTCTTCATAATTGTCATCATCATGACACTGCATATATATGACTCTAGCTCATTATCACCATAATGATGTTATTGTTCTTTGAGGGGCTTTGTGAACTTATTTACTTTTTGATAAAATGTATTCACTAAAACTTTTTAAAATGGAATCATTACTTACTCCTAGCTATTTTTGACTTGTGTACTCTAAGAATGTTTTATGAAGGAGCGAAGGGGATACTCATGTTGGCTCATTCGTGATTTATTACCATCAGTATCAGTCTAGACTTCATACTTCATGTAACATAAATATGGTTAAGGAAAAATACGTGTTTATCTAAGTTGAAGGAACTCTAGTTCTTTTAAGCATGTTTTCCATGCTTATACCAAGATTAATGTGCATGAACATACTAGACCACATTTGGACCTTATATGCACTATCAATTTACATACTATGTGTCAACTTTTGTGTGACTTTTTTGCTCAATCAAGTAATTGCTCTTTGCAGATATTGAAGAACACAACAGCAAGCAGGAGAGGGAGCAATAGTGGTACTAATAATGGTGAATGAACATAATGACAAAAAATGGGACAGAAAACTTATAGATGAAGTAGATTTAGAGAGGGAAAGAGGGTATATTAACAAGAAAGAGAAAATAATTAAAGATTAGTTTGATGATTCTTTCTAGGTGTGCCTTTGGAATACAATGAAGTAAAGGATGAACCTTAAGACGTGCTTTATCTAAAATAGTGTGATATGATGTTCCATTTTTTATGAGTAATGTAATTATCATACAAATAACTTCTTAAGTCTCATATTTTAATTAATTATTAAACTACTTGACTATAAGGTTAACAACATTTAGTAAGGAGATAACGTATGGTTTGATCAATCCTTAATCAAATATACTTAAATTATATGCTTAAATAATAATTTGGTTTCTGAAAAATATAAATTTTTATTTTGGTCTATTATAGATTGAGGGTTTATGGTTAAAGATTTATTTTATTAGGAGCTATAAGGTTGAATGGGAGATTGATAAAGGTGGTATAAGAATAGGTGAGAGAGATGTTGTGAGTTCGGTTTCCTCTAACAAACATTCTAATAATATACTAACAACTAAATTGGTTCATATTTAGATGATTTTTTTTTCTATGTTAACTAATAATTTTGGTTTTAGTTTCTGCAATCAAGCAATATGTTAATTAAGTCACATTGATAGTTCATTGACTTATAGTTTTTATATATCAGTTAGCATTATTTAAAAAATATGGATTAAAATAAAAAAAATTATCATTAAAAGATCAAGTAAATAAACCCTTCCTATTTTCTGCTTACTAATTTGATATTTAAACCTAAATTATGTTACTAATGAATTTTAAATAACATGACATTAACCTAATGGTTGACCATAAATAAAGGGGCTGAATTGGTTTGATAATGGGTTAAAGTGTAATTATCATTGCTTAGTTAGTTAAGGTAGTGACAGTTAATTAATGCCGGAGTTGGGGCATACCACTGGGAATTCAATTGCAGCTAGCTTAAATGTATTAAGTGATTATATGCCATTGTTGCTATATCATTAGCTAATGATGTTACTTGACAATCGACTATCGAGATTGAAAAAATAAAAAATAAAATCTGGCTAGACTCAACACATTTATATTTTATAGGACCAATTTGATATTTAAAGTTTAAATTTAGATAAATTAATATTTTATTTTTCAAAATTTATTTTTAATGGGAACTAAATATTGCTTATGAAAAGAAAGTAAAAAAGTAATGTCAAAAAATGAAAAAAATTCATGTGTTATATGAGTAAAATACGAATAATATAAGTACATTTTGTTGTAAAAATAAGATGATTGAAAATAACATTTTAGAAATATTAGAAACAGGATGTTAACTAAAAATATTATATCAATATTGCTTATATATTATACATATTATCTTCATTATTTGACAAATATACCATATATTCATCTAAGGGAGGTTGTTGAAAATATTAAAATGGAGGTTTATGTACCATCTAAAAAAATCTAGAGGTCCTAGTATAATTTACGTTGATACTGATATTTTTATATTAAAGTATCAATCAATATTATTAGAAAAAGTTATTTAAATATCTATATAAACTAATTTATATTTATTATTATTAAATTAATAATATTAAATTTAATATTACTAGCAAAAATACATGTTCTATCGCACTTCACATTTTTATATTAAATTGATATATTTAATTATGTATTTGAAATTAAATATAATATTTATATAATTTTATACACTATTTTAACTTGGTTGTAGTAATATATAAAAGACTTGCACCATACATTCAAAAAAGAATAATATAAATTGAAAAATACTAAATTCTATATAATTGTAACATATACAAAAATAAGATGTATCTGATTATGTAATGTTATAATGACTTTGAATTAATAAAATGTTTTTTAATTGGGAGAACAAATAATAACTGTAATTTAAGACTAAATGATCAAATGATGACAAAAAATTTAAATTTGATTGATATTACTTTTAAAAATTCTTCCTAATTCTTTATAAAACATTGTCATCCATATTTTGTTGAGTTTTGAAAAACTATAACATAAATCATAAAATATTATCTATAATATAACATCTTTAGAATAAATATTTGTCATTAGTATATTAACATAGAAATTTGAAAATAATTTTTTTCACTTTGGATAATTGTTTTACAAATTATGTTGTTGGTAGTTTAAGAAATATTTTCTTATTTCAATTATCATACAAACATTGACAATATATAAACTATTGTTGTAGATTTAGTAATTAATTGAAGGTTAAAATTTAAGTTTTGTTCACTTCATACTTTTTTAAGGTTAAAAAAATAATTAATTAACCAATTTATTATTTAATTACAGCAACTCGATTTACATTACACATAATCAAACAAAAAATTGGAAAAGAAAGAAAACGAAATCTGAAACAAATATATAAACAAACAACACCCCTTAACGTATTGTAAAAAAAGTTTAAACGAATGGCAAAAAAAAAAATAAACATTTAAAATTAGAATCCCTTCGTTCAAAATCAGAAATACGAAACATTCAAGAAAAATTAAAAAAAAAAAAGCCTAATTAAACAAATGATGAAAAGATATATTAAAAACTAATAAGCGAATTTTTAAATAATTTTTTTTATTGGATCTTGTATTAAAAAATCTTAGACTATTATATTATTAAAAAATCAAGGTTGTGTGCTCTCTCTAGTCACGATCTGATCAACACAAAATTTGAGAAATTAGTGGAATTAAAAGTGGGGGCACATGCAGAAATTAAAGGAGAGAATAATAAATATTAACTAATGTTCTTCTTCTTCTTCGAGGGTTGAACAGATATAAATGTTATTGGAAAACAATACTTTGATTCCAGCATTAACGTTAACATTAACATGTACTCAATCACTGTTGAGTATTGAGCATGAGTTTATAGTTTAAACCATCAAATTGCTAATAACAAAATGAGTTACTAATATTAAAATAGCAGACAAACGTGACCACTCACCATAGATGTTGTTAGTTGTTACCAACTTCACTGCACGATCATCATTCAACAATCAACGTTGTGATTGTCTCATGTATGAAACCCCTTCTTAATACGTGCTCAAGATAAATGGATTTACAAATGAATTTAAAAACGTCTCAACCTCATAACCCAGATTCTATGCCAGCGTCGTGTGCCTTTCCCAAATCACATTGGCGGCCTTTTATGCTGTAAATTTATAGTGATGACTTAAAAAAATATTTTAAAAATACGGAAAGGTAAACCATTGATCTCCAACCCGCACATTGCTCTCCTATTAATAAAGAGAATATTTTCTTTTTATGTCCAATTTTTAAAGTACTTATTTTACTTTTATATTTATTTGAAAATTTAAAAATAAATTATTTTATCAGCATAAAAGGTGTCATTTTGGAGGAACTTTTCCATAAGGCAAATACGAAAAGATAAACCATTGATCTCCAATCCGCACAATGATGAAACTTGTCGAAACAACCACACAACAACTCACTAGCAAACAATGGACAATAAATCATTACTCACTAACTAACTCAGTATTTATGTAGCTCGGCACAACTTCATAAGATTGGATGCGTCCCATACAAAGCCCAAACTTAGTGTTGAGATCACAAAAGACTCACCTTGAGCATGACTAATTACATCTAGGACAGAATTAGTCACATTTATTACTTAACCCTTAGTCTAAATATTATCTTTTCTAATTATCTCTTTAAACTAAATATTATCTTTCCTCATTACCATTTTTAGGGAAATAAATTATTTCTACCACCACAATTACAAGCAATCAATTAGCCAGCAGAGGGAATGACAATCTACTTTATATCCAGACAATCAATTATTTTTGCTACCACAATTACGGGCTCTTATTACAGGCAATCAATTAGCCAGTAGAGGGAATGAATGTCTACTTTATATCCAGGTCCAAAACAAGGCAGTACCTCTGGACAATCCAAACAAGTAAAGGGTACCTTTCAGCCAAACAATCCGAGTAAGACAATACATCTTGACAAATCAACCAAGCAAAGGGTAATCTCCTGACCAAACAGTCTGAGCAAGGCAGCACCTCTTGACAATCCAAACAAGCAAAGGGTACCCTCCCAGCTAAACAACTTGGGCAAGATAATACCTCTGGACAATCCAAACAAGGAAAAGGTACCTTCCCGACTAAATAGCCCAAGTAAGGAAGTACCTCTGGACAATCAAAACAAGTAAAGGGTACTCTCTCGGCCAAACAGGCCGGGCAAGACAGTACCTCTTGACAATCCAAACAAGCAATGAGCACCCTCCCGGCCATATAGCCTGGGCAAGGCAATAGCTTTTGACAAAGTAATCAAGCAAAGGGTACCCTTCTGGCCAAACAGCTTGGGCAAGATAGTACCTCTTGATAATATAAACAAGCAAATGGTACCTTCCCGGCAATACAACCCAGGTGAGATAGTACCTCTGGACAATCCAAACAAGCAAAAGGTATCCTCCCGACCAAACTGTCTGAGCAAGGCAATACCTCTAGACAATCCAAACAAGCAAAAGGTACTCTCCCGACCAAACAACCTGAGTAAAGTAGTACCTCTTGACAATCCAAACAAGTAAAGGGTACCCTCCCGGTAGAACAGCACAAACAAGGAAATACCTTAGATAAAATCAAACAAACAATGATACTCTCTCGGTCAAATAGCCTAGGTAAGGCAGAACCTTAGACAAAATCAAACAAGGAAGGATACCTTCCCTTCGAACATCTTGGGTAAGGCAGTACCTTAGGAAAAAATCAAAATGTGAAGATGTATACCGCATCGCACCTACCCCAAGACCAAACCGGCCCACAGTGCATTTATCCCAGTAACCCATTGCATTGCTAATAACGTCTTCATCGCTTTGCTCCTTGACGTTGGAGGGATTGTATACCGAATGTACCCTCGACTGAGTCTACCACCTACTGGGTCTACCTCCTTGACACTAATAACATCTTCGTCGCTTCGTTTCTTGACGCTGGAAGGATTGTCTACCAGATATACCCTTGGTTGAGTCTACAGTTATCGGGTCTATCTCCTTGACTTTAATAATGTCTTCGTCGCTTCACTCCTTGATGCTAATGGGGTTGTGTACCAAAAGGAATCCCCCACCCCTACTAGAGGAATCTCTCGTCCCAAGTCAGATCTCCATTCAAGGCTAGTCTACCCTTAACATGACTCGAAAAAGATAAATCCAAATCATCCTTTACGGGTAAAAGAAAAACCCTAATTATCTTTTACAAATAAAGATAAATCCAAATCATCCTTTAGGGGTAAAAGATAAACCTTAATTATCTTTTACAAATAAAGATAAATCCAAGTCATTCTTTACAGGTAAAAGATAAACCTCTAATTATACAGGCCCAAGCTCAGAAAGGTAAACACTATAAATAGAAGGTAATATGTACATGTTTAAAAACTCACTAATATACTACTACTATTAATGATGCTTAACAACATTTTTGGCTTGCCCTAAGGTTAAACTCACACTAAATTGAACATTGGATTGTCATTGCAAGTACTTACTTATCTACCAGTAGTTAAAAAAACTTATTCTCTATGTGCATTTAAAATAAATTATTAATATTTTATTTACATGAATAATAGAATATGAACTCTTTTTGTTGAAAGACTTTATGATGAATTTGATGACCATAACATAGTCACAAGTAGGTCATAAAAAGCAATGATTTTTTATATAGGTCATATAAGATGCAATGACCATACAGGACAATGAAATAAGCAATGCATTAAAGCTGAAAGCAGAGAGTATGTTCATCTGCAAAGGAGTGTAAAAGAGGGTAATATATATTTTACAGAATTTCTGGAAGTGCAGAAAAGGATGTAAAGACAAGAATGGCTTGACTCAAATCCTGGAAGCGATCATAGGAATAGTGTTATTTAAATATGCACTGGCAGCAGCAACTCCACTTCCAAGCTTTACAGGATAACCAACATCTTTGAGTATCATCTCCACACCAGCTAGACATCCCAAGAGTTGCAACTGCAAAATATTTAAAGAATTAACAATATCAAGGGTTGGCTACTAGCAACTCAGTAGTAACCACAATCAAGCAAGTTTCACATTTGTCATTTGACATATTACATGATAGATTAAGATTATCTAGTACACTCTAAAGAATAAAAACTCGCTGCTTTCTTATCACAGCTTTGAAGCTTGCATGATTGAACTTGGATAGAAAGTACATGAAAACTAGGATGGATAAAGTTTTTAAAATGCATATTTAACAACCAAGAACAATAAAAACATATTTATGATTTTTTTTACCACTAGCTCTTAGATACAACTAATGTACCACAATGCCAGAGCCCTTAGATGCACATTAAGAATAATTAATCAAGTTAAATTTTGTAAATATTTGTATGTATTGATTATTCGGGGATTACTTTTCCTTTGGCTTGAGCATTGATTTTTAAGCTTTTTTCATTTCACTACAACCTGAGTTCTGAGAGAACTGATTAGTTCCATGATTATGCTGATATGAATTTTGAAATCAACATTACCTCATTCAAGTTGCCAAGATGTCCAATTCTGAAAACCTTTCCAGCAACTTTGTTCAGTCCAAGACCTAAGCTCAAATTGTATCTCTTCCATGCCCTTCTAACTACTTCAGAACTGTCAATGTAAGAAGGAACAAGAACAGCAGTCACTGTGTCACTGTACCATTCTTCTTTTTGGGTACAATTCTTCAAACCCCATGCCTCTACAGCAAGTCTGTATTTAGCATATTGAGGACATATCAGATTCATTGTCTTAAACATATAACCAAAAGTCAGAACAATGATCAACTTTAAGAAACTTTTCTCATTTGTCAAAAATTAGTATATCTTTTACAAGTAAATAGTGTACCAACTGTAGATAGTGTAAAGTGTCTCGTCCAATCATAAAGTATAGTTTGTTGAGTTAAATAATAACTATCTAAAAATTGATTAATGATGATTTCTAATTAGTTGACAACATAAGTTTTTTTCATTGACAGAGACAGAAACTAAACTCCTCTTTTACAAGTCCTTTACTACAATTTTTTAACAAGAAAATCACGGCTCACCTGGTTGCTGTGCCTAGGCGATGGTGCCTTGCAATAACATTTTCAAGTCCTTCCTCAAAAATAAGATCAAGAGCAGCTCTGAGACCATAAAGCAATTGTATGGAAGGAGTGTATGGCCAATAGGTCCCTAACTGGTAGAATTTTAGGTAGTCTTTCCAGTCAAAGAAAACTCTAAGTGATTTAGCAGTTTTTGAGGCCTCAATAGCTTTAGGGCTGGCAACCACAATACCTATCCCAGTAGGAAGGGAAAGGGCCTTCTGGGAGCCAGTTATGGCCACATCTACTCCCCATTCATCCATGCGGAAATCAAGAGCACAAATGGAAGACACTCCATCAACAATAAGGAGGGCTGGATGCCGGTAGGAATCTGTCTCCAAAAAACACAATATGAGAAGCTTTTCATGAATACCATGAATTAGAAAACAACATTAAAATCCAACAGCAGGTGATTGCTAACTATTTGATACATTTGAATACCTGGTAGAGGAACTAAGAAAACATTTTCATTCTAGAATAACAAAATTTATGTCAATTTATGAATGTGAATAGTCATTGTCAAGTCCACTAGTCATGTTGCGAGTGAATAATCTGCCCCAAGTTTGAGATGTATACTTAAGAGTAAAGTTAAATGATAATGATCTATGCAACAATACAGCTAACGATAAATACTGATAGGACAGTTATGTGAACACAGTACGGCAATAATGTATGTACTCAGTAACTATAGGGCTGTTATGTGTTTAGTAACCATTTTACATTCACTGTGGGGATTGTAAATTTGTAATAGATATCAATGTCTAGAAAACATACTAACAACCTAAGTAGTCCTTTTAAATCTAATAGACATTAAAGGACAAAAGAATTCAAACAGCTAAAACTGCAACCAATAATCTTATATGTCCAAAATATAATTCTTTGTAAAGTCCTTTTATTGTCCAATGAAACTAAGAGCAGTTATGAACAATGACATGTTTTAACATAAAAAAGAAATAGATTTTGTTGCTCTGGCAATTTATAGAGAATAAAGGGTACATAATGTGTAGATTCAATTAGTAAAAGCTATGACTTAAGATCAATAGCTGGAATACTCACCAAGAAAGCTATGACTTAAGATCAATAGCTGGAATACTCACCAAGAATTTGTCTCACTTTGGCCAAGTTATTGGTCACTCCAGTTGCTGTCTCATTGTGAACAATGCAAATTGCCTTTATGGTGTGTGCAGAATCTGAAGCAATCTTTGATTCCAGAACGTCAAGCTTAGCACCCTGACCCCATTCACTCTCTACGACGTCAACATTGAATTTCAGGCGTTGCTGCTGATCAATCCAAAGCAAGCTGAATTGACCAATCAGAAAAGAAACAATTCGATCCCCAGGAGACAGTGTGTTTGTGAGAGCACTCTCCCAAGCACCAGTACCTGATCCAAATGCAAAGCTTTAGTTGATAGCAAGTAAACTAACAAACTATTAAGTCTATAACCATGTCATAACAAATTACTTTCTATAAAACCACCTTATTCTCCATGCTTTAAGCTCCAAAACACACACGCACAAGAACAATAAAGATATGAAAAGAAAAGACATTTAATACAACCACTATTCTAGAATATCATGTACAAATACAGCAGTCAAGTTTCAATATAAATAAGTTTTAAACTTCAAATCACGGTCCTAAAAGTATGTATACGTTCTAAGGAGTAAATTGAGAATGGATGATTTGTGTATAGTTGGATGCATCTAAGTCATCAAATGTAAAATACAGGTTAAATTAATCATTATTTCTTTGATGTTGTAAAAATTTTGTAATTGGAACCCTAGAGTTAGTTTATGATGGCTTGAAATGAGTAGAAGATAACTATTTGAGGTAGTTTTAAAAGCCATAAGGACTCAAAAGAAATTTATAATAAAATATTTAATTAAATATTTTAGTTTAGAGAACCAATTAAAATTCTCAAATAGTTAACGACTTAATGATTATTTTAACCTAAAAATATAACTAGTTAATATAGCCTGATTGTGTTTACGAAAAATTGCAAAATGTTTAGTGATTTCAGAGTTCAGAGTGCTAATTTGCATTTCTACCTTGATTTTATGAAGCTGAAAGTCTACACATAACACAATGATCAATATAGCTAGTTTATATATACCAGTTGTAGGAATGAGAAAAGGGGTTCCAGCAGTAGTCTTGAAAATCTTCTTGACATCCTCAAGCAGAATTTTTGTCATAGCTGGAATTGCTGGAGAACGGTAGTCCTCATTGTTTCTGTTCATTGCTCGAATGATCTGGTCCGGGATGTTAACAGGTCCCGGAACAAAGAGATGGTGTCTTCCTGGTGCATTGAAATAATCCATCTTCCCTGGCTTAAAATTCAACCTCTTTTAGGATTTTCCCACCAAAGAATTTCCTATAGAAAATTCATCACAAAGTTAGTCTTAGCAACCTTCTGAATCTTTGGTCATAAAGTTGGTGCATGTACGTACTACTGATTTACTGTTTCATTGTTTTATGATTGAGGAGATTTATAAGTGAAACATGAAAAAACTATGAAAACTTATTAATGAAATGATACGAGTTACTAAAGCAATTACATATAGAAAATCCTGTTTTAAATGCTCCGAAAGTTACACGTTTGAGAAAGGTAAGAATAGCATGGAGAGAACAAAAACTGTTTAAGGTGAAGATTTTATCATCAAATAAATATTTGTGTTTTTGGTTTATCATTATGTAACTATGTATGAATGGCCTTGACAACAACATAAAAAGAGAAAAATTAAAATAAAGAAGTAATACTAATCATCCTTTTTTATCAACAGCTTTGTTCTGCTTTTTTAATTATCATTTAAAATATGCTTGGTGTGTGTCTGGTCTTTGCAAATCCTTTCATACACTTACTGATAAGAACTCATATTATCATTTAAAATATTATAACTAATGCACTACAGAATTTTCTTCTTTCACTATATCGAGTGTGACAAAAATCACCATGTATTAAAATCATTTATGTTGTGATACCAAAAAGGTAGAAAACTTTCATTAAATAATATGATCAAGAGGAAATCATAGAAAGTGATTTCTTCCATAAAATGACTTTCTGATATTTGTAACTGAAAATCTTAGTTGAAAACACCTCCCTCCTTCTTTTTTTCCTCAACTTTGCATAAAGCAAACACAAATCTTAAGATTTTGGTGGACATGAGGAAACAGCTGCTTTTAGTTGTAATTTGCACACCACTAACAAAATTCACACGT
Source organism: Psophocarpus tetragonolobus (assembly GCA_037954015.1). Taxonomy (NCBI): domain Eukaryota; kingdom Viridiplantae; phylum Streptophyta; class Magnoliopsida; order Fabales; family Fabaceae; genus Psophocarpus; species Psophocarpus tetragonolobus. The sequence continues at coordinate 32,460,582 of CM075694.1, forward strand.
GAAAACATTTTGTGATAACTAATCCCCTCCTTGAGTTTTCTACTTCCAAAGCCAAATTTATAGTCAAGGGAATAACACAAAGCAAGGGTAGGAAATCATTCTTAAATAAATTAACTGAAAGAACCAAATTAAAAACACAAAACATAACACACATGTATATGTATATGAATATGAGTAGAAACTAAGGAAAAGTGAGTATACGTGGGAAGGAGGATCCTTAGAGAGTATTTTGAGGAGTGTGGTAGAAGGAAGGAAAGAAGAGCTGTGTTTTCTGCTGTTGGAACCTTATTATATAAAAGTATAAACGTGAAAAATAATTTTGTATGATCAAGATGGCGGGAGAGCCTATCAAATGCTAAGGTGGGGCCAGATGCTGTCACATGTGGAAGATAAGAGGGAGAAACTAGGCACCATGAGGCTGAGAATTGATGAAGAGGGAACCTCAGTTTCGCTTGTATTTGCTCAGAAATGGCACATCATATCAACAAATGTTTCTATTTCAGATTCATCTCTAAAAGGTTATCCATATTCCAGCTTTCTTGCTCCTTCATTTCCTTCTAATATTTATCATTATCATCGTTGGTATAATATATTTTTGTAAGACAACCAATCTCACACGATATCAGTATAAAAATAGCTTAGCTTTGGTTTTGGATAATGAGATTTTCAATTGTTTCCAATAAATGAAACTAGTCTCATTATGGATAATACCTATCTAAAACTACAAGAAAGCCAAGGATACTATTTATTTTATTTGGACTAAAATCAACACTTGAATATTTTTTATTTCACAAGCTTTTAAAAACTAAAAGTGAGAATTAGAATATAAATAAGAATAAATGGGATGCACCATTTATGGTAAGTTTATTTTTATAATAATTATTTAATAATAATTAATTAACAGTTTAAAATTATTTTATATCGTTAGAACATTACAATTTTAAGCTATAAAAATAAATATGTATATTGATAGCATAAATATATTTTCCATTATTTATTATGTTGAATGAATTTATTCCATAGTTTAAAATAACTTTATATATTTTCATTCAATTATAACTCATAGTTTATATATAATTTTTAAGATATTTATTAATAAAATAAATTATAATTGAATGATAGTATAAAACTATTTAAATTATCAATACCTTGTCTTTTTTTCTTATAATAATTATTTAAAATTAATACTAATAATAATATATTATTATCAATTGATTGTATAAAAAAACTTTATAATAAGAGTATATCCTATTTATTTAACTCTTAAAAATAAAAGGTGAATTAAAAATTAAAATCCTAACAAGTTACTAAATGTGAAAATCGTAGACTAGACATTCATTGAAGTTGATATGTCAGGAAAGAAGTAAGAAGAGGGTATTTTACTGCCATACAATTTGGAATCGTGAAGGTTGAGGCTGAGAAAGCAGGATGAAAGATAAAGAGATAACAGAATATGAACCACACTTAAGTTAAAGGAAATGAGGCCACACAGCCATGCTTTTATGCTTACGTGGATTTCTTTTCAAATTTTGGCTGTGTCCCCCCAAGTTAATGGTGTGGCTGCAAGCAATTGTTCCACGTAAGAGCATTGCCAATCACACTGAGGAGTGTTTCCCACATATTCTTCGTTTTTTGTTTCTTTCCTTTCCTTGCTTCTTTTTTTATGCTCCAACAACCTCACTTTCTCCCTTAGAGGGCTAATTTAACAATTGGGTATATATTGTATTATGTATTATACTGACAGATGATTATCAAACTCTTGAAATTAATTCGCTAACTCTTACTTCTTTCTGAGTTAACTCCTGTTTCATATTGGTTTGTAATTATATTCTGTTAGACTTTATACAAATTAAACTTAATTATTTAAAATTATTTAAGTATGATAAAATTTATGATTTACTATTTTAATTTATTATGTTATTAAAATGTAAAGTAAACTTTAACAAAAACTTATAAAACTCCATAAGTAACCTTGGTGGTATATATTTATTTTTTCTTAAATAAAGTTTTAGTTCGAGTTTAATGTATCAATCTCATCCGACTGTGGTTCGCCTTAAAATGATTTTTTATGAAAGATAATTGTAACTACAGAACCGTCTAATATAAATATTTAATATTCTTACCTTAGTTATGCAAATAACAAAATGTTAATATGATTATCTGTAAGAATTTAAATTTTCTCACACTTGGTATGACAATTTTCGACATTTTACGTATGAAATGTATGATAAACACAACTGATAATCTATGTATTCACAACTGATCACCCAAATCCAATTTCTCATTTTAACGGCTATAACCTATATAAACACTGGTCTACGAGACATTTCATCAAACCTCTAATCATCTTCTGACTAAATAAACCAGGAAAACAAAACGTTGGTTTTATTGCATTGCTATGGAGCACATGGAATAGGAAAATGATTGACTGTTTCAAAGAAAAAGGCCTTTTATAATTGATATTGCTGCTCCAACACTCGTCTTATAAGAGACACATTGTTACAATAAGATCAAACATTATTTAAGCAGGATTCACTAATTCAAATATTTGTGTGTTTCCCTATATGGTCATCTTATCCTGGTGAGTAACATGAGATCTTAAATCCTAATCTTAAAACAATTTTCTGGAAAATGATATTTTATAAAATCAACTGACTGAATCACAACCGACACCCAACTGTTTATGCCTAAGCGATAGTGGCAAATGATGTTAAATTGAAAGAAGGAAAAAACTTCAAAAACATAAGATAAAACATTCTTTTTCCATTTCAACATAAGAAAAATAGAAGAGGTAGATAATGTCACTTGAAAGAGAGGAATGACCCCATAGCTCCTACGCCAGTTAACATAGATGAGCCATATTTGCTGCAATTCAATAAATAGGACTTCGAACTTGGATTCAGATCTCAGAAGCAAAGCATACGAGTTCAGTTGGAAGGGTACCTTGTGCGACATGCGACGTAGAATTATCCACTTCTTTGTATTCTATCCAATAATATAGGAGCACAACTCAAACCAAATGAAAACCTGAAATTTCTTTGTTAATTACCACGCCATAGCCACCTCAACGGCTAAAACAAAAAAAAAAATTATTGAAATCATTCTAGAGTTCATCATATGTGGTGATTCCAATAGTATATAACTTATCCCAAAGAAAACGATAAGAATAATTATGTTCTACAGTTACAGAACAATGTCTACATTTTTTAAGGTTAGATTAAATATTTTTTATTTGATAGGCCAAATAGTTTTTTTTAAGTTAGATTAAATATAAAGGAGAATTATTCCAGCTAACTCCAAAATTCTAAAAAGATGCTGGCCGAATTTCACAATAATCTGGATACATGCATTCTATGTATTACCGGAAATGTGTCAAACTTAATTGTGTTGGAAACAAGAACTGACAAGAAACCAAAAATTCATTTTCATTAGTAATTTGTTGAAAGAGCTACACAAAATCTTGAGGTTATAGCTAAATTTACTTATAAAACAAATACATTTGAGTGGACCAGCTAACATAATTAGCATGGAGAGAACAATAAAATCTCATAAAATGGAAAAACTGGTAATGTACACTTCCCTAAGTATGTATCTCTATGGAGAATAAAATGTGTTTCCTTTAAAGATTTATCACTATACATGTAACACTTTGCCTGGCTCATCATCAAGGGTAAGAATCAAAAGGAAAATGTTGAAGTAAATGGGCAAGCTTGCATTCATCTTGCATTGCAATGCCAGATAATCATTGGCTTCAGCGACTCGTTCAAGGATGTAAATCTCATGTCTAGGGATATTACTCAAGGATCACCACAGGACGCCAGACTGGGATTTAATGTTATTCCCAAGGATGGACAAAATTTTGATATACAATAGCTCAAGCTGAGTAAATGCATGATGAAAGCCAACAGCCAACCCTCAAGCAATCAGCCATTCATCCCCCACACAACACTCAACCTTGTCTTGAAGGAAAACCACTAGATTGTGTCTTAAAAGGTTTCTCGGTAACACAACGTTGATCAGATGGTCCAGCCCCAAGGATACCCAGTAAGTTAGGATCTGTAATTGGAATTCCATTACCCATGGTTCTTTGAGGTGGAAATTGACCCTGGAAATGACCATTGCTTTCAGCTCTTCTTCGTTTTCGCACTTCAGACATGTTAGTATTGCTTATTGGTTCTGGCACTTGGTAGGTAGTCGTGTTTTTGTATCCTCTTTGCTTCTCCATATGGCAAGGGAATGGACAAGAATGGTTATGGTTTCTGCTCCTACTAAATGGACCAGATACTGCACCATGGGCATGCGAGGGACCAACCACATTTTGCTCCACTTTAAGTTTTGAATAAATTTGATGAAGCTTCTCTCCTGACAGATGGGAAAAGGTGGAAACATACTTCCACAATCGCTTGGTCATTCCTGTAAATCAATATGGAAAAAATAAAGTTTTAATTGTGTGCTAAAGAATTCCAAAATACACAGATAAAGAGGAACCAGGCATGAATATTAGGAAAACACAAGTGCTCAAGAAAATGAATGGAACCAGACATGAATAAAGCAGATTTTTTCCCAGAAAAAGAGGTTACTCAGAAAATATTTAGAATGTTAATAAAGTCATACTATCTTGCTTATAGGGTTCCTCTTCATGATCTAACACAATTTGATCGATCCTTCGCCCAAGAAGCTGTAAATAGTTGCAGATTTTTGAAAGCACCTAAGCAGAGAGGTAAAAACAAGTAAATAGTGTTTAACATAGGAAACAGATATAATAATGGATAGACGCCCCCAACGATAGATGTACCATTTCCTTTGGAAGAGTGGCACTGGTTGTCTGCAATTTATGAAGACGTTTCAAGGTTTTCATTTCTTCAACCATCACATCTTGACACCATTCCATCCATTTGACTTCCTTGAACTGCTCATATACTTCTTCATCGTCAGACATTTCACCCTCCTCTTTTACAATAGGTTCAACTTTTAGTGGTTTCTGAAGTCTATCCTTTCTTATTTGGAAATTAAATTTAGAAGAACCACATTGCTTCTTTTTCTCATGCCCGTGTGATAATGAGATGCTCACAAGATGTTCTTTCTCTTTCTTGGAAGGTTTCTTACCAACCTTGGTATAAGTATTTTTCCCACAAAGGGAAGCAAGTTCCTATATCATTTACACAAGGCATTAGCTTGAACTATCCAGGTCCATGGACAATAACAACGAAAGAAGCATCAATATACTATACACACATTTTGAGGTACAATGGAGATCAGAATGCATGCAAGAAAAACTCTAATATGATGGATGTTATCAATTGCTTTAAATCTTTTGAACCCAAATTAGCTATTCTATTATCTTTGATTTCATGAATCACAAAATTAGCATCTAAAAACAACCACCTTGATGGTAGAATTGTCAAACTAAAATCATAAAATGTCATGTCTCAATCAACACTTGCTCATTATGCAGAAAATGGATACTCCAAGAAAGAGTCAAAACAAAAATAAGAGCAATGCTGGTTCACACGAAGCCTTTCCCCCAAACAAATATGACATAAGGACCCAATTCCAAAGAAAAGGAAATAGAACACAATATGACACAATCATCATGAGTGTGAAATGTATAAAACCCATATATACGTAGAAAAGGAAGCATATAAAGAAAATAAAAGTAGGGCACAAACTAAAGATGCATGTTGTTGATAACATACATATACCGGAAAAACAAAAGAGATATACAAGAATATGATTTAAGTGATAACATACTTGTTCTAACAGAGTAATTAACTCATTCCTCACTCATTCCTCACTCATTCCTCACTCAAATGAACAAACAAACTACAAAAAGGATAGCACCTACTCTGATTCCACCCACAACCTTTTGACCAGTTTGAAGGTTTGAGATATGTTAAAACACGGAATTGTGCAATGGGATCTTCATACCGATTAATTCTCTTTGCCAGGAGTTGAAGTCCTTGAACACGGTTAAGTATGTCATTTGCCTTCACTGGTGCACCAAAGAAATCCAACAGTGGCCCCTGGATGAAATATCACATGTAATAAGCATCTAAGTAAATTAAAGAAAATACAAATTACAGATAGCACGCATGCTCACGGAGAAAGAATTAGATGTTAAACAAACATTGGGATCCAGACTTCCAAGTTCGACAGCATCTGTACAGCCATCAATTAGAGCATTGAAGAGTTCAGTTTGTGCTTCAAGTGAGGCTGCTCCGACTGCACCACCGACCTCTTCAGCAAGTAAGTTGATTTGGCTCTCGTTCCCAAATTTCATGACCTGATCATTTAGTTAGGGATAAGAACAAAACAAAACATATACATGAATTGATGTATGGAAAACAAAAACGAAGCATATACCATATGCATATAGCAAGCATGAGCTCAGAAGATAAGACATCATTGGCATTAAAAAGAAAAGGATGCACATTAACTTGGCAGAATTTTTTTATGAAACTTGTCAACAAAAACCACTAGCATTGACCTGCAGGCTGGCACAAAAATCTATTCTCCCCAAAAAAAAGGTTGCTAAGGTGGAGGCACAAATAACAAGCATTCAACCTTATTTGATCCATACTCATCCTTAGCTTGAGCAAATCAGCATATGGGCACACACATGCATATATGAGAGAGGCATGTGCCTGCAAGCTTAGATTAGTCCATTATACCTCTATTTTCTTTAATTTTAACATGGTATCAAAGCTAGGTTGAAGGAATATTGAGAAAGCATCCCTCGCTGGGTGCCACTGCTCCTGGTGAGCTCCTTTTCCTCTTCTGAAATCTTTCCCTTCTTTTGGCAATGCTTTATTGGGAAAGAAACTCAAGTCTCACATTGACGAGTAATATGACTAAATAATAGTATATAACTAAAGTGCAAACCTCACCTTACAAGCCCATTTTGTGAGATTGAGTTAGGTCTAATTTCACCATTACTAATATGGTATTAAAATCTATCCTAATCCATTAAAATGGACATCCATCTCCTTCTCCTTGTTGCTGTAGAAATCCAGAGTTGAAGAGATCCTTTCTCCCTGGGGAACAAGTGTTTCAAAATTGTGTTCTCCATCTCACATTTCCGCTTGTTACCACCTCAAGGAAAGAGAGATTTAGTGTACATTTTTTAACCTAATGGCATTTTTAACCTATGGAGATTTTTGTCTTTTTAAAAGAACATGAAGGTGCAAGAAGAAAATAGGGAAATGCAGGGAGAAAAAGTCGAGGGGGTGGGAAAGAAACCCAAGTCCCATGTTGACTAGTGGTATGGCTAAATAATAGTATATAAGTGAGGTGCAAACCTCACCTTACAAGTCAATTTTGTAAGGTTGAATTAGGCATAATTTCACCATTTTTAATATGATTTTTGTATATCTTCCTTTTCTAGTGAATTTTTCAATAACAGTCGATGACTATCCTAGCCGTGACCAACACCATCAAGGTTCTTTTAAGATTTTTGCCAATGATGTACTAGAACATTTTGGTTCTTCATTTTTCGATGGTGAGTTGTTTTTTTGTTTATCCTACTGCCATTCCTTTCGATGTGTTTTTCAGTCACGGTCTTCTGTTCGCCAGTCATCTTTCAGCTCTGAACTTTTTAGTTGCATACTTGATGTTGTCTTTTTCCGGCATATTTCTCAGTTTAAAAAATTTTGAAGCTTCACAAATATTGGTTTGAAGCAATGTTATCAATGGCAGATGGCAGAACATAGAGGAAGGCTAAAATTCCACCATAAAAACACACCATTGCGTCTTATGACACCATCACGGCAGACATTTCTTTAGAAATTTTATATAGCAGTTGGCAAAAAATCCGCCATGCCATGGCGCTATTGCGCCGCCATAGCGGTTATTTAACAACACTGGTTTGAAGCATCCAAATATTGGTTTTAAGAAAGCTGAAACTTGCTATGCTATTGCTTGCCATGAATTTTCTTAGGTTGATGGATATTCCAGCTATCTGACAATGTTATATTTCTATCCATATTCCTAACTTTGCTAACATCCCTGAGTTGTTGGTCCAAATATTGTTTTATGGTAGAACTCAATTTTGTTACTTGCTTCTTGTAACAAACTGAATGCTTAGTAAGCTCCAGCTTGTGGGGGAGTGTTGAAAATCTTGGATATTGCCTTATCTTTATTTTAAATAAAGTATGTAGGCGTATTATCTTGGATGTTAAAGGAAACAATATCTTCTATATTCATATGTAACAATGACAAACAAGGTTTCATTTCAATATTCCTCTCTGTTTCTCTTATTTTAACAATGACAAACAATTCTCGAAGAAAGGAAACACCAAAGATTAATTGCATGCTTCAAACTTTTGCACATTGGAAAAAATGCAATCAACATTTTTGGTAAATCATAAATACCTAAAACAGTAATATTTGAATATCTTAGAATATCTTAAGTATTTTAGAATCTCTTTCCATATCTTCACATTCAAAAAATAGTAAAATCATAGATTCATTGTTTAATTATGAACTTCACTCTAATTGGCTTAATTACTTTTGTTAATAAATCATTGTTATTAATTGTATTGTTAGTTTGTTACTGAACATGAACTAGAATAAATATTTGGTAATTAGTTGTAATAGTTTTAACCTATTTATTAGTAAATATTAGAAATGGTGAAATTAGGACCAACTCAACCTCACAAAACCGGCTTGTAAGATAAGGTTGGCACCTCACTTATATACTATTGTTTGGCCATATTACTAGTTGATGTGTGACTTGAGTTTCTTTCCCAATACACCTCCTCATGCCCAACACTATTAGGCTTGGTGTGTGAATAATATGGTGGGTGATCCTTTTTAACGGATCTAGGATAAACTCTTATACTATATTAGAAATAATGAAATTGGACCGAACTAAATCTTACAAAACCGGCATGTAAGATGAGATTTGCACCTCACTTATATATTATTGTTTGGTCATATCACTAATTGTTCTGAGACTTGGGTTTTGTTAAAAATAGACAAATAGAGGGGAATATTGGAATGAAACTGTATGTATGAATACCCACAGAATGAATCTATTTATAATTTTATTTTATAGGTTATACATGTGTATAAAAGATATGATTCCCTATAATCTCAGATATTATTTTTACCTACTATATTTAAAAACAAGATAATATAATATCAAGATAATATACTATCTAATTTGTGAAGTGGTTCAGTTCCTCTTTGCAGAGATAACTTCCATTTTTTTTAGGGCTATATCCAATTAACTTGTCTGATTTCTGTTTAATTGAAGGTTGCCAAACTTTGAGTTCTTTACCAAAGGAATTTTCTCAATGTGGTTTTGTTCCTCTTAGAGCGAGCTGCTCAGGTGGAAGGCTGTTCTGGTATTGTAATCTTTGTTATGCTGTTAATGAGGTTGAAGTTTTTAAATTTTGGGAACTAGGAAGGGTTTTCCAGTGAGCAGCCTAGTGTTTGAAGGCTCCTGAAGAGAGTGGCTAAAGGGTTGAAAGGAGAAGCCTGGCTACCTAAATACATATTAGTCAATCCCAAATAGTCGCACGGAGCAGCCAACCCTGAAAACAATATAGTGGGATAATGGGTAGTAGGATAACTACTATATTGCTGGTAAATGGGCAGAAAATGATATGATGTCAAAAAACTCACTGGAGAAAGATGGATCTTCATCAGAGGGGTTGGGTGCATCCTTGAATGGGCAGGGTGTGAACAGGGTGTCTGATCAAATTAAATGAAAATGAGATAAAAATCTCGAGATTGTAACAGTAAAAAAGCATCAAATAGACATTGTTGTAGGACAAGAGGGATTTTCGTTTATGAACAGAATAGTGGAAGAGCACAAAAGCAGCAGCAATTCATAGCAATGTAACCGCTACATAAAATCACTACACAACAGACCAGACAGTAGTGGCAGGGAGTGACAATGCTACTATTCTGGTACTATTGCACACAATTACAACGAATAGATCGATAGAAGCTAACTAAAGGTCGTTCTACTTTTAAGGAGAAGAGAAGCCTTTTATGCTAGGCAGACCAAATTCTAGTTGTACAAATAGATATTGAATATTGATGCTTAGTATTTTACATTGCAAAAGGCAAATTATTTTATTAGAATCTCAATCATCTTTTAGTCCTTCCATATGTAAACTTATAATTTCAACAGCAACCAAATAAGCTGACATAAGATTTGAAGTTCAGTTCCATCTAAATCACCAGAAGTGCACTAGCTTCAATAATCTAAATTTAAACTATAAACTAAGCCTTGCCCCCAACAGCTTGTGTAAAACTGGAAGATTTTGTTGAAGATCTCACATCGACTAGTGTAGTGATATGGCCAAACAATAATATATAAGTGAAGTGCAAACCTCATCTTACAAGCTAGTTTGGTGATGTTGAGTTAGACTCAATTTCACCATTTTTAATATGGTATCAGAGTCTATTCTAGCGAGTTGTTGTTGTTGAGTTTATTGTGTCACCCACTATCGCCGCTATCAAACCATCCACAAAAATTAAATTTCACCCTCGAAATGTCCAGTCCTCAACATGGTGAGGTGCAAACCTCACCTTACAACCCGGTTTTGTGACGTTGAGTTAGTTCCAATTCACCATTTTTAATAGATTCAACATTTCAGTTATCTTCAGTCAACAATGCCCTCATCACAAATTTCATCTATACAACACAGTTTATTAAAGCTTAAGTTGATCCTATGGCACCTACATAGCTATTAATGCTTAGTATTTTACGTTAGAAAAGACATTATTTTATTAGAATCTCAATCATCTTTTAGTTCTTCCATATGTTATAGTTTCAAAAGTAACCAAACAAACTAACATAAGATTTGAAGTTCAGTTCCATCTCAATCTCCAAAAGTGCACTAGCTTCAATGATCTAAATTTAACCTAGAAACTAGAAATTAAGCCTTGCCCCCTACAGCTTGTGTAAAACTGGAAGATTCAATATTTCAGTTGTCTTCAGCTCAACAGTGCCCTTATGACCAATTTCATCCATAAAATAGTTTTTTAAAGTTGAATCAGATCCTACAGCACCTACATAGCTATATTTTCGGCTGAGAAGGGTAAAAAAGGCATTCAACTGACTGGGAATGATGATTATCAGCAACACACATAATTACATATAAAGAAATACTAGCAGATCTGCTTGCATTAGTATGTGCTAAAAGTAATGGATTTTCAAATTGCAAGTTGAGACTGAAGAATTGCCGACAACGGAAATAGAATCTTACTGAGCGAGAAAATCAGAGTGCATCTCTTTTAGACAAATTTCCATATGACCAGCTTCTCACTTGAGCTGAAGCTCCATCAATCATTGGTGTTGATGAACATGAATCCTCTGCTTTCCTGCGTTTCTGAACTCGCAAAGGCAGTTCACTTTACTTATTTTTCCTTTTACTACTTCTTTCAGATTGATCTTCCTCTGCATAGCTTTTAATATTTCTAGCAGCACGGGGGGCAAGAGCTTCCTGAAAAGGAAAAATAGAAGAAAAGGCACTATAAAAGAGGAAAACTTTTAAGCAGGTAGCTTACACAAAAGCAAACATTATGTACACAATACACTGGCACATATAATTATTTCAAACTAAACAAACAAAATTTAAAACATCTCCAAGAGATTGAGGCTCTGTTTGGATAAATTTCTCCATAAGTACTTACTTATTGATACGAGAAAAAAAAAGGTAAATTGAGCTTCCTCATACTTATGCACTTAATCTTTTTGGAAGCTTTTTTCATTTAACATCTCCAAAAACTAACGTGCATAAGTTGATTTTAGCATATGGATAAGCTCCATGCATTTTACCTTATTTCCTTTTCCTATAAGAATTTTCAGAAAAGTTTATCCAAACATAGTCTTGTGTGAAGGATATATCCTAAAAGCAGAACAAAATTGTACCTCCGCTAGAGTGACATCATCAGGCTTTATCCAACAACTCCAGAAACTTCCATCATCTTCATCGTTGCAAAAATTAGCAACCTGCATTGAAGAAAATTAAAAGAAATAAACCATGGTGTATCACATGAATTGGATATTTTAACAATCATACAATATGTATCTCAATTCGAAACAAATTTCGCCCTGAACAATACAATAACACCACTGAATTGGATATTGTATCACATGAATCATGTGTGAATTACTTGATTTGAGCTACCAGCATCCTCTAGGGCTACCATTGCCACCCTCAAACGACAACAAGCGAAACCCCCTTTCGACTGATTTAAGGAGTAGACACAATGATACCAGTCAAGCTCAAAGAACCCTCCTTAAGGAGAATCAATTACGATCTTGACAACAACTCGGAAGCCATAAGGACGGAACTAGACACAATTGAAGAAATTCGTAATGAAGTAGCCATCAGAGAGGCCTCATGCAAATGCAGGGTAACCAGAAACCAAAACAACAGCGTGTTAGAGCACGCCTTTTAGTAAAGGGATCTTGTATGGAGATGGAGAGAAGATGCCTGTAAAGACCCACAAATAGGTAAGCTCGCCCAAAAATGGGAAGGACCTTTCAAAGTCACTAAAACCCTCCACAATGGAGCCTATTGACTTCAGACACTCAAGGGGGAACATCTTCCATGCATATGGAATGCCACTCATCTAAAGAAACATTACAATTAAATTGTACACAGGTGAAGTACTATTTGTCTTACCGTAGTCTTTTTCCCAATAAGAAAAGAATACGAGTTTTGGCCGAGGAGGTTTTAACGAGGCTCACCTGCAAGCAACAATCAATAAATACGACATTACCCATTACGTGTTCTTTTGCTCTTTCCTTCTTTTTTCTCTTAGAAATGCATCTTCAACAAAACTCATGAACTCATCGCCTATTCGGCACGCTAGTCTAACAAGACCAACATCGCCTCATTGCCTACTCGATGCTTCAATCTAACATGAGCTACATCGTTTCCACGACACTCTTATTGCCTTCACAACGATCTTATCATCTACTCGACGCTCTGATCTAATAGGACCTACATCGCCTCCACAGCACTCTCATCGCTTACTAGTCCTCTGGTCTAACAGGACCTACATCATCTCCACAACACTCTCACCGCCTACTCGGTGGTCTGGTCTGACTCGAGTCTTTTTGGGCTTGGGAAGAGGAACAGGAGCATCCTTCCTCTTGCTCCCCTTTTTCTTCATCAAGTCCTTCATGGCTTTTGAAGCTTTCTCCTTCTCAACCACCGAAATAGCAATCCTTATAGCCTTGTAATTGAAACCCTTCATTATGTCTACAACAAATAACATTAACCAAATCCTCTTAAAAAAAGAATGCTCGAAACACCCGAAACTAACAAAAAAAAAAAAAGAACACTCACTGCTCAAAGAATTATCTACATCAACAGAATACTCTAGATCCAACAACTCTTTTATACTCATTCGACAAGGAAATTAAGAAATAATGGCAATATCACGCTTGTCTTTCACCGACAACAAATTCTTGGCACGAGATTTGAAACATTGAGGTCGCTCTTGCCAATACATAGGAAACCGAGTAGACTGGTCATCCTCCTTGAATAACAAACATTGATGATCATCCTAAGAGGTGTTCATATGAACCTTGAAAAAATTGGACTTAGAAGCCATTTAGCAATGTAAAAAATGGTTCATACTAACACCTCATCATCGAGATCCACCCAATCTTGATCTCCTCCCCTCCCTTCGCCCAATAAAAATACAAAAACTTATTCACTATCGACACAATCCCAAGCAGCACACAAAAAATCCTGAATCCTCTCATGAAACCTCAACTATTTGGATGAAGTTAGATGGATTCAATATTCAACTCAGTCATAACATCACATTGAAAGTTAGAAAAAGAGAAGGTCACCTCGGCATGGTGGAAGAGATCAGCAAAGACATAAGTAAACGACCTCTCCCCTTGAGCAACCCCAAAGTAAACACGCTCGTTAGCCCCACACACCTCTATGAGCACCCAATTGAAGCGATCCAGGTCAGAACAGATGTTGACCTTAGAATATAGCTTTTTAAGATTGGCCTCTGTTGCAAGAAAACTCGAATATGATTCCACCTCCTTGGATACCCATTCGTAGCCAACCTTGATAATGGGCGGCAACACCTTCTTCTCTCTCCTCTTGCCCTTTCCCTTTCCCGCCTTGCTCGCCTCAACAACCACACCAAGGTTGCCACTATCTCATTATCCTCCAGAAGAATCAACAATTGACGGCATTTCCTTGCATTACCAGACTCCTCTACCTCAGGCAACCCCACAAATGCCTGAATAGGAGTCACTTCCAAACTACCCTCAGGCACCCCACCATCACTAGACTCTCCAAGGTCCACCACCTTTGGCTGGTTGGGCCTCGCCACAACAGGAATTTCACCACCAACCACCACTCTTCCCCCATTAACACCCTCGAAAGGTTCCTCCATCAACCGCATAGACTCCTCATCATTAGGGAGACCTAAGGAGTCCAAAGACTGCTCCAACTCAGTACCATCACTCAAACCCTCTGCCTATCTTTCCATCATAGACCCAAAAATCCGCTGAGAAGAACCTTCACTATCACTTCCTAAACTACCAACACTCTCAGAATCAAACATCCTAAGATTAACAAACCCAACAACAAAAACAAAAACGTACCAGGAATCCAAGCACTCAAAACAAAAACTATACATCCAAGCACTTAGACCCCCACACTTATTACACGACATGTACTTACCTCCTTTAACTGCCCCCAACCACTCCACAGATTCGTAGCCTCCTCAATCTTGCCTTCTAAACAGGTCGACCTCAAGGCTATGGGGGTATGTGTATCTCTCGCCTCTCTCATCTATACTTGGTACCACGGAACTCGACCACCCTTTTCTCCTCGGTATCTCGGAACTTGATACCACTCAGCTCCCCTACCTCGTTACTCAGACCATACCAGGAACTTGACACTTCGCCACCTCATCTCCGACCCAACAACAATGATAAGGCTCAATCTCCTAAAAAAGGTATGAGAATGATGAAGTTTTGGGTGATGGGGTATCTGTAGACAATGAAATGTCATTTGTTATGAATATGATGAAGTTGTTTGATAATCAGGTATGAGAATGTTCTATAAATCAACAATTAAAATGTAAAAATTAAGGGTGATACTTCATCCGATGTTACAAGATGTATGAGATCGTTTGTAGGCCTGATGTTTTCTTTTAAAAGTCCATTGTATATTAAAAAATATAAAAAAAACAAGATAGTAATATTATTTGCTAATTTGTATTAACGACAAGATTAGTGGGCAGATTTTAAAAACTATAACAATAAAAAAGCCAATTAATCAAGCATACCACGTATAGAATTAAGTTTTAAAAAAATTTTTTCGAACAGAAAACTTATGTTATTAGGTAAAACAGCATAGGTTTGAGCAAGAAGAAAACTATCAAAGTAAATATGAGAGTTTTAATACAAAAGACCAACCTTTACCATGTTAGAGTACAAATTGATATCCTAACTAGACGTTATAAAAAAACTTGACTCCACTACATAATTTAAGAAAGATATTGTTGCATTGCCTACAATGCCAATATGTTGCACGACTAACGTTACTATCTCACGAATGATGTATAACATCCTTACTTTTACTTGTTTTATTTAAATTATTTAATCATTATTTAAGGTTGTATTTAATAATGTTGTATTGAAAATATTAGTTCACAATAGTGTGATTTTAATTTTATATTCTATTTAGTTGTTATTTTTAATAATTATTTTTATTGAAATTTTTTAAGCATTAACCTATCAAACATGGGTGGCCTAACTTATATAATGTTTAATATGTATGTTCCTACCAATGTCTTTCACATGAGAACTTTCCTAACTTTCCACTAACAAAAAATATCAAACAATGAACTTGAGCACACTCATTAAATAAGTATTGACACTACTCCTCAAATCCAAGACCTAAACATTAGGTTTGTGGTTGTTCTTACTTTATATAGTGTTCAATTTGTTTATTCTTATCTAATGTGAGACTTCTCATTACACTTGAAAGCAACAATTTCAAAATAGAATTTGGATGAATGTTTAAAATAATGGTTATGTATGGAATTAATAATATTATTAATAGATATAACAAAAGTCTCACACAATTATAAAATAATAGGAATTTGTACTTGCACTAAGAGTACTTTACTCAAGTTTACACTTTAATGTTCAAGTCAACATAAACACAACTAATATATTAAAAACAAGAGAATGAATGGAGAGTTTACCTCAAGAATTTCATCCCTATTTATACTACTACTAATGGACCTTATGTAGGATCCATGAGTCTTTTACCTTTGGTTAGGTGATATTTTAATTACTTATTCCTTAATTCATCATTAGTTGAAGATTATCGATTAATTCTCAACTTGAAAAGTCCATGATACGTCCTTTAAGGGAGATGATTGAGGTTGAAGGTGTGTGCAAGGTGTTCTATGACTAAATATTCTCATGCCCGGAGGTTATATATTCCTATATGTACACATCCTCTCAAGTCTCAAGTCCTGACTCCTTAGCCAAGGGCATAAAACCTACATATTGGTCGAAAACATGAAGGGGATTCACTCTTATGCCTCATTGTCATCCTCCATATTGTTTATAGGGTCTCTGGTTTGCAATCTATAGTCTTCAACTATGTATGATAAAGAGGAGTTTTAAGTAGTGGGAGATAAAGTGTGAGATGTGTAATTATGAATGCATGCAATTTGAAAGTGAATCCAGGTGGATGCTTGAATAGATATGGTTTCAAAAACCAAGATGGGTGCTTGAACTTTAGGAGAAGATCAAGTATGTGTTTAATTATTATTAGTTATATAATAAATTTGTTCATTTTTAATAATTATTTTGAAAATTGACAAGTAAAATTATTTTAGGGTGATTAATAGTATTTTTTATTAATTAAAATAATTATTTTAAATATTCAATCCAAAAATTAAAATTATAATATTATATTTTCATATTATAATTCAATTATATTGAAATTATTTTCTTTTATAAACAAAAGAAATATTAGTTGTAAGAAAGAACGCTCTATAGTTTTTCATCTTTGTATTATGCATTTTTAATGTGATATATACATTTTCTAAAAATATAAATTATAGTTAAAATATGTTTTTCAAATTATTTTTATTAAAATAGTTAAAATGTAATAAAAAATTACTTAAGCATTTATTTGAGATATCAATAAATAAAAATATTATTAAAAGTAATTCATTTAGTTTTATAAAATAATGAATATTTTGAAATAAAATATAAAAGTTACTATTATTCATGATACGCATGCTAATGGTTGTGAATTTTAATATTTTCTATACTATAAAATAATTAATATTTAAAATAATATATAACAGTCTATATTATTCACAGTGTTAAACACTACCAAAAAATTCTAACAAGAATATAACGTTCTTTTTTTTTACTCGCTACCAAAAAAAATTAAACACTGCCTAAAAAACAATGTTCTTTTTTACTGGATATTATTCGCAATGTTGTTGCTAATGTTTTATGGATTTATATTCATGGTAAACGCACCTAATTTGTTCACACATGGAAACTAAATATATTTAAGTGCCTAGAAATAATTAGAAATTTCCTAAAAAATAATAAGTTGACACTTGTAACAGAAGGTAACACTTTTATTATAGTAAAGTAAAACATTAGAAATAGATACCTAGCAAATTATAAACCTTTGTGAACCCCACTTGCAATGCCTGTTGACTAGCACAAACCAAAGACTGAGAGGTTGTTAATTTCAAAGTTAGGGAAAAAAAAATAAAATTAGACAGTGGATAATAGACTTTTCTTTGTATTGTATATCATGATATTAGGATTCTTAGGAAAAGTCATGGATTAGGAGTATTAATCTCCTTGTGTTAACATTAACATACCCCTCTTTCAAATCTGGGGAAAAAATATAAATTCTTGAATGGAAAACTCAAGAACTCGTCGTAAAACAGTAAAAAAATTCAAACAAAGAGAAAGAGATTTGGAAAGAAAACAAGTGGAGAGCAAAGATTTTCGTCATAGTTCTAAGGTATCAACTGATGATATTTTCTTACTTTTCCATTGTTTAAGATTGTTCATAACCCCTTTCTTTAATTATGACAAGATTTTATTCGATTATCAAGTTAATTTAGTTTGTTTAGTTTAGTTTTTCATATTAGTAGATTGGTTAATTAGAATCACATAACAATTCTTGTGTTCTAGATTAATAATTTTCACTCTTTTGAAAGAACATTGTTTTAAATTATTTGTTTTTTCCTGTACAATCTTTTATTTTTATAGTTTTGGGTTAATTACTTCCATTTTAACATTCACGTTAAGTATGTACTTTGTGTTATTCGATTTTGTTATAATTATTAATTGCAAATAATTGGATTTGGCTATTGTAGAATTTGAACAATAGAAGCTTGAAGGAAGAAAAAAAACAAAAGTCAAAGTCCATAAGCCAAACTCTCAAGAGTCGCATAATGAAATCGTTACTACATCTACTTGGTTGCTTTGGGTGTGGATTAGAAACAGATACATCAATAATCATATAATAACAATGGTTTTTGAAGATCTTCAAATCCTATTAGACATTATTGGAACTGTTAATCATTTTCTAAACCATTTTCAGCAAATCAAGAGGAAAGTAACTATTTTCTATTTAATCATCCAAACTATATACAGTATATTTTAAGAGAATACTTGAATGGGTGATGAATGTATCATACAAAGAATTGTTTATATTAATTTTAAAAATAACTATGGTAATTTTAGAAGTTTGAAGATAATTTTAGGAGGTTTACAATATATTAGGTTATATTAATACTTATTTATTTTTGTTTTTTACACTCATTTGAGCTTGTTTTCACATTCTTTTCTTTTTTGTGTGTGAGTATTCGCTCATGCTTAATGAGTAAGATGAAGAAAATAACTCATTACTCTAAACCAATTAAGAGGGAATAATATACAAAAATAATTTGTCATATATAAAAAGATATAGTATAAGAAAGCAAGAAGAAGTGACAAAAACACTTGAAATTTACATTTTAAACTTAAATAATGCTTAGTTAAGATGCTTGTTGATTGGTTAGTCTCACTAAAGATGTTAGAAATTGAAAATTATTTTTTACACTCTTTTCTCTTTCAATTATATTATGTGTGAGTAGTCCCTCAAGCCTAATGAGTAGGGTCAAGAAAATAACACATTACTCTAATTTATAGGAAACCAATTAAGAGGGAACAATTTACAGACATATTCTCCTACATAAAAAAAAAGATATAGTATAAGAAAGAAGAAGAAGTGACAAAAACATTTGGAATTTACATTTTAAACTTCAACAATGCTTAGCTAAGATGTTTGTTGATTGGTTAGACTCACTAAAGATGTTAGAAACTGAACAATAACTAAATTGATTCCAAACATTTTGAATTTCATTAACTAAGGCATGATAACTATGTGTTGTAAGACACTTGCATTTATTAGTTCCATGACTATTTGAGAGTTGGATGCAACTTGTAGGTTGTTATATTCAGTGCCTAGAGCATACCACAAGCCTTTTAGAGTATTCTAAACTTTGTTGTAGAATATTCTAAAATTATTTATAAAATTAGAGACCAAGTATAAAAAATAGTTAGAAAAAAGAGATAAGTTAAGAAAGCATCATTTGACTCATACATAGGTAGAGAACATTTGAACTCAACAAAAAATGGATGACCTTCAACAATACCTTTTTTGGGTCCTTAAGTAATCCAAGAACACATACTTCAATGACTTTGGATCCAACTTGGTTACCTAAGGATGAATATCATACTCAAAACATGTACATCCAAATACTTTTAGGGGTAAAGGGAACAACAATTATGTGGGAAACAAATAGAGTGAGGTACTGCATGATGGCATATGACTAATCAAATATGCAGCATTAAGGACTATATATGCCCAAAAACACTTTGGCACCTTCTCGCAAATAATAATGTTCAAGCTACTTAATAAGATGTCAATTTTCACTGAGTCACCCCCTTTTGTTGTGGAGTTACTACATAAGAAGCTTAATGCAAAAGGCTATTTTCATTTATGAAAGTACAAAATGGTGTAGAAAAAGAAAAGTATTGTTTAGCACTATCGCTATAGAGAACACTTAATAGGTAATCAAATTGAGTATGTATTTTAATACAAAGACGACAAAATATGGTGAACAATTTAGATCTAGATTTCATCAAATATAATAATATAGTTAGCATGAGAAAAATCATCATAAAAAATAACAAAATGTTTATAACTAAACTTGAAAAATTGGGCACGATCCTTGCACAAAAGAATGAAAAATATTAATGAACTCTTTTATTTAAACTAAGTATCATAATGTTTAATAAATTGAAAATTAAGGTAAAGCACAAAACTTTAGAAGTTTTAGATGTGCATGAAACTCTATCTCATAATTGTGTTCCACTAGATACTTTTACTCTATTAATAGTTCTCTAGGTCTACAAATCCTAAAATACACACCAAGAAAAAAAATCTACAAAAACAATTTAACGAACATGTTATCTAACTAATGGAGAGAAGATTACAAAGGATTTAGGGCAAGTGTAAAACATAAAACAATGGTAAGGTAGGAATTGGGTTAGTACATTCACTCCCCCTTAGCATAAACATTAGACCCGTTAACAAAGGTAATAGAAGAATGGATACTAGAAAGGATGAAGGAAGAAAATATACCTAAATCCTTAATCATATGATGTGTAGTGCCAAAATCAATGACATAGTGTTAAGAAGTAGATGAGAGACATACTAGGATTACCTATTTGAACAAAAGTTGGCTAAATAGGAGGGAAAACAATGTGAAAATAATGGTTGAGAAATTAGAAATTGAGAGTATATCTAACACTCATTATCAATTGTAATCATGATACGTCTTTCTCCCAATTGATTAAAAATGTTAACCATGGCATTGTATAAGCATGTAACACTGAGTACTACTTATTTTGTAATGAGTAAGGACATTAACTTTCATAGTGACCTATTTCACCACAGCCAAATCATGTTTCTTGTCTATTGATGCAAACCCATCCACCATGTATCATAACTAGGAGGATTAAAGGAAGACATGACAAGGAAGGAAGCTCATTGAAGACTTAGGTCATTGTCTTAGTTTATTTTGTTTGTAAATATTTTTAATTGTCTTAGAAGATTAGGACGTGAGGTTGCTTTCCCTTAAGACCTTGTATTTTGTACATTTTCCTATTGTAAGCATTAATGGTACCTTGAGTAATTGTGTGGAATGTTGTGGAAAGTGGTGCACCCCACTTTCTAACACACAAAGCATGACAAACACAAAGGTTCACCTCTCCTTGTTTATAGGCGCCACTTAGGGGGAAGATTCCCTTAGTTAGCTGATCTTGCTTAAGAAGTTGGCCTTGTTGGACCACCATTATTAAAGAGCTTAACCTTGTTTTACTCTCCTAATCATAACCACTCATTCCCCTATAAATAGCCTCCCCCCACTCCATGTATTCTTCACCTTTGAATTGAATGAAAAATTGTCTCTCTTTGAGCATATTCTTAGTAAAAGGTCTTAAGGATCCTCTCTCTTGAGTAACCTCTTCCTAAAGGTTTTTATTAAGGATTCCTTTCCTCGTGGCAAACTTCCTAGTAAAAATGTTTGGTTTATCTCTTCCCAGAGTGGCATCATCCCCCTTCCATTCTTCTTCCTTCCATCCTTGTTTCTTGGTGTGTGGAACCTCAAGGAGAAAGATCAAGGGAGTGAAAACTTGGTTTGCATCATCTACCATGACCTCCACCTCAACCATGGCAACAACTACCAAGACTTTCTTTACTCCCATTATTAGTACCACCACAACTACTTGATTTGACCTCAAATGCAAAGATCAAGGGAATCACCTTTTGAAATGGAGTAGGAGTTCTTAGAAAGGACTACATAACTTGACAAAATACATTGGTAGGTTATCTACCTATTGACTAGAAAATATTTAATTTTGAACCACCTTAAATTACAAATCAAGATCAAAATTCGACTCAAGGCTATAAGCTTCTTCAACTGGGTCACCATCTCTCCTACAAATTTGCAATCAAGGAGAGAATTTGTCACCTACTTGCTTAAAAAAAGTCAGTCTATAAAGGTTGGTGTTCACCGCACCTTCCTACCATTGATTCCTAAGTTAAGGACTCATCACATCGCAAATTATGTGATTACATATTGTGAATCATGTGATCCGCAATGTGCTATTACACAATTATGAATCATATGATCCACGTGTTAGTTCAATATGCATATGAGATATTCATATGCATATTGCAAATTTCATGATCCACAATATGTGCATACTTATTGTTGGAAAATGAGATTTTTCAGCTGTCATAATTAAATGTTTCTGCACATTTTGTGGTTGCTTTAAATTTGGTTGAAATATTGCTTGTGTTCAGAAAAGTAATTTATAGTTGTTAGTTAATTATGCCTAGTTTTAGGTAGTCATAATTTGTTGTTTATTTTACCCAATGAGGAACTTCTTAGTTTTTTATTTAAAGCTCTTAGTTGTAACAAATCAATGTGTGCAAATTTGAGTTTGAAATTAGAAATATATCATATCTATTTTGCTCCATTTTTGTCCTCTTTTTTATAATTTATATTTTTCTCTCCTCCTTGTATAATTTTTTTTCCGCTCTATGTTTTTTGACATGATATGAAGAGCTTAATTGATCTTTAGGGATTTATGAGAGAAAGAAACCATAGTTAGTGAAGAAGAAAAAAAATTGAAAAACATAACCCGCACCACAAAAAAACCTCTAAACGCCAAAAATGGCTTCTAATGGTAATTCTAACTTCTACCTCCTATATTTGCAGGTATACACTATCATTTGTGAATTGTAAAAATGAAAATCTATCTTAGAGCTCAAAGTTTGTGGAAAATAGTGGAAAATGGAAGTAACTCACCTTTATTACCACAAAATCCAACAATAGCTCAAAGAAAGAGTCATAGTGAAGTGGTAAAGTAAGACAAAACACTTGCCATTATACAACTAACACTACATGATGACGTTTTTATGAAGATCATAACTCTTGAAACTGCAAAA
This sequence comes from Psophocarpus tetragonolobus, assembly GCA_037954015.1. Taxonomy (NCBI): domain Eukaryota; kingdom Viridiplantae; phylum Streptophyta; class Magnoliopsida; order Fabales; family Fabaceae; genus Psophocarpus; species Psophocarpus tetragonolobus. The sequence continues at coordinate 32,483,648 of CM075694.1, forward strand.
GAGGCATGAGATCAATTGAAGGAGGAGTTCCAAATGAGTGAAAGAATGAAAAGAATGCAAGTGTTGAACTTAGCGATCAATGGGTTGTAGAAAAAATTTTGGTTTGTCTTCTAGAGAGGTTTGAGGTTTGAGTCAAAAATTTCCTCTCTTAAAGAAAATAAAGATTTTTCAAATTATCAATTGTAGAACTTGTGAATGCCTTACAAGCCACTGGAAGTAGAAGATCTTTGAGAATGAAAGTTGAAGGTGCTTTTGTGGCATATACAAAAGGAAAAACCCAAAGTTATAAAATTTTTGGGAAAAAATCATTTTTCAAGGTGAAAAAAGGCAATAAGAAATGAAGTTGGAAAAAATTTTCACCTTGCTGCCATTGCAAGAAAAACAATCATACTGAAAATTTATATTTTTTTAGGCCAAATGTCAAATGTATGGCGTGCAATCAATTGGGTCATGTGGAGAGGTTTGCAAAAATAAAGCAATCCAACAAGTATAACAAGCTCAAGTTGTTAAGTTTGAAGAATAAAAAGAGGAACATTTATTTGCTGCAACTTATTGTCTAACAAGTTATAACAAAGAAGTGTGACTTATTGATAGTGGGTGCTAAAATCATATGACCCACAATGCTGACATTTTAAAAAAATTGGATTAGTCCTACGTCTCCAAAGTTACTATTGATAACAGAGAGCGTGTTGATGTCAAAGGAAAATGAGTTGTTGTTGTTCAAACTCTGACAGATACAAAATATATTTGAGATGTTTTATTTGTGTTTAAGATAAAACAATATATTTTAAGTATTGGACAAATGTTAGAAAGGAAGAAAGAAGCTTAGAACAAGTCGTGAAGTTGGATAACATTCCAATTAAGGATGAGCCTAAAACAAAAGTTGTTAAGAAAATAAACCTCTTTGGTGTCAACAAATTTGAAGAAAAGAAGAAAAAAAAGCTTTTGAAGTCAAATTTCATAAAAGAAGCTTTTGAAGTCAAATTTCATAAAGGGATGTAACGCTGCTACAACTGTCATGACTCATCCATTGCCAAAAGATAAATTTTTGCAAGATAAAAAGTGGATTAAGAAAGCTGCAAGCACTATTTCAAATTTTGTTAAGCAAGAGGATGGAGATGATTATCTATTATCCTCCATTAAAAGGTATAGATCAACTTGGAGTGTTGAAGAAAAATCTCAAGGAGAAGTGTTGGAAAATGGGAAATTTCAACTGTAATAATTAAATGTCTTTGTACATTCTGTGGTTGCTTTAAATTTGGTTAAAAGGTTGTTTATGTTTAGAAAAGTAATTTACACTTGTTAGCTAATGATGCCTAATTTTAGGTAGTCATAATTTGTAGTTTATTTTAGCCAATGAGAGACTTGTTAGTTTTCTATTTAAAACTTTTAGTTGTAATAATTCAATGTGTGCAAATTTAAGTTTGAAATTAGAAATATATCATATCTATTTTGCTCCATTTTTACCCTCTTTTTTATATATTTATATTTTTCTCTCTTTCTTATATACTTTGTTTTCCCGTTCTGTGTTTTTTAACATTTATGCATACACATATTGCAGATAATGAGATACAATATGCATTGCCATATTGTGGATCAACACATTCACAATGTTGATCAATAATATCACATATGCATATTGTAGATTTTTTTATTCATAACATTAAACGATAATAACTTTAAATGGCTAAGGGCAAATTTTAGAATTTCAAAAAATTGGGATGCAAAAACAAAATTGGCGGTGCAAAAAGAAAATGTCTAATTTAGTTATAAAACCCCTTCTACGTATATGGATATTGTTTTCATTCATTGTCTCAGATGCAGACAAGGAATCATTAATGTTGGAGAATTTGAATTAACATTCTCTTTTATTTGAATTGACACCTACTCCATAATAATATTAATATGCCCTTCAAGTTATCTCTCCTGTAAAAGTAACTTTTTGTTCTTTGTTTTTTCTGTGCGTTACATACTTTCTTTTTTTCCATTTCTCCGTCTGTAACGTGCTTCATTGTTCCCCTTCTCTTGTTTTTTTTTTTTTTTCTTCTCAGATTTGTGCTGCATTGCATTTCTTAGAATTTGAAATAACTTTATCTAAAAAATTCAAAACAATATTTCTTATAATTTTTTAACTATCCGGCAAGATCTCATCACAGTATTTCACTAACAGTAACAAAAGTTAAGGAACAAAATGAAGGAGGACCTATAGAAGCCGCAGAGAAAAGTTGAAGCAGAAAAAATGAACAACAAGAAGTAAGTAACAAGATAAGAAAGAATGAAGAAGAATAGAAGGATGAAAAATAACAGTAACGATATACGGAGAAAGGGGCAGAAACAATAAGGTAAGGAGAGAAAGAAGAAGATACAAAGAAAATAAGGTAAGGAGACAGAGAAGTAGACGGAGAAAATGAGGGAGTATTTAAGAAGAGAGAGAGGGAAATTAGGGTTAGGGGATAAAATGGGAATTTGAGTGGAAATTTGAGAAAAAAATTTGTAATAGTACATGTGAATTGAAATAGAGGAAAGTGTTAATTCAAAATCTTATAATTTTTTTCTTACATTTTATTTTCCATTTTAACTATAAAAATGCCTAGTTATTTTTATTTTTTGTTTTTAAAATTTGGTACAAAAAATAGAAAACGGTAAAAATGTTTCTAGTATTTCCTATGTAAACTTTTGATAAAAAAAAAAGGATAATAGCAAGTGATAATCTTCATATTAAAATAAAGAAAATATTTGTTTCAAACCAAAACAGGAGGCAATGCCTATGTATTATACAAGCTTTAACATAATATGGACAATTTGGCATTAATTCTACCTTTCCATGCATCACATATCAACTATACTGACTCTCTTGCACTCACTGAAGAGCTAAGTGATAATAAAGTAAAAGGGAAAAAACTAATATTCAAAACTCATATTACAAACTAGTTTGGAAAATGGATACCCTTTAACCACCCCTGAAATCAATACAAAGCATATGTATGAAGGAAGTACTCATCCTTTTCTTTTCATAACTTTTATCTTATTCTTTTCTTTCTAGATCACTGCATTTGAAATGTGTTTGGTTGTTTTGCTTGTGCAAGCATTTCAACCACTTCCCTCATGGTTGGTCTCTCCACACTGTGTTCATGAACACACAACATTGCTACAAAAAACACCTGCTTTGCTTCAGCTATGGGAATGTTATGTAGCCTCTCATCAAGGATCTTCATCACCATGTCTTTGTTCCAATTGGTTTGCATCTTGGTCCATTGAACAATGTCTAATCCTTCTTCCCCAAAATCCCCCACTGGCCTTCTCCCTGTTATCAATTCTAGCAGCACCACTCCAAAGCTGTAAACATCACTTTTCTCATCCACTTTTAATGTGTATGCATATTCTGCAACAGTAATAAGTTGAAATCAGTCAAACAACAAAATGCTGGATTTCAAACATAAGCCTCAAAAGTTAAGGTACTAAAGTAGCAAAGACTGTGTAACAAACTTTGATGTTGTATACATATGCATACGTATGATATATAGATAGATACATGTGTGGATATAGATAAATAAATAGATATAGAGATTTTCATTAAGGTTGGAATTCAAATTAATATTTGTCAATAAAAAATAAATTCAGAAAGAAAATAAGGTTAAAATAGTCATAATACATTACCCTGATTTTACAAAAGAAAACACTATGTTTTAGTTTTTACTTGAAAAATATTTATAAACTAGTCCCTATCATTTATTGAAATTATAACAAAGTTCTTTCATAGTTGTCCTTTCAAATAGGAATCGAAATGTAAGATTCTATTTTTCATGAAAAGATTATAAAAATTTAATAAAGGAGGATAAGGAAAAGGAAGATTGGTCCAATATTATTTTACAGATAAAGGGAAAGGGAAAAGCTTATGTTAATTTTCCAAAGTAGTAAGTTAAAATTTGTAAAAAGGTAATCAACTTGTGTCTTGTGCCTAAAATCTTCACGTTTCTTTTTCATCTGGGGTTTTGAGAAAGTGAATCTTAGATCTCAATCTTAAACTTTGAGGGGGTAAAATATATGCATTTGGTTAATGTGCATTTCGTGACTATTCTGATATGATAAAGAGTGATGGTCAAAAAGGGGTGGCTGTGATTTGTTTTCTGGTTTAAGGATTTGTGATTTCAAGGCATGCAAAAGCACACACACAGTTAGCGTGAAGAAAAAAAGTGAAAAGAATTTCCTCTGTGTTAGTGGAGCCTTTACTCAGTCAGTCTAGGAATCCACGTACATGGTGTTGGACACCACTGTGGTCCCAGAAAAAGACCAAGTACATGCTACAGTGACTTAGGAGAGGAAAGAATATTTTTGTATCCAAAAATAAATGAAAAGTATATTTAACACACGAACCTTTTTCAGCTTTGAAATTTTGATTCTTATTGTTTAAAACTAGAGCCTAAATCAATCATTCCTGTTGTGGCACGTTAGGATTTTTACTCATTTCAATTGGTCAAATTAGTAATCTAAACAATAATGTCCTCCAAAACTTTTATCATGTGATTATAATTTGGATAAATTTCATTGTGATATGTAACTGAGTTAGTTCAGAAGAAACGGTTAATAAAATTTAAATATGTATCACGTAGAAATTGATCATTAAGACTAAGGATTAATAAAACTAAATGTGAAAATTGATTAAAACATGGTAATCAAAACCATGTAGAGAGTTACAAGAATGCTTTGATAATTGACAAAGAGTTAAAGAATTCAAGGGAGAAGAGGGGATGAAGAGATCACAAATTAATAAATATTAAGAACTAATATTGCCTGATAAAAAAAATCTGAGACAATGTAGTATTTTTTCGTAGGGGTGTGTGTGTGAAGTAATAATGGCTTCTACTAGAAGTTAGTGATGCTAACCAATTAGATTGGAACAGAAAATATGAATCTACTTGAAGTTATCAATTAGGATATCTCAAATTATATAGTAGAATAATTTAAAGTAAGTACCTGGAGCAATATATCCATAAGAACCAGCAATGGAAGACATGCACTCTGATGCCCCATTATCTTGCATGAACTTGGCCAGTCCAAAATCAGCAACATGAGCCTCAAAATCAGAGTTGAGCAATATGTTGTTTGACTTAACATCCCTATGGATGATCAAAGGGGAACAATCATGGTGCAAATAACAAAGTCCTTTTGCAGCTTCTATGGCTATTTTAAGCCTAGTGTCCCACTTGAGAAACTCACCCCTCTTTCCATGCAAAACTTCCCCCAAGCTCCCATTTGGCATGTACTCATAAACAAGTAAATTGGTCTCTCTATTTGAACAAAATGCCAACAACCTCACAATGTACCTGTGTCTGATTCTTCCCAATGTCTTTATTTCTGCAGAGAGGCCATTGTCATGGGAAGAGCCTTTGTTGATTCCCAACAGCTTCTTCACTGCCACTTCCTCTCCATTTGGCATGGTTCCTCTGTACACAACCCCAGATCCACCTCTTCCTATGACATTGCTTTCCTTTATGCACCCTGTGATGTCCTCACTCCTATATTCCAGCTTCTGAAATGCTGTTAACTTCCATGAATGGGAGTGCTTCCTTGTCTTTCTACTCTTGATGATGGCCAAGGTTGCAAACACCAATGAGCACACCAACAATGCCAATGCAAAAAGGAGCTTGAACTTCCCAGGGACCCCAGGTTTTGCACTGCATTTTTCTTGAGATTCCAACACTGCTGTTGAAGAAAGGTTGCATGGCTTGGACTCATATCCGCATAGCTGAGGGTTACCAACAAAGGACGTAGAATTAAAGATTGAGAATTGACCCCCCTCAGGTATTGAGCCTGAGAAGTTATTGTGAGAGAAATCTGCTGAAGTTAAGCCCTTCATGGCCCTAAGTTCCTTGGGAAGGCTTTGGTTTAGGTGGTTCCATGAGACATTGAGATAGTTTAATATGTGAATTTGAGCAACTTGGACTGGAATAGGACCTGATAGTTGATTTTGGCTCAAATCTAAATAGGTGATTAAGACACAGTTACCTATCTCAGGTGGAATAGTACCTGAAAAGTTGTTAACACTTATATCCAACTTGAGGATACTTTTCAACCTTCCTATATCTGGTGGGATTTCTCCTGAGAATCTGTTTCCACTAAGCAGAAGAATTTGCAAGTTTGGAAAATTTGCAATTGAGCTTGGAAGAGGCCCTGAGAACCGGTTGTTTGACAGGTTCAACTGTGCTAGTTTGGAGGATGTGTTGTTTGTTGATTGTGGAAAGCCACCACTAAGATAATTATTCTGTAGCTCCACAAGTAATAGATCAGGTAAATAAAGAAACTCATGTGGCAGTGGCCCAGTTAAATAGTTCTGACCCAAACGGACTCTTTGGAGTGTGTGGCATTGACCAAGATCATCAGGCAAAGATCCAAACAGAAAGTTCTTCAGCAGGATCAAAATTTTCAGCCTCTTTCCAAGGCATAGAGATTTTGGCACCACACCAGTGAGCTTATTTGTTGACAAGTCAAGCTCAACCAATCTGCCATTCTTGCCAAGATTAGAAGGAATCACTCCAGTGAAGTTGTTCTGCCAAAGCTTCAGAGTCTCCAATTTGGGTAGCTCAGCAATGAAGTGAGGAATTTCCCCATGCAACTTGTTTATGAACAAGTTCAAGAGAGTAAGCTCATGAAGAGCTGAGAACTCATAAGGAATGCCTCCTGTGAGCATGTTGAATGATAGATCAAGGGCTTTTAATCTAGTCAAGTTTCCTAGCTGGGGAGGGATTGAACCAGTTAGCTGATTGGTTTGCAAGAAGAGAGTGTCTAACTTGTTGAGATTTCCCAACTCAACAGGAATTGGACCTGTCAAGCCACAGCTTGCTATGTCTAGATGAACCAAATTGATCAACTTACCAAACTCAGGAGGGATTCCACCATCAAACTGATTGTAGTATCCCAAGTAAAGGTGGGTCAGGTTAGTGAGATTCCCAAGCTCACTTGGTATGAAGCCTCTCAAATCATTTCCTGCAAGAGAGAGAAAATTGAGTTGCCCCATGTTTCCATAGCTTGGAGGGATTTCCCCAGAGAAGTAGTTCCCTCCAAAGTTCAAGTGCTTGATCTTTGGGAGATCAATGGCACCCTGAGGAAGTGTGACATTGAAAGCATTGTCATATGCATCCAGCACTTCTAGCTCCTTCAGCTGAGAGAATTTCCAACTCAAATTCCCACTAAACATATTGACGGACATGTTGAGAAACCTCAGCCTAGGTAGCTTGTGAATGTCACTTGGAAACTCCCCAGAGAAGCGATTTCCCTGAAGTGAGACATTCACAAGGCTCAAGAGTCCTGTAATGGAAGGTGATAGTGACCCAGAAACATTCAAATTGGATATGTCAAGTGACACCACAGACATGTTGCCATGGTCACACTGAATGCCAAACCAGCTGCAAAGAGACAAATAGTTTGACATGTCCCAGCTTCTCAGAGAAGAGTTAGCTGCTCCAAAATCTTGCTTCATAGAAACAAGGATTGAAGCTTGCCTTCTCAAGGAAAGTGGAAGTGAAGCCGCAGAAGCAGGACTGGTGAGACACACAAGGAAGAAGAACGTGCAAAAGGGTACAAAACTGAAAGAAAAAAGGGTAGCCATTTGTGAGAGAACTGGCTTAGAGGAGTAGGATATCAAAGGAACCAAATACACTATGAGAGTGAAAGAGCAATGACAACATTTCATAGACCTTAAAAGTTAAACTGATTATACACTAACAGAATGATAAGTTGAATTCTCTAATCTATAGCATAGAAAGCTAACACTAACAGCATCCAATGTTCTCTTTCTTTCCCTTACACTTTTCCTCCTCCACATTCACGCACACACTTACACACACTGCTTTGGTGTCATCTTTAGCTTTTAAAAAGCAAAAGCAAAAGCAAGTGTTGTTGGAATAGGAAAAATAAGTATGGATAACCATTAACCACAGACAGTTTCATCACCCAATTAATATTTAGTGTTCCACTTTGTGTCGGTTTTTGAGACTAGTTTCACCATTGTCTTTTGCTTTTTTCATTTCACTTGATTTTTTTTTTTCTCTCTTTGATCTGTGAACTTCATGAGAGGGTCCAACATGGCAGTTGATTCCGATTTGGAATCTTCTTTCATGCAGCTCTAGTGACATGATTAAACCATCCATGGACATCTTTAAGTGTCAATCATGGTCTACAATGAAACTTTTATAACAAATTTAAGCGTTTTTTGTTTCTGGCTTTTGAAAGTGAAGGAGTGTGGAAGCACATTAGCACTTTTTGTGTGGCTGCCCCCTTATGCATAAATTGTTGTCGGAAAAGCAAAAGAACATTGAGAAGAAATTGAAAGGGCTTCAATCATAATCAATCACTATTACGTTTGTCCGAAAATGAAGTTAGTTAATGCAAAAGTAGAACAAATTATGTCTCATATAACTAGAGAGATTTTTGTGTAAATGTGATGGATTTAACATGAAGGCACTTCATTTGTTAGTTTTCTATTATGAGTCATAATTGGCATCTATAATTTAAAGTGCATTTTTCATTCAGAGGAATCAAATATTTTGATCTTACTCATGATTAGCCCTATACTTAATAATTATACATTAATGACAAAAGTAAAGATCGATAATTGTGATACATATAAATTGAGAAATTTTGTGCGATATTGCTTTTAAAGTGGTGAGAGGCGTAAAATAAAGTAGTGTATTTATTCTTGACTCAAGGTGTTGGATTTACAAGCTACATTAATTTAAATTGACTCAAAATATGTATCTACTTTCTCATTTTGCTTATTTCAATGATTTAGAAGAATCAAATTTCACTTACTGGTAAAGTATAAAGAAAAATTATCATTATATATTAGATATATATATATATATATATATATATATATATGCTTATATAAGAGAGAAAAAATAAAATGTAATATGATTTGAAAGAAGACAGAAACAAAGAGAAAATTAAGGTGAAAAGAAAGTTAAAAATATTAAGGATTCGTTTTGGTCTAGCATTTTTGTAACTTAAAAACTTTTTTTAAGTTAAAATAAATTAAAAAAAAATGAGTATAAGTTGTTTGTTGATTTTTTTTTTAATTTAGCTAAATTAAATAAATTATTTTTATATTGTCTAATAAAAATATATTTATCATTTAAAAAATTACATTGTAAAAAAAGCTCCTTTAAATTTGAATTATAAAAGTATTATTTGTTCAACATCTTATAAATGACTTTCAAGCATGGTAAGCTTTTCCTTTCTTAGTAATTTTTATTTCATTGAGTTGTGTAATTAGCCTTATTTTCATGTGTTTTATTGTTTAATCATTTAAATTCTGTGGGACTTTATTTCACCATGCGTACTTATCTCATGCGATGCTATTAAAAATTAATCATTTTTAAAACATTTAAATTATCTGTGACTCTGCTAATTTTTAAATTTCAAATTGATATATTTTAATATAGTTTTCTTTTTATATTCATTTTATATGCTTATCTTTTCCAAACATTTTCCTAGACACTTTTTCAATCTCTTTCGTTTAATATATGTTATTCTGAAATAATTATCTGAATTGATGTGAGATTTTGTTTATTGTAATACACAAATTTTTCCAATAGAAATTATATACCATATTTCCAAGTCAAATCTGAAACGTAAGAAGAGGAAGGAGTATATTAGCTATTTATAAAATGTTCAACATATAGTAGTAATTATTTAGTAATAGCGAATAATTTTTAATTAGTAATAGTGAATAGTTTAAACTTCAGTTAGCCAGTAGAAGTCTGACCCTGAAATGATTTTTCCATTAGAAAAAGTAGTAGTGTTGGTTTCCATCATATTCCTTTTTTTTTAAAAAAATTGATTTATAAAATTATTATTTGCACTTGATACCATTAAGAAATTTTAGCTCTCAAAGCAACGTGACACAAAGTATGATTAAATAATTATTTGAACAATTATTACAAGAATTTTTTAAATTAACAAAAAAAAGTAGTTAATTTCTAGTAAAAAAAATTAACTATAATTAATTAATTATAAAAAATGTTATAACATTGATGGTAGTATGAAATAAGTAGCTAATTAACTGGGAAAAATAATTATAGTTGACTTGTATTTAATTTTTTTTAAAAAATTATAACTATTATCTAGTTAATTTATAGTAATATTAAATTTTAACTAGAAAAATTATATTAGTAGCTGCTAATATATAATTAATTATCTTTAAAAATAATTACTAAAGTTTTTTTACTAAAATTTGTAACAAATTTTAAAATTTTTTGGAGTACATTAATTTGATTGATCCATAATTATCATATGAGTTTGATTTAGTATGTTTGAAGTAATAATAATCTATGACGTGCTGTCAACTCATGTAACAATTTGTCTTTTATTTAAGAGTTTAATTAGTATGTATTATTAGTTTAAAAATTGACATTCAATTATAATTTTTTATTTATAATAATTTATTGACTTTATTTATTAATATTTTAAAATTATATAAATAAAAAATTGTTATAAACGTGAATACAAAACTCTTATACTCACTAATTAAGCTCTTTATATAAATTATAAATTTAAGTCTCTGAGTGATAATATAGGGTTTAGGTACAGAATCTTGCATATGAATTATAAGTTGGAGATAAGATAGAATGTAAATTCTTTTTATCAGCAACATAAATGTGGCTATGTGAGTAGTCTTTCTTATAATGTGACCACCCTTTTCCTAATATAATATTAATTAAAGCTAGGTAACTTTTTAAAAAAATTGTATATATTCTTATTATCATACAACCATTAATTCTTTAATATAACATGTATCTTTAATTAAGATATATATATATATATATATATATATATATATATATATATATATATATATATATATAACTCTGAGTTTTCACCCATTCAACTTCTACCCATAAAACAAAATAGGAGTAAAATAATAAAAAAAATTGAGGATAAATTTAATATATTGAGAATTTTCTAAAAACTTAAAATATATTTTATTCTTAAAAAAAGTCTTTTTTTTTAAACAAATTACAGAACTTTCTAAAACTTTATCCTTTGTATTTTTTTTTTAAAAAAAAAGTGATTTTAGAAAAACTTAGACAGTGATACCATATATACAATGTTAATTTCCACAAGGTTAACAAAGTAGATTATTCAAAGAGTTGCTATGTGAAGTGTACGTGTAGCTTGTCAATCACTTCTTATTTCACGACCATAACCTTTTTTCCCCACAAAAACCACCAATCACGCTGTATACTATTTATACAACCAAAATATGTAATATCATTTGAGAGATGAATCAATTTGACACATGTGTTTTAAAGTTAATTGAGAAATATTCATTTTTAATTCAATATATTTTAAAAATTTTAATATAATTGGAATGTGACTCTTAAAAGTATGGTCCAATAATGTAAAGGCCTAAATCAAATTTTAAAGATTTTTATTTTTAAAAAAAATGGTTATATACTATTTTTTTTTTGTCATGTAACATTTTTTACAAAATATAAGTCTTTTTTTTTCCTTCAAAAACTAGTATGAAATAGTTTTTTAGGTAAAGATACCTCTAATTTATTTCTCAGGTTTTATTTTTTGTTATCTTTTAAAAAATTTATTTATTAAAAATGTATTTGAGTGTATATAAATTCATGTCTCCTTTCTAATTTAAATGATGTGAGACTTGACTTGTATCCCAACAAAAATAACTTGAAATAAGTTATATGTTGAATAAAAATTTTACACTTAATTTTATTTCTACTTATATTTATAGTAAAAATATTTAAACATAAATCACATAATTTTAAAATTAATAAAAAATTATAAAAAACATGCACACAAAGTTTATAGAAATGCAATTGACTTTCTATAAAACGTAGCACATGGAGAATCTCATCATTGTTGTTGTACAATTTTTCCTTCAAACACATTCCCTGGTCAGGATCTCCATCCCTCTCATCAAATATCTTCAAGTACAAGATATGTAAATGCATTTTAGATTTTATACACTTTTTATATTTGCTAAAATTTAAAAAAGGTGACAACAAACAATGACTCATCGTATACACACACTCTTGGAATAGTGAATATTGTTCTGAATTATTGGGTGTACATATCCTTATAGCACAGTACCAACACCATTTATATGATTTATACACCAAACAATTAGAGCAACCAATTCTTATCTTAGTTCCCAGTTTCTTTCCTCTATATGTGATTGTTTTGTGCATAAAATTTTGATGAAAAAAGGATGAGATTATTATTATAAAAAAGTCAAAACTATTTAAAAAGCTATTTAATTAAAAAGATTAAATTTTAATTAAGTTATTCAAGAAGTCATTTAGGTCAACACCAAGAGGTTTTAGTTGAGTGTTGAATGTAGTTTATAAAATATTTTAAGAAAATTTTGCTGTCTATTAAGTGGTTGTGTCAGACTTAAATAGAATAGTATTTTATCAAAGATACCATCCAGACTAAAAAAAGTCCAATAACTCAACATATTTAAGTATAAATTACAAATTACGTAATGATATTGATATATATATATATATATATATATATTATTATATTAAAATTTTAATATGATGGCTTGAATCTTATACTTGTTAAGTTATATATTTACAATTTTAGGTCTATTAGTTTATATGAAGAATTTACACTTTATTCAGATTAAGAGTTGAAATTGAGAGAAAGAATAGAAAAAAGAAATATGAATTTTAAATAAAAGGTTGTGCTGTTTGGATTAATGAAATTAATAAAGAAAGGAAATTAGGAGATTATTTTCAATTCTTTGATCAATATTGATGTTACATTGTAAGATAATAAATAAGAGATAATACTTTTTTATTTTTCATTTAGTTTTTGACACATCATGTTTTAAGAAGAAAAAAAATATGTAAATGTCTAAAATAATAACAACTATTTGAAGATTCACACTAAAAAAAACAGTGTTAATGAGTCTAGTTCTCTTGAAACTGTCATTAATTGCTATTGAAAAAAAAAACAGAAAAGAGTATTACACAGACTGTCAAACAGAGAGGAAAGAGGAAAGTGGGGCCAATGAATTTGTGTGTGGTCTTCCTTTGTACTATTTCTCCTTATCCAAATCAGTGAAAATTAACCTTACATTCATAAATCACTCTTTTTTAATTTCTCTCTCTTACCAATCAATCTATCCAAAAACACATTGATATAGTGGTTAACGTATATATTATTTACTTTTGTAAAAGTAATCTTTGGCCTAATAGGTCTTCAAATATAGGGGTTTTACGACTTAAAAGAGTGTCTATATCAAATCATACCTCAAGTTTAAGAAATGAATTAAGAGGTCATTCAATTTAAGATGAGACTTAAAAGACTTAATAGTTAAACGTACGGATTCATGTTTATCCTTAAACACCTCTAAATCCCCTTTACTTGTTTAACCTATTATAATGATTCCATATATCATTTTCAGCACCATTAAGAAATTATCTAAGATGGTGATTGCTAATGCCATATTTATATTTTAGTAGTGGTAGAAAAAAAATTCAAAATTTTGTGTGACTGGTTAAAATTTATTGTAAATAACTAATTTTGGGAGAGAAAGTAATTTAACCAAGTTGGACATTTTACTACAAGTAGAATTCACTAAAAATGGCATTAACTAATCAATAGAAAGAATTTCACAAAGTGAGTTTAAAGATGTTTTCTAATACTCCACTTATTTTATTTTTTAAAAAAATTAACAATACTATTTTTTTAGCTCCGTTTTAAGTTCATCACAACAACTTTTCTCTCATGTGGGTTACTCTTCTCATTTGGGAGTACTTTTTTCAGTTTTGACAATATCTCACAATTTCAAAATGGCAGCATTTTTTAAACTCACAATTATTAGTCTCATCTTTTTTTTAGTTTTTTTCTTCTATTTTCTCGTACGGGATATTTATTATAAATATTAAATATGATATAATAAATATATAATTTTTTTCTTCTAATTTAAGCATTTGCTTTGTGTTCCTTGCGCTATACTTTAGCGGTATCAAACTTATCCTTGCGCTATATTTATATATTTAATACATTTTCTCTTTTAGTATGTTTTTCACAATTATGATATGTCATGTTTTTCACACTTGCGCTATATTTATATATTTAATATATTTTCTCTTTTAGTATGTTTTTCACAATTATGATATGTCATGTTTTTCACACTTTTGTTGGTTGTGTTACAATTTTGGAGGCGAAGCTATCTTACACTTATTCTTCCAACACACCTCTAATATCTTGGGAGCATGCATAGTCACAAAATTTTAATTCATATGATTTTTATGAAGGTTATCACTTTATAAATATAAGAATTTAAATAAAAATAATCCTCATATAATGATAAAAAATTAAAATAATTGAAAATAATTTAGTAAAATTAAGTAAAATTTATAATTGGTTTTCCCCTCCAAACTCTCAATATTATTAGAAGGAAGCTAAAATAGAGTGAGTAAGAATTTTGCTTCTCTTCATTTCACTCTCTTAATTGAACATTTGAATCCAACAATTTTATTTTAAAACCCCTCTCCTCCCATCCATATCCCTCAAACCAAATATGAGGCAAAAGTATCCCATTTCAAAATTAGAATGACCAAAGCATACAAAAAAATTGAGGAAGCAAAGTGAATATTGAGAAAAAATATTTTTTTTCCTTTTAAAAAATATATTTTTCACTTTTATAAATCGAGTCTTTCTCTTTTTTTTTTTTTTACAATTTTGTGCTACATAAAATTCTTTGTTGTGAGAAAAAATAGGAATTTTTACCTGTTTCACATACATAGTGATTTACAATTAATTATTATAATTTTTATTAATATTATTTAGTACATTATATTAATTAAAAATATATTATTTTATTAAAAACCGTTCAATCATTTAATTAACCACATAGTGAACAGTTGAACTATTAAACCATAAAGGCATAAACCAATATATTTATTAGTTCATGGCAAGTATGATATTAAAATATTATTTTAAAAGTAATTTTGTAAAGTTTTAGTAAATGAACTTTAGTTTACAAATTAAAGTTGCAAAAGTCAGTTTACAGACAAATCTAATTGAATATCTTTTTAAACACCCTTAGAGCCTAATTTCCTTCCCTGAAAATGTGGCCAGAAAAGAAAACAGAAATTAAAGTCCATTCCTTATAAGCCTACCCAAAACAAGACATGAAGACTAGTAAGAAATAGAAACAGACAAGTGTATATATGCAATTGAATAATGAGGATATAAGTATATGAAATCAACCTAGGTCATCCCATAAACTCCACCAATTTAATTTCTTTTTAGGTAGATATACCTGTGGCCACTAATTGGACCCTCTCTTCCCTTATTGCTATTTATTTATTTATTTACCAGTTTGCACATGATCAATAAAGTACAATGATGAACACACTCCTGCATCATTTAATTACCCTTTCAGTTTTCAGTTTTCACCAAGCAACGTGAAACTTATAAAGCAAAGTCCATTCATTCTTTTTCAACGTCAATGTTGGCATCCATCATTTCATTTCTATCTCTCTCTCCTTACATTGACTGGTCTCAATATTAATTTCTCTCTCTTTTTATTTTTTATACACTCTTTCTTTTTATTTGGGTAAGTTATACATATTACTTTTAAATTACGACCTCCTTTGTTACTTTACTTGGGGAGTGAGTATCAAGTTTTTAAAACTTTGCTCTTCAAAAAAAAAAATCAAGTTTTTAAAACTTAAATTGGGCATGTATTATGTAATGTAAAAAAGTAGTGATAGTATAATATTTTTAAAATAAATGAAAAATTTGTGTAAGTTTTTTAAAAATTGGGATATTAATATAATCCTAGTGGTAAAAATTTAGGAAAAGAAAGAGATTGTAGCTAGGTTAAATTTTTTTTCACAAAAAAAAACTAATAAATAACATTTTCCATAAAGAAATAATTATCTAAGATAAGAAAGTATAAAAATGTTAATATAATTTACTTTTTAATTTTTTTTGTGTCAATGCAAAGCTATTATACTTTGTTGACACATCATTAAAGATAATTTAACTTTAAAATTATTGAAGTAATGATACAATAACATGTATAATTAGATAATAATTATATACAAGTGTGCAATGTTAATTGATTAAAATTTCCAAAAAAAATTTACCTCAAGTGTTTTTTCATCATTATTACCTGCTAAAATTGGTCAATGCCACAATGGCTGTAATGTAAGTTCAGCTTGGCATGATCTATGCTTGAAGACAAAGCATAATAGTTGGGGAATTGATTGCTGTACATGTCGGTCCCATTCTACGAATTCTTTGTTTTGTTTTGTTTTAGGTGTGGTGGGTTTTATGGCCCTTTCTGGCATCATGTCACTGAAACAAGTACTTTAGGTACATGTTTGTTTTTGCTTAAAAAAACAAGGTACACTTTCTCTTTCAGTTGGAGAATCAAAATACATTATTTTCATTTTAATATAAGTAAATTTTAGTAAACAGTGAATTTAGTTTTTGAATTGGGTTTAAGATAGTTTTTAAGTTTGTACAATTCATTACATATGATTTTTAAGGTATTTATTATAAAAGTAAACAATATAAAATGTTTTTACAGTAGTATTATTATGTACATCACTTTTTTTTTTATGAATTTAGGTCTTCACTTAAATAAATAAATTTATATTTGTGGTTATTTTAGTTCTTGCAACTAAAAAATTCAAACAAATTAATCTTTGAAATCTTTTATAATTTCATTTAAGTACTTGAAATAAAGCTTTTTTTTATTGTGTTCCTAATCTGAACACTTAAGTGTACTAATAAAATAAGTTTAGGGACCAAAATAAAAATAAAGAGATTGATTAATTTCAGACTTAAATGAAACTATAAAAAAATTGAGATATGTATGTGCTTTTTTCTTGTTTTTAAAGACTAAAATAACAAGATAAAGCTTAATTAGGGACAAAATTGATAATTTACTAATATAAATTTCAAATTAATGACAAAAGGAATAAACAAATAAAGTGTATAATAAGGCAATGCATTGCATAGATAAAATTTAGATAGCACCTACTACACGGGTCTACATTGAAAATCACATAATGGATCTTCTTTTTACCCACCTCATGTTTATCTCCCAATGGTGGAGGGAGAGATCATGGTGGTAGCACAGAGAATAAAATTATTGTAGCGTTTGAAATTGAAATCACAGAAATCATGTTTGTCCTAACCTAGATTCCTAGTTTATAGGGCTATATATGTTTTATATATACATGGAAATGGGATCACCTTAATTAGACAACTTTCTATCACAATTAGGACGGAATTAGTGAAATGATTATTATTTTGATATAAATTGTAGTTTACATGAGAAATCTCTCGAGCCACGTTATATGTATATAAAACAAACAACTTTTAAGTGGGTCAATGTATTTTGTTAATTAGTTCAACATCAAATAATCATGCCTAATGATAAAGTATAGATATATAGAAGTTATACATTTAGGACTTGTTGATAGTCTTTTTTATAAATAGTAAAAGAAAACATGAATTGTTTTGAGAGACTATAATTATATCAAATAACTTTATATTATCATTACAGTAAAACTTTTAAGGTATTTCTTATGAATATGTATGTATGTATGTAGCAGTTTAGGTTTTAATCATATTTCACTGGCATGCGCATGCCGTTTCAATCTATTTTTGTTGACAAATGCTTTGATGCAGTTTTTCCCATAAAAATAAAGGTATGACCCATAAATAGAGTAGTGCATAATAATATGCACATGGAAAGACACTGAATCGAAGTAACTTTTTTATATTGGTGTTTTACTAGGGTTTATGGTTTATTCTCTTCAACTCTGTGGACATGCTTCTCTTTGTTTTCTTTATATTCTTTTGCAATGTCAAAAAGAATCACTTCATCATTTGTTTCAGAAGATGGAAATTAGTATTTGTTAAAAGAGGTAAACTATGAAGCAGCTGCATAATGGCTAGGACTTATAATTACTATATCAACTTGTTTAACTCTTTAATATTTTTTTTACAGCTGTTTTTTTATTTTACTCTTTTTTTAAAGATAATTTATCAACATGTTATAAAGAGTTATTAATTAATAGTTATTATGTTAAAAAGATTTTACACAATTATGTTAAATTTTTAATCGTACTTTATAATTTTTTATTGATTAAATTTTAGGTGGTTAGTAATAAATAATGTTTGTGTGATAAATACGGCAAAGTATATGATAAAAATGCAAAGGAAATATTTAGAGGTTTGACCAAGGGACTATTGTCGTTTGTACATGATGACATTGTCCTTTTTATCCATGGTGTAGGAAAATAATTTCTCTCCCCAAGGAAAGATAAAGATTATAAGTGGGTTTATATATGGGTCGAACCTCTTAAGTTTTTTTAAAAGCATAATAGTAGAAAAATTAAGTCAATAATAATATAATTTTTAGTATAAT
Organism: Psophocarpus tetragonolobus; assembly: GCA_037954015.1. Classification (NCBI taxonomy): domain Eukaryota; kingdom Viridiplantae; phylum Streptophyta; class Magnoliopsida; order Fabales; family Fabaceae; genus Psophocarpus; species Psophocarpus tetragonolobus. The sequence goes on from CM075694.1 coordinate 32,502,081, forward strand.
TAGTTTAAAAATATAATTTTTTTTTAATTATTTCCAAAAAAAATATTTTGTTTACTTTGTCAATAACATCAATAAAATTTTGTTAATTTATAGAATAAAATTTCCAAAAAATATTTATTTATTTGAAAAATACAAACTATGCATCTAAAATGCACACTAAATCTTACACAAACTAGACCAATCCATCTGCAACCTCAAATGAAAATAAAAAATGATGTGTGTGGATAAAGATACCAATGTGTCGTACATATATTTTCTGACATTTAATCTCTTATTAGAATTAAGACAATTGTGTGATAAAAGAGAGGATATGATAATTAAAATGAGTCTCAAAATAAGACAATTGTGTGTTATGTATAGGACTTTCGATTGTGAAGTCACTTGATTTAATAGATAAGATTATCGATCTTATTGATTATTTAAAAAAAAATTGCCTCTTTAAGTCAATGTGCTAAAACAAAATAAGGGGATGACTTTTTGGGATATTCTTACTATTCAGGAATGAAACCTCTCATGTTGAGAAAAAAGACTTGAATATTCTCAATTGTTGTAATATCATCATTTATTATTTTAAATCTCAAAATAAAAATAAAAATATAGTATGTTATTTTTTTTTTTAATGATTGGTATCTCATGCAGGGAAAATGTGATGATAAAGAATCATTTTCTTCAGTTCTCGTGTTTCATGTTGATTCGATATTTTTTTTATAACTTTTTTATTGTGGCCCATGTTTATTTAGTATTTTTCATCGAAGTTACTGGTGCTCAAAATAACCGATTAATTTTTTTAACCAGTTTATAAAATAACTGATTAATCAATTTTTTTTATAAATATTAACCATATTGACAAGTGGTTACTATAACCAAACCATAATATATAATAAAAATAATTATATAACTAATTTGGATATGTAATGAGTTATATAACTAGTCATATCTATAACAGTTATATATCTTAATAAAATAATTTTGATCATTAAAAATAGAGTTTAATGTCCACAAAAGTGTAATAAAAAGTTTATACTGTTATTAAATTTCAATTATAAAATTAATAAATTTACCCTATATCAAGGGTTATGAATTAATTATCTATAATGAAGGGTTATGAATTAATTATTGAATGAATGTGTTGTGTAAAACATTTTTTTACTGTTACTTCACGAGTCTTTTTCTTTCTAGAAATAAGCTTTAAACTCTAAAATTAATTTTAATTTAATATAACAATTATTAATGTATAAATTTAGGTATAAAATTATACTAAATATATAAAATATATTTTTATTTTTAAATTTTGTTATATAACTACTTTTTTTATTTGTTGTAACTACTTTTTTTATTTGTTGTTATAAGTTTCGTAAAAAACTATTTGACATGTTAATTATTATATGATTATGAATAATCTAACTATAAGAAGCTTAATCAAAGACTATGTTACTTTTCATTTGTTGTGGCTTTCCCATATATTTGGGCAACTTAAGGTTAAGTTAATTAGTCAAGCTAATATAATAAGTTGGGTAATTTTTCATTTAGGACTTGTTTGGTGGATTAACTTGTGTATATTTTTTGGCTTGTTAAAATGTGATTGTTGATGATAGTTTAATTTATGGTATCTAAGCTAAAAATTAATCAACTATCTTGTAAAACCTTAATTGTACTATGTTATCGGTATTGCTTATACCCTTTTGCATAAAAAAAAGAGGGTAATATAATAAGCATACATAAGAGCTAACAATTCGGTCAATTCAGTTTGTTTGGTTTGACGGACTTACATTACATATGAGTCAAGCTAATTCAATTCATATTTCATTTAGATTGCAAAAATTTACGGTTAACCTAACCTGTATTGGCAAGCAACCAAAATAAGCATTTTAGAAAAAATCAAAATCCAATTTCTCTAAAAAATTGTTTTATAATAAAAATATAAACTTATTCAAACGACACCTTAAATCAATAAAAAAACATCTTAAATAAGTCTTAAACAATAACATTAAAACACAATTTCAAATAGTAAAAAAGAATACTATAAATTAGTTAAAAACAACACCCAAAATCAGTAAAAAGTAACACCAAAATACATATTATATGTATATTTTTATTTAATATATATTAATAGTATATTATTAATATATATTTTAAAGTTTACATTATTTATATTTGTATTTGAATCATTTCGTAACTCACTAGCCAACTAGATCCAATCCATTTATATAATTAGACAAAAATGTTAGTTTCTATTTTAATATAATTTTTTTAGTTCGGTTTAACCCATTTGTAAACTCACATAACAAATTCATTTTTATAACTCTAAAATACACATTAGATCACACAAGATATTCTTCATTTCAACCCAAACCAAATTTTAAGAGAAACAAATTTAAAAGAAAGAGTTCTAGGTGAGAGACAAACACAAAGTTCAAAGTTGTAACGTGAGAGAAGGAAATAGAGAATTTGAGGTTGCATGCTGAGAGAGCCAAACAAAAGAGTTCAAGGTTGCATTGTGAAAGAGCACATGTGAAAGACCTGATCGCGATCAGAGAAAACTAGTGATGCCAAAGACTCTTGTAAATGAGTGAACAGTGAATGTAGGTTTTGTTATGAGAGAACAAGTGTGTTGCCTCATTTCCATCATTGAGAGTTTTTAAATTCGAAAATTAAAATTCTAAAATTATAATTGTTTATTTTTTTTAATTCTAAAAATTTAGTAAATTACAAATTAAAAAAATTAAAACCCTTATAAAATTACTTTCTCCAATTTAATTTTCTTATCCAAATACACTCTCAGGTAATTTTCTTATTTTATCTTCCAAATTTCTTTTTCTACCTCCTAAAATTTGTATATCTTTGTAATACTTGTCATTATTGATAGTATTTTATAGATTAAATATTAGTTATTAATGTGTTAGTTTTTTGTTAGTAGATGAATTCAAATTCATGATAGTTAGGAGGTGTAGAAAGAAATTTAGAAAGTGCAAAAAGAAAATACATCTAGGTAATTTTCAATTTTCTTTTTGGAGTTTCTCATAGTTTTTTTTAATCTTTTAAAAGCATTTTTGGCAAAAATGCTGGCCAGAACCATTGAATTATTCAAGTTATGGTTCTGAGTTAGTTAATAGGTTGAATGGGTGAGCAGATCAAATTTTGATTTGATTAGTAATCTTTTTCAATTTTTTTTTTCTTTTTATAGTTGACTATTTGAGTTTTCAGTGTATTCGTTGATTAAAATATGAAGTGATTGTTTGAAAGAAGTTTTATGAAATTGTTTAGTAACTTAAAAAACCTTATTTTTTAAAAAAGAGTTATGTTTTTTTAGTTTTTAAAAACTAAAAAAGAAAAAATAATTTTAACTAGTTTTATATTTTTGTTAGGAAAAATATGTTTTATTTTTTTCTTTTTACACATCCATACTAGTTTTTTCATTTTTATATTTTTAAAATAGTTTTAAATAATATTTACCAAACAAGTTTTTTTATTCTCTTTTTTTAAAAAAAAATTCTTGAAAACTATTTTTTAAATTTTTTTTAAAAATAAATTTAAAAAATAAAAAACAAAATTAAACTAATCAAACCAATTATGTCCTAAAATTACCTTTATTATAGATTTGGTGCAAAAGTTTGAGAGTAAGTAGAGTGGAAATTTTTAAATACTGTTATATATTAGGAAAATGAAATTTACATATTCAACTTACGTAATCCAAAAAAATGGTATTTATTAATCTGAATTGGCTATTTCAAAAGTTTTCTCTTTAATTTTCTCTTTAATTTATACAACCATAAATAGAGTCACTCCCAATGCAAACAGTAATTAAGAGCCATTTATCTATTTGCTGATACATTCTTTCAATATATTCTCAATGTTCCTTGAATGTGAGAAAAAAAAAAAATCTAAAACGTAAGAACAAACAAATCATTTAACAATTCATGGATAAATTTTAACTTATTTGCATTGCTGGGATGGGCCTGTCATTTTTTGTTTTAATTCTTGAGATTGGTACAATGATAAGAATAAAGAAAAAAAGTTATGTACTGAAATTTTATACAATAATATAATTATAATTCTTAATGATAATTTGTTGATTTTATTGATAATACATGAAATGTCAATCTAAACAGTAGATTGTGATTAAAACATTACTTTACATTACCAGTGGAACCTTTTAAGAAAAAAACCTTTGAGAATGAAGAACTATGCAATACCATAGACACTTTTACTGCATTTAGATAAGTTTATTTTTTAAAAAACCGTTTATTTACTTTTTAAATAAATAGTCTTCCATTTTTAGTGTTTAACTAAATTATTTCTGTTCAAAATGGGGAGTTTAATTTTTTTTAAAAAATCATAATTATTTATTTTTTAATTTCATCCAAATACACTCACACTCAGCTTCCTTTTTTCCCCTTTCCATCCATACAATTAGCTAATGTATTCAAAGTTGGACAATTATTTTTCGAGATTTTACTTTATCTTATAATTTATATTAAATTATTAACTTACAAAATAAATAACTAATGCACCTATATACTTATGTGACAAAAAAAATAGCTGATTGGATATATCCTGTGATGATATCCGTTAAAAAATAAATTGCAAGTTAGGCAAAAAAATTAAGATGGTTCATTTTTAAATTACACGTGAGTGAATACTAATTAAATTAAATTTAATAAAAATAGTTCTAAGTGTGCTTGACAATTAATATAAATCTTGGCATTTGGCAAATCGCAACGTGAGTACAGAGTAGACTCGTCCACACAGGATTTCACCCCTAAAACCCTGAAAGTTGAAACCTAAAACCCTTCTCAAAATACCTTTGAGGGTTTATTACATGGTTTTTGGGTTTCAGAACACGAAAACTGAAAACCGCAATTTCTTCCTCCATTAATCTCCACAACATGACGAGTGTGATCCTCCGAAGATCCTCTTCCGTAATCTCGCGCCGCTTCTTCACCGCTCTCGCCTCCGTCGAACCGCTTCCGCACCACCGCCGCCACGGCGTCTCCGCCGATGGACTCAGATCCTTTCACGCCAACAACGGACCGTTGGATTTTCGCTCGTCGCCGGTTTCTCGTGCGGCGCAGTTCGCCGTCGCGCGCGATTACTCCAACGAGGAGCAAAGCTTCGGCGCGAACAGCGACGAAGGACTCGAGATCGCGAAACTCGGGATTTCTTCCGAGATCGTTGATGCTCTTGCCAAGAAAGGCATCGCAAAGCTATTTCCCATTCAGGTAACGTGTATTTGCGGTGTTTTTCGGTTTTTGTTGGAATTTGTGAATTGTGACTGTGTTTTTAGGTTTTTTGCTTTGCTAATTGATATTTGTGATGTTCTTGTTTTATTTGATTTGACAAGTAATTTGGAAAAGGGAAATGATAACCGAAAAGAATCGTGAAACAGGTTGTTCGAAAATTTTTATGAAATCAGTTGAATATTAAAAGAAAATTTTCAAAACATCATTAACAATCCCACATTTTAAAAAAATTATATGAAAAAATTGTATTAGAAACAGAGTTCCGTGTCTTTAGAAAAGAATTTTTTTGACTCTTTTCTTTGTATCTTCTTATTCTAAGAAATTATTCTAGATAAACATATCCAAAGAGCCTTTACTACCAATAGTGTAGTAGAAAGTTTTTAGTATATTGTAAGAAAATTTTTAAATTTATATAAAAGTTTAGAAATAAAAAATTTCTGAACAAAATGTCATCATTACTTAATAATAATGAAACAATGAAATAATAATGAGATAATGAAATTATGTATCTTGAAAAGAAATAAAACATAACAGAAGTTATTTTTGTTATTAGTAGTGAATATTTTATAGTATTAGATGTAAAAAGAGTAGAGATAGGACTTTTGATATTAAGGAGGAAATTGTGAAATAAATTATTTAAATTAAGACATCAGTTTACCTTAAAAAAAAAAGACGTCTCAGTTCCGTATTAAATTGATTCACTATGTGAAAATTTTCAAATTTGGAAAAGAAAGAGATATCTTTCATTTACACGGTATGTCAATGTTTAAAATGTAAAATTCAATTCAAATTGTAACTAAATTTAAGCAATAGTTCGACTCAATGAAAAAGAAAATAACCCTTGAAAAGGCATTTGTTTAAGATTGAATACTCAAATTTGTAATAATAACATTGTTATTACTATGGAGTTATAAGTTTGGTCTGGTGGTAACTTGGTGAGATGGGGGAAGGAGAAACTGTGGGTTTGAATCCCTCCAATAACAAAAAACTAACACACTAACATTTGCTTATAAAAAAAACATTGTTATTATTATTAAAGCTGTAGTGAAATTAGTTAATTTAGGTTTGGATATATTTTCCTTAGTTTTTAAATATTTGTTTAAAAAATATTAGGTTGAAAAAGAAGGCAAAGGTTTTTGCTCACAGAAATTTCTGGAAAACCAATTATTCCCATATAAAATTTGTTGAAAATAACTTTGAGCTTGAGTTGAGATCCTCAATTATTGTTGTTATTGCTGTTCTAGAGAGCTGTACTGGAACCTGCAATGCAAGGACGTGATATGATTGGCCGAGCTAGAACAGGAACTGGGAAAACTCTTGCTTTTGGGATACCCATCCTGGACAGGATCATTCAATTTAATGCCAAGAATGGGTACGTACTTTACATTGGTTACACTGACATTTATATCTTACTTATCTATAGCCTTGTTATTTTGCTTGAAGGTGGATTAGGTAATTGGTAGTATGTAATCTTGATTTGTGTCTTTTACTTAAAAGATATGGTTGATTATTGTAGGCGAGGGAGGGATCCTATGGCTTTGGTTTTGGCGCCAACTAGAGAACTTGCACGGCAGGTTGAGAAAGAATTCAATGAGGCTGCACCTAACTTGGACACGATCTGTCTTTATGGGGGCATGCCCATCCAGCAGCAAATGAGGCAGCTTAATTATGGTGTAGATATAGCAGTAGGCACACCCGGTCGAATTATTGATCTTCTCAACAGGAGGGCACTAAATTTGAAGGATGTTAAGTTTGTTGTTCTCGATGAAGCTGATCAGATGCTTCAAGTAGGATTTCAAGAAGCTGTGGAGAAGATCTTGGAGGGGTTGTCTCCAAATCGTCAGACTCTTATGTTCTCAGCAACAATGCCATCTTGGATAAAGGAAATTACCCGCAATTACCTGAACACCCCCCTAATCATTGATCTTGTAAGTAAACAAATCTGGTATAGGTACCAGTGGATTTCTATTGCGGTTTTCATGTCATTTCTTTTGGTGTTATGCCTAGTCCAGTATGCATGGGCCAGAAAGTTTTGAGGAGAAAATGGAAGAAAGCTTATGGTATATGCTTTTGATTAATGAATCTGCTAAAACTAAAGAAATGTTAATGTATTGACAATTGGATCCCAGATCTTAAAAAAATGACATTGGGGCTTAAGGTTACTTGGAAATTACAAATACAAATTATTTATAGGGTCTTGTTAATCAATACCCTTAGGTTATGGAATTCAAACTAGAAAGCTTTTATTAGAATGGTATTTGGGAATGCATTGGAAATAACAGTAGAGGTGTATTAATCATACTTTTTAACAAGTACTTTTTTATTTTAAATTGTTTAACTAATACCGTTTACCTTATTCATATTATCTTTATGCCCTTCAAACTGCTTCTGAACTGACATATTTAGTTGCCTCTTCATATTGTCTTGATTGCTACTGGGACAAGTGCATGTATTGAACTCCAGAAGTTGGATTGTGAACTCTCCTGTGTCCACACTCCACAGTATTAAAGTTAAAAGTGGTCGTTAAATCAGGATACAAATTCTGTATTGGAAAACCTATTTTTTGAATCGTGAATCAAATTGTATTGTGAATTGTAAGATTCATGATGAATTGTGAACTAGAAGTCTTATAAAACAAAATTATTAGTTATATATGAGTTTATGAACTCTTATTTTAGGACGGAAACAAATCAATTTAATAACTAAACAGTGTGCATGCATTAAATGAATGAGCAACAAATAAAGTAGGGGAATAATGAAATAAGATAAATTTAGAAATGTTATTTTAATTTCTTATTTAAGGATTTAAACCGATATGGCTTCTCAAATTTTTTATGAGTTAGTAAAAAAAAGCAAATAATAATGAATTGTAGGATTCAAATGAATTGTTGAATCATGTGAATTGTAAGATTCAATTTAGTCTTGAGATATGTATGGATAGCCAAATTGTATTGAATTGTAAGAATCAGACCGTGAATCGTAAGATATGAAGAGAGTGAAACTTGTAGTAATTGTTGTAGGCTTGGCTATCTGGGTTAATTTTTCAGCAACAAATTTAATGTACATACTGTATGTGTAATATATAATGTGTATATATGTGGGTGGCAATGTGTGTTCTCAACCTTCAAAAGAAATTGTAGCTTTTTGTCTGTATAACTATTTTACTGGTACATGATTATTACATATAACATTGGAATTTATGCTGCTGCTTAAGATCTTCATTCAATCATTAATATTTTGTTGAGGTAAACCTGATGGATGCTATAGGTTTCTTGTGTCTTGATATCCAACACAAGGAACTAAACTGTACTTATTTTTTCCATATGCTCATTCTTGTATGATTTTTAATTTGTAAGAATGAAAAGGAAATAAGAATGTTTGAAATTAACATGTGGAATCCTTATAGTTGATTGGTAATAAGTTATTTGGGAATTTATTGGTGCCTTAGGTTGGAGATTCTGATCAGAAGTTGGCAGATGGAATTTCACTGTACTCTATTGCATCTGATGCGTACACTAAAGCTGGAATTCTTGCACCACTGATAACAGTATGGCTTCAGATGCAGTCTTTTCTCTTTATTTTTTGAATCAGCTATAATTAATGATTGTTGTTATTGTTGCTTTTATTTATAAGCAGGTATTGTAAAATTTTATATTTTCTACTAGAATGATTGCAATTGAGTTGTCTGGTCCATAGACAGGCTTGCATTACCTTTCCTAATGGTATATACTTTGGTAGGAACATGCGAACGGTGGAAAGTGTATTGTTTTCACTCAAACGAAACGTGATGCTGATCGATTATCATATGTTATGGCAAAAAGCCTTAGATGTGAGGCCTTGCATGGAGATATTTCACAAACTCAGAGGGAAAGAACTCTTGCTGGCTTCAGAAACAATGACTTTAATGTTTTAGTGGCCACTGATGTTGCTTCACGTGGGCTTGATATTCCCAATGTTGATCTTGTGAGTTCTGGTTTGCTACACTTTCTATTTAAAATAGTTGTGGTATCATGCTTTGTTTGTTTTTTTATAGTTGTTAAGGTTCAACAAAAACTCTTACATCTATTAGGTGGTTCTCCTCCTTTTTTATTACTCCCTCCATTACATTTTATTAGTCATTTTGGCTTTTTTACAATTTTCAAATTAAGTGACCTTTTCTTCTTTCAGTGCAATAATTATAGATTTATTCCAATCTTACCCTAAAGCTCGGTATCATTATGTTAATAAAAAATTGTCCGGTGGTATGTTAACGAGAGAACGCAACAAAAGACGGGGAGACTCCATAGTTTTCCAAAAAGAGATGCCTCTATATTGAAGAGGCGTCATCGAAAGAACAGGTTCAAAATCTCGATCAATTCCTTTTTCAAATCCTGCGGCAGTTGCGCGAGCTCTTCCCGCGTGCCATTAATGGCCTACAAATAGGAAAAATCCTAGAACAAAATGAGAAGTAGCTAACCAATTTCTAGGAGAGACATAATTTCACACTAATGTAAATTCTTTTTAATATTGTGTTTGTCAAATTCTCAGTCACAGCAATTGATAAATATAATGTACTGGACATTTTAGTAAATGTATTCTATTAACTGGCCCATTGTTTTTCTTAATATGGGCGAGAAAATCTTAAACAACTAATAAAATGGAACAGAGAGGGTACTTTTCTTCAAATATTTGATACCGTGCTGTGTTATTTGTGAAAGAAAAGTGCGGGGTGATATTCACTGTTATCTGTCTTTCTTTTATTTTATCTTTTCCACTATTATCTGCTTTTCTGTGTATCTTGTTCACTCTAATCTTTTAGTCCTTCGTGCAATAGATTCTTCCATTCAATTTGAATGTAACTTTTTTACTTTGTTTCTCTTGTAGGTAATACATTATGATCTTCCCAATTCATCAGAGATATTTGTTCATCGATCTGGGCGAACTGGCCGAGCTGGGAAGAAAGGAAGTGCCATTCTTGTTTACACAGACGACCAATTCAGAACTGTTAAGAGTATTGAGCGTGATGTGGGATGCAAATTTACGGAGGTGATGTTTGCTTCCTTTCCATTTCAATCCTTCTATCTTTCTTACTGGGAGTTGTCTTTGTTATTATTATTCTAGTCCCTTTACTAGACAAAGAGGGGTAGCCTATTCTCTTGCTATAAAATATAAATCCAATCCAGCTCACTCTGAAGCTGGATTTGAATGTGCTACCCGTCAAAGTTAGGGAACTTTGTGGTGAATATTCCTATTTTTTTATTAGTTTGTGATTGAATCAAGGAAGTAAGTCTTCAATTTGACCATGGTTTCCACTACCTGAGTGCTAAGTGCTGATAAAACTTTAGTTGCTGAAAATCTTCATTGAGTCTAGCACTTTACTATATCTTTGTTTAGCCAGCTAACTACTTTTCCTACATACAACAAGTGGAGTTATACTCATTAATCATTGGTAGCTTATGCAGGATGTTATCTTGATGAGTGCAAAGGATTATATTATTTGTACATGTTGATTCATGTTCAGCTGTCTAGGTTTACTTAGCCTTTGGTGTTCTTAATAGTTGACGCCAAGTACGGAGGGATGAAGCTGCAAAATGCACACTAAAAAACCTTGAATGATCAAAATATGATGGCATTTGTATAGGACATTTAGTTTTGGTAAAGGACTAGAATGTCATATTATGTTATGCTGACTGCACTCACAAGATTGTATGATTACTGTAATGAAGACCTCACATTTCCTTATTACAAAGTTCTATGATTTTCATGCTCAATTACACAAGGCGTACATATACTCGATAGTCTCTGTTGGAAGTTAATAGTATTGAAATATATGTTAAAGCTTGTATTAAAGCTATTACTGTTTAGTTAGCTTTGTAGGTTGTTCTTGGATGGTGAAAGGTATAAAGTCAATAAAAAGTTTTTTTTTTTTGTAATATTTTTAATTTTAAAGCCTAAAATTCTAAATTACGTGAGTCATTGGAAATGATCTGGGGAAGGGTGAAGTTCTTTATACACATCTTTGAAGGCTTTAGCTAGCATATTCTCAATAACTTCTACATGAGTTCTTATGTATGAATTTTCATTTTAGCCAAATTGGATCAACTAAGTCCTTGTCAAACTGATAATGCTTAGGTGGACAATTTTTATCTTTGATGTTGACTGCCGTTTGACAAATTACAATGGTATTCTACGTATGCATGGATAAGTTCTTTTACTTAAGATCTGAAAAGTCAAATCCTTCTGTAATTATTTTTGTTGATACCTTGAGTTTCTTTGACTCTTCCTATTCTTGTTTTATCAGTTACCAAAGATTGATGTTAAAAGTGGATCAGCAGAGATGTTTGGTAGCATGAGTGGTGGTCGATTTGGCCGTCAATCTGGGGGTACAGGTTTTGGTCGCAGTTCTGGATTTGGCCGTTCTGGGAGTTACAGTAACTCTGGATTTGGCCGATCTAGCTATGGAAATTCCAGTGAGATGGGAAGGTTTGGTGGATCAAATTCAAGCCGTTTTGGTGGCTCTGGTTCAGGTCAGTTTGGAGGATCTCCTGGTGAAACGGGTAGATATAGTGACAGAAAGCTTAACCAAAGCAGCACATTTGGCAATTCAAGTGGTAGAGGTTTTGGTGATTCAGGTGGTTTTGGAGGATTTGGTGGTTTTGGGTCAGGTCAATCTCGTGCATTTGGTGACAGAAAGTTTAGCCAAAGCAGCCCATTTGGTGATTCAGGTGGTAGCCATTTTGGTGCTTTTGGGGATAACTCAAATAATGACAGTTACGGTAGAGGAAAGCCATTTTAACTTCAGCAACTTGGTAAGTGCAGCATCTTCATTTCTTGATTGATTTAATTTTGGCCTCTCGCACATAGTTTACTGATTATGTATCTAAATTTTCAGGTATCCTGATTCCCCATATTTCTTGAGATGGAAAAGGTTATGGCATAATAATACATTCTATTCTTTGGGGCACCACACTTTTTTTGGGACAAATCTTCACCTCAAACTCCACTCTACTGTGATTCACTTCCTCCATGGCATAAGGTATTGGGAAGGCTGTATCATCTGCATGTTCCACTTCTGCCAATCATTAATTTCCTTAGTTTGGTTTGGTAGATTATGACTCTGAACGTACATCAGTGTATGTATATGCCTCGAAAATCTTGTAGTAGCAGCTTTATAGATGGGTGATCCAATTTATATAATATTTGTTCCTCTAAACTCATAATGGTCGAATATAGAATTTTGTAGAAACAGGTAGGTGCCCAGTTGTTCTTGTTATTACAATGCTCTAACTGATGTAATATATATTGAACACTTTGCTTTTTGGTTGCGCCGTGGGTTTCTTCCGGGAATGAATGAAATATTCAACAGCATGTAGTTTGATTAAAAAGAGCAGCTGGAAGGTGATCATTTTGCATTTAACACAAATTTCTGGACTGGATTGAATCCGGAGGAACTCTGATTCCTTAACGGAGGTTCGTTTCAAGGGAGTTCCCTTTCCTTTCGCCTTTAAGGAAGGTTCTCTTCGGTAATTTAACTGGTTAGCAGGACAGATTCCACCGAGCTTTCAAACTAAAAGATTCAATTAAGTCAGTTTGGCTTTGGCACTTAACTAAATACATAACTAAACTAACCACTCTAACTAAATAGACTTAACCACTTTGAATTACTCTACAACAAGTATTTTTGTTGTTAGGCATTAGTTTATGACTTAGTTTTTTTCTAGATGTTTGATGTGTCACTTTTGTGAAAAATGATATATTTGTTTCGAAATGAGACTATGATATAATTTTGTTTATTGTTTATCTAGGATACTTATATTTCACATTGATCATTTGCTTTATACATAATGTCAGAAGAAAAGGAGGCCAACGTATGCTTGATGTTATAGTTGTATGTAATGTTGATTGATTTAATACATAATTTGTTAAAAGTGTTGTTTTATTAAAATTTACTTTTTAAATTTTTAGATATGATAATGGCATAACATGGGCACCGATGTTTTGATAGAAATAAACAAAAATCTAACACTATTGCAAAGGGTTATATAGAAGAGACATCTTTTAATTGACTTGTTTAATTGAGAAAGTCTTTGAAAATATCTTGTGTAATGTTGCGTGAGTTGGTTAGTAAGTGGACTCATGAAGTTATATCGTTTCAGATAAGATAACATTATGTTAGTTTTACATCAATGGATGTTTGCTTTACCACAAGGTTACATACTACCGACCAAACTTGTTTTGGAATGAGTATATCAGAGTGAAAATATCCTACCAAAATAAAGAAAAAATAATGATAAAATATTTTAGATTTTTTTAAATTTCATATATTATTTGTTTTTACTTTCTTTTATTACAATTGGACTCTCATTGTATACAAGCTACTACAAGATAGCTTGTTACAGGTTAATTCTACTTTGAATGAGAAAAAAAAAAAGAAACAATTGCAAGTGCACATTGCTAGATGTGTGTAATCTTATAGTACCTATACTTTTGTAATACATTTTTTTGTTAAAACTCATATTTTTTTTTTCAAAATTTTAAGTAACTTTGGTAATTTGTTATGTAAATTATTATCTTGAATTTATTTTTTTTTTTAACTTGGGAAGTTGAGCATCTATCATTATCCACTAACGTGAGGTGCTGCTCTGGCTAAAGGTGATTATGCAATCATCTAAAATTGAAGAAACTTTTAAAATGAATACAGTAAGCAGTTACTTGTAAACAACCTTAATTTTTTGTGACGATTCTGTTTCGGTAACTAATCATACTTTCTATGTTTGTTTCATTTGTTAGGTTACATGAGATTAGGCACTCACTGAAGAACAAAAGACATATTAACTTGTATGACAAACTTTTCAAGCAGCCCAACAAACAGATCAAAATTATATATATGAAATGAGGTAACATGTGATTTTTATCAAAATCAACAATGAGGATTCATTTATCTCATTTTGATATTTTTCGGTAAGCGCATGTGAGTGAAATGACGATTGTTGTGCTTATTGAAAAGTGGGGTCGTACGAGTTGATATGCCTTTTTGCTTTTTAGTGGTTGCCCAATTCCATATAACCTCACAAGTGAAACCAAGATAAAAAAATATAGTGATTAGTTGAAAAAAAAAAATCAACATCACATAAATATTCAACCAACAAATTAAGGTTGTTCATGTGTTCATTTTAAAAGTTTCTTCAATTTTAGATGACCATATAATTACCTTTGACTGATAAATCTCACATAACGGTCTGAATCAAGTTAAAAAAAAGTTTAAAGAATAATAATTTATATAACAAATTCCCAAAGGTTTTGACAAAAATTAAGATTAAAAAAAAATTACAAAAGTATACCAATAAGACTGCTACACATCCAGCAATGTGTTCTTAGCAGTTTTTTTTTTATTCATTAGTAGAAGTAACCCGCAACAGGCTGCTCTGGAGTAGTCATGCACGATAAAAATCCAATTGTAATAAAAAGAGCATCTATATCATCTAATAATTTAAATGGAACTTTGTTAACGGTAGAGTTTTCTTGGAAGATAAAAGACCGCAAAAGCAAGTAATATATAAAGCCTACAAAATCTAAACATTTCTGTCACTATTTTTTTCCTTTATTTTTTTTTTCAGGATATTTTTCACATATGCTCATTTCTGAATAAACGATTCACCAAACAATCCTTTTTCTAATCTTCATCTTCTTCCAAGGACCAAGTAATAGATAACCCAAGGGAAAAGCAAACACATGCAGGCGTAGAACAACGTAATAGAGTGAGATAGCTCCATGAACCCATCTACTAACCAACTCATGCAACACTTCACAAGATATTTTCAAAGACTCTCAATTTATCAAGCCATTTAAAAGAAGTTTCTTCTAACATAACCATTTGTGATAGTGTTAGATTTTTGTTCATCTCTACCAAAACATTGCTGTCCATGTTATGCCTTAACCGTGTTTGAAAATTTAAAAAATAAACTTCAATAAAACAATAATTTTAACAGCCATGTCTTAAATCAACATCACACATAACTACAACATCAAAGTATTAACAAATATCTTGAAAAAACAATAAGCTAAATTATATTAAAGCCCTGTTTTGAAACGAATATATAGGTTATACATTTGGGAAAAAATAAGTAAAAACGAATATTTGTTGCAGAGTAATTCAGAGTGATTAACTCTATTTACTTAGAGAAGTCTAAAGTTTTATACACAGAACAAAGACTAGAGATTAAACAACAATTTAAATGAAGTTGATTTAAGACATGTCTTAAATCAACATCACACATAACTACCTAATAGAGCGAGAGATGCACTTTCAAGGAAGATGAACTCTGCAGCTATCACAATTGTGAATATACTCATTTACAAAAATCATTCAGAATCGATCCTAAATCATGATCATAACTATCATGACAGGTGCCCCCTACAAGACAATTGTTTATACTGTAAAGCTAACTCAGAAATACTAAGCAATCTGTCCAACACATTTCATTTCAGACACTTATACTTTTCAGCACCCCAACACAGGTTTTGGACACCATTATTTTTTTCACATGTCCAATAATACACTACTTAATTAAAAAAAATTATCTTTTGCTTAAAATTTAAACTCATATTTTTATACCATCTAAATAATGTTGAACTATTTTTTAATCTTATTATTGTAAAAATTAATTTAATAAATAAATATATAAGCCATATTTGGGATGATATATTTTAGATATTAACTACGTGAGTGACGGTGCTTCTTATCGTGTGATTGTTTTATATCCAAGTTTTTTCCTATTGTTTTTATCTACCTTTCACCATACACACGTCACCCACACCAACAAAACCGATTAAAAAAAACAAAAATAATCAATTAGTCATGATTCTCACCTGGAAGAAAGTCAAGTCGTGCAACGTGCGTCTTGCGCTGTTAAAACCAACAAATTTCTTCACCTTCAAAAATCAACAACACTCCCTTCATTTCACACTCCCATCCAAACGCGCCCCAACGCCATGGCCACAATCGCTTCTTTCGTCACCGTTTTCCTCTCTCTCCTCACCCTCTCACTCGCCCGCGACCTCCCAAACCCCTTCTCCGAACCCAAACCTGACTCCGAACCTCAGCTCCACCCTAAACCCCGCCACGACACCGTTTCCTTCACCATCCACACCATCGATCCCGTTCCCCTCACGCTCCTCCGCTTCCGTCCGATCCACCGCCGCTTCCAGCCCGGCCGTCCCTTGCCGCTCTCTCTCCGCGCCGCCCACCGCCGCCACGGCCACCGCCTCGAAATCCCCTACGGCAACGACGCCATCCTCAGCGACGACGCCGCCGCCACTCGCCGGATCTGGACTACGTTTCAACCCGCGGCCGATGCTCGGCTTCCGGCCACCGTGTACCGCCTCGACTCCGATCACAAACACCATCACCACGGCGAGGAGCACCACCACCACCAGCACCAACACCAACACCACCGCATGGAGAGCTGGTTCGCTAAGAAGTTTCGCAAATTCCTCAATCTCTTCTGAATTCCGATTATGCACAAACAAACAGTTACTATTTATATAAATATGAAACGGTAACGGAAACGGTTTGTGTAAATAAGTTCTCATCTGATATGTAGATGTGACATGCATGTATTATGTATGTGGAGTTTTATGAACTACTATACTATACTACTCATACTAAGTTTTTTATTTTTCTTATTTTTAGGGATATTTTATACAATAATGCAGTTGTTGATGCTGAATTTGGCTACTTGCTTATGGATTGAGCTTTGCTTTGTGTCAGGTATATGGTTTGTTGGACAAATATTGGAACCAGTATTTTAAGTTTAAAGGAAAATACGAAAATTAGTTTTTGATTGTGCTTAGTTAGTTAATCATGGAAGGTTTAGTTGGATTAATTTATAGGAAAAGTAAAACCCCTGTAAATTAAGATTAATTAATTTTATAATTTACAATCATTTTTTTCTACAGAATTTAAAACCAGTTTATCTGAAAATGCATAAATTATATTATATCATGAAGAAAATTTGTCTATACACCTTGTTGCATGTAATTTCTAATTTTCTATAGATATTGGTGATGGAGAATTGAATCTTGAACTTATTGTTTTGCACAATCTTGAAGAATTATACCATTCTTTTTGTTATCTCTTCTTTGTTACAAGATAATCGTGATTCGTGATGAATGATTCTTTCTTTAATTTATTGTAGCAATTTGCAGAAATATCTTTATGTTCGAATATCGGTCAATTACATTGTTTCATCACACGTCATTTAATTGGAAGTTAAACACAGATTACCTATTAAATTTAAGTAATATTTTTTTTAGAAAAAAAATAAATTATTTTTATTGTCTAATGCTACCAATTAGAATCAAATATAGAAAGACTCATAAGTTTCTCCGCAATAAAAAAAAAAAGAAAGAGACCCTGTTTTTTCAAATCATGTATAAATTAAGATCACAACTTCTGGAAACAAATTTGGCTATCAAACAAGTATAAATTTATTAACAAGTTAAATCTGTAGTTGTCACATACATGGACCATATTTTAAATTATTTCCTTTCTATTGCTACACCAGCATTAATCTGTTTTTATTGACCAGTTTTAAAATTTGTTCTTATCCAAAACTTGCTTCTTGATCGCCTTAGTTTGCTTTCGACCCATTGTTTGCTTAAGTGTGATATAGTATAGAAATTAATAAAATTATTTTAAATGGAATTGATTTTATAAAATTAATTATGATTAAAATTGATTTTTTAAGTCAAAAATTTTATTAAACAACGGTAAACATACGACACAAATAATGTCTATGGTACATAAAAAATACATTACATTAATTTTATAACTCATTCTCACTTATTATAATTGTTGTGTAATATTTAGATGTTTTTATTATAAAAGTTAATTAGTATTAAAATTTAGTATAAAATTATTGATTAAATATAAAAATTATTTCAAGGTGTTTTAATCTAAAATTAATTATAGATTTATAATCAATTTTAATTTTTTTTAACTCGAAATCAAATATATAAAAATTTATTTAAAATCAATTGTAAAAGTAAAATCAATTTCAAAATGTGTAATTAAACACACTAATTTGTATATGTTATTATTTTGATTTTTTTTAAGTACAAATTTCTATGGACTTCACTTTCAGCTGACTGTTGTAGAAACCATCTTGAAAAGCACACATTCCTATGAATGTTAGTTCCAGACAAACTATTTCCAACTTTTTTTTTTTTTTTTAAACAGCAACATTGGTATAGGAATTACCACACAATTATAAGATTATACCCTTCCATAAAAAACATACCATCCAAATGTAAACCCTCCCTCAAATAGAGCCTGCAGAGCCACAAAAGAAGAGTGATTTTTTTTTTTGAACATAACCTAATAGTGATTATACACATGTACATTTATTTAATGTAAACATTTCATCAATACTTTTCTTTTCTCTCTTATCCTTTTTTTTCTCTCTAAAAGTTCAAATAACATATAAGTGTACATGTATTATTTTTTATAGTAGAAAATGTTATAGTTATATATATTATAAAAAACATTTACATTGTATTTAGATAGAAAATTTATAAATGTAAAAATTTTAAAATATATTGAATTTGAAATCTTTTCAGTTTAAATAATTTCCTTTTTCAATTGTTTTGATGGGATAAGGTAGTTTAAATTTATTGAATTTTAATTTTCTTGTTTGGATAGAGTATTTAAATTCTTACTAAAAATAAAAATTTATTTTATTAAGCAATATTTTGAAGAAAAAAAAGTCATGATTTTACCAAAATAAATAGAAAAATCACAAAAAATAAACTTTGCATAATTGGTTTTATTTTTTTGACAATATTATGCTTTTACATAAATAAATGATAAATATATTCATGAAAAAATTTATTTTATTTTCTTAACAAAGTCATTTTTATAAATTTTATTTAATAATTTATTTTTTATTTTAATTATTATAATTATTTTATTAATTATATAAATATTATAATTTTTAAAAAATAAGATATAATATTGGTAGGTTGGTGGGCTGGTCCATCTGCCTTTGGTATGCTAAATTGGCGGGCTAGACGAGGCGAGTCAAAGGCATTTTCTTTTAACACCCCCCATTTGCTATTTGCACCCTCCAAAGTTTATATTTTTTTGTAAATTCTTAATATACCCTTATCCTTAATTGATTTAAATTTTTTTGAATTTATTTTTTTATTTTGTTGTCTTGTTGTGCTTTATCTTGCTACTCTTGTGTGCCAAACACAAATTCTCACATTC
Source organism: Psophocarpus tetragonolobus (assembly GCA_037954015.1). NCBI lineage: Eukaryota > Viridiplantae > Streptophyta > Magnoliopsida > Fabales > Fabaceae > Psophocarpus > Psophocarpus tetragonolobus. The sequence continues at coordinate 32,521,569 of CM075694.1, forward strand.
TGCCCTATTGTAAATCCCTAATCATTCTTATAAGTCTTTAAGGTATTATTCATTGATTTAAGCGCTATTTGAAAAGGAAAACACAATTTTATTCAAGTATGATTTTCTTTATTTAAAGTTTGGGGTTTAGGGTTTTGGGATTTATGATTGAAGGTTTGTTTGCGTTTTTATTCGTACTACGTCGAATGTTATAATATTCCGGATCACCTAGTCCGGAATACGCATTTGATCCACTTCCGGATTAGTTGTTCCGGAATGTACATAATACATTCTGGATTAAATGATCTGGAATGGACATAATCCATTACAAATCATGTTGTCCAGAACATACTTGCTGAATCCCATTTGTCTTCCGGATCATGTGGTCCGGAATATATTAGCTGAATCTCATTTGCCTTCCGGATCATGTTGTCTAGAATGTACTTCGTTACGCAAGTAGGGTAAGAAAAAGGGAGGGTATTTTTGGGTTTTGAAAAAAATTGTAAAGCTTGGGGGTGCGAATAGAAGATAGGGGGTATTAAAAGCAATTGCCCGAGTCAAAACAGGTTGAAAAACTAAAACCACTGGCCCGAGCCACAAAATGTGGGTGGGTTGGTGGGTCAACCCGCTTGACCAACCCTGTTTTGTCACCCTTAGCTGATGTCAAGTAAAAAATAACCTCAACTAATCTTAGTAAAAGAAAAGTAGGTTTGAAAATTTTCAAATTCTTACTTTTTTTTAAGAAATTTGAAATTCTAATATTTCAACTGATCATTATGCTTTCCAAAATAGTTAGAATTTCAAATTCTTTTAAAATTTTTTATTTAAACAAGATATTTTATCACAAAATATTTGAAATTCCTAGAATTACCCTCTTGAAATTTCCCAATTTAAACACATTGTTAACAAAACAGGACATTATCTCTAGAGTTTAATTGGTATACATTGTCAATGTAAAGATTTTTACACTGACATCCAATCACAACTCTTCATTCATGGTAAATTTGTTGACTTTAATCATTACTACTTTAAAAATCACATAAATGAAAAGTCATGATTAACTGTTAATGTAAAAATTTTTTACACTAATAATATATACTAATTAGACTCTTATATCTATTTGTTACTATTTGGAAATCTATTTTTATCTTTTGTTTGATACATATGATAGTTGTTATTAAATTTGTTTTTTAAATAAATTATCCCTACTATTCTCATATGCTAGATCCGTCACTGCTCCAGAGACCATCAACATGCTAAGTTTGTGTTTTAGATTTTGTTGGATTTTCCATTTCAAAACAATTTATCACTTTCAAAGCTTCTACGAGACTAGAGCAAAATGCTGCTTTGGCTTTTGATGGTGACGGAATGGAATCACAGTGGATATATCGAGAAATGTCTATTACTTACTATGTTAGAAAGAGTATTATTATACACAAATCTTAATTTAGGATTATTCATCTTCTTTTAAATAATCTTGATTAAATTTTCAAATATATATATATATATATATATATATATATATATATGAGCAGATTTTAAGGGAAATTAAAAGCATTGCTCATTAACGTATTCATGTTGTACATAGTACGAAATGCGTTCCCATTGTACCAAATAATAATTTTCATTTTTTACTTATCATAAAAGTAATTTGTGTCTTCTGAGTAATCTATTTTTCCAAAAAAAACATATCATAATGTATTAGAATAATGCTAATGAAATGGAAATTTTGCCTACTAACTTAGTATAACAATATTAATTTTTTCCAAAAATAAAATAAAAATTAGGCCATTATTGTTGTATTCTAAATTAGGTTAGTCCTTCGGTTATTATATATGTCAGGAATTATTGGATTGGCAGGAAGCAACAAAGTGCAGGAATATGTAAAAAAATGTAAGCGTTTATCAGATAAATTTTTATTGACTTTTATAATAAAGGAGAAAATTTGTTCAATTTATAAATATTAATAAATGATAATAATTTATTTTTTTTCATTATGAGCATACACAGTTCAAATAAAAAGTTAGACACAGATATAATTAATTGAACTCAATAAAATAATAAATAAAGATAAAACAACAACAATAGTAATATTAAGATTTTATTTAAATATACTGGAACCAAATTTACAAATTTAGCATTTGATGTAAGTTTTATTTATATGATATTATGGTTAAATTTATTTATGGGTATCATATATTGCATATTTTTTATTCGCTGATGCAAGGTGATAGAGAAAAAAAAAAAAAAGAAGTTAAATCTTCTCTATGCACTCTTAAATTAGGGTATGTTTAGGTGAGTTTTTCTAAAAAAAACTTTTAAGACAAGAAAACACAAAAATAAAACTATAAGTTTTTCTATAAAATGTAGAAGTTCTTCATATTCTAATTTGTAAGAAGTTTATAGTTTTCAGAAGAAAAAAGTTATTTATTTTTTTGTATTTTCTTTTTTTAGAAAAGTACTTTTAAAAAAATTCACCTAAAACATACCCTTAGTAGTGGTGCACTTGGAACTTATGCACTCTTCCAGGGGAAAAATATGTCTTGCTTGGGTGGTATATTGAAAATTCCACCAACTTTTTCTGTATACCCTTTTATACCTTCTTTCTCGACATACCAATCACAAAAATGGTTACATCTAAACATATCCCTACCATATTTATATATCTCATATGACCCTTGTCCTCCTGCCCATGCAAAATGACAAAAGAATAATGTTGAATCGAAAAAATTAGGTCGGAAGTGCCACCCATAAACTTGATTATTATAAATCACATGAGTGTTTAGATTATTGTCTTTGGATCTGCAATGAATAGTAAGAGGCTGACCTAGATGATTGAAGATACGCACATGCACACGTTTAAAGATAGCAAATTTTTCTGGGACAGTGTCTGTGGAATAAGTATAATCAAATATGGCTATGAGATAGAGAAGAAACAAGAGTGGCTTTGTAATGGATCCCATGTTGTGCATGCTTTTGTGTTGGTTGATATTTTAAGAGAAGGATGTGTTATATATATAGGTGACATCGTGAGACTTGCGTGTGGTTTGCTTGGTTATGTTATGCTCCTTTCCGTGTAAAAGTGAAACCTATATAGCATGTGAATTTTGGGCTTGCAAAAACTGTTTATGTGTGGGTTTTGCTAATTAAAATGCAAATTATGTGTGCAACTAACCTATAATAACGTAAAAGGTTTAAATTCAAATCAAAGATATTTAGTCATTCATGCATGGGCTGCTATACCAATTAGACATTTAAACAACCTAGCAAAATAATCAACTATAAATTTTAGTTTGAATTCAACCTTAGTTTAATACATTCCAACTTTAAAATAAACATCCTCTTAAATAAATAAGTTTAACAATGTATCATTTTCAAATAATAACCTATAAAAGTTATTGTAATGATAGAACATTCTATGAGAATGTTTGATGTTGAAGAGCGAATATTTAATGTAGCCAGAAAGAGTATTCTTTTATATAGAAAAATATGACAATAAAAAATAATATCGTTTTGATTGATGTTTTTAATTTATTAACTTAATGGTAATTAAGTTTATTAAGAAAAGTTTGTACATAAATCAACTTGTTGAAAATAGGTGATGGTCTCATAAACAATGTAACACACCATAAACAACGATAAAATTGTGAACAATGCTACTCTTTGACGATCACAAATTCTAATTTGCAAAACAAAGTTCTAACTTAGGAAACATACCACACTTAATTATAAGCTAAAATTGACTCAACAAACCGCATTGCATAAACATTCTATTGCCAATACAACCACCCAGTTTAAGTTAGTAAAGCTTTCATGTTTCTCCATAAAAACAAAACATTAATTATAAAGCTGGTAATGACTCTTAAATCTTCTATTTGTGCATACCATGATAAACTATTCTGCATAAGCTTTTTAAAATGCTTAAAATTGGATATTCCTATCCAAAAATGTGATCAGTCAAAGTAGCTAGATTAATTCCAAATCAGAACACAGAATAGATTAGATATGAATATGATTTTTCATACATGGTGAGCAATATGTAATTTTCCAAATCAGATTACAGATTTTTTCCATTAATTTTAAAATTCATTCTGAACTGGTGGAACTTAATTCAGTGTAATTTACTATGCATCCCTTATTCTCCCTTCATTGTAAAATTATTCACATTCATTGTATCTGCAGGCTTCAGAAGACAATGAAATCTGCATGGAATTCTTTGGAATATTTGAAGCAATTAAGAACATCGTGTTACCATTAGTTTCCTTTGAAATTTGTTTGGAAGGATGATCAACATGAATGGTTCCCCCAAAAAAATAGTTTTCTATTTGAAGGATGGATTTTGTTCCACTTGAAACTAAGGAGAAATTTTATTTGAGGACTTTGTAGAAGTTAAAGGTCCTGTTTCATATACTTAGACAAGGATAATGAATAACATTTAGAACTTGGTTGATTTAGTTTTGTTTTTTAATTTTTTAAAAGAGTTTTTAAGAATGATCTTTAAAAACGGTTTACGAAGAGAAAAGAAAAAAAAACTTGTTTGGTAGTGGTTTTTGAAAACTGTTTTGAAAATGTAAAAATAGAAAACTTGTTCTTATTTATTAAAATTTCATTAATGAAAAGCAAAAAATATCATATTTTCATTGTATTTTGAGTTTTCAAAACAAAAACAGAAAACTGAAAAGCAAAATTACTTTCAGTTGTTTCTGTTTTTTAGTTTTTAAAAACTAAAAAATCAAACTGGTTTCAAATGTTTTCGGAAACTGTTTATAGAAAACACTATCCAAACAAGTTTTTTAGTTTTTAAATACTAAAATACTGAAAATAGTTTTATAAAACTGTTGCTAAACAAACACTAAAGGCTTGATTGGTTTGGTTTTTTTTAGTTTTTTAAAAGAGTTTTCAAGGATAGTTTTCAAAAACTGTTTTCGGGAAGAAAAGAAAGTAAAAACTTGTTTGACAAGTATTATTTGAAAACTGTTTTGTAGATATAAAAAGGGAAAAACTTGTTGATATTTATTAATATTTCATTAATGAAAAGCATAAGACAACATATTCTGATTGTATTTTGAGTTTTCAAAAACAAAAACTGAAAACTAAAAAGCAAAACTACTTTTACCTGTTCCTGTTTTTTTAGTTTTTAAAAACTAAAAAAACAGAACTGTTTTTGAAAACTGTTTTAAGAAAACACTACCTAAACGAGTTTTTTAGTTTTTAAATACTAAAATACTGAAAACAGTTTTATAAAACTGTTGTCAAACAAGCACTAAGAGTTTGGTTGATTTTGTTTTATTTTTTAGTTTTTGAAAAGAGTTTTCAAGAATAACTTTCAAAAACTGTTTTCAAGAAGAAAAAATAAACTTGTTTGGTAAGTGTTATTTGAAAACTATTTTAAAGATGTAAAAATGGAAAAACTTGTTCATATTTATTAAAATTCATTAATGAAAAGCAAAAAACAACATATTCTAATTGTATTTTGAGTTTTCAAAACAAAAATAGAAAACTCAAACGTAAAACTACTTTCAGTTTTTAAAAATTAAAAAACTAGAACTGTATCAAGTATCCTACATTCAAGGAAGAATGTTGTGCTTTGGGTACGCATGTTTGATGACATTAAAAAGTATATAGAAGATATGTTGGAGTCAAGGTTTTGGTGTACAATTGTACATTTATTAATTGAGAAAACTATCTTATCTTTATTGACCACTTGTGTGTATCCATATGAGCGGTTACTAAATTCTCGAGTTAACTCACTAACTCTTACAAGTTTAGTTTACAAGTTCACTTACTCTGTGAGAATTCACTTGTATGCAAATTTTCTTTAGTAAACTTTGGGTAAACTTTCAAGTTTACTATTGAGTCAACAAATTAGTTTGTTTTTTATGCGTTGTAGGTTTAATATACTTTCATTTAACTTGTAATTCTTGAATCCAAGAACATTTGCTTTTAAGAACATCAAACCTATAACCAACATGATGAGAATGTTCTACCTATCACTTTTGCAATTTGTTATTTGTCATGCATTACTAGACTTAGTTATCTAAGTATCGTAAAATTTATGATTTACTATTTGATTTATTATCTAGTTTAAATGTTTAATTATAGATTTTTTCTATTTTTTTATATAAAATAAACTCTTTACAAAAGATGTAATTTCAAGCCTATAACCAACCATTATCTCACTACAAAACATAGATTAAGGAAGCTAAAGAATCAAGTAACACTTGTTACTTTTAAGGGTGTTGGAGATCCCACATTGAACTAATGATATGGTCAAATAATAATATTGAAGTATAAATCTCATTTTACAAACCGGTTTTGTAAGGTTGAATTAGGTCTAAGTTTATTATTTATAATATAGTATCAAAGTCTATCCTATCAAACCAAATTGTTGTTATTAGGTCATGGTTGTTATTTACTCACAAATATTAAACTTTATGCTCAAGATGTCCTGTCTTCACGTGAATATGAGTTTATAGGTATCACACCCTGTGGACTTGAAATAATTTGGAACAATAAGTGGTAGAATTGAGTGAAGATTTATCATATAGAGAACGGGTTTATACATGAACCTGAATGAGTTTATTTTTTGTTTACAGTTTACTGTTATTATCTGTAATTAAAGAATTTCCTAGACTTGGTTCTGTCATATGATAAATTAAAACTGTAATTTAAACTGTATGAATTTTGCAGACTTGGTTCTGTCATATGAGGTATTTACTTTATCAGAAATTGAGTGATTGTTGCAGAGTAGAAACAGAAGATTTATCAGAAATTGAGTGATTGTTGCAGAGTAGAAACAGAAGATTGATGCCTTCTCCACTATGCCTCAACTTGGTTTGTCATTAATTCCTGGTTATTTATATACATGTGAAGAATAAAGTGCAAGAATATCTAAAGGAATGCAAATGTTTATCTGAGACATTTTTATTCGGCTATGTCCCTCGTGGCTTGTTATGGCCATATATAAATAACCTTAGGTTGCATTTGATTCTGTCAAGAGAAAATACAGACTTCCCCAAATTTTGTTACACAAAGTTAGGAGATTTGTTGTGTTTTGAGATGACTTTGGTTTGATAGTAGAATTTGAGCCTTCAACCAACAATTTTTTAAATAATAATAATGTCATTTATGATGATAATATAATATTTTAAAAAAAAATATTATTATGATAAACAAGAAGTTTTAAATTAATATTTTTATTTCTTTTTTTATCTATCAACTTTAATTTAAAATTTTTCTTATTTTTTCACATTATCTCACTTTAACTAAACAAATTTAATCTCACTCATTCTTTTTCTTACCTATTTTCTCTTCTCTGTCAAACTTCTCTGTCAAACAAAGTGTTAATGTACAAGGTGTTGGGAGGAAACTCCAATGAGTTTTATAATGTAAGATGGCAAGTATAGTGGAAGGTATTCCCTTCACATTAAAATATAAGAAAAATTTTTATTTAAGATAAATTTAAATATAAATAAATTTTAATTAATTCTTTCATATTTAATTATATAATCTCTCCAATATTTTTCATTTAATTAGATATTTATTTTTAATAACCTTTATTTTTTTTCATGCAAAAAACAAACTAATTTTTAAATTGAGACTATCAACGTTATGTAAACTAATTTTTAATATGAATTTCTTTTTATCTATATTTCAGTTAGCAGGAAGTAAATCAAGGAAAACACTATATTTCAATTATGGGTGAATTTCTAACAATTAACCTTTAATGAGAGACAGAGAGAGAGTGGTCTGTGTGTTTTGCTAGATTTTAAGCTTATAGGCTTTAGCAGCCATAGGTTCTTTTTGAATATTTAAGAGGTTCTATCCTTCCGTGATATTTTCTTTATGATTTGATATCCACTAACAATGCTTGATTTTGTCTCCACCATCCAATAAGTAATTCCACAGGTATTAGTCCCACGTTGCATACTGAGACCAACCAATGAACGTAACTCTTTCCAAAGAGAAAAAAAAAAAAAGACATAGACTATCATTAGCGACTAGCCATAGAAGAAAACCAAGGGCTGATGAAAGTTTAAAAGAAGAGACCAAGAACTATTACTAATTACTTCACCACTTGGACATCATCTCTCATTTGGTTTCTACACCCTTCAAAAAGAATATGAAAACATTTTTAAGAACCTTTTCTTTGGCTTGATTTAATAAGGTTTTTTATGGTGGTTAAATTTAGTTTCTTTAAACTGATTTCCATGAGATAAAATTTTCTTAGATAGGTACTTAATTAAATTTGTTTACATACATCTTAAGCATTTCGCTCTCACAAATATCAAATAATGAACAAGTTTGACACATGATGCTCAACATGTTTGACTAAGCTTAATTTCATATTATATCATGCAATTCCAAAGGTGGTGATTCAATGGCTTTAAATTTAAGAAATCAATGAAATAAGCACTCAATTACTACAATACTTGAAGAGAGTAAAAATCTCTAAACAGCACATGATCCAGTCTCTTGGCTGCTCAGCTGAGCACATGGCCAAGGGCTAACCTGATGAGCAAATCCAACCACATCAGAACACTTCCAAGGGGGAGATCTTGGTCCTTTCATGCCATGAAAGTTGATATCTTGCAGACAAACATCAGTGAAAGGGGATTTTTTCAATCCATGTATCAAACCTGCTTGGTTAACCTTCACTCCCCACACATTCTTAATTGTGATGCCTTTCACAACTGGAAGAGCATTGGGATCAAACTTGTCATCTGGATGGCCCCCTACATCACCTGCTATTTTTATTCCCTGCCTTGCATTCTCCACATACACATGAGCCACTGTTATGTTCTTGATTAGCCCTCCCCTGCCAATGTTGGTCTTGATGTGGATACCAAGTCCCATGTTGAAGAGGTTGATGTGTTCAGCTAGCACATTCTCCACCCCACCAGAGGTTTCACTGCCAATTGCAATGCCAGCAAATGGAGATGATCCTGTTAAGCGCCGGATGGTGATACCGTAGCTGGGGCGACCGTATGCAATGCCATACTCATCCCACCCACTCTTCACTGCCACAAGATCATCTCCTGTTGATATGTATGAGTCCTCTATGCAGACATTTGAACTTGAATCTGCATAAATGAATTATATAGATGATTGAGTACAAAGCTTGTTTTACTTGTCAACGTCAAAACATCTCATGACAGTTGCATCAACAAAATGTAAAAATCTTATATCTGAACAAGATACTTGCAGGCTCTTAAGCTCCGTACATAGCATGATAACAGGAGTGACATAAACATTAGTAATTTCAATACTTCCTTTGAACAGTTAACTCCTATAAAAGTGGAGGTACAGTTATAAAGGAAATAGTTCAATTCAGTACTAAACAAGTGAAACTTAATGGATGTTGGTTGCAATAGGATTTGAGTATTTTTTTTTTATCAGCAGGAATTAAGAATTAAGAAGTATTTACAATAACTCGTACTTCTTGTTCTATTAATTGAGCTAGATGACTAGATCCCTTGACATAAGATTAGACTATTTTGTTACAAATAATTCACTTTTGGCACAAAAAATGTGACTTATGCAAAGAGAATTTACCAGGATCAATTCCATCAGTATTAGGAGAGTCACGAGGAGCTAAAATTGTGACATATCGAACGACAAAATTGCTGCAAAGAATCAAGAAAGCTGGAAGTAATATTTCAGGAAAACATCTCCACCTATTCATTCCTTTTAAGTTTGTTATCAAGAAAATTAAAATATTATAAAAAACATAGTGGTCATTGCTCAATTATACCTACCTGCAATAAACTGGGTGTATATTCCAGAAGGGAGAATTCTTGAAAATCACATTTGAAATAATAATATCTTGTGAATTCACAAATTCAACAAGGTTTGGCCTTGTATATTGTAGTGTTCTCTGTCTCCACATGTTCCACCACACATCTCCTTGCCCATCAATTGTCCCATTCTCACCTATGAAAAATTTGGGATAAGGCTCCCATAAAGCGACTTTGCCTATAAAGTGCTCAAGAAAGAGAGTATTCACCCTTAAACTTAAAGTACACCATGGTCTTAACCCACTAAAATTAAAGGAAGTACCCTCTTGCTTTTGCACTTTATAGACAAGTTCACTTTAGAGGAGCTTTTTCAAAAAATAAGAAAAGATGTCAATAAGGGGAGAGATTAGATTTGTCATGTGAAAGTCTGTAGCTTAGGTTAGAAAGGTATAAAGAAGCTCTCATCCCCAAGATATCCAATCCATTATGGCTAAGCAATAGCATGAAATTTTCAGCACTAATTTGCGTATCATTCTTATATACTTTAGTAAACTAGTAAACACACAGTGGTCTGGTGCAAAATAAGAAACCAAGACAGTAATTTAAAATCTCAGAAAATCTTAAAAGATTTGATACCCACCTGTGATAACCACATCATTAAGTCCATCTCCATGGATAAAACTCATATACCTTCCTCCAGGGAGCTCCCTTCCTCTTCCATAAGATGGTAAGGGTGCAATTAAAGGCCAATTCCCCAAATTCTAAAAAATGAAGAGAGGAATTGCGTTACTAAATAGAAGAATAGAGTTGTTTTGATTTCCACAGGACTTTGAGCATTCACTTCAGATCATATTCTTACAGCAAAACAGATGAATTTATTACTTTACATAAACGTGCCAAATGCGTATGCTAGTCATAGTCCTATCAGATAGATTTAAACCATGCATCTAAACCTGAATGTTGAAACAGTCAACCTTTGAAAATGATACCATCAATCACATACTTTTAGCATGTTTAGAACCCTTCACAAAGAGAAAATGCTCAATTCTCAAACGATACAACACTGAACAATTTTTTCTCCATGATTCCCTTATTTACTTAACTAACTAACCACTCTAACTGTTACTAATTTTCTCTTCCCTCTCTCTCTAGCTCCTAACAATTACAATATCACCACTCCACTACTTAATTATGTTCACAGCACATATTTCCTCCAAATCCCCAATCAAGTTTAAATCATAAAAGAGATAAAAAATTTGCAGTTTGTGTTCTGTTACTGCTCTAGCTCAATAAAGGTCCTGATAACAAAATCTTCCTAGCAAGACCTCAAACATGCTTGATTTAACAAATAGCAGGCGGAGCTCTAAGAATAGAAATTATAATCTATAGCAAACTATGAGTATCTACAAAATAAGTATCACCTATCAGATCTCTGATAACAGGGTGGTTTTCATTGAAAATTGTTATGGACCCAATCAAATATAAATAGTACTCAAAATTAACTTTACATCAATTTAGATGATACATTGATACCCTACCCCTCATTTCTGATTTTGTTAGCTAAATAAATAAATCATATTAAAATGGTTCACACACTAGCTTAGCCAGTATCCCACCACACTTAATTACCAATGCAGACAACACAACAGTAACGGATATTGGCCAACAAACCAGCTGTCCAACAAAGCATTTGTCATCTGTCAATGCTTTAAATATCATGCACATGTAGTCATGCAGACAAGAGACCCACCAATACTTTTCATCTATTAAAACTGTGGCCCACAATAATTCATATGAATCCCTTTTATAAAACAACCCATCATCTATATAGTCCACACTCTATACTACCAACCCTACTACATAAACACACACCAAATGAGCCAATTCACTATACACATATCCCCTTATCATTCACAGGTGCCTTCTTTCAGTCCTCTCATCATCAAAGTACTTATTGAGTATTGACCCTTGATTTTCTTTTTCTCACAAGCTGTCAAATGACTTTAAATTATGGTGTATCAAATCCTACCATTCAATTTTTGGAGCTTCTTGAATTTTCCGAAAATATGCTGGCACTTGCTGGCATTTTGCATTGCAGGAGCTATATGATCATTATCACTTTGATTTTAGTGTCAAGTGGGTTCTACAGATCTACTCCACTATTGATCTAGAAGAATTATATTAATATATCACAAACTGTTTAGACAATTTATGTTATACATATATATATATTAAGAAAATAATGTTCAGGAAATTTATATTAATAAATGGTAATATAATATTTTCATTATTTTAGTAGTATACTGTATACATACACGTATTTCTTTGCTAAGCTTTCAAACAAAAGCTGTACACCGACATGATCACATACTTGAGCTAAAAAAAATAATAAATTAAGACTTCACACAGACAATAATAATGATACCAAAATAATTATCAAGAGTTTTATTTTAATATACCAGAGCTTCATTTGCAGTATAATGTTTGATTTAAATCATATTTAAATTATTTATACGATTTTAATTTCTAAAAGAATTTCTTTCCACCATATAAAAAAATCTAAAAAAAAATTATTCATTTAAATCAGTCTTCAAAATAATAAATTTACTCATTGATAAATGATTTAATAATAACATAAACATCTTAACTGATAATTTTAATATAAAAAAAGTGATAATTTTAAAGAGGAAAAAATCCACTATTTTTTTTATCACAAACTGTACAAATTTATTAATTTCAATAATAATTACCCTAAAAACCATAAAAAAAAAACAATTTTTAACTGCTTCACGGAGTAAAATCTTACATTGTCCGTACATATCATCAAACTCAATTTTTAAAGTTCAATTCACATAAACCCAAATTTTAAGCTACCAAAAATCATCTTTGAAACAAAAAACACATATTTACTTAAATCATTCGTAGAAAAAGTTTTAATAAAACACCAACTATTTTTCGTTTAAAAAAAAAAAGATAAACTTCTAATAAAATAAAACTAAAAATAAAAAATTTTACATAACCAGTAAAAAATATCACATCATTTACAAAAACTTTTTTGATTCTTGATAACTTCTAATGAAACAAAATAGAAGATTATTTTTTTTTTTACGGATGCAGTAAAAAAAAAGTCACATTATTTACAAAAACTTATAAAAAAACATTCTGACTTTTTTATTTTATATTATCTATTCTAAAATCGATTCTACCCAAACAGGCCCTAAGGAAAAAACAGTGGTTGAAATTTGAAAGAGTAACAAGCACCTGTTGTGTAGCTTTGATAACGGCTCCAGCAGCCAGATAAAGCGTCATGTGGCTGGTGAGATTGAAGCTCTCTGTTAAGTACACCCCCGGCGGCACGTACAGTACCGTGCCACCTGCCCTTTTGAGGTGCTCAATGCGGTACACGGCCGCTCTGAACGCTTTCGTGTTCAGTGTGCGGCCGTCTCCGACAGCACCAAAATCAGTTAGAGAGATTCTGTCGCTGCGAGTTTTCAGCGATACTATCTCAGAGCATGATGGTATCGCTGAATAGATCGCAGCGACAGAGTGAATGGACAGAAGAAAGAGGAAAGTGAGAGTGAGGAAGGGTGAGAGAGGCATCTTTGGGGATGGTGTGAAGAGTAATGGTCGTTGTTGGCTCATAATATTATAGTGATGTCATTTATTTATAAAGCCGTGCTGTTTTTTAGCTGTGAAATAAAGAAAAGAATCTGACAGAAGTGGATTATTTTTTTCCGGTGTGGTGGCTGTAGGAAACTAAATCCTCTCTTTCAAATTGGTATTTTTTATATTTTATATAATTTACTAAATAATATAATATTTATTAATTAATTGGAGAAAAAAAAATAAAACACCGATCTGATAGAGACGATTTCCTTGAGGCTGTTGGATCTCGAAAGACTAGAAAAAGGGACGCTTTAAATGCTGCTGAGTAGTCTGGCTTTCAAGAATTGATTATAGGTAGATCAAAATATTTATTATTGTATCTATAATTAAATGATTTATTTATTATATATTTTACAAAATTAACTGAGAAATTAATTAAAAATTGACTGAAGGTTAAAAATTAATTATAAATATTTGATAACACTAGCCTATTAATAATTAAAAGTTATAAGATGACAAATAAAAATATTGCTAATTATTATAATTATATATTTAAATTATAAATATCTATAATTATATATTTAAATTATAATTTTCTATAATAAACATAAGTACATATTTAAATTATAATTTATTATAATTATACATTTAAGTTATAAATTATTATAATTACAATAATGAATGAGAAAGAACTTCTAATAAGTGAAGAGAGAGAATTAATAAAGGATAAAGTTTTAAAAGAAAATCAGCTAGCAATATTATTAGGCTCGCTCGGTAATTGACATAGCTGAGAGTTAAGGAATTATGAAGTCAGGGGTTAACTCGAAAAGATCATGAATTGACTTGCATAACATGACTCACATTACAAAATATAAATAATTTATAATTTATATAATTTTATACTTAAAAATCATAATAAGTAATCATTATTAAAATTAAAATACATATTTATTCAAGTTTTGTTTTATATGTATATATATGTTCTAAATAAACTAAAAAGATAAATTAGTTTAGTGATAAAGTATTTGTTTTTTTTCAAAGAGACGGTTCAAATTTTACCTATGTCACTATTTTTAAAAAGTGCTAGATCTCTATGAAAATGTACAAGTGTTAGATGTCTTTGGAAGAGGAGAGTTAAATTAACACTTCCTATAATCTGAAGTAAATGAAGAAGAATAATAATTAGGGAGCATGTAAAAGAGAGAGAGCGAAAAAATGAGGGAGCATTTAAGAGGAGAGAGTGTGAAGAAAATAAGAGAGCATTTAAGGAGAGAGAGGAGTAAAAAAAATGAAGCAAGCTTTAATGAGAGAAAGAGAGGAGAAATTAAGTGGTGGAGAAAATTATGGAGGATTTAAGAAGAAAGAGGGGTATCAAGGTTAGGAGTAAAATGAAAATTTTAGGAAAAAAATTGTAATAGTAAAAGTGTGTTTGGTTTGTCATTCCAACTAATTAAAAACTAAAAAACTAGCTGAGATGCTTTCAGCTTCGTTTTGATAACAAAAATTTAGGAGTTTTTTTAAGAGTTATTAGTTTTGATAACAAAAATTTAGGAGTTTTTTTAAGAGTTATTAGTTTTTTTAAAAAACTACTCGTGTAATTTTTCCAAAAATCTCATATTTTCAATTACTAGCTGATTTTATTCTTACTTGTTTACCCTCTAGTAATTAATGCATTGTTTCTGATTGATTCTCTCTCCTCACACTATACATCTCCGCTCTCCTTCATTAAACTAATTATAATAATTTATAATATAAATGTATAATTATAGAAAATTATAATTTAAATATATAATTTAAATATATAATTATAATAATTTATAATTTAAATATATAATTAATTTATATTATTAAAACATGTTATAATTATTTTAAATATCTTATTGTTGATTTAATGATTAATTATAATCTTATTTATTATTTTACAACATTCAATTAATTAATCAACTAGTTTCAATCATCTTTTAAGTTTGACAAACTCAGTCTAAATGTAAATTAAAATAGAGGGAAGAGGAAAGTGTTACTCATGGTTGTACTTGTATTTCAATCCCAAAAACATGGGTTAAAGCCCATTAAACTTTGCAAAAAGTAACGCTATGGGAAATGTGTAACACTTTTCCAAAAGGCATCCGAGTTCAATCGAGCTACCGAGTTAGTGAAAAAATTGTCCGAGTTCTGTAGCTTCATCCTAGTAACTTGAAGTATACTATGTTGCCTAAACAGGTCAATTTCCACGTATGCACGTATATATTTTTAAACTAATTAAATTTCATTATTTAATATAAAAAATTATAACATCATTTATATTTTATAGTAATTTAAAATATTAAATATTCTTAATTTTAAAAATATAAATATTACAATTAACAACAAATAAATCATAACATTAATACAAATTAATAATGTAAATAATAAACGTGTTCATTTGAATGAGTTATGACCAACTCACAAGCTCATAAATCTAACCCATAAGGTTGGCAGATTTTGTAGATCAGAGTCATTCTTTCCTAATGTTTACTTCTTTAAAGAAAAAAGAAAATTCAAAACTCAAACATAATTGGAAGGTTGGCCGAGCAAGTAATATATCTACCCTACCCGAATCCCATTCAAGCCTTCATTTGTCTTCGATTTCCCTCACAACTTCAATTTTCAACACAAAAGCCATAAAAAATTCATTTCCTAACAAAACCAAACATAGCGACTTCATAGGTGTGACTTATTTCACTCTCTCGTGTTAATGGGTTTTTATTATTTTTACTTGACTTGATTTTGTCATTTCAAAAGAATTAGAGATTATATTTTAAAATTTAAGTTAAAAACAAATTAATGTCGGTGGTAAAAAATTGTCACAAATTACAAATCCATAATTCTATGTTTAACACATATTATGGAATGTGTCAAAAAAAATCTTTGACATCCAAATAAAATTAAATATTAAGGACTAAAATAAAAAATAACTTGAAATTAAGAAATTAAAACATATTTAAGACAAAATAAATATTATCTTTGTGTAATTTTTTACTATTTGATTTATTCTCTATTATTAGTTTTTTTGCAAAAAAAAAATTAAAATACTTTTGTCCACCATGTGACTTCACTTTTTGAATGTTTCTACTAGAACTGTGTTGTACACAAGACTTTGGTGTTAAGAATAAAGTTTTGGTTTCACCTCATGAGTGTGTTCTAAGTGCTTACTTACCCATAATTTTGTGAAAAATGACACAAAGTCATTGTGGATGCTTTTCGGCTTAGGTTATCTTTTGTCGAGTCATCCATACACATTTAGGTTTCAGTATAACAATGTAGTGTGTGTTAAACTTAGGGATGATAATCATACTGTCATCATGGATACTGACTTGCTTATACCCCGATTTTGATAGGGAAAATATGTGTTGACCAGGTTGACTTCGGGTTTTTGCCACATATATCTCCTATTTTCATTACTACCTGATTTTCTTTTACAATTTTACTTTTCATTAATAAATTGTCATCCACTATTTCTCTCTCACAATGCAGAGTGTTTGCCTTCCTGTGTGATAGTCTCGACTCAGGAATTATAAACTAAAGTATCAAAGATATTCTTTTAATTTAAAATAATAATAAATAATAATATAATATTATTATCGAGTTAGATTGGGTCTTAGATTCAACTCACTAAACTCGTCACTCAAAGTGTAAGGATTGGGTTTCATCGGCTTGGGTTAGCTTTCAACCAATCTAAAAAAACCTCAATCCAATCACTTTGGGTTGGATTGGGTCATCAGGTCACTCAACATCATTGCAAACCTTCAGACAAGCCAAGGACGAGACTAAGAGTGTGTTTGATTTGTCATTTCAACTAATTGAAATGGTAAAACTAGCTAAAATGATAACTAAAATAATTTCATCTCTATTTGGATAGCAAAAACCTAAGTGTTTTTTTAAGAGCTACTAGTTTTTTCAAAAAAACTGCTCCAAGTAGCTTTTCCAAAAGTCAACTCTTGGTTTTATTTTTATATGTTTACCTTTCATTAATTAATACATTGTCCCTAGTATTTTTTTATGTCATCACATTATATAATCTCTCTCATTCAGTAATGTAATTATAACAATTCATAATATAAATATATAATTATAGAAAATTATAATTTAAATATATAATTTAAAATTTATATATTTATTTATAGAAATTGTAACTTAAATATTAATATAGTAATTTATTACTTAAATATGTAATTATATAAATTTATAATTTAAATATGTAATTACAATTTAAATATATTATTATAGAAATTTATAATTTAAATATATAACTATAATAATTTAAATATTAATTATTTATATTATTAAAATATATTATAATTCTTTTAAATATCTCATTGTTAATCAAATGACTAATTATTTATATTACAATTTAAAATATATTATTAAAATATATTATAATTTAAATATCTCATTGTTATTTTACAACTTTCAACTAGTTATCAACAAATTTTACCAAACACTTACAATTATCTTTTCAGCCTTCAACTAACTTTTCAGTTTTTAATTAACTTTTATATTTCAGCTAACTTTTAGCTTTCAACTAACTTTTCAGCTTTTCGCTAGTTTTGCAGCTAATTGTGTCAAAATAGGTGTGTTTGCAAAACTAGCTAAAAGCTAAAAAGCTAGCTGAAAGTTAAAAACTAGTTATAAACTGAAAAACTAGCTAGAAGCTTAAAACTAATTGTAAGTGTTTGGTAAAACTAGTTTATCAACTATCTGAAAGTTGTAAAGTGATAAACAAAAATATCATTAATCATTAGATCAACAATGACTTATTTAAAATTATTATAATATATTTTAATAATATAAATTAATTATTTATTTAAATTATAAATTATTATAATTATATATTTAAATTATAAATTTTTACAATAACATATTTAAATTATAATTACATGTTTAAATTATAAATTTATGTAATTACATATTTAAATAATAAATTACTATAATTAATATTTAAATTATAATTTTTATAATTAAATATATAAATTTTAAAATACATATTTAAATTATAATTTCTATTATATATATGTATATTATAAATGAGTATAATTACATTAATGAAGGAGACAGAAACGAAGGAGAGAGGTTGTATAATGTGATGAGAGAGAATCACTAAGAGACAATGCATTAAGTAAACATGTAAAAATAAAATCTAACTAGTAGCTGAAAACAATAGATTTTTTTGGAAAAGCTACTTGGAATAGCTTTTTTGAAAGCTAGTAGCTCCTACATTTTTGCTATCTAAATGGAGTTTAAATTCTTTTAGCTAATTTTTCAGCTTTCAGCTAACTTAAATGACAAAACAAAACACTCTAAAGGTGTGTTGGGCAAAACTACATGAACAAGCTAGGAGCTTTTTTATGAGCTACTAGTTTTTTAAAAAAAGTTACTCAAAGTAGTTTTTCCAAAAGATTACTCATCCATTAGCTTATTTTACTTTTACATGTTTACCCTTCACTAATTAATTTATTATCCCCCACTAATTCTCTCATCACATTATACAATCTCTTTCTTCTTCATTTTTTTTCTCCTTCTTTAATGTAATTATAGTAATTTATAATATAAATATATAATCATAAAAAATTATAATTTAAATATGTAATTTAAATTTTATATATTTAATTATAGAAATTATAATTTAAAATTTAATTTATTAATTTATTATTTTAATATTTAATTACATAAATTTATAATTTAAATATATAATTATTGTAATTTATAATTTAAATATATAATTATAATGATTTCTAATTTAAATTTATAATTTATTTATATTATTAAAATATGTTATAATTATTTTAAATAATTAATTGTTATCTAATAATTAATAATGTCCTTATTTATCATTTTACAACTTTGAGCTAGTTGATAAGCTAGTTTTACCAAACACTTACAACTAGCTTTTCTACTTTCAGCTAATTAATGATCAAGATAGACCCATTTTATTAAATATTTTGAAAACAAATCTATTTAAATAAATATTTTATAAAAAAGACCAATTTAGTCAATCACCCAAACATCAAATTATTTTTCAAAATTTTTCTATTCAACAGTATCAAAATATTTTAAAAAACAACCCCTTTTTGAAATTTTCAAAATCTACATTCTTTTACAAAAATGGGTTTTCAAGAATTCAACCCTTAAGGCAAAGCACCAATTAATTCAATTCCTTCAATGATGATTTCAAATAAAATAGCAAAGAAACTTAGCAAGAATGTTATATCACGTAATTTAGAATCAAAAGCAAAGCCACAAAATATGGGTTAAAACCCAAATTTAAACACATGGAAATAATGAACAAGAATTTGATCCGCAGCAAGAAAACTTAATAAATCAAACACAGCTGCTAAAACGCAGTTGTTACTGCTCCAAGAAGTCAATAAATACTGAAATTAAAGTGTATAAGGAAGAGAAAATTTTCACAATGATTTATACTGGTTTACTCCAACTGACCTACATTTAGCTTACAGACTTAGCCTTCCGCTAATTTGCTTTCTATTAAAATTTCAGTACATGCACACCACAATACAAATTTTACTCCCAGAAAGATTTAAACCACAAAAGAAGAGGCTTTCTCTTACACCCCACAAGAGTTTGTTACACCATGATATTCTGTCACTCACAATACCTCACTTACAACACCTCGCTGCAAGATTTTTCAACAATCTCAAGAATGCCTAAAGAGATTGCTAACCTTGTGCAAAAACACAAATAAGGGTACAAAACAATATCATTTGATGTGAAGAATACCCAAATAGAAAGATTAAAACTCAATAGAGTCTCTTCCTTGAATCTTGAAATTGAAGCACTTTCATATCATAAAAAATGTGTATGAATCTTGGAGAGAATTCTTAGAAATCATATGAGAGAAACAAGCACTTGATTGGACTTATCAAAATTTATAAAATCTGTCTTCAAAATGCTTTTATATCAGTTTTTATGCAGGGTAATCGATTACCCACTTGATTACTTAATATTCTGCACAGAACTGGTCCAAAGTGCTTGTTCTCGGGAGTAATCGATTATTGAAATCAGGTAATCGATTACCATAGATAGCATAAATTCTTGTTCTAAAAAATTCTCGCAACGTAATCGATGACCTTTTTAGGTCATCGACCTTACTTAAAAATCCATTTTTGAAGCTTTTCCAGTACACTTAACCTATGTAATCTATCCAAAATCATCTCAAACACATTCTCAAACCTATCTAAAACTCACAATACAAGTACCACACCTATAAACGTGTTTGGTACCATAAAATTGATTTAAAAGCAAAAACAAAGAGAAAAAGCAAAACTAAAACTTCACCAAACTTCAATGTAGTTCCTTTGGTTCCAATGGGTAATAGTTCAACTACTCCAACAGACACTGGAGTAATTAATTCTGACATAGTTGAAGTAAATGATGATCATGTTATTTCTTATTCATGTGGTGAAGCATCTGAAGAGGAAAATGACGTTCCAAATTATGATAATTCATTTGATTGTAATGATAATGAAAGGTGTAATATTCAACCATTTTCAATAAGAAATGTCCAACAAGGTATGTTTAACAAAAAATATTATTTTGTTAAGAATAAAAATTTTAATTTTGTTGATAACAACAAGTACATGAATAACATTATTGTAACAATTGTAGGGCAACGTCCACCTTGGAGAGATGAACTCATTATACACACATTAATTAGATGCATCTGACCAAAAAGATATTTTGGGTCAACAGTTGCATGAGTCATGGAATGTTGGAGATGTGTTGTACAAAGTTCTAAAGTTTGAGGCCAAAGAAGATTTGAAAAATGCATTGATACAATATTCAATGAGAACACATCAAACATATAATGTTGTGGAGTCAAAAAGTTCAAAATACATTGTCAAGAGTCTCAACTATCAGGATGGGGGCCCATTTATATGAGAGCAATTTTGTCTCGAAAAAAAGTAAATTGGATGGTTACTCAATGGGATGGAGATCATGCATGTTTAAATCCGGCACCGCCACAAGACCAATAAAATTAAACTCAAATTTCATCAGTAACTTGATATCAGATTTGGTTACTTGTCCATATATAAAGCTAAATTTTACATGGCATAAATTATGATTGCTAATTAAGTTACAATTTTTTTAGGAATGGTTGGTTCATACCCGTCTTTAAGAATAAATCTGATTCAAGAGAAAAGTTCTAATCAATATGGATACAAAATATCATACAGGAAAACATAGAAAGTAAAACAAAAAGCAATTGTACATGTTTTTGGGGACTGAGATGAATCTTTTGCGACTCTTCCTGTATTTTTTAAATTCATCCCAAGCAAATCATCAAATTTGCAATGATGTTCTTGTTGTTGGCAATCGGGATTATTGTCAATACCAATAGTTTCAAAGAGTGTTTTAGACATTCAAGTACTGCAAGTCATTGATATAAGTAGATGGAAAACATTTATTTAGAAAGTATCGTGGAACTTTGTTAATTGCAACCACATAAGATGGAAATGGTAATGTGTTACCTCTTGCTTTTGCTGTGGTTGAAAGTGAAAATTCATTGTCGTGGTTTTGATTCCTATGCCACATACGACTGCATGTGACACGAAAAGAAGGAATATGTCTAATTTTTTACCAACGTGCTAGGATTAAGTTTGTTGTGAAAAATGAGGCATTAGGATGACAATCACCATACACTTATCATAAGTATTGCATATGCCACAAATTTCAACACTCGATTTAAAAATATGGCACAAAAAAAAATATTGATGAAATATAGCCTTGTGGCATACCAATGGTCCCTCATGTGTCTGTTGAGACAGATAATAATCAGTAGCATGCATATTTCCACTACCACCACTGAACTATGTAGGTGTATAGTAAATGCCTTCTTGATGTTCTGGAAAATTAGGAACATGATAAACTTGTGGTTGAACTGTGTTCTTTCGTTGACAGAGACTTTCACGGTAAGACTATGGAATATTAAATTCCAGTACGTCCATTGCAAGCATATTTCAAGTGTTGGTACTGTTGCTCTCATAATTTGATCTTCATTTTCCAATAAGACCATAATTTTTTCAAATATGGGATTAAATCGTCCACTAACCACTTGTTTCTTCCTTCCAAAGACACCATATATGATAACATCTCTCCAACTTTACCCTACAATAAAAACATAATCATTTTTAGACTTTTATAAATACCACAAACATTTAAAAACAAATAGAAAAAGTAGTTTAAAAATTATTACCAACAACAATGCTCTTGCATTTGTTGGGTTGATAAAATCTTTGTTTTGGCATAGTACCAAACCATATACTCAGAGTTGAATGTGAAATCTTCAACTTGGGATTTGTTTCATTGACTGTAAATTGGTCTTTATTATTCCATATTATAATTGCAAGTTGCAACAACTGAAACCAATTTTCTGCACCTTTTCCTCCCATGGTTAGAACATGCCATTTTTTTTACTGCAAATGAGGATGTGGTATGGGCTGTCTCATCCTAAACTACCGCATAACTCTATCTGGTTGATGTCATTCATAAACATTGAAGCAAACTAATGACATAACGTACTTCTACACATCAATCCCTTCCATGCAAATAATTGGTAATTATGCCAAAATTTCATTTGTGTATGACATCTAAACCACTTGTATAACATAAAAAGTAGTTAATATTATTAACAAATTAAAAATTAATCATGTATATTTTCTTACATTGTTTTGTTTCATCGTATCAAGCAATCGATGATGATATTTTAAATCATCACTCCCACCAATGTGTTTGTTTCCCTGTCGTAGACACCTACAAATTAATCAATTACTCTTAAATAAATAATTTATTAATAATGTTACAAAATCTAACTTACATCATACTCTATAAAAAAATTACCTAAACCCGACATGTTGGTTAGGTTTGAATAGGGTATATTGGAAAAAGATGGTCTTTGAAAGGAATAGCCTTCACTACCTTTCCTCTTTCTTTGCTGCAGATTACCGCCCCGTGGGTCCTATTCAAAGCATCGAGCTTAGTAGCGAGCCTCTTGTCCTTATCCCTGTCTACTTTAAATGGTTTAGAGAAAGGTCCCTTATCATCAAACTTGGTGCAATCTTTGGGAATCTCTTACATGCCCATATTTGTATTAATAGGTATAAACCACCAATTAACTTTATTTTATAATTTGTTGCGACACATAATTCTCTATAAAAAACTAAGTACAACAACACTCCATGCATATAAACTGCACTCTCCAAAATCTCGCAACAATAAGAGATATCTTAAAGAAACTCTACTACTTGACTCATCATCAAATAAGGCACCACAAATAAGTCGTAAAATTCATGCCTTAGTATATCTTTGTAGTTGTTCTTCATTGCCTTCATAGTTAGTAATGTCACCAAAATTATGACTTAACCAACTAACTCGAATACAACTACCGTCAATTTCATCTTCACGGGTAAAACTCTAACTAGTTCTTGACATAGTTAAACCCAATCAACATTTGTTGGAACTATGACAGGAGCTCCACTCACATGAAACCCAATAAAATTGCAACATCTTGAAGAGTGATGATGCATTCTCCATATCTCATGTGGAAAGTATAAGTTTCAGGTTTCCACCTCTCTACAAATAAATTTATTAAACCAGTATAAATTGAAAAAACTCATCTAAGCAACCGTGTAGAACCCTGTTTCACGTAACTTTGCTATGATTTTTGGAGGAATCGACTTTTCCTCATTATAGGTGGAAATTGCACGTCTGATTAACAATTTTTTATCATCATCTCCATTCTGAACATGTTGTGAAACATGTTCATTTTGCATAAACAACATGTCATTCTCTACTGGTTTTGAGTGAACACCATCGATTGAAAGACGAGAAGAAGAAGATGTCATTGTAAAAATGAGTATTAATATGCAATTTAAAAATAAAAAATTATATTAAATTATTTAATAATAAAGAAAGAATTTTTTTCTTCAAATGAAACAAAATACCTAAAGATTTGAAAAGAAAATTACAACTTTCACTTAACTCTCTAATATTAGAAACTTCTCAAGACTTGATTGTGATTTCTAAACAAGGCATACGAGGGTATTTATAATAGGAAACAAAAAGCATAAACCATAAGTTCCATCTGCGTATTTAAGGGGATGAAAATTTATGTCATTACTAACCACTAGGCAAAGGAAAGGCACTATTCAATAACCAATCAAAGCGCAACTCCTATCTACGCATTCAAGGGATGGAAATCCGCATTGTTACTGACCATTGGAAAAAGGAGAGATATTAGTCAATGACCAGTCAAAGTGCAACTCTCATCTGCACATTTAAGTTAAAGCTCAACTCCTTGCACATTTAAGGAGATGAAAATTTGTGTTGTTACTAACCATTGGGCAAAGGAGAGACACTAGTTAATGACCAGTCAAAGCACAACTCCCATCTATGCTTTTATCATACACCGCGACTCCCATTTGCACTTTTAGCGTACACCGCAAATCCCTTCTACACTTTTAAGAGGGTTGTTCTGATATTTGTGTGGTCCCAAGGTGGTTGTCTTTGATCATCATGAAAGTGCAATTCATATTTGCACGTTTTGGAGAGATTTTTTGTCACCTCAGATGCCATGCAAGCATAGAATTGAGGTGACACTAAAATTGCAATTGCAAATTACAGTTTGATCAAGTCAAACTATAAAATAAACTCACCCTGATAATTTTTTTAAAAACAGATCCATTTATGTCATTATTTTTAAAAACCGACCCATTTAGGTCAATCATCCCATTTATTGTCTATCAATTTTTTTCTCTCTCCTCTATCAATATTTGATATTTTTTATATATTTTTCTTTCTTATCTCTTAATAAATAAGATTTACTCCTCTTACTCTCATATATAATAGTTTATATATATATATATATATATATATATATATATATATATATATCTATCTATCTATCGCATTTTGAAAACTCATTGTCAACAACAAAAACTGTCAACTTAAAAGATTCAAAGTAAAAGCAACATATACATTTATTCCATAAAAAATTGATAAATATCAAGGTTATTCTTTAGAGCGGGTGATTCGAAAATCCAATCCGACCCGATGAAGTCAAAACAAATTGAGTTGAGTTTTTGATTGGTGAAATCCAACCAACACAATCAAATCCAATCCACTATGAATTAGATGATAGGTTTAGTAAATTGAACCGAGACTCATTTTGACCATAATATTAAATTATTACATATCATTATAATTTAAAATTATGTGTTTTGCTATTATGTGTTTCTTTTAATATTATGTTTTTGTTAGTTTAGACAAATTGTGTAATTTGTATTTATTTGTATGACTTGACTAGTTTGGACAAATTGTGTTTATTCTTATTTTGGACAAATATTTTTTTAGTTATTATTGTTGTTTGAAAATTTAGTTGTAGATTAATTTGAATCTTTTTTTTTTAGTTTTGATATATAATTTGAAAGTATAATTTATTATTTATTTTTATGTTATAACAATGATATAGTCTTTTTTTTTAAATATCTAAAACAAGCAAACAAAACAATATTCTAATTTTTTAAAAAAAATATTTTTCAAAACTATAACCCAATTAACTCAACCCAATTCATTTTATCTTGGATTATTATTCACCTCTAATAAATATATTATGTATATTATGTGTACTAGGAGGTCGCTGCCACAGTGCTATAATGCTATGGCAACATTTTACTCGTGACACTAGGAGAGTGCTTTTGTAAGAATTGGCTTTCAAGGTTTTTAACGATTTTATTTTTCCATCTACCATATTTCTCCTTTCACTTACCCTTTAATGTTGACAGTGAATGTTCCACCAATTGATTGGGAATATGAAAAAATTATTTAATTTATAGATCATGTGATTTGAAACTCTTTAATTATATGTTATGTATCATTAATTATAAAATAATTATTTAATTTCTAGTTAAGTAATCTGAATTAGTTATATGTTTCAGATAAATTAATTCTAAATATAAAAAATTTGATTTTTTAATGTAATTTAAAACCCATTATTTATATGTTCTATATGAATTAATCTAAAATGTAAAAAAAAAATTATTTGATTTTTGAATCAAGAAACTCATTTCTTATATTATTCGAATTAATTGATCTAAAATATAAAAACTATTAGACTTGTGAATCAAGTAAACTAGAACATAACAGGTGTGTTTGTGGATCACTTGATAACAAAATGGTTAGGATAATGCAGGGTGTTGATTACTCAAAGCTTTTTTAGCAATTTTTTGGGTCTTCTTGAAAGCCTTGCAGAAATATTGTGTGCTTTTTAAAAAATTATTCACTAATCCCCCATTACTTATTGATGGTGTGTTTTTGGTTGGAGAGAAGAGAGATGAGGATAGTTTGGGTATTTCATCATAACTGTGAGGTTCTAATAGAAGAGTTGCAGGTGGTAAAAGAAAATATCACTTTTTAATCATTTATAGATTGTGCTGGTGAAGTTGTATTGGCCTGTTACAAGTTTTCTTCTTTTTGCACAAACAGTTTTTCTTTATGCACCCCAAAATTTTAAAATTTTCAAAATACCCTGCACATTTCGTAATCCACAACGAACTATTTTAATTTATATTCTCAATTTCATATTATGTAATGAACTTTTGTATCTATGTTATTAATATCATAATTCATAATGTTTTTTTAATTACATTATGAATTTTGTAATTCATAATCGATATTACGGATTTCACAATCCTTAATATATTATTCTTTTACTCATATTATAGATTTTATGATCCATAATGTAATCCTTCAATATTAAAAATAAAAAATAAAAAATTAGAAATTAAAAAAGGAAAATAAAAATTTAAAAATTAAAAAATAAAAATTAAAAAGTAAAAATTATAAAGTAAAAATTATAAAGTAAAAATTAAAACTTAAAAATTAGAAATTTTAAAAATAAAACTAAAAGATAAAAATTAAAAATTAAAATTTTAAAACTAAAAATTCAAAATGAAAAAGTAAAAACTATAAAATAAAAATTGAAAATTAAAAATTAAAAATTGGAAATTAAAAGTTGAAAAGTAAAAACTAAAAATGATAAAATAAAAAATATAAATTAAAAATTATGAATTAAAAATTATAAATTAAAATTTAAAAACTAAAATTTAAAATTTAAAAATTATAATTTATAAATTAAAAAACTAAAAATTCTAGCAGAGACATGAGTTTCTTGCAATCTTTTAAATCAAGCACTCTCAAGGATGGTGGAAGTTTCGACAAATATATTAGTTTCCTATGACCATTTAACCTAATTGTTGTCAACATTAGTTTCTCTACATTAGCTCCACTGAGGTATGACCCTTCTAGAGCAATAAGTGACTAGTTGATTATGACAATGCACATATAGCAGTGTTAGATACGAACAATTTTGTCATTTTCTCTAATGTTATTGAGATTTCCTGTAGAGATGAACAACCTTCAATATTAAGTTCATGGAATAGTTTCAAATGAATCACATCAAAGCAACGTGTTAAATTCAAACATGTAAGCTTAGGGAGAGATAACATTGATCATAACCATGCACATATACCAGTCTTACATAAGTTCAACAAATGCATTTCCTTTGATGCCACTAAGAACTCCTCCAGACATGAACAACTTTGGAGTTCTAGTCTATGAAGAGATTTTGATTGAATATGGAGTTGACACAAGCTTTAATAACCTTTAAGAGAAACATTTTCAAGTTTTATTCCTTTAAATTCACAAGATTATGAAACTAGAAAGATGGATAATGTTATTTAAAAGTTTTCAACTTCATAATCATAACCATTAACTATATGAGAAACCTATGAAAAATGTAGTTTTATAGGCATAGTGTATGTTAAAAATATTATGAAACTAGAAAGATGGATAATGTTATTCCCAAGATGAATTTACGAATAGTAGCTAGTAACAAATATGCTAAGGTATCAACAAATAATGCATAGTGTATGTTAAAAATTATATATTATTTTTTTATTTATATTTAGATAATAAGTAATTAGAGATTTACTCTTTATTATCTATTTTTATGTTGATCTTTAGTTATTATTAGAGAGATCTTATGTAAATAATATTGATCATATTGGCTCATTACAAATAATGACATTGTATGGTTATCCAACACACATTTACATGGTATCAAAGCTTAAATTAAATCCTAGGAACTTGAGTATCTTAAGTGTCTAAATTGTTTGTTAGTGGTCTATGTCTACTGGTGGACCCACTGTTTAGTCATGCTAGATACACAACCTTTGTAAGGCATGAGAAGTTCTATTTGTACATGTCTTCGGTGAAGCAAATCAATTTGCATATGCACAGTTGGGCATGATGTTAACTTAAACATGGGCAATGAACCATATATGATACATTCACTCTCTTCTCTCCCCTCCTCTCCTCTCAGTAAGTCCATCGTTACCAAGGAGTTCATCCGCATATGGTATCATGCATCGAGCGTGATGTGTTTGTCCTTCTTAACAAGCCAAGCGCCACTACGGAGCTTCTCCTCTAGTATCATGTGTCATCGTGACTTGCTCATCTTCCTCAATAAGTCTGGTGCCACCGAGGAGCACTTCCGCTACTGTCATATCAACTATAACGTGTTTGTCTTCCTTGACAAGTTCGACGCCACTAAAGATCTCCTCCACTTAATGCCACGTGTCTTGTTCGCCCTCCTTAGCAAGTTAAGTTCCACCAAGGAGCTCCTCCGCCTAGTGTTGTGTGTCGACCATGACATGATCGTCCTTCTCAGCAAGTCTGGCACCATCGAGAAGTTATTCCACCTAGTGTTGTGCTCTAGGAACAAAGGTACCCTCCTCGTCACCCTCACCTCCATCAAAGGCAACACGTTTGCCTCCTTGTATGACATGGTTGTGCATTTGCCACTCCAAAGAGAGTTACGCTCGTTCATATCACACATTTGTCTGTGCATTTTGTTTATTGCTTTTATTAGATTTACCATATCAAGATTGGTTCATATCACACATATGCTCTAGTTTGAGGGAGTGTTAAAGATTATATATTATTTTTTTATTTATACCTAGATAGTGATTAGAGATTTACTCCTTATTACCTATTATTAGCTTGATCTTTAGTCATTATGAGAGAGATCCTATGTAATCAATATTGATTCTATTTAATCATATTAACTCATTATGATATTGTGTGGTCATCCAACACACATTTACCATGTAAATAGGTAAATAAGTCAACACTGAATTTGCTAAACCGCTCTACTAGCTCTGTTTAAGGGCTTCACCTTCCAACCTGCCAATCTTGAATTAATAGTCTCAAGAATATAGTTGAAATAACTATTTCGAACCTTACCAAAAAACATAGGAAACCTAGATATTTTCCAATTTGGCTATGCTGATATTGAATTATAGTTTCATATTTGTCCATATTCACATTATAAATATTTCTAGAAGTCATAATTTAGGGCTTTTGATTATTAACTTCAATCTAGAGACAAGACATAATGCATCAGGAACTTCCTTAACAAATTTTATCTAAGAAGGCTTGGCCATAGTAAACAACAAACAATTGTCTGCAAAAAATACATGAGAAATACTAGGAGCATTGGGAGTAGTTTTAACAAGCAACCAAGTCCTTTCTTTCACTTTTTGCTGGATAAGGAAAGATAATGGAAAGATAATTTTTCCATTTAAAGAAAAAATAAATAAGGTGAAATCAAATTTTCTTGTCTAAGACCCCTCTTGGGCTTAAAACTATCTAGCTTCTTCTTGTTCCATTTTAAAGACAAAGAAGTGGAAGTTGTAAAATTCATGATAAAGGCAATAATCTTTAGAGGGAATCCAAAATCTCTAAGAGTGATTCTTAGAAAGTTCTAATCATAAGTTTTTTGGATAGGAATGAGTAAGAAAGGCCAAGTTTTTTGTGAGCTTGAAGATCATAGAGAATGTCTAGTCTATTCTTCCTATTTTTTTGTAAATATTTGGTGTAATTGACTTTACTTTTTAGTAGGATGACTCCTATATTTTGACCTTTTTTCTCTTGACCATTATATGTAGGCCAACCTTTTTTTTTAGCAGTGATATTAGTCACAATGTTAGAGTGTGAGAGAATGGGCTACAATCTAGAGAGAAGATATGTGGTGTGATATCATCACTCCTTTTAGATTCACATCCCTCTAGTCACATAAAGCATGACTAGTAATTTAACTTCCTTTTGCTATAGCACAACCCAAGTGAACCTAAACGAGAGGAGTATATTCTTGTGTTAGTTGGGAAGAACCTATGGTCAAGTAACCATAGTTGGATTTAAATCTACTAGAGTTAGTCTAACCTTAATTAATTTGAATCATGGTGTAGTCTACTGAATCCACCTAATTGCTCTATAAATAGAGCCCTTCTCCCTCTAGTTCACAACTTTGATCATTTAGTAAACTTAGGAGCATTTTCTTATGAGAGCATTCTCTTTGGCCAGGAGTTTTCTCTTCCTTAGAGAGACCTCCTTCTAGCTTTCATCAAGGTCTCCCTTCCTTATGACAAACATCCTAGCTTATCTCTTCTTGAATGACATTATTTCCCCTGTATTCCTTCATATTCCACCAACCATTTCTCCATTCAAGGACCTCTTTATGGAAGAAGATCAAGGGAACAACAAGTTATGACTACATCACATTATCAGAAGTACCTCTTTTATGTTAAAACTACTCTAAAGAGATCCAACAAGCTTGTCCAAAAAGGGGCAAGTCATGTTGACCAACACCTTGGATATCGATTTGAATAAGACATTGCACAAGCTTATAGGGTCTGAAATCTTTAAAGGTCATATGAGCATCCACTTTAGGAATAGGCACAATGATGGTAGGTAAAGGCATGAGCCACCATACTCTAAACATCATTAGAAACAATACCCCAATAAAATTTCCAAAAGATTGGCTTAAATCCATCCACTCCGAGAGCTTTGTATGAACTCATAGAAAAGATAGTGTTCTTGTCCTCCTCCATAGAAACAGGTTTGATGAGAGCAACATATAACTCTAGGTCTACTTGAGGAATATAAGAAAGTTGAGAGTTTCTGGATAACACTGTTCATTATACTGAAAGAGATGCTTGAAAAAGGATAAGGCTTATGTCTTTAGTATTTCATCATTGCACCTAACAACCTCAATGTCCAAGCATGAATTATGTTTCTTCTTCTCCAAATAGTAGTTTGTGTATGAAAAAATTTTGTAATTTATGTTACCAAACTTAATCCATTGCTCCCTTGATTTCTGATACCAAAACATCTCCTCTTGTTGAAAGGGACTTGTAGATTATTCTCCTACTGCTATGTAGAAAATTTCCTCAAATGTAAGTTTGTATCAAATATTAACACAAGATACTAAGGGGAAACTCCAATTCTAAATGGAAAACACCATTAAAAGTACTTAAGGAATTGCATCTAAGTTTTGTCCTCACATACATACCACTACCGTTTTTACTTTGTTACCTATTTTCAAAGATTTGTTTAGTAAAAAACATCAAAAATATTTGTTACCATTTTCTTGTAGAAATATCTTTGAGAAGAGGAATTGAAATGAAAAGTTTATGATACTTTTGCAATTGTTAAACCACAACTGAAAAGAAAAAACAAATTGAAGATATGCAGTCCCTTAAGTTCAATTTTTTGCTCTATCAAAACTGAAAAACCACTCCAATGTAGTTTTCAGGCATGGTACAATCAGGGACTGGTGCTTATATCTGGGTTGCTCTCCAATGCCAAAGTCTCAGTGGACACTATTTTCATTTGGTATGTTATTCTAAGAACAACTTTTATCTGTCATAGCCAATTAATCTTCATGTATCTAACCATAATCTCCCTGCCTTTCATGTCAATGAATGTACATTCAGAATTATTTTATACCCGAGTTATTTGTACAAAGTATTTATCAACTTTATTGATAATTTAATCTTTGTCAAAATTGGATCACTTTTAGTGGATCTCTCTTTCAAATCACATTTTCTCCCTACACAATATTCGAACCTAATACTTTACTTAAAAACACCAAATCCAGTGTCACTCCGACCAACTACTTGTTGGTAAATGTACATTCA
This sequence comes from Psophocarpus tetragonolobus, assembly GCA_037954015.1. Lineage (NCBI taxonomy): Eukaryota > Viridiplantae > Streptophyta > Magnoliopsida > Fabales > Fabaceae > Psophocarpus > Psophocarpus tetragonolobus. Next base: position 32,553,982 of record CM075694.1, read on the forward strand.
GTATGAATTACTTAAACTGAGACCTGCAATTTATGTTGGGTCTAAGTGCTGCAGCCAGGTTATGGTTAAAAGACTCAACAAAAGAAATTTATTTTTAAGCAACTTTCATGTTAATAGAAAAGCTAGGTGCTTTTAGTGTACAAGTTATCAAGGAGTTAGGGGCAGTTCATCCAACAGTAGCAAAATTTTCAGTCATTGCAGGGAATATGGTATCAGCATTCTCATCAGCATATATTCTTCTGTTCAATTGTTTTGGTATGCTAGCAAAATTTGAGCAAGCTTGTTACTTCTGACACTGAATTTGTTGAGGAATTATCTAGTATGATTCCACTGTTTGCTATCTCCGCTTTCTTCAATTTCATTCAACCAATACTTTCATGTTTCAGGTAACAAAATCTAAATGCATGAGATTCCCAACGTCCCACTTATGTAAAGTAGAATTGTAGCTAGCTTTTGTGTGACATAGATTGAAATTATAAATTATAGATAACTTATTAACTTTTGGTTAAAAAAAAAATGTTTTAGAAAATAATCTACATGACAACAAAAGTGACGTTTGTTTTGTTTTTATTTTTAGAGAAAACAAAAAATAATGATGAAAATATATTTTATTACAATTTAAAAAACATTTTTGTTTAAAATATTTTTAAAAAATAACTGAAAACAGAAAAAACTTGTTTTTAAAAGTTAACACTATAAGAAAACTTAATAATAATATTATAATATATAAAAAAACATATAAATATATTTTAAACTATATAAATAATTTATAATATTTTTATAAAATTTATTAAACTTATAATTATTTTTTGAAAATAAAAAATATCAAGTGAAAACAAATTTATTTTTTGAATGTTAAAAACTTGAAAATGAAAATAGTTTTTAGAAAAAAAAAAAGAAAAAAAAACAGAAAAAATTCTTCAAACCAAACACTACCTAAATTTATAAAAAGTTTTATTTTCTAAACAATAAATTATTTTATTATAATTTAAAAATTTGTAACTTATTTTTATTTATTCACAGTTTTTTTTTCCTTTCCAATTGTTTTTATATTCTTTTACTATGTAAAAATTATTACACTTTGAAAATACTTTTCGATGAAATCATCTAAAAAATAAACAAATTTTGATTATAATAATTGATTATACGTATAAATTGATTGGTGATAATACCTTAAAACTTTTTCAATTATTCTATAACATTTCTCTGCATTCTCACACATATTGAGTAAATTAGAACCGTCATATGAAGATTAGATGGCTGATAATACCTTAAAACACTTTTGAAATTTGAGTCATTGGATTTTGCATCCAATGATCACAGACATCATGATTCCATTAATGCATGTAATTTGGACAGAGCATCTAATCGAGTTCCAAGTTACTCCTACCCCCAACTCATCATTTTATGGGGGTAGTTGGATAAATAGTTAATTGAGTAATTTCAAATAAATAAGGGATTTAAAGCCATTAATGAGGTAGTTAAGTAGTTGAATAAACATAGCAATTAGTTAAACAGGTGCTTACATCTTAACTTCTGATCTTTCCTTTTGTGATTTTTCTTTAAAAAATTTTAGGAGTTACCATTGGAAGTGGATGGCATGCTGTAATGGCTTATGAAAACTTGGCTTCTTTCAATGTCATAGGTCTTATTATTGGATGTGTTATTAGAATTTTAAACACATCTAAATTTGAAACATTTCCCACACTAACTCTTATATTTTGCATTAATATTTGTAGTATTTGGGATTGCCACAGGGTATCTGATGGATGATCTTTGCAGTTCTTGTATAAACAGCAACTCTTTTTAATATATATCTAAGTTATTATTTGTGTGATTCATTTGGTTGATAAAAAATTGAATCAGTCTTTATAATTTTATGATTTGGGGATCTACAAAAAACACGGTGTTAGATTAAAGCATATCATAAGGCAGTTTCCGTCAAGTGATTACGAAATAAGCTGGGATGATTCTTATGGTAACCTTGTCATGCTCTTACGATACGGCTGTGTTCTATATTTACTGAATATTTTATTTTTTACCTTTTACAAGGAAAAAAACCCAGCAATTTCTAATAATTTTTATTGCTGTAACAAATCGAAATGCTAAAAACACTAACTACAGAAGTAAATACTAAAAACATGTCCGTGTTGTGCAGAAGACGAGACTTCAAATTAAAAATTGAAGAATCATAACATTAAGTATAAACAAGTTAATTCAAAGCGAATGAGCCTAAAACAATAATCCAAAAATCATGCAAATTTTTCAACAAAATTATAATATTGACTTAAATAAATTTTTTATCTCTAAAATTTTATAAAATATTATTTTTTGTCTTTAAAATTCAAAAATATTTTTAGTTCTTACAAGTAATTTATTTTTTATAATAATATTATTTGTTTATAAATTCTAAAATAAAGACTAAAAGTGAATCAAAAATTAAAAAAAAATATTTTTAAATTTTAAAGAGTACAAAATATTTTTAGTAAAACTTCAAGAATAACAAACTTATTAAACATTTCAAAATGTACATTTTATAAAAAATACTTTCAAGTAAAAGAATAAATTTCTGTAAATATCCTTTACAAGCTAACATTTTTTCTATTAGAATTAAAACTCAAATACAACAAACGTGCAGGAATTCATATTATACACTACTTAATCGATTATTGCATGAAACAATCATCCATCACAATAACAAACAGATTTTTGTTAAGCTCTCACACATTTTCAGTTAAGAGACAAAATGTCACCATAATTTTAATATGCAAATATAAATTTGGTCCCGAGACATTTTCAGATGCACTTCTGCTACTCTCAGACTAACTATAGTAGCAATTCCTCACAATAATACACCACCAGTTCTTGACAACAGTGACTAGATGGATATCCAACACAAAAGGAGACTTCACAAGACTCATAATACTCATAAGTCATAACACTAGCCCAAACATATTTTATAAACGATAACAGCAGAACAGAAGAGTCAGCCAGATCCTAGGGAAGAATAAGCAAAGATACTGTTTCTGTCCTCTGGTTGTGATGCAAAGATGATTACAAACGAGATATCTGAAGTGGAATAGACAAGGAAGCCTCTTCTCCCATCACTGGCTGGAACAAATCAACCTCTCCATATCGCTCGAGCACACGCATCCGGCAATCTTCGGCAGCCATCATTCCTGTGGAGAATGCTCCATGGACGGACCCTGGATAGCTCATACTTGTAGCTTCCCCTGCAAAGAACAAGTTATCTACCGGAACTCGTAGCCTCTCATACAGTTCATGTGGTTTACCTACTGCATCATAGCTATATGAACCTAGTGAGTTTATATCCGAACCCCACCGAGACACAAGATACTGAATCTGCATAACCAATTAAAATATATAAGACCATAATTTCATACAAGTAGTAAATTTACAGAGTGCAAATTACAGGATTAATAGCATCTTTTGGATCCCCAATATTAAAATTAGGAAAATCTGTTATATACATTAACTTGTCTTCGATACTTAACAAGACACTGTAATTGTAGTGAAGACTTGATTGAAGTCGTTATTCGACTAATGTGTTCACAAGGTGTTACATAAAAAAATTAGAAAACCAAAATATTAGTTTAGCACAAACAATTTTTACATGGAGTATGAAACACAAACAATTAATTAGTTTAGCACAGAAAATACATAATAGAATAAGATATAATGCGCCTGTTTGTGTTTTTACTCCATATAAAATTTGTGTTGCACTGTATTTTACTAAATATTTTTGTTTCCTAATTTTTTAATCCAAAAGGTACTGACATAAGTGGAACACGTGGAGTTGGTGTGTACCCGCCACATCAAAAAATCACTGCCATGTCAACATCTCATTTGAATAGGTGTGTACATTAAACAATGTACTAGAGATTGAAGTTATCATTTTTGTTGCACTGCTAAAAGTGAAACTAGTAAGAAGTACAATTAGTATGGTTACCGGTGAAGAAGCATCTGGAAGAATCTTCTTGAGTTGCATGAAAGCAAAATTGGCAGCTGCTTCATCAGACATCTTTTCAACGTCTTTGGCCAGCCGCCCTGAAGGCATGTAAACAAGGACAGGACGACCTGCAGCCTTGTAGAGATTAAGGAAATAACTACATCCATAAGACGTATCTGCAACTACTCCCAAGAACTCCACATTAGGCCAAAACACATTTTCAAAGTGTAAAATAATTTTATTCTCAAGTCCAACCCCAAGATCAGCAATGGCAGCTTCCTTCCAGTCTGGGAGTTTTGGCTCAAATATTATTCTCTTTGCTTTAAGCACCCCAAGTGGAACAGCAATAATAGCAGCGTCAGCAAAAAAAGTTTTACCACTTTCCACTGTTACTTTTACCCCATTATATCGCCTAACTACTTTTGTGACTCTGAAAAAAGAGCATCCACCAAAGCCAGTGTAAATTTAACTGCTCAAAATAGCACATACAAACCTAAAACAAAAATTAAAAATATATACCTGTGCCCCAGTCGAATATCAAGACCCTTGGCTAGAGTATTTATTACAGGCAAGTAGCCCCTGACCATAAGACCATGACCACCAGGAAGCAGTACCTCCTGTGAGCTCAAACCAGAAGAGTGATAAAATAATAAATACAAGACAATTAATTCAGAACAAAAAAAACTTCCGTGTTAGTTAAGAAGTTTCATTTAAGATGCTACAATTATTAGGGTCAAAATCTCAAAATATGTTTATCTAATATGAAGTCTTTTCCCCACATAATATATGGTAGGCCAGTCCATTTTCAACCCAAAAAGCCCATAAAGGTAATTTTAGATGATAGAGGCTTCCTACAGATCCGATCCAAGCCATCAGACAACAAAGTAACACCATATTCATGGTGGAAGAAAATTATTATAATTTAAAACTATTGTTTTCTTCATTACGTTGACATTTACTTGAAATCTTAGGCAGTCGGCATTCTTTTGACTCTACATGATGCATCTTGGCTATGTTTTGACTTATTAATGTGCAAAAGGTTTCAATCAGATACATACACCTATATGCAGATCAGGAAACACATTTACATGATTATCGGTCATAGAAAGGCTGCATGTTGAAGACTCATGCACCTGGCTATGAGACGACTTTACAAATTATTTCTTTCACTAAAGGAGCTCCCTGTATGTAACACCAAAGAGAATAGATCATTCAGTGTGTAAATTGGGGTGGGTGAAAGGGTGGGGGGAATTGTAACTCAACCGCTAATACAAGAAAAATATCTTCAACTTGATTAGTTGAAATTACCTGATCCCATCCTTTCAGTGAAATATTATCAGAATCTGCAGCAAACCAACCCTCCATTCTACATAAATACCACTGAAGCACCTTATGAGCAAGCCCCTCCAACCTGGATTCAAGAGTAGAAGTCATGCTATAAATTACTAGCCCTAAAAATGCAATGAAGGTGTGTCAAAGAAATTAATTTTTATGCCAATAACGACCTCAATTCTGGCTTCCTTTCAAAAACAATTGCAAGACCACGAAGTACGGACATATCTTCACTGAATTCTTGTCTTATTTTATCTGTCTGCATTCAGTCATAAACATTTAGCAATAATTATTTATGCCCAAAATAATTTTCCAACTAGTTTATTACTAATTATTAGGAACAACGAACGGAGAAAAAATAATAAACAAATGATTTACCTCCTCTAAAATTGTCTCAAATATTTGACCAACTTTTGTTACTAACTCCTGGGGAACCTGCTTCCCATCCATATCAAAAAGTGCATAACTGCAAGAAGCAATCTAATTAGATAATCAAAAAACAAACTAGCGTATAGTAATTTCCATCATTCAAAATGGTCATAAAACATATTACATTTCTTAGTTGCAAAAAAATAAAATAAAATGATGGTGTATTATGCAAGAGTGGCACATATAACTAAATAAAATTAATAGATCATAAAAAATCTACTATGGGTATGTTTGTAGGAGTAAAATAAATATACAATGAAAATATCAAAACAAAAAAGTTTTTTAAATGACATAAGATTTTTACAAACCAATATTTAGAAAGTCTTATATTTTGCAAAATAGCTATGAGATAGCTTCTACATATTAACTAAAACTGACATTAAAAAAAAAACTCTCATCGTTTAAAATATCTTATGCTTTTTTTTACTTTTTTCTTTTTTTTTTAAACATTTCTAAAAAAACTAATACAAACTTTACCATAATTACCTTTCCAAATCATGGTCATAAAGCACAGAGTTATCTCCACTGGTACGATATAGAGGTAACCCCAGTCTCCCAATCACCGAAGCCAGTGGATTTTCATTGGAAACCCCATGCAACCTGAAAAGTGGGTTACTTCAGTACTAAAAAAATCATAGAATGATATTAACGAAATTCTGCATTTCCACAAAACCATAAACATTTTAAAACAAAAATACAACTAAAAATAAGCTTTTTACCATGATGCTCCCAAGTCAACAGGAAAACCAAAAGAGTAATCAGTGTGAATTCGGCCACCAATTCTTTCCCTTGATTCCAAGAGAACAACCTGACATCAAATTAAAGCTCCATTTAGTCACTCAACTCTAAATAAAAAGAAATTAAAGAGTGGAAGCTCCCCCCAATACATTTGACGTTTGCATGCCATTCGTAGAAGTTTATTCACCGAAATGTGTGTACAAAATACAAGACCAACCCAATTCTAAACTAATAAGTATCATCCAGGATACACCCGCAGAACATTAAAAAGTTCTATTTAACCCATCTTACCAAATAATAACATTGAAATGAACCCAAAACAGGGGATATAGTGATCATTGATTAACCGACAAATTTTTTCGGTGATGTAAGAGAAACACAGAACAAACATTCATGATCCATACAATATCCACATTTTACATACAAAACGTCAGGTACAATTCACATGATAAAGATTTGTATTATAGACTAACACTCAAACTCTGAGAAACACTACAAGTACTTAACTGTATTCATTTTTTTTTTCCTTTAAAGACTGTTTACAATAGAGGTATATACAAGTTCAACAAAAATTCTTCAAATTCAAGTCCTTAGGTACCTGAAACGAAGCATCATGGAGTGCACGAGCAGCAGAAATTCCAGCCATGCCACCACCAATGACAATAACAGATGGTGACCTTCCCTGCTTATTGCCATTGTTTCCATAGCATAAAGCTACAATAACAAAAAGTCGAAATTATAAAATAAAAATCAAATATCATTGAACACATTTGAAATCAGAGCATCACACACATAGCCTGGATACACAACCACAACACTTATCCGTTAATAATTTGTACCTGACACCCATATGATCAACACTATAACCATTGACAGTCCATAACCTTAATTCCATTTTCAAAACATTCCATCAATTTTACGAAATTCCAAACTGATGGGTGTATTAGATATTCATATAATACTTCTTTCCTTACCTCTTTACACCAGATTATCTATCTTAGAATTCCCTATATCGTCTAGTGCACATTTTTTTTCCTATCTTACCGTAAAGCACAGTTGATCAAAAAGTGTATTAAAAAAAACTACCAAAACCATTTCCAAACGTCACTGGGATATATAGATATATAGTTTAGAAGCTTATAAAAACAAATTTTTGTTTCAAAATTCCTAAATCCTGACTAAGATTTGGTCTGCACAGATTTTTTTCGGTACAGAACAAAAAAAAGTGTCTATCACTATGTGATTCTAAAAGTTTAGACTATCATCCAATCAGAAATATGACAAAATAATTATTATAAATATTGATAAATTTATTATATATAATTTCTCGAAAGACAGCATTTTTATTTCATGTTTCAACTAAAATCAAGTTTAAAAAAAAACTGAAAAATATTTCTCAAATTCGTTAATGCCTATCATTTTTTTCTAAATTTGTTCCGATCAAACAATTTCTTGTTAAAATTTAATAGCTAAATCAAGTCTACATCATATATAAAAATCTATTTTTGAGTTTGCTTAAACTAAAAAACAAATATTACTTTTCCAATTTTATTTTTTAAAGATTCGTTATTTTAACTTTAATTATAAAATTAAACATCCAAGAAAAAAGGTACACGTTAGCGTCTAGTAGACAGAAACGTGCTCCCACTGCTACCAACACACACAAAGCTTTTTCATTTCAACAATAAAACCTAACACAATAAAAAATTAAAAACCTTCTTTTCATTTCTCACCACAACCATAATTATTAATCTATTATTGTATCATAAAATAGTCTCACACGCCGAACCGCACCGTCGTTCGAAAAAGCACAACAAATTAATTTAAAATTTTAAAATATAAAAAAAAAATAAACACGATCAGAGGCAAACCTCTTGTTAATTGTGGATTAGTCTTAGTTCTCGACTCCATATTCAGAATAAAATTTGCGATTACTGTTCCTATCGTCTAACAAGGAATCGCGGTCGAAATCGAAGGCGGAAGAGAGCGATTGAGGCGAAAAATGGAGGAAAAAAATCAACAAACACGTAACGAAGTGATTGAAGTTCAAGTTCGACGATGAATCCAGCTTCGCGAACCGGTTCATGCAGCTCGGAGCACGAAATCGGACGGAACCACGCGATCGGCGGAGGATCGAACGAGAATGTTCTGGAGAAGTCTGAAAAGATTTTCCCGAGAAAATGGAGAGAGAAAATGAGAAGGAAAATTTTAGAGAGATAGAGAAAGTGGATTCTAGAGAGAGAAAGCGAAGAAAGACAGTTGAGAGGTGATTTCGGAAAGCAAATTTGGTCTGAAATTTATAGAGTTAGTTTTGTGATGCTCTGCTTCGTCCCAGCCAAATGGACGGTCTATTTCACGCGCGGGTGGGGCGCGTGGGGACAACTTCCTGTAAGAACGTAACACGTGGATTGGGTTTTTGGTAATTAGGAACGCGCGCGGGAGCACTTTAATTACGCGTCGGTTACACATGCCGAAGAATCAAAATCAAATTAAGAGATCAAATTGAATAGGTTTTTATCGAGGGTTTAAAGTTCGAGTTAACCTAGATTACAATTTACAACGACATCTTTATTTATATATTTAATTTAATATGTAACTCCTGCAATTTTATGTATGTTATTATTAATCACTTTCTTCTTTCAGGTGTGTTTGTTCAAATAGTTTAAAGTTGAAAACATTAGTTGTAAATATTAAGTAAAATTAATTGATAAACTAATCGAAAATTATAAAATAATAAATAAAAATATTATTAATTATTTTATTAATAATAAATATTTTAATTAATTATAACATATTTTAATAATATAAAAATTTGTAATATAAATCAATTATATATTTAAATTATAATTTTTGTAATTATATATTTAAATTATACATTTCTATAATAATATATTTATATTATAAATTTATATATATATATATTATAGATTAATAATATGAAATTTCTTAATATAAATTAATTATATTTTTAAATTATAAATTATTTTAATTACAAATTTAAATTATATTTTTTGTGATTATATATTTAAATTATAAATTTTTATAATTACATTATTTATATTATAAGTATAAATATATTTAAATTAATAAATTATTATAACGATAATTTTTTACAATTAAATATTTAAATTTGAAATTACATAATGTTATAGTATTATATAGTTAAATCGTAAATTATTATCATTATATATTTAAACTAGGAGAAGGGTTGGGACATATGAAAAAGAATTAGTTGGAAACAATTTATTTAAATTATATTATAAATTTATGTAATAATATATTAAATTTGGTTACATAAAATTAAAAGATTGAATTATTAAGAAATTTAAATAAAAAAATAAGTTGATTTAGAATAATATTATTTTTAAAATAAAATTTAAATAAGATTATGAAAGCTTTTATCTTATTTTAAATTTGAATTAAATTATAAAAATATTTTTTAAAAAAAAGTGAAATCAACCGAAGTTATTTATATAGAATTAAGTGATGGAAAAAATTATAGAATGTCAAAATTCATAATAGGAAGATTGTTTCCTGATCAAAAGTTGATTTAAGAAAGAGGGAAAAAAAAAGAGAAGCATAGGATAAAGTTATAAAATATAGTTTCAAAATTAAAATAATTCTAGCATAGGATAAAGTTATAAAATTTAGTTTCAAAATTAAAATAATTCTTAACATCTTCTATGGTATATTTTCCTAAACAACTTTTGTTTCTTTTGAGATTAATGGAAAGGAAATTTGAAATTGCATGCATTATTGATTATTGGTAAAAATTTTATTTATTGTTCAATTTGAAAATATGATTCCTTTTACAGAGTTTTTTTTTTTTAAAAAAAAAAAGGCATATTCCTTTTACGAGTTTATCCTTATGAATGAAGTGTGCATTGACTCACATGCATAACCATTGCAATCTTAACTTTTAAAACAATTTACCTTGTTTGTAATATATATATATATATATATATATATATATATATATATATATATATATATATATTATACATTAAAGTATAATGAGTTGCATGGTTTAGGGTAATGTTATGGCTTTCTCATATATTATCTCTATGCTGTTCACTTTTTTTTTTTCATGTTGCTGAAATGTGCTATTGTTGTAATTGGGATTTATGAGAATATAGAATTGATAGGTTCTGACGATAATATCGTGATTGATGCCGTATTTGAATTTGTTTTAATATTTGTATTATTTTAAATATTTCTATATGATATGTAGATGATATATAAGATATTTTTTAAAAATAGGAAGAGATTTGGATAATTTTAAAAAATAGGAAGACAACGGATTTATTATATGAAATATGAGTTAATTCATTTTATGAATTTATTTTGCAAAATATGAAAATTTGGTTTTGCGAATTGAAGTTGGGATTAAGTGATCATTATTATCACTATATTGTGTTGTAGATTTATGTATATGTATTTAGTGGTAATTGGAAAATTATTTTTTTATGATGTATGAATTATTATTAGAGATTATTTTAAATTAAATTATATGAGTATAAATATTTTTATTTTAATTGCGAGTATTGTGATGAAATTTTGTTGTACTCCACATGAATTCACAACAACATTATTTATGAACATTTTTTAAAATTTATTTTATTTATTGAAATTATTATTAATGTTAATTTTAGAATCCATAAAAAATTATTAAGACTGAGGAGACTTGAAATCTTAGTTTCTATTAATTATATCTTCTTTCAACATTGATGAGTAATTATTTAAAATAAATATCAATATGATTATACTAAACCTTTTAAGTAGAATAAATGGTTTGTTTATATAAGAATTCATATATTTATATTATTTTAATATTATAAAAATATTTTAAACATTTTAATTTAAAATTTTAATGTTTATTAATAAATCTTTAATTGTTAATCATGGATTATTACTGTATTTTATTTTAGGTTCTATTTGGCAACAAAGAAAGAGGAAAATTTATTTATGTAGAAAAGGAGTGTACAGTAACAAAAAAAAATAGTAAGGAAATGGGGTAGAAAGTTACCATTTTTTAATTTTCTATTTTCTACTCAAAACAAACATAAAAACAATTAAAAGGATAAAGGAAATTGATGATGCAAAAATTAATCTTTGTTGGTCGTAATTTTGTAATTATAATTATTTTAATTTATAACTTTTCACTAAATTAAACAACTTTAATTTTTATTTTATTTTCATTTCTCTTTTTTTTTTCTTTCATTACATTTTCTTTCCTTTTTCTTTTATTTTATTTTAAAAATTAATTAATTAAACTAAATTATTTTAAAAAATTAAACTCTCCCATGCTAACCACCCTTACACGTATACCTACACCCCTATCAAATTTGACCTTAATGGATGGTTCACAGAAATAGCAACAAATGCAAAAAAAATAAAAAAAAATGTTAAACTATGTATTAAATTATTTTATAAATTTGTTTGCATCGGAAGTAAGTGACAGTGTAAGTGTTAGGGTTGGAACTAGATTCAAACATTAAAGTTAATTTTTAATTTAACAATTTTAATTTTAAACTAATTTGTAAATAATTTATAACATTTAGTTTTATTTAATAAATCATTTGCATGTTGAAAATAGATTAGAAAATTGTTTTTCACGTCGTTACATGATAGGTTAATGAGTTTAAATTTTGTTGAAAATCCTACAAACAACTACATTAATTATTATTTTTTTAAAAATTATTAATTTTATCAACCAACTTCCCGTGACAAATCATTTAAAATTTAAATTTGTGAGACACATGTCACTTTACTAGTTTACTTCTATATGTTATTTTAAAATTTTAGTGTATATTTATTTACAAACTTTTATGTTTAATATTTTATTTTTTATGTTTTATAAAAAATAAAATAAATTTAATTTTTTTTATAGGCAAAAAAGGTTAATTGTTAATGTTATTAATTTTGTTAATGGATAAATTTAAACTCAGAATATCTTTTTTATCCTTTCCACATATAAATTTTTCTACTACACCAATTTTATGACTTTAAATTAATTTTTTTTTATAATTAGTAATCAATCCATTATTATTTGAATTATATTGAATCACTAAATTTATTTTTACAAAGATTTGATCCAATCTTAACTACGAGCACCTATTAATTTTTATACTTTACTGTTGTTCCTACCTTAGTCCTTTTGTTACTAACTTTGTTGAAAAATAAACTATGATCAGATTAATTGCTCAGTTGACATCTTCTTTTATACCCAAATTAATCACAAAGTGCCTTTCACATGGTTGTCATCCCCATAGGTACTTTGTGAGTGTAGCATTCTCAATAGTCCTAACCCCTCAAATTACCTTTGCATGCTTTTAATTCTTATCTCTTTCTAGATTTAAATTCAGTAGGCCAGTTTGATTTTGTAGGAATGATGAATGTTTATTAAGCACTTTATGAATTTTTTAATTATTTTTTAATGTGTTAATCTTTTATTGGTGGCAAAAAATTGCCACTTATGTTTTCAATTAAAAAAAATTATAAAAGAAAAAGAGGTGTCAGATGAATAATTAGCAAGATTATTAACAATTTTTAAACAAATTCACTAACGTGCTAATAACAATAGAATTTAGAGATTAATGTGTTTTTTTAGGATTTAACTAACATCTCTATCTTTCAAGAATAAAAATAGTAGTTCACTCTTTAATTGTTATGATTTCACTTTGTACACATCAAAGTACAAGAAAGAAGAACATAACAAATTTTGAGGTTACAAAACAATTGTTTATTATGTTCGTCGTGTGATAAACAATAGACAGATCAAATAGAGTAGTATTAGATTTACTAAAATATAATTTTAATATTAATTATGTTAATAAAATTTGAATTCAAAATAGAAAATATATACAAGTAAGCTAACTAATAGAAAATATGATTTAAAAATACATGAAATGATAAGATTGTTGTTGTTAGTTGATAGCATTAATTCAAAACATATGACATGATTATATTGTTGTAGATAAAAGATATTTTGAATTTATTTTCAATTATCATATACAAACGTAGATAATGTGGTGCATGTATCTTTTGAATACTTTGTATGATTTTCTGAGTAATAAAAAGTTAAGTTTTTGTTACGTCCTTATCTATTTAATTTGTATGGTCGCTTAGCCTATGTTTGGTTATATAAATGAGAAGAAATAAAGTATTTTTTAGTTTAGTGTCAAAGAAAATAGTAAGAAAAGATGACAAAATTGATGGGTCTCTTCTATTTTCTTTTTATACTAAAATATAAATAAAAAAGAAGAAAATTGGTGTTTCCAAAATTACATTTATTTTGCTTACATATATAAATAAATATATGAGTAATTTTTAATTATTGTGACTTTAATTTTAACTTTAATTATTATCTCTTCTATTCTCTTACAAATTTCTTCTCAATCTAACAATTTTGAGCTTAACTCTATTTTAGCTTTTTTCTTTATTTTTTTTTATTCATCACACTTTCTTTCATTTTTCTTCTAGCAACAAAACATAGCCTTAATTTTGTTTCAAATCAAATGCAGAATAAAAATATTCTTATCTAGTACCTTAATTTTTAACAAATCAAACAAAATTTTTATATTAAAACAATAAATATATATTCGTAGCATATTTAGTTTGTTCAATTCATGTTTAACAAAAAATTGTCACATTTCAATACAAAATTCTCACATTTTAAAAACTACAGAAAAAAATACTTTAAAACATTTTTTTAATCATTTAAAATGTCTATGTTGTAAAAAATTCAATTTTTTGCAATGGTTTTTTAATTCTTTTAAAAAGTATTTTTTAAAAGAATTTTGTAAAAAACCGTTTTAGAAAGTTTCTTTTATACAAAATTTCTTTTAAAAGGTTATCTCATTAATACATTTTTTATGAAAAATTATTTTAACAAAATAAATATTTTTTAAATGGTTACTATTATAACTAATTTAAAAAATGTTGTTCATTTTAAAAATATTTTCTTTATTATATAGCATATCTCAAAACCTACATATTGTAAATATATTTGTTATCAAATATGCAACTTTTAGTTACAATTACATATGAGAAGGGATTTAACTAGTCTAAGAGTAAGTTTAAAGGGTTATTCTACATCTACACCATTTATTTTATCAAAATATAATAATTATAATAATAAAGAGTTATAATTAAGGTTGGTCTAGTAGAAAAATCTACATGAGCAGAAGGAAGAGAAACAGATTATGAGTTCAAATTCATCACTAACACAAACTAACACATTAATTATTAACATTTGACCTATAAAAAATGATTAAAACTTGAACTCTAAGATATTAGGTTTATGAGTACATTCTCTTATACAGTGTTCAATCTATTTATTTCTACTTAATATAGGACTTCATATCACACTTAAACTCATTTTGAATAAGGATCACAGAAATCCTAAACCTTGACACAAAATCATTGTAGCAAAAGCAAACTCAATTTCAATTAATGCACGCTCAGGTATTAGACTATGAAAATTATAGTACCTAAGCTTACAAAGAGAGATTAAGAATGGTTGAAAACGAAGAATTACATTATAGTTTGGACTAAATATTAATCTAAAATTACTTTGGAATGAATTTTAAGAATAAGATTTATGTAAATATTGAGCTTTGTCAAAGGTTTTATTCCATTTGAACACATTTTGAATTAAATTCATATGCAATTTTTAATTATTGCAATTTATGGCTTGCAATATTATCGAGTGCTTCAAAATAGTTAGCAACAATGTTAGAATTAGTGACTTTTAACCTTAGACTTAACCTCAGTCTTGTGTTTACTTTATACTCCCCCTCTCCAAAATAGATAGGATAATCAAATTATTATCTAAACCTCTTTCAACTCCTCCTTCCCAATGCAAACCTCTCCCTACTCATCTTCATTTTCTCCAACAGTCTAATATAAATAGCAAGATGAGATGATAAGTGAAAAAAAATATTTAACTAATTATCATTTATTAACATATAAGAATATACTCGACTAAAATTGAAATGAATAAATTATAATAATGGAATCAAGAATAGTAGAAAACAACCATTTATACCTATGCTAGTTATTAGTCTATCAATATATAGAATTACTTTAACCTTTACTAGTTTAGTTAAAAATAAATAAATGTTAGTTTGGTAATTACTTTTTGTCATACACACGTCTATAGCCTCAACATGTATACTAGAGAGAAGCAATACAAAATTATGTTAAACTTTCTTAACTTTCTACGTATACATGAAAACAATTTGATGATATTACTTGCAATACTTTTAATGATATTCCCTTAACAATTAAAAATCATGTTAAACTTTCATAATTTTCTTAATTATATTAAACTCTCAAAATAATGTGTTTTGATTGAGGAAAATATTTATATGAGAGATTTAGGGAAGATCGAACATATTGTTGAGAACCATTTAATGATATATCTGCAACACCAGTTAAGGAAAACTAATTTACAAGTTAACTAATAAAAAAAGTTTAAAAATATAAATCTGTCTTCATTCTAAAATAAGAAAGATACAAAGCTACACCAATCGAGAAAATAAGTGTAAGACAATAAGGATCAATGCAAATAAGAAGCTCCATCTCCAATTACAATTTACATAAATTTTATCAATTTCATAGAGAAAGAATTCAACGAGATTGTTAAACTTCATGCATCTACTAGAAAAATTTAGCTAATTTTGTATGTTTTCTTTTTAAGTGGGTTAAAAAATTTTAGATAAGTTGCTATTATATGTGTTTGATATCTATTGTATTCTACAGGCATCTGTTGGAAAAAATTAGCTAAGCACCTATTCTATTCTAAGTATTTGATTTTTGTAGTTTACAAAGCATGTGTTGATCATTCTTATGATTAAGATATTTGGATATGTCTTACAACTTCTGCATAAAATAATTTGTGTTTTTTTTCAAAAAACACTTTAAGAATAAACTTATATTAAAACAAATAATTCATTTATCAATTATAAAATATATAGGACATTTGAAAACCAATTGGATTCATAACTACTACTTGACTCAAATACACATACTAACCGTAAAAACACTTAATTAAAATTAATGTCCTCAAAGCAACTCATATAACAAATCCTTTCCTAAATGCTTATGACTACATAATATTGTCCATGTGAATTTGAATTTTTGTAAATTCAATAATATCGGTACACTGGTTTTTTTTTCTATTGAAAAGTATTAGAATAATTATAGAGTTAAAAGAATAATGATAAATAACATAGAAAACAGCCAAATTCAAATGAAAAAAAAAACATAAAAATGACATTTTCTTAAACAATTTGTGAGCAATCGAACCCAATTAAGGAGATGAAATCTTGGAATGAGAATGGAAAGATAGAAGGGATGGTGATATAGATATAGGGCAACTAGAATGGAATACATTTATTGAAACGGTTGTTGTTATCATTGTTTAAAAATAAAGTATTTACATAAGTTATAGAATAAAGGTGTGAAAATATACCACGAATTTTTATTAAAAGGTTTAGCATCATACGTCACCAATAAACATTGAACACTTATATTATTACTATGAATAAAACATCTAACCCCACTCACTCTTCGAACAAAATTAAACCATTTACCAAGTATCAATTTTCACTTTTCACCATCTAAATTATATTTTCAAATACAATAATAATCACCAAACTAAAATATTAAAAATACAACCATAAAACAAAACAGTTCACATCAAATTATTTTTAAGAGTATGAACTGAACCCAACGGCATAATCAATAGATATTATCATTCAATTCAAATCGAATTGATTTTAACTAAACTAGTTTAATAATAATAAATTGATTGTTTTTAAAAATCACATCAATTTGAACCAAACTAGTTCTACAAACAATTGAGATAGGTGTTTTTGTTTTACTTTATAAAAAACACAACCTCGAAAATTGAAAACCTTATTACTTATAATCTTTGTTACATTTCTCGTGACCTTAGTTGTGTTGTGTCTCTCAGTGACCTTACTTGATTACGTCTCACACTCTCAACTTTGTTGTTACTCTACTTACGTTAATGCTTCTTTATCCTGCGTCTTGCACAATCACCTCTCAACTTTACATCTCACGCGCCCACCCTTCCTGTGTTTAACACAAATACACAAATGTGTTAACCATAATTAAATTACAATTAACTTTTCGTGCACAATAAAGATTAATAATATTTTTTATTTTCGTTTTTTATCTTCCAAATAACTTCTGTTCATATTTTTTTCACTTCATTCCACTTTAGTTAACTTTAATAAAATGATTTAATTTTTACTATTTCACTTTAATCAATAATTTGAAATCACATTTTTATTTTTTTTATCTTCTTTTTAGTTTAAATGTTTTTATTTCATTTCACTTTGTTTTACTTTTATCAAATAAGTTTAACTTTTACTCTATTTCACTTTCACAAATAATTTTAATTTTTATTATATTTTTTATATTTCATTTCATTACACATATATGTCAAGATTATATGGAAGATAGATTACCACTAGTAGCTTTTATAGATAGCTACTAACTATGAGTGTTTACATATTAGGTTGATTCAGATTTAAGAATTTTTTTCTGAATCAAACCACTATTAATCACGTTGGTTTGACTAGGTTCACCAAAATCCAATAAAAAACAAATAAAAACTATTTTAAATAAATTATAAATAGAAATTTTATACAACAGATTAATCAAATACATTAATGATTAATCTATCATATTCATAATTTAATCTCAATGTGTTTCACACACGTATATATTAAACTACAAATTGTCATATCAAAACAACCAAATAATAGTTTAACAAACAACTAATTACATATACTAAACCTAATTGTCCAAAAAAAAAGAAGAAATGATTATTGTTCAACATAAACTCATAAAACATAACAATTAAGCTAAGCAATTAAGTCAAATTATAAAGAATAAGGTAAAATACAAAAACAAACCGAACATAATTGATTCTAATTTGATTTGTTCAAGTCATAATATATAAACAAAATAAAAAATCTAAACCAATTTTTAATTTTTCTGTTCATATCATTAGATTCATTCATTGGATTGATACAGACCAATGAACACTCTTACTACTATCTTTTTTTCTGAAAAATCACTCTAATTAGGTTTTTTTTAAGATATCTTATTTTCAAAGCTAATATGTTTACAACTTTACCCTTTGTTAATAAATTGTTTCTCATTGGTTCTCTCTTCACATGTCATAATTTTATAATATGATTTTTATAATTTAAATATTTAATTGCCTAATATTAGGATTATTAAAATATGTAATTATAGTAATTTATAATTTAAATATATTATTAAAAAGAAATTTAAAATATAATTATAATAATTTATAATTAATTCCACAAAAATATTATTAACGTTAGACGTTTACAGGCATGTCCGCTTCATATATTTAATATAATTATATAACTATTCTGTCAACTCCACAAAGAAAGTGAGGTGAGCACAGAGTGATGAAAAGATCGTAAAACAAAATAGAGTAAATATCGAAGAGACACGATAAAAAGCGTAAAACAGAAGTAAAAGTTGAAATATAATTCTATGTTAGTTAAAAGAGATGCACTCTTTTATACTAATTAAATATAATTTATTAACTTTTTTATCAATAAATATTTTAAAAGTTATATAAATAAAAAAAATAAATATAAGTTAAATGGTTTATATAAATAAAAAAAAAATCACGCTTTTGAAGTTCTAAGAAATAGACAGCATGAATTCGAATCCGAATAAGGATTCTTTCTCTAGATAGAAGAGTCACTTATTCAAAAAAATATTTTTTTATATCGTGAGTTTATTAAACTCTAATTAAAATAAAAAATAAAATTAAAAATTAAATTTAAATTAACTAAAAAATTAAAAAAAAGTAAAGTGTATTTATTTTTTTAAAAAATACAATTAGCCAAGACTATTCAGATAATTGGTGCAGGTGATACCAGACCCAAAAGAAAGTGTAAAATTAGGGAAGAAATATATTTAAAATTCAATAATATTTTAGATAAAAAAATGATTATTAAGTAATGTCTACTTATTTTAAAAAACAAATTTAACAAAGAATAAGAGATAATCAAATAATTTTATATATATATATATATATATATATCAAATGCCATTAATATTGTTATTTTTTGTTAATAATGATATCAAACTTATAACCTTTTCCATATAATCATACAACTAAAATTAAAAATCAATTTTGCTCCTTCTTTTCTTCATTTTTATTTAATACATATATATATATATATATATTAATATTAATATTAGTAAAGAAGCTTAATTATTTCTTTTTATTTCTTCATTTTTCTTTTGTTAAAGATTCATTCTTCTTCAAAAATGAATATATATATATATATATATATATATTATATTACAGAAGCTTCATTTTTCTTCATTTTATTTCTGTGATAACTTTTCTTCATTTTTCTTTTGGTGAAGATGAATTTTATAGATGAAAAATACGTGATTGAGACCCTTTAAAAGTTGTGAATGAAAATTTTTTGGAGAAGCTTAATTACTAACACATGTTTTGGTGAAAAAATTCAATTTTACTTTCTTGTTTCATCCCTTATCGTGTGGTGATATTCTTTCCACAAAGTCATTTCCATTATGGCATTTTCTTCACACACGTAAAGACAGTGTGATGCGTAGGATAGCACAGAAATAAAAACAGTGACAATTCTTTTGAGCTTTTGACCACAGTGTCTAATATAGTATTCAATTCATCATCAACTAGGGCAAGCACAATCAAAATAAGATGTGTTTCCAAAAGTTAAATTAAGATTGAAAAGCCAAAAATATTTGAAAAGTGATTAGCCTGGCTGCGATGCATTGAATAAGGATATAGTCCACTAACATTGCACAAGCTGGGTATTAAACTATTAATTTAATATTGAGGAAAAAAAGTGATGTCATCTAATATAAAACATCTAGTAATAAGAGTAATAATAATACTTAAAATTTAAAAGTAATATAAAATATAATAAATAGTAATTAAATTATTATTTATTATTAAACGTGTGAATCAACTTACATGAAATTACTTAAATTTAACCAATAATCTTGAATTTTAAATATTATGGAGAGAGATTTTCTTTGCTAGGTTCAAGTAATTAGACAAAAAAATTGAATTACTATATCTAAATTATTTTATACTTTTAATGTATCATGTTTAAGCTTTTTAATATTTAAAATCTAACAGTATTTATATTGGATCTTATTTATTACATTAATTTGGAATTCTACGTGTTTATTTTATGTTTTAATTGGTAGGAGTGAACTCGGGTTGGTAGGTAAAATTTAGATAAATCCGAAACTCAATATAATTATAAAATATTGGGTGATTGGATAGAGTTTTTATTTTATTTTTTTCATCAAACACATCCCAACCCAACCCACCTTTGAACTGACTGGGTTGAGTTGAGTTAATCGGGTAATAGTTTTAAAAAAATATTTTTCAAAATAAATTTAGAATATTATTTTTTAGCTTTTTTAGGATATTTTTTAAAAAATAGATTATATCATTGTTATAACATAAAAATAACAATAAATTATAGTTAAAAATTACATATAAAAACTAAAATAAATTAAAATTAACATACGAGTAAATTTTCAACCAATAATAATTAAAGAAACATTTGTCCAAGATAAAAATAAACATAATTTGTCTAAGTTAGTCAAGCTATACAAATAAATACAAATTACACAATTTGTCCAAACTAACAAAAACGTAACATTAAAAGTAATACATAATAAAAAAAATTCATAATTTCAAATAATAATAATATATAATAATTTAATATTATGATCGGGTTAGGTTGGGTCTTGGGTTTAACTTACCGAACCTGTTACCTAACTCGTAGTGAATTGAGATGAGTTAGATTTCATCAAATCATAAGAAAAATCCAACCCAATCTGTTTTGGGTTGGATTGGGTTAGATTGATTCTTAGGGTCACTTAACCCAATGAACACCGTCTATTCACTTGAAAGTTTTTAAAATATTATATACATATATTTTATATATAAAATTGGAAAATGTGTAATTTTTGTATATAAAAGACGTCAATACATAAAAATATGTTTTTATAGACAAGTATTAGTTGTTAGTGTGTTAATTTTTTAGTAGAGAGATTTAAATCCATGACCTCTCCTTCACCAAAAGATCAACCCTGTAATTCCTAAAAATGTTATTTAAAAGAAGACACTCTAATTTTACAACTGGTAAAGATTAATTGTAATCACTAATAATCAAAGAGAGATTGGTATAATTATCTTTAATATTATATGAGAAAAATGATTGTGTAATACTAGTGTAAAAAGTTTTACATAGACATTCAATCACAATGATTTATTTATGGTAAATTTGTTGACTTTATCAATTAATATTTTAAAATTCATATATAAATAAATAGTTGTGATTAAACATTAGTATAAAATTTTTTTACATCGTTAGTGTATACTAATTAAACTTGTATTATACACATATTATTATATTATCTTAGCTGGGACAAATAATTAATTTGGAGGTACAAAATAATATTTTTAAAATAAGATGGCAAGATAAAAATAGAACTAAAATAATGAAATTTAAATGATAACTTAATATTAAAAATTTGAAATGAGATAGTCTCAGATTAATTCATGATATATCTATGACTTATCTACTTCTTGCTCTAAAACACTAAATCTCTTAAGTTTATGCAAGTTTTTTTATATTTTTGCTGGTGCAGGTTTTTTTTTATTTTTTTTTAAAAACACAATTGTAGAAAAAAATTAAATTGGGATTACAAAACCTACAAACTTCACAAGCTAGGTTCATAGGCTCACAACATTAGCACATAACCTATTTAAAGTATAAATGTGTTGTACTATTAATTTGTGTTAATATAATTTTTTTTTATTGTAACTTATTATTAAAATTTTAGTATAAAAAATATTTAGTATTTTAGATTATTATAAATGATAATATAATTAAAAAAAACACTTTTTAGTTATTTAAAAATATTTTTTAATTATTTTTAAAAGATATGTATGTGTGTACAAGCTCACTGACCAACCTGTTTAATTCACATATTTCTCACCAGTTGAATACAAATTAAAAAAAAAAAGTCTATTTATTTTGGCAAATCAAACTTAAACAAGTTAGAATAGTCTATTTACCTATTTTTATTTAGTTACCTATTTTTATTTAGTCCATTTACCTACCCTGGATGAAATATATCATTCGTTCGTTTTCTTCTTTCTTAATACTCCTAATTTATTTTTTTTCAAAAAAATTATATCCTATATTTCTTTTTTTCTTTTGTACTATTATTTTTTCCATGTTGGGTTGATTTTGTTGACGGTCCATTACATTGTGGGTAACATTTTTTTCACAAAGACACTGACTACAAATAATTTCTCCTGCACCTATTAAGTTTTTTCTACACCTTTATAAATTTTTAAAAGATAAAAAGGTCCTTAATAAAAATAGTAAAAAATTAATTATCACATGTCTCTTTCTCTTCGTTTGTGTCTCGTTCATTTCACACCTCTCTCGTTTGTGTCTCTTGCACACGACTTCACTTTTCTTCTCTAGTGAATAAGTAGCTTTCTCTTCTTGGTGCATTTGTGTTCATTCCATTTACATTTGCTTTGTTCTTTCAAGTTCAAGTTTGTGTTTATCTTCTCTCGGGTACATTATGGAATTAAGTTTTTTGCAAAACTTTTTACATGTCTGAACACCCCTGTCCGACTTGTAGAAGAATTTGCAACCGAGAATAGGAGAAGTCGATGAGGCATGAACAGAAAAAGGACAACAACGATCGCGAACAAGAAGAAAAACGAAAGTGCAGGGAAGTGCGACTTTAGGCAAAAAATGAAGGAGGAAAAAGAAAAAATGAGGTGCATGACAAAAACCTAAAAAAAGAGGTATTTGGAAGAGGTATCAAGAAAGAAAGAAGAAGAAGAAGTTCAGTTATTTTTTTTACCTATAGGTATTTTAGTTTTTTAGAGGTACATGAAGAAGTTGGTGGGATGCAATTTGTATGGTTCCCTCGTTTATCGCATTTTCTTACCTTATTTTTTCATAGTTTCTTCGTCCACTTTCTTATAAGTTTTGACTTGTGAGTTTTTCTTTATTTCATTCTTTTTTCAATTAATTTTCACCTTAATTCTCATAAAAAAATTTGGTTCCTTAATTAATTGCACTTCTTCTATTAATACTCGATTTTAAAAATTTTAATTTCATACAAGAAAAAAAACATCAATTATAATCATTCCATCAAATTAAACTAACAGTTCAAAGTATAACTTAAAAGTCCATTTTATAATTGCAAAATATAATTTTAAAACTAAAAAGTTTAAAGTAGTGGAGTTTTTGTGTTCCTCTTTTGAGATATTTTTTAATAAGTTTAAGATCTATTAACCCAAAATCTATTAGTTTAAAAAGAAACTAATCTAAAAATCAGAAAAAAACGAGAGGCCATGAGCGAGAAGACATAAAGAAAAGGAAGGATAGAACGTGGGTGATGTGGGCCCATATCCTGACTGATCCTGGAAAGAGCCTCCCGATCCTGCCTGAGTTCGTAGTTTGGCAGGTCCTGTCAAATTTAAATATATTTAAAAATAAAAAATATCACATAAAAATAAAAATAGTTTTTAAAAAGTAAAAAAATAAATAAATAAACCAAATGCCACTTTAGTTCTGATTTTTCAATGTTCACCATAAAATAAATTACTGGTTGTTCATGTAAATAATTTTAGAGTGAGTTATTTACATAAATAATTATTTTTAATATATTTTTAAAAAACTTAACCCTTTTAAAATAGTAAATATAAATTAAAAAAATATTTAAAATAATATATAAATTAATTAACATAACTATTTTTAATGATTTTGATTATCTGTTTCGTATTCTGTAAAAGTGGGAGGAAGTATGGGGATTTGTGCTGACACTAACCATCACTGCACATGAACTTCTATCTGTATATCAATGGGAACATGCCCTTTGTTTGATTGAGGTATATTTTCACATGAATAATTGTATGTGCCAATTGGCACCTGAATAATTGGCAAGTTACATAATTTCAAACTTTGATAAAATAGTTTTTATATAATTATTTAATTTGTTAAGCTGTATTTTGGATTTTTCATTGTTCAAATCAGATAAGTGATTAAAAATCACAACCACAATTTTTTTCTTAAAAAGAATTACATGAGACTATTCTGTGTAAGTCTAAGGGATGATGTGACAAGCTGCTGAAATATTAACGTTATTATTATAATTACGATGTCTAAAATCAATTAATTTTTTATTCTTTTATAAAATTATTTAATGTGAATTTTTAATTGTGTCTGGTTGATTTTTTATTCAAAATACCAATTTGTATGTTTTAATCACGATATTATGAATTATTTTGATGTAATTACACTTTGGTCCCTTGAGTATCACAATTGTGTAATTTCTGTTGTCTGTGTTTAAATTGTGTTACTTGGGTTTCCAAGGTATTATAAATGTACCGTTATAGTCTTTTAACTAGATCTCCATGGTACTGATTATTATAATTTAGCAATTTAATCTCTCTAATTTCATTGTTATGCATTTGGAACTAACTTTTTTAGACTAAAACAATTCAATCCAAAATTCTAAAATCTAAGAGAGTAAAATTACATAATTTTTTTTTATTGAAAAATCATTTTTCCACATTGAATATGAAAAACTAAAATTGAATAACTGAAATACATTAATTTAATACTTTTTTTGTTTGATATCTCATGTTTTAAAAGGTCATGATTTATTCTTAGTATATAGTTATCTTATCAATTTTCTTACATAGTGCATCTGTGTGCAATAATTTAAGACTTATGTATACTTCTTCTTTTGTTCTACTAAAGTAAAGGGGTGTCTATCAATGACATTCTCATACTTAAGTCAGATAAGTGTTAACAGAGTAAAAATATGAATATAATAAATTGATAATAAACAATAATTATCTAGAAACCTAATACATATTTATACTATGTTAGATATTTGTCTAATATGTGCACATACATATATAATTAATTATATGTTATAAGTTATCTAAACAATAATTTCATTTGCAATGATCTTATAAGGATTAATTTTTTTGGATTAATGACATCTCACTAAGTATAAGTCTTGCAATATATATATATATATATATATATATATATATATATATATATATATATATATATATATATATATAATCTTATTTCTATTTTTATGATGAGCCAAAATAGAAATATGAAAAACTCCAAAGGATGCAACTTTTCATGAAAGGTGCATCCTTATTATATAACGTTATGGTCCTCCAAGTTATATCAACAATTTTCTTTTCTAACACTCCATCATTAGAAAAGAGAAACTTACAAGTTCATATATATATATATATATATATATATATATATATATATATAGTTTCATATTGATTCCATTCAGAAATTTCATGTTGAGGGTGAAATATTCTTCTGATAACTGCCTAAATTACTTATTTAACATAGATAAATAAAACATTTATCCTAATTCTCTCTCATCTACGGTCTTTTTTCCCTCATATTTCTCTTAAAGTTACAATTCTTTATGAATTTAGTTTTAGGTTTAAATTTATACATATTTTACATTTATTTTCATGTTTTAGTTGTTTTGAGACAGATTGTGAGAAGGATTGAAGAAATGACAATAGATTTGATGTTGTGGCAGCGTCGAGGCACCCATCGGCTAGGATTTGAGTGCCCAATGCCTAGATAAATGCCGCCCAACGCCTAGATAGTTTCCCCTAACACTCAGGGTAAGATAGGGCACACGTATCCAATGCTTATGTCTTCGCCACCGATGCATGCGAACAGATATGAGGTTATAAAAGGGCGTCTTTTGTTTCGAGTTAGGGGTTGAACACCTTATTGATCGAGGGCACGCTCCAGATTCATCTTTGCCCATTCTCAGCGTTCATCCCGATGGTTAGTTAGGTTGTTATTTTGTTGGGATTTGATATAACTGAACTTGAACTCTTGAGTATTTTTGTTCTCTTTAATATAAGTTTATTATTCAATGTTAGTACTTTTCTTTATCCTTTGCGTTAATTTTTTATCTTTTGTAAATTTTCCTTGTTGAATGAGCTCAAAAGTGGATTTTGACTTGTAAAATGAGAAAAGCTCCCAATGGATTTTATTGCTCGAGAGAGAGTAAAACTCATTGGTCATCTTAAGCTCATTTTCCTTAATACAAGTTATTTGACTTTAGATTAAGTGAGTGATCAATAGTCTAATACTTAAATAGTTTGATTCTTTACTTGCAAGAGATTAAAGTTAGTGATACTTTTATGGGGGATGAGAACATAGGTAGTAAATGAAGATTTTGAGTTCATTTATGCACTTAAGGAATGATTTAGTGAAATCAAAACTCAACTAAATCTCATACGTGTAATTGCCTATTTCATTTCTTTATGCTTTTATTTATTTTATGTTTTATTAGTCGTTAGTATAATTTTTTATTCTTTTTGTTCGTACAAGTAGAAAGTCTTTAAATTTGTAAGGTATCATCCATGTTCTTGTGGGCTCGACCCAATATTTATCGGACTACCTATGACTGATGTACTTGTTAGTAATAATTTAGAAAATTTACACTCATCATCTTCCAAGTATTGAAGATTTAAATTTTGTTTATATTTTCTAGAATAATTCGAGTTAGGTTTGCCTTCTCTAATTAGTGAGTGACACATGAATTTCATCTATGTTAGTTTGAAAATATGAAACGTTGTGATGTATTAACTATTTTTTAATGGTAAAATATCGCAAAATGGTTTGTTTGGGGTGGTTACATGTTCATTTAACTACCATGAAAGATTGGGTTCCATTCTCATATGATGCATTGTATGTTTGATAAAATAATTTTACTACCGATAAAATAGAAAAGAAAAAGAAACAATATTCCATATCGGTATCAAACATATTCCAATGTTTCATAAATAAATGTTGGAAGCATACTATAACATTATATGATAAAGATTCATCCTTTCATGAAGAGTTGCATCATATGATAGAAATCAGACTTTTGGACAATTTCTTTTAACACCCCATTTGCTATTCGCATTCCCAGTGTTTATAAGTTTTTGCAAATTCCCAATATACCCATACCTTTATTTGATTTTTAAACTTTTGAATTTATCTTTTATTTATCATCTTCTTGTGCATGATCTTGCTCAATTGTTCCTCTTGTATGCCAAACATCATTGTCACGTTGTGCCCTATTATATATTCCTGATCATTCTTGTAAGTCTTTAAGGTATTGTTCGTTGATTTAAACATTTTTTGAAAAGGAAAAATGCAATTTCGTTAAGTATGAATTTCTCAATTTAAGGTTTATGGTTTATGTTTTAAGTTTTTTTGCTTTTTTTGTTGATTATAATTGACTTAAAGTGGTTTTGTGTAACGATTGTGCAGTGTTTCAGATCAATTGATCCGAAATTCACAAAAATTATCCTTCCAGACCACTTCTTCCAGAATACAAATTTAATATCCTTTCGGATTCACTGATTCGGAATGCATATAATATATTTCGAAACAATTGATTTAGAATACATTATGTACATTTCGGATCATTCTTTCCGGAATACATTTGGTAAATCTCATTTGCCTTTCGAATCAAGTGATCTGGAATGCTTCATATGAATTTAAGAAATTGCATTCTGGATGGTTGATCTGAAACACTGCAAAACCTTGCATTCCAAATCAAATGATTTGGAACACTACAAAACCTCCACTTTTATCACGCAAAACCACTTTAAGTGAATTAGAATCAATAAAAAATGCAAAAAAAATCTTAGACCATAAATCTTAAATTGAGAAAGTCATACCTTAACAAAATTGCATTTTTCCTTTTAAGAAAATGCTTAAATCAACAAATAATACCTTAAAGATTTGCAAGAATGATTAAGAATATACAATAAGGCACAACGTGACAATTGATGTTTGACACACAGGAGGAGCAATTGAGCAAGATCATGCACAAAAATATGATAAAAAAAGAAATTCAAAATTTTAAAAATCAAATAACAGTAAGGGTAAATTGGAAATTTGCAAAAATTATAAACCTTGGGTGGTGTGAATAGAAAATGGGAGGTGTTAAAAAAAATTGTCAAACTATTGGTATCTACATTGCAAGACCTATACTTAGTGAGATTTCATCAATCTCAACAATTAATCCTTATAAGATAACTACAAATGAAATACGCATAGTTAATTATATATGTAGGTCAACATGTTAGACAAATATCTATCATACTAGTATATTACACTTATACGACTTTATTTAAATAGACAAATTAATTTATGTATAAGTTAATCGGTAAAAGTTTTGTTATATGATTTTTTAATAAAAAAATATAAGATTTTTACAAATTATTTTATGTATAAGTTAATTTTAATTTATGGAAGATCTTATTTTATTTTGTTTTTCTGCGTTTTCGCTTTAAAGATATTTGTGAAGAAACTTATCTAAACATATACACTCTTGAGTGAAGTTAGGATTTCTCTTCATCAATAGTAAAAAATTAACTCCTCAAGATGTTAAAATTTATTTTAAAAGTTGACTTTTTTAATAAATATTTTTCTTTATTCACACACTGAACTTGAATTTTAACTGCATGTTTAAGAAACAAGCTTATTTGCTAATCCTATCACCACCATGTTCATGAATAGTAAGTGTTTGAATTAGTTTATTTTTTTATAAATTTTCTTTTTCTTTTTTTTTTGAATTGGGATTTAGTTCAATTGAGACTTAATAACTAAATATTCAAGACAAGTGCAATTCATCGACGATAGCTAGTGTAGGTAATTAATATATTTTTCGAAAACTCCCTTTTAAAGTTTCGTATGAACTTGAAATTCCACTAAAAAGTTTACGACATGTGACTTGACAACAAAAATTAGATCAATCAGGTCTATTCAACGAGTGTGTCATCTTTTAATTGTTTATTGTCTTTTTCTATGGTTACACCTTAGGTGGATTTGTGAGATATCTCAAATTCATTTTGTTGGACCCCAAAGAGTTCACAACTTCCTTATGGTTTTAGTTATACTAACAGTAGTGTGCAAGGGCTTATCAGTTATCAGTCATAACATTAATTAACTTGTATTGATAAATCATGACACTAAACTATAGAGGCATGTTTTTAGGTTAGTTTTTTATTTTTTGAAATTTTAAAATATGTGAAACTTTTCAATAAACTAATTTGTAAATAGTCTCACACTTCAAAAAAAAAAAAAAAATTAGAGAGCTTTATTAACTTATGATAGACTAATTTTAACTTATAAAAAAACTTTTTTTTTCTAGAAAAATTTATCCAAACAAAAACTTAAGACAGAACTTACTAGATAATTCATTTGGTCACGTTGTTCTGCTAGGTATGCGTATATGTTTTAAAAAGATTCATTCATGTTACAAGATATAACACGAGAATCATAAAAATATAAATACAACCAAGACATCATCATTCATGAGTTAGATTTCTCAGTAAATAGCTAATAGACAAAGAATTCTACAATCATATATAAAACCTCACCCAGTGAATAGAGGCCTTACTAATTTCAATCAAAGATTCAAAATAGTAAGACGAATTTCAATATCTCTCTGGTTATATATTTTCCAACACTCTTATAATTGATATTATTTATATGAACATGCTATAATTAAATCATTCTTTATATATTTTTCTCTTCTATAGAAGTACTGATTTGAGCGGGAACATAGCAATAAATTAGTAACTACAATCTCTCTCTCTAGTAACATATAATTAAGCTTTACTTTCTTCTGTAGTAATTTTGCTGTCACCTACCATCTTCCTCAGTTGAGATATCAACACCCTAATTTGATTATTCCATGTTTCAAGCTCGTGATCAAACAGTTTAATTTTGATGGTTTTCCACGGAAACTTTGAATAAAGAGCATTTATCAGCTCCTTAAATTATTTATATATATATATATATGTCCCAAATTTAAATTTGTGTATTTCAACTACTAAAGCCATAAAACTAAATACTTGCATTCATGATTCAATGTCTTTGGAGAGACTCTTACTTTTACTTGTATTTTTTTATTTTTGGAAGGCAAAGATAATTAAAGATATAAAAGCCGGTCAAATCAAAAGTTTCTAAAATCCTGATACAACTCAAGAAAAGAAACCAAAGCTAAAGGGTACCTAAAGACACAACAACACTCCAACCTCAACCTGAAAAAAACTACATATTCAACATATACATTCTGGAATTGGTACACCAGTCCGTAAAGACACATCCTCTCTAAAACTCAAATCTGGGATTGATACACTGTTACTTTTACTTATATGACTAACAAACTAGAAAGCCTTTTAGAAAAAATATACGAAGTTATACATAAATTAATCCATTTTTTAGGTTTACAATTAACTGCTAGCAATTTATTAAATATATTCTATTAATAAAATTAACAGGTTTAATTTAAGTTTTTATTCTTAAATTAATTGCTAATTATTTTCACAGTCTAATCTTCTTTGTTATTTATTTTTCAGCGAGTGCTTTTAAAAGTGGAACTATACACGTGTCAATTGTATGCTTGATTTCAATAATGAACCAACATATTTGATTACTACTCACTCTCATTCTATACATTTAAAAACATGGATCGAGTTGATGATCACCAACAAAGAATCAAATTTTGAGGAATAAAGTACTTTCTAGTTTGAAGGGAAAGTTTGTTTTAATAATGTCAAGTTACTACTAATTAAGAACAATTTGTTTATGGATTCCAAATGTATGTCTTGTTTGTTTTCTTCATGTAGGGTTTAATGCATGTGCATGATGTATGTTTGTTTAAAGGAACATGGCTTGGTGCTCTGCACGATTGTGTAGAATTTTTCACATGATTATGCATAATTTGTTTTTGGCTCTCGTGTAATCATAGGTTTAGTTTCACTTTTAAGTTTGTGACATTCAAATTATTACCAATTTGCAAATTTTACAAGATGGGATTTAATTTTTTTTTTCTCCATTTTGATTTAATTAAGTTTTTAGTTACTAAAATTTAACTAAATTTCACTTTTGACTCATGAAAATAATTCCTTTTTCTAAATTTAGTCAAATTTAATTTCTAAAAACAATGTAAACTTAAAATTTCAAAGACAAAAAAATATTTTTAATTTTTAGGGATCCAAAGCAAAATTTAGTCAAATTTCATATATTAAACCTTTAATTAAGTCCTTCACTTTTTATAAGATGTTGCATTAATTATTATTTACTAAAATATTCTTATTAATTTTCTCTCTCATAGAAGATAAATAGAAACTCATTAATATGGAATGTAAATTTAATAAAAATAGTATACTTATAGATAAATTTAATATTATTACATAAATTTGTGTCTTCTAATTAGAAACAAATGTACTCCATAATAAGACAATGTCATTTACTGTAAAAAAGAAAAAAAAAACAATGTCATTAATTTGCAAGAATTTTTATTTTTGTCACAATTTGGAAGAAATCTATAAAAACTTAAACAAGAAAAAAACAAAATAAAGAAGCCTATAACTAAAAAATGAAAGTTGAAAACAGCACTAATTTAAAAAAAATCAGTTACCACAAAAACAATACAATATTTTTAAAATTAAAATATAAATTTTCAAAAATATATATTTTTTTAAATCGAAAATTGAGGTGACTAATATGTGGGGCATTACTTTGATAAGTGGTTACCGGGGACCAAGGCAAAGGCAAACGTAGCATCACTAGTAATGTCGCATACGGTGACCGATTGATGGACACTTTCAAATTCAAACGTGAGGATTAAAATGAAGACTTTCCTCTATTGATTTAGATTTAATTATTTTAATCGAAGATATTTTTTTCTTATTTAAAATGTTTTATATTTAGTTTCTTTAATGATTTTTTATTATGCAGGATTAAATTTTATTTTAAACAAATGGGGAAATATTTATACTATTAATAAAGAGAATAATCTTTTTTTATGTCTACTTTTCAAAACATCTATTCTATCCTTACACTTATTTTAAAATTAAAAAAATAAACCAATTTGTTATAAGAGGAACTTGAACCCATTAACCCCTTATTTCCCAAATATATATTTTGCCACTAGACTAACCTTATAATTTTAAGCAAAAAATTACTTTAAAATATTGATATCCAACATACATAATTGTCAAATTATATCTACCATGTATGACCTATGATATTATATTATATACTATATATATTATATAATGGGAATATGACTTTTTGGTGTCCACATTTTATAACTATTTTAACTTCTAAATATTTTATTATAGTTTTCATTTTCACAAATATAATGTCTCCCTATTAATATATGCGTACATTTCATGATAAATATTTTTAATAAACATGTAAATACAAGTGCGACAATATTTTGAGTTCTATTCAAACTCTCATCTTTCCATTTTTTCATATTCATTATATATTTGACATATCCATGGATGATCTAACATGTTTTTATCATGTTATCATAAACAAAAAATATAAAATTAACACTACCTCTTTCTCACTTATATAAGTATGAGACAGAAACCCATTTATAAGAGAACATGACATTACATTCAATCCAAAACCTTAAGGCATTAGGTTATGGGTTTTTCTCACTTATATACTACTTCAACTTTCCAATTTCTAACCAATGTGGAATTTTAACTCAAACTTGCACTCCAACAAAGAATAATTACAAACACTACCTCTTTCCAAACATAACAAAACACTATTTCAATTGTACATATCACTCATAAAAGGACACAAATGAATTTTTACAATACCCTTTAACTCACCAAATTTTACCATATACTTCAAACATAGCTGATCAAATTATACTAAGATATCCATACAAATGATTTTTCTTTGGGTTTGATAATTTCAATATTTGGGCACACCTTAAGTAGTCTAATAATGTATAATAATTCATCCAGGTAAAATGAGTGTGACATCAATTGTTTCATAGTGGAAATCTAAGTGAGTATGTCACAATTAAATCGTGAAATCTAAACAGTTACATTGTATTTAAGTAAACAAAGTTGCATCTTGAATCTTGATCATGAATTATAGCTTTTCGTCTAATCATAACCACTTGATTTAATAATTGATATCAGAGTCATGATTACGAATTGACTTTCAAGACAACAATTGTTGAAAAAGAAATGTGACATCAATTGTCTCGTAAAGAAGATCCAAGTGCATCTTATTAATAGGTTAGTTTATTTAAATTTAAAAATACTAAAAAAATGAAATTTACTTCTTAAAGTTGCAAAATTATTTTTTTTAAAATTTAAAAAATACATAATTTGTTTGTTTATTAAAAATATTTTTAAAAAATTAAACAAACATAAAAAGGTGTTGATATTCAAAAGGCTAGGAAAGTGTTATTATAAGTTTATTTAATAAATAAAAATTATTTAAACAATTACTCAAGAATTTATAATTACTCATAATACACTACAACTCTTACGTAATAGCAATAGCAAGTTAGAAAAAAGTCTATTTTATTGAAAGCAACGTGATTTAACAATAAATTAAAAACTAAAAAAGAAGCTTAAGTCCTATTGGTTACCCACCACCAACCACTTATCATCAAAATTCAAGATCATATATAATATTTTATTATGTATAAAATAATCTCATCATCAATGATTCATGAAATCCCTTCATTTGTTTCATTCATTTAGGACCAACGGTTAATGTTTTTATTAAGTGTGAATGTGTTTTTTAATTTTTTAACTTTTTAATTATTTTTTAGATTATAAATTGTAACTATTTTAATCTATATTATTAATAAAGAGAATACTCCCTTTGATGTCTATTTTTTAAAATATCTATTTTATCTTTACACCTATTTTAAAATTGAAAAAATAAACTAATTTGTCATAGAAGAGACTTGAACCCATAACCTCTTAATTCCTTGATATATGTTTTACCACTAGACCAACCTTATAGATTTAAGTGAAATATTAATTTAAAATATTGATATCCAACATACATAATTGTCCAATTATATCTATAGTATATAATATATGATATTATATTATATACTATATACTATATATTATATAATGGGAATATGACCTCTTGGTGTCCTCATTTTATGACTGTTTTACCTTCTAAATATTTTATGGTTGTTCCCACCTTCACAAATATAATTTCTCTCTATTAATATATGCATACATTTCATCATAAATATTTATAATAAACATGTAAATACACAGGTGCGACAATATTTTGAGTTCTATTCAAACTCTTCTCTTTCCATTTTTTCATATTTATTGCATATTTGACATATTTATGGATGATCTGACATATTTTTATCATGTTATCATAAACAAAAAATATAAAATTAACAAAGTATATTTCAAAACATGTCACATAATAATTTATATTTTAAAATATAAAAATTTATAAAAAATATAAAATTAAAACACTACAATTGTTATAACATATTAAAATAGAAATGCGAATACTCAGGTGCCACAATGTCTATGATTTCGCTAGTATGTATAAATTTATGATATAAATTTATGAGTAAAAAATTGGAAGTTCTTAATTAAACATGTAGAAACGTTTTTATTTAATTTTTGTGTAGACATGATTATATGACACATTGACACGAGACCATTTTAAATGTCAATGTAAATGTTGTGTGGTTAGTAGATGAACACATGTGAGAGGGTTATATTTAAGTACAAGGCCAGTTAATCATTAAAGTTGTTGTTCCCTTACATATAATGCTAAAGCACAATTAATAGCCTGTCCCAAACATGGATATAAATAAAATTAAAATAAAAAATTAACACAACATCTAATCTAAAATTGCTCTTGTCCATATGTTTGTCCTGTTTGCAATAATAACATGTTTGCAAATGAAAGAGAAAAGTCATATTAAGTATACCTTACTGTGTCTTAAAAAACTATTTTATAGAGATAAATTTACATGGCTAAATAAATATTTTAAAAATAAAATGAATATCCTCTACTAGATAAAGTTTTTATTATTAATTTTATTAACAATAATATAACTTGTATTACTATTTTGTTTTAAATTTGAATGTTTAATTAATTACAGATAAAAAATTACAAATTTAAGTTTCTTAAATTTTCAGTTATTAAAACAAAATTGTGGATAAGTATTTTAAAGTTGATTTTATTTATTTGGCGATAAAAAATATTCAGCTATTTGTGTGTAACATCTAAACCCTAAAATTTGTAAAAAACTTATTTGCCAATTTGAGTGAAAAAAACAATAGAAAAAGAAGAAATAGAATTTCACTTCAAGATACCCCAAATATGCAAAACAACAAATTTAAAATTCAAATTTAACACTGTTAACATAAAAAATAGAAAATTAAAAATAAACATGTTTGGTGAGTGGGAAAAATTAAGATAAGAAGAATTCAAATTCCACTTCAAGATACACTTCCTCTTAACCAATTTGACAACTCACCCATGAAAAAACACATACCACCGAAATCAACCTTAACAAATTATTGTTTTTGTTAGAAATCATGAAAATCTTCCAATCCATGGAATGAAAGACGAATCTCAAGCGCATAGCTCGATCTATTCTCGTTGCAAATTTGATCGGTCATTTTTATTTATATTTTTTATTACCTTTGATTTGTATTAAATATAAATAACTATTTCTATCCTATTAAAAGTTTTATATATACTTTCAAATTATTCATGCAAACGAGGTTTTGTACCAAATACCAATCCAATTATATTATAATATGAGAAATATATATATAAAGTTAAAGAAGTGAAAACTTAGTGTTGGTTTGACAACAGTTTTATAAAATTATTTTCAGTATTTTAGTTTTTAAAAACTAAAAAATTTGTTTGGGTAGTGTATTCTGAAAATAGTCTTCGAAAATATTTCTGGCTTTTTAGTTTTAAAAACTAAAAAACAGAAACAGTTGAAAGTAGTTTTATTTTTCAGCTTTCTATTTTTGTTTTGAAAACTCAAAATACAATCAGAATATTTTGTTTTTTTTTCTTTTCATTAATAAAATTATAATAAATATAATTTTCTCCAATTTTTACATCTTCAAAACAGTTTTCAAATAATACTTGTCAAACAAGTTTGTTTTTCTCCAGAAACAATTTTTAAAAACTATTTTGAAAACTCTTTTAAAAAACTAAAAAACAAAACCAAATCAATCAAATCTTTATTCTCTTATCAAAGTGTGAAAGAAAAGTCTCGTTATAAAAAAAATGTACACGTACAGTTTATTTATTATTTATGAAAATTATTAATTTTAAGATATAACTTATTTTCTATTTTATGACTCTTAAAAAACCATTAAAATTTACAAAATCAATTCAGTGACATAGTTTTTTTTGTTTTGGAAAGTATAAAAACTCCATTTAAGTAGCATACACAGAAATTAAATAGCATGAGACACTTGAACGTAGAAATGGAAGTTTTGGACAATAGTACAACTTCAATGCTGTAAGTTGATGGACCATGGTCCAAGTAAAGTAATAGATGGACCAAAACCTATTTTTGGGTTTTTTCTCCTTGCAGTCCTCATTTTTTCTCCCGCATATGCATACATATAAAATATGCCGAAATTACTCTTATAAAAAAAAACACTTTAGACAATACTTTAAAACATTTAAAAGTGTTCTATAAAGTAATTTATAAAACCAAAACGAAAAATATTAATTAGAAGAATGAAAAATAAAATATAAAACAAAACCCTTCAACTTATAGAAATCAAACACATAATTCAAAAGCCTATAAAAAAACACATAATTAAAAAAAAGCAACATGTAAAACGGGTTAAGCTGAAATAATAAACAGAAAAAGATACAAAATAAAAGAATTTTTCTTACTACACCTCCATAATTTTTTAAAACAACAAAAATATCTTAGATAAAAAAAGTAAAAATTCAATTATAAGTCTGGATGAATCTGTCCGAACTTGTAAAAAAATTTGCAAAACAAGTCCGGACAAATCCATTCAAACTTATAATAGAAACTAATCATGTTGTATGCATATATTTTTACACAGAAATGGAAAGATTCTCAAATTGTTGATAATGTGAATTAAACCCTCGACCTTAAGCGTACCACTAGTTGTAAGAAGGTTCTTGATGGACATCCATTTGGTACACTAATCCCGCAACTTTGAACATTTCATTAACGTAAGAAGGCTAAGCGATATACATATGTTGGGTCGAGGGGTACATGTTCTATTGTGAAACAACCTATTTGGTTTTAATCATTATTTTCAATTTTCAAACAATAATAATGTCAATTAAACAAGTTTGATGTCTAACTCATTTACCACATTCTTATTTTAGTATTATATATTTCTTTTTGACAAACTATGCTTTTAAACAAATTATGACATTAAATAAGTTTATAAGTGATTCAATACATAGTTTATATATGAAACAATTAGTTATCCTATAAGAGTTGTTGATAATATGATAAGTTATTGGACTTTTAAAGTCACTATTTCATCTCAGCTGATACTGTTTTTTGAAAATAAAAACTAAAACCAAACAAAAGATTCTTTAAAAAAAAATCTATAAAGAACCAAAACAAAAAAAAAAACTATTTTTCAGAAACAAAAACTTATTTAAGAAAAAGAAATAAAATGAAAGGAATCATGGACTTTGTTATAAGATTTTTGAAATAAAAAACAAAGCACAAGTTAGGAATTTCTTTTACACTCTTATATTTTCTCTTCACATTTCTATTTTAGTTTTTTTTATTTTTCTTTTAAAAAAACTCCTTTTCTGGAAAGTGATTTACATAAGGTAGAGAGATCTGAAGTTTTTCGAGACTTCACTTCCCGGGGTAAAAAATTACAAAAAGGAGGGCGTGGTGCAAGTTGCATGAGGAGGAGTTCCAATTTATATTTAGTGACTTTGTAAGTTGTGAATTTAATAATTTAATTATTAATTTAGCTTTTATATTTATACTTAAAATTATAAAATATTATTGAATGTGTAGACGTCCTTAATCACACGGAAGTGATTTTCTCACTTAAAGTGTAGATTAATTTAATGGTTCAAAATGGGTGAAAATCATTAAAATGACCAAACTCGAATTTACTAAATCCATGTCAAGAAAGAAAAAGAAAAGGGTTTTTGCAAGAATTGGAAAAGAGAAGAGGGAAAAGGTTGAATGAGAGGAAGTATTTTAAGGATATAAAAAAGTTATAAGAAGTTGAATTCAGAAAAAAAGGGTGTTGCAAGTAAAGCTATCCAAGCAAAGGCCATTGAAATAAGTCTCAAAAGTTGGTCCATTTCGGAGGGTTAGTTGGATTTTTCCACTCACACCTATTAAAATTTGAAATCTCACCTACTTTGATAAAAAATATTATTAATATATCCTCATTTTTTGTACTCTTCAAGGAACTGTTGTAAGAGAGTAAAAATAAATTACAATTTTTTTTTACTCTCCAACAAACCAATGCAAGAGAGTAAAAAAATTGAGTTATAAATTCATGAAGTCAAATTAGTAGTTGCGATAATAAATTTGTTGCATATAATTAACGAGTTTTTATTGTTGCTACTATTATTTTTTATTAACAAGTCTCGTGATTGTTTTCAAAATGCTAATATTCATGGTTTATTATTAATTATTTAAAACAATATTTATTTTAAATTTAAAATATTTATTTCAAATTTCAATTTTTTAGTTATTTAAAATAATATTTATTTCAAATTTAACACAATAATTAAAATAGTATTTATTTAAAATTTAAATTTTTTTAGTTATTTAAAACAAATATTTATTTCAAATTTCAAATTTAAAACAATAATTAAAATAATATTTATTTCAAAATTTTTGTTATTTAAAATAATATTTATATTTAATTTTTTTTAGTTATTTAAAATAATATTTATTTCAAATTTAAAACAATAATTAAAACAATATTTATTTTAAATTTTTATTTTTTAGTTATTTAAAATAATATTTATTTCAAATTTAAAATAATAATTAAAATAATATTTATTTATTTATTTAGTTATTTAAAACAATATTTATTTCAAAATTTAAAATAAATTTCACAACTAAGTAAGGAAATATTAAATATATTTATATGAGAATGGGAATAAAGAGGTGAGGAGAGAGGAGAGAAAGGGTGGGACAAAAAATAAGGTGAGGAGAGAGTGTGAGGGTGGAGAAAATTATGTAAGGGAGAGAGGAGAGAGAGAGAGAATAAGGGATAAAATGAGAATTTAGGAAAATTTTTTAAAAGAGTAAGTGTTACTTTAAATTGGGATAGGTGTTAATTCAAATTCTTTATTTAAAAAAATAATGGTAAAACATGGGGAAAACAAAGACTTATGCTATTGAGTGTACTCATACATTTCCTCTAGACTGAAATTTAAAAAAAATAACACTCTTTTGAACCAAAATAAAAGAAAATTTAACTATTTTTAGCTTATAAAATATTATTATTTCAAAAGCATTCTTTAATTCATTGAGATTTTATTTACTATGATTCTTTTTTATTTATGACATCAAGTTAAAAAAATGATATTTTGGAAATACTTATTTTATTGGGAGTGTCAAAATTAAATATATTAACTTTTCTCTTAATTTGTTTGAGTCAATTTTTTTAATAAAGATCGAGCAAAATGAGACTTTAGCCATATAAAACAAACAATAGCTGCATTAATCAAACACATAATTTAGTATCATGATTTTCATCATTTGTCGAATCACCACCATTATCACTTGCATTGCAAATGTTACTGCACATGTCTCCATGCATAATTTTTTTCCATTGGGTATCCTCCATGCACCCTCCCTTTTTCCAACACCCTACTCAATTGTGATCTACTTAGTTGTCTCCCATTGGCGCA
Organism: Psophocarpus tetragonolobus; assembly: GCA_037954015.1. Classification (NCBI taxonomy): domain Eukaryota; kingdom Viridiplantae; phylum Streptophyta; class Magnoliopsida; order Fabales; family Fabaceae; genus Psophocarpus; species Psophocarpus tetragonolobus. The sequence continues at coordinate 32,594,344 of CM075694.1, forward strand.
TCATAGCTTCATGAATAATAATACAAAAATTGTTAATATATAAGGTGATATTTATTTTGGATATTTTTTATTTTTATTTTCAAAGAAAGTAAAAAATAGTTATGAAAATATATTTGATTATATTTAGAAAATATTCTCGTTAAAAACATTTCCAAAAAATAATTGAAAACAGAAAACAAAAAAAAATGTTTTTAGTGTTTTCAAAAGTTAACAGTATGTGAAAACTTAATAATAATACTATAATTATATAAAAAATAATATATAAATGTATTTTGAACTTATAGATATAAATAATTTATAATATTTTTTGCTAAAATTGATTAAATTTAATAATATTATTTTTTGAAATAGAAAATATAAAGCAAAAATAAACTTTGAAAACTTGAAAATAAAAACAATTTTTAGAAAATAAAAATAAAAAATTAAAACAAAAAACATTTTCTCAAACCAAATCTCACCTAAATTACTAAAAACATATTTAAACATTAAATAAAACTCCAATAATAATAAAATTCCTTAGTCTAACAAAAACAAGTTGAGCCTGACCAAACAAATAATTGGAAAAAAAGAGTAAAAGAATACATTCATGTGTCTAGTGTTCTAGTTAAAGTATAGTACAAATGTATACATTGTTTGATTAGTAATTTTGTTTGGTGGTTATCCCATCTCTTGGGATATTATCTTAAACTTTAATATATGCGTCTATGTACTCGTTTTTTAAGGGCTTCACTTGTGCATGTTCTCTCTCAATTCTCAAAGTCGCAAGTATATATGCCATTCTAGCATCTTAGATAGTGTTGCGTTCAATTTTGAGAATGATATTTCATGGAATGATAACAAAAGTTAGAATATGTAGAAAAAAGTACGAATCTTATTTCAGTTTCATATCTTTGTAAAATTACAAGTTCAAAATAATAAAAAGTATGAAAAGTTAATGTCAGTTTAATTTAGTGACTTGGATATTATATACCATGAAATTGAAATTAATATGCTTCCTCTTCTTGATGACACGGTTTGGTCCTCTGCTCCGTCTTTTGAAAATGCATGTATGTTTGAAAATAAATATAAAATATGCAAGTATGAAACTTTAATATTTATTTATATTTTTGGATCGAGGCATCGTGAGTATTATAATTATAAAGAGATGACACATATAGTTATATATTTTAAAAAAAATAAATTGGATACTACCTATGTCACAATCATTACCCAGTTAAAACATAGAATACATTAATACTTGTAAAAATCGAAATAGATTCGCAACATTATATATATTGAAATTGTTATTGTCTCTACTCCTCTTAACTATAATATATATATATTAAAAATAAAAACTAGCACAAGTTCATTTAATGTTGATATTATAGTTTCAATACAAAAATTCATATTTTCTAAAGTATCCTTCACATTTACATAAAATAAAATGATAAGGTCATTAAAAATAATTTAATTAAATGAAGGATATTTTGAAGATTATATAATTAAATATAAGAAAATTAGTTAAAATTTATTTATATTTTAATATATTGCACATAGATTTTTTTACTTATATTTAATTATGAAATAAATATAAACATAAAATTCTCTAAAAAAATAACTTACACAAATTTTTTTACTTAAAGTTTCACAAAAAATCACTTTTGATCATTGAAATTCAAAAATATTTTTTTCAGTGCTTGAAAAATTATTTTTTTTGTATTAATGTTATTTGTTTATAAATTTCAGTATATCTGATTGTGCGTAAAATTGAAGATTGAGAAAGGTAAAATTAAAGAAAAAATGATTCATGAATACAAAACATGTTTTTTGTTATAAATTTTTGTAACAACATTAACAGAAAAAGAAAGAATAAAAATGAGTCAAAAGCTAAAAAAATATTTTTAAATTTTAAAAACTAAAAGTGATTTTTAGTGAAATTGTAGGGATAAAAAAATCATTTAAGAAATATTAAAAATAATTGATAAGTTGACTAAAAGCTTTTAAATTAGCCGAAAGCCAATAAGTTAAAGCTAAAATGTAAAAGTTTACAAACCAGTTGATTATGTAAAATTCTTATAATCACTTATAGTTTTCTACATAATATGAAATCATAATCAATTCCAGAGTTAATTTAAAATTTCTTATAAAGTAGATTAAAATTAAAAAATTAATTTATGCAAATCAAAACCTAATAGCTATTTCATCAACTAATGTTTTTTTTAAAGATAAAAAAGTATACTATATGAGCCAAAAGGCTGTGAATGATGTACATACAAACCCAAACAACATCTTACTTAAAGGGAGCTCAGAAAACTTAACCAGAAGTTACAAACATAGAAAAAATTATTAGTACACCAAGATGAATAAAAACATCCATTCTAACGCCTCTCCTTACATAAAATCATTTCCAAGTAAGAGTGTTTTAGCCTTTTAATAGAGAAAATGAAATCAAAATCATATTTTGGGTATTTTTTGTTTTTATTTTAATAGAAAAAAAAAAAGTAAAAATATGTTTGGTTACAATTTAGAACACATTTTTTCTAAAAATATTTAAAAAAAAACTGAAAACATAAAATAAAAAAATTATTTTCAGTGTATTAAAAAAATAAAAAAATGTAAAAACTTAATACAATATTGTAATTATAACAAAACTATATATAAATGTATTTTGAATTAATATAACAATACTAACAAAAACTAATATTATTAACAATATTGATCTATAAAAAAGATTATAACAAAAATTATATATAAATGTATTTTAAATTATGTATAAATATTTTATAATATTTTTACTAAAATAATCAAATTTAATATTTTTTTAAAATAGAAAATATCAAGCATAACAAACATATTTTTTAAATATTAAAAATTTGAAAATAATTTAAAACAAAAAATATAAAACAATTTTAAAACTAAACACCTCCATTTCTCTCGTTGTTTAAAATAATTTGATTAATAAAAAACCAAATACAAGCAATCCAAAATAGCAAAGAGAATTTTTTCATAGTCTTCTCCCTCGGCACAATCCATGAAATTGATAAAAAACCATTAATATGGGAGAACCATAGATACTCCAACCCAGGAGCAAAAATATACCCAAATCCTTCTAACAAAAACACATGATAAAAAGAGGTGATTAATATCTCCCAAGGTGGAGTTGCATAAATTACATGCAGATTCATCAATTTATGTTTTACCAATAATAGTAATTCGAAATAATAATCAATTCAAGAGTTAAATTAAAAATTCTTATTAACCATGCCATCTTAAAATTACAAGTTTTTAACAAAATCAAAACCTAATTTCTATTTCATCACATAATTTTATTGTGACAAATAATTTGTTTTCTAAACCACAAGCAAGTGCCCATCGACATTTAACACACTAATAAATGTTCGATTTATATGTGAAGTTTTATCTACATGCTTATAACGATGATATCAAATGCCTCAAAATTTTAATTTAGTTTAACTAATTATTAAATATTTATACAAAATTATATTTTACTTATGTGACTAGTTTTCTTAAAATTGAAAACAAATTTAATTTATGTGATTATTTTTGTTGAAATTTGAATAATTAATGAAGGCAATCCATTAGGCATATATAAAAGGTGGAGCCAAACCAGTTAGACACATTATGGCCATTCCATGTTGGTTTGGTTGGGAGCTTCTATCCAATGCCAATTTATTAAGGCTAGGTGCAGCCTCTGACATTTAAGTCTAAATAATACCTATAAAAGAAGATGGGTCACTCAGAAAATCATTGGGAACCTACAAGGGACCTCAGCTTCCTAAACAGATAAGCCAAACTAGCCCTACCTGTTTTTTCTTTGCCTTTTCAATTATTTGCTACCTTTGGAGTTTTTTTTTCTATGAAAAATATAATTAATTAAATATCATTTTATTATTTATGCACTGTCATTATAAAAAAATTTTATAATTATATTTAATTACAACATTTCATGTATGATAAGTTTTTTATTTTATTAAAAAAGTTTAATTAATATGAGTTGACATTGTAAAGGAGTTTTACACTGATATTTAATCTTACTGACTTTTAAAATATTAATTAAAAAAATCAACAAACTTATCATAAATGATCAGTGAAAGATTGTGATTGAATATCAATGTAAAATATTTTACACTAATAATATATACTAATTAAATTCTTATTAAAAATCATATACATAAAAATCATGATTAAAATATATTTTAAATATTTTTAGACTGTAGTGTTGGAGAACTTTTTTTCCTTTAAATATAATAGAAAAATGGTATATATAAAAGATATACCATAATGCATATAGGATGATTCATTGAGATATAAATTTCTTTGGAGTATTTTTGTGATTGAGGTGAATAAAAAAAATTAAAAGTGCATGCTAGAGATTTCTTAGAGTAAAGATAGGCAAATGTTTTGTCGTCCTTAATTAAGGGTCAAATTACTTGTTTGTTTGGCATAATGGTAGTGAGGGTAAAGCTTTATGGGAGATGTCTTTTATAAAAAAAATGTTTGTTTATTAGTAGTAAGGAGACAACCCAACAAAATAAAATAAGTCTAAAGATAATAATGGGTCCACTTTGTACCCCAGTAAAGATAAACACTTATATATGTTTTAAGAATGCATCATGTTTTGACATGTGTAACTTTAATTGTGTCAGCCAGTTATTTTTGTAAATATGACAAAATTTATGGGATGCAAAATTTCCTTTGCTTACCATTTAGCATTTTCCATGAGAAATATGCAGTGCTTTTTTTATAACAGACAAACATTATTTATCAAATCAAATTACAAAATTATTTTTTAAATTTATCAAATTATGTATAATTTTATTTTTTATTTTTCTATGTTAACTTCGTTTAAATTTAATGTTTGAAAACATAAGTAATTAAGTTGACAAAAAAATTTATTTTTATTTTTTTACATTGACACTCCTCATATATTTGAAAACATATAGTGATATATCAAATTTTACACTGACACTCCCTTATGATATCAAACAGGAAATGTAATAGCTAAAAAATGAAATACTTATGTAATTACACGGATTATGCAATTTGCTCTATTTAGTAATAAGATATGATATAGTTAAAAAATAATTTTTACAATTTTTTTTTTTGCAAGGCAAAATTTTATCACTAATATCAAATTCATCCAAATCATAAGACATGATAAGATGTCTTGCCTAGATATACAACAAGGATTACATGTTGGTAGATAACATAAGAAAAGACCTCTCAAAATATGATCCACCTCACTTTTGGTTACTTTGATTTTTAATGCAATGTTATGGATGTATTTGTGACTAAAGAAAGGAGAAAGACTCTTTATTATTAGCTTCAACCTAACACATCATGTCATATTTTTTATGTATAAACTTGTATTCCGTTGAAAATTGCTTCATTTCTATGCAACCAAATAGACTATAACCTTTACGATAATCTTATTATATCTATGATTAATAAAGTACCAACGAGATCATATATGATTTGTACATTAGAAGAGTGCTAAGAGCATTTCTAAAGTTAGTTATTTATAAGATTATATTATATCTATATAATAATGATAACTTTTTTTTTAAAAAAATCTCTTTTTTATTTAAAGTAAATTATAGCAACATGTTCTAAAGTTTAATGTAATTATACTTGTACTTCCTATTTTTTTTAACCATTATCTCCTAAGGAGGTGTTAGTGTAAAGTTTGAGATGAGTGTTAATGTAACGTTTTCAAACATATAAGAGATGTTAATATAATATTTTTAAACTTAAAGATATGTTAATATAGGAAAATAAAAAAAATGAAGTTATATGTAATTTGGTAAAAGTTGGAGAAATCAATAATAAGTAAGAAAAATATTTATTTTTCTCCAAAAGTTGTCATTAATTATGTAATAAGAGTGAGTTAAAATGAGACTATAACGAATTCTTAACATGTACAAAGTTGTATGGGATATAAAAACCCTAATAATAAATATGCATAAAAACATTTTCTTTATGTTATAATTTTTTAGGGCTATTTCTACTATAAATTCAGTTATACAATATAATTGTTTTTACTTATTACTTCTTTGGTTACAAGGAAAGTGATTGATAGTAGAAAGTTATCTCCACAGAGAAATGAACAAAAAATTGTAATTTCTTCCTTTCCATAACAAATAAAGTAATAAGAAAAATGTCATCAAGATGGTCTCACACATTTAAGTTTTCACTCAAAAAACATAAAAAGAAAGAAAAGTGTAAAAAAAATTTAACCTTTCAAGATTATCATTGTTTATAAAATGAAAATCATAAAATATATGGATAATTTTATAAATTGACCCTAAATTTTTCATCTTTTTACATTACTTTCTATATAATTAAACAATTTTTTAATTTACATCCTATTTGATTTTTTTTTTCTCACACTTTCTTTCCTTTTATTTCTTTTAATGAAACAGTCAATAACTAAATCCTCAACAAACCCATGTATCTCATCAATGATTGCAAACTTCAACGACAGTATTATACATCACGCGTCAATTTGTTTCATTATAAACATTTCTTTGCATGTCACCTCTCCTCACACCCCATTAATATTTATCTTAATTTCTTTCTTATTATTTATTTTTTTGTCCTCCTTTTTTATATTTATGAAAAAGACTAAGTAGCAACAAATCTATTAATGAACCCATCTCATGATTAGAAGTTTTGGATTAGAGAGCAGACATAGTGGCATAAAGAGTGAAAACATGGTCCTATTTTACTTGGACTTATACATACAACGAGTTCTATCAATCATTATATGATTAATCATATTTATAGAAGATATAGTTCAAAACATATATATTTATAATAAAAATTAGAAAATACTTTCTGATTAAATACAATTTAAATTGATTTTATATATGCTGACTTTAGATGCACATGATGCTGACTTTACATATGCGGTATTACCGTTTTAGGGAAATATACTTCAATGGCCTATTAGTGGATAACAAGTTGGTGGATATATCCATCCGAACCCGAATCAATTAGTTAAGTTTTCGACTTTTTTATTTTTTGTGACATATACTTATTTTTTTAAAAAAATTATTTATTTTGATAAATTGAATAGTTTTCGCAGACCAGCTTAAACGGATAGGAATGATCCGTTTACTCCCAATAGCAAGTAAACTATACAAAAGAAAAATAATAATTACGGATTTACTTTATCAAATTTAATGTATTTACATATGTATATTTTTTTTAATTATATAAACCCTTTATTTTTACATACTCATTATAGTTATATCCCTCTTTTTCAAACCACATAGATTTTTATTTTTTTTTTACATTATTACATTTTATTTCACATGAATATGATATGATTTTTTTTAGTAATAGTGCGACAATAGAGATGAGATGAATGTCGACAATAAAGTTTGAAAAATATAAAAAGTGCATGTGTAATCGTAGACATAACTTAGTAGGTATAAATGTAATATCATACAAACATGTGTAATAAAACTATGCATGATATTAGACTGTTTTAGAAGAAGAAGGTAAAACTGTGATGAGTCAAAGACAGTTTAATTTTAAAAAAAAGAAATGTATTTGTAATTACACTAAACTTGAGAAAGTGTATTCATAATTACCTAAAAACAAAAATAAACTATATAGCAAACATTTATCTCAAAATTTTAAGACATTTTTAACGTATAAAATGTATGTATGTAATTATCACTTATATATTACTCAACAAATATATTTAATTATATCACTTATATATTACACCTATATTTAAGATTTTTATTGCATTATTTTATCATTTTATTAAGTATTTAATTTTTATATTTTACTTTTTAAAAGTGGTATGATAAAAGTGATGCAAGAATGTTTAAACATTGAATTCCAAAAAGTTATAATTTTTTTTTCTTAGAAGCATCCAAACAATTCTAATATTTAGCACTATCTATTATAGAAGAAGATGAAATAAATAAAAATTGCATATAGTCGAAAATTATTTACTTGAAGAAAGTTGGGGAATTCTGAATCCGTACATGAGTTGTACTTGGAAGAATTTAAACATATCTGTTACTGTTTCCGAATATTTAATATTTGTGAAATGTTCAACGTTCAATGTTCAGTCGTACGAAGCTATTCCGCACGAATTGATGCCGAAAACTCAAAACCACTCATTCAGCCTACATTTCTACCAAACTTTTTTCTTACAAAAATATTCACTAATAATTAATAATAAATACTAATTTTCTAGTGATACCTAACATTAAAGCACGAATTCATTTAATTTGCTTTAATTATTTATTGCTTAAGACTAATTTATGAAGGAAATTGTCGAACAAAAAGACTTACATCTAGATAATGAAAACTTTCGAAACCTATTTTACGTTTAAAAATGTTTCAAGAATCAAACTATTAGCGTTTATATCATTTATGAACAAATTTCATCGAGATTCACTCTATTTGTAATGTCAATTTTAGTTTTAACAACACATCTTTAAAAAATATTTTAATCAAAAGATTTGTTTAGGTTAAAATATTTTAATTAAAAGATTTGTTTTTTGTAAAATTTTTTTATGATATTCAATCGACAATATAAAAGTATGAGTTTAATTGGTATATATTGTCAGTGTAAAAGATTTTTACACTGACAGTCAATCATGTATTGTGACTTTTAAAGTAGTAATAAGTAAAGTCAACAAATTTACCATGAATGAATGGTTGTGATTGAATGTCAGTGTAAAAATCTTTACACTGACAGTGTATACCAATTAAACTCTAAAAGTATTATAAAAATATTCAATTAAAATTTTGAAGATTTTTTAAAAAGGATAACAAAATTTTATGATATATTTTTTAAAACTTATAAAAAGTGGTTATGTTCTACAAATTTTGATATATAGTTATTTAAATAGATTTGAAATGATTTTATATGAATTTTTAATTGAAAGTTACCATAAACAATATTATCCAAAATTTTGAGATTTTGTTAGATTTTTTTTTTCTACATACAACACTACCACACAAACACTATTACTCGATATTGTTGTTGCTAATAATGTTATCAAACTACTGTTATTTTATAGATAAATGTTAGTTACTAATGTGTTAATTTTATTAGTGGAGGGATTCAAATCCACGATTTCTCTTCCCCTTCTCCCCAGATGTAAACTTTGTTACCACTGAACCAATGCCACCAAACTACAACTACCATTGAACACAATCACTAGACCACCATAACTGTCATTGTTGTCACATCCACCACAACATACCATTAAACTAATTTTGCGACAACAAATTAGAAACAAAAATTAATAGTAGATTTTTAAAACTTTGAAACATAATTAGAAATCACCTCAAATGTGTTATAAAATATTGAAATTTTTATATTGATTTTACTTTTCTTTATTCAAACATTATCATTTATTTGTTATATTTTTTATTCACTTTTGTAATTTTGAATGTTTTTTAAAAATGTATGAAATTCATTAATATCTTATAAATCCATGAAGTCTTTTAAAATATTATGAATTTATTTTATAAATCCATTAAAATTCAAACTATAAATTTATAGAGTCTTGTAAAATCTTATAAGTTATTATATTCCTACAAAGTCTTTTAACATTTACATGACTTTTTATGAAGAGAAAAAGTATTTTAAAATCTCAATTAAATATACATGTGAATATTTTATACTGTTTCACTCAAACTGAGTTATCTCATTTCTCTTCTAAGAAAGTTTCCACAATATAACCATTGTTATATTATACAGTTATAAGTATTCTCTATGCAACTTCTGGCTTAATTACAATGAATACATAAGTCACTCCTGGATTGAAATCCTCTTTCCTCAATTTGTATCTCATTTCATATTCCACCAATTAAGAAGCATCATGTCATTAATGAATTCTCTTTTATGTTTTTTTTATATCTTATATAATCCATCAAACGACGTTTCTTGATGGCTTAATTACAGCGAATACATAAATCACTCCTGTTTTACACTTAAATTGGATGGAAATCCTCTTTCCTCAATTCGTATCTCATTTCCTATCCCACCAATTAAGAAACACCATGTCATTTAATTATTTTTTTTATATTTTTTTATAACTTATATATTTCGTGACATGATGTTTTTTTATATCTTATATAATTCATGACATGACGTTTCCTATCTCACAAAAATGATATACAATTCACTCAAACTAAAAACTTCACTACACGAAGGATATGTAGTATATATGCTCAATAGCAGGTTGATAAGAACCTACTTATCACTCAAGATTAGTGTATCTACTTGGTTATTTTTAAAGCATAAGACACTTAACTATTTACAACGTAATTCATTCGTTATATGTTGGTTGTTCGCTAATAGATTCTCAACTTCTCTTTGTGCTTAAGCTCTCTTTATATAGGTAATGAAGTTTGTAGTTGTTTAGACATTTTTGTTAAGCTATCACTTTCTCGTAGGAAGCTTTTTGTGAAAGCCATTAAGTGCTCAGACTAAGACACTATTAAAAAAACTTTGTCATATTTGACCTATTCCAATTCTCACTAACTCTAGTGTTTATGCTAACATTAGGTGAATTGTGTAACATGCCTATTTCCATAATCAGGATATTTACATTTCAATTTAGATATTAGGATTAGGAACTCAATTATACATGTGTAAGTCGTGTTATTTATGGCAGGTTGTACTAAAAACTAGCAAAATTCTCTTTTGGGAATTTTGCTCAGCAAAATAGAATCTGCTCAGTGGATTTAGGACAGTAACATATGGGTATTTTTTAAAGAAATTCGTTAAGCAAAAAAGTCATCGCTCAACGAAGTGTAGGTCACTCAGCGAGAGTAGATAAAACCAAGATCTCCCTTAGCGAAGGATCCCATGGCTTATCTATGTGAGACAAGAGTTTGGATCGTTGCTAAGTGAACATCTCCTCGCTCAACGAAGGTGCTTCAAACTTGTTTTTGCTTAGCAAGCGACAATCCACTTAGCGAATGAGCGAAAGTTTTACCTATAAGTACGACTATCATTTTGCGAATTGGAGGAAGGAGGAACTAAAAGTTTTAAAGAGAGGAGAACTTTTAGAGAGGAAGGAAAAAGCTCTTGAAAGAGAGATTAAGGCTTCAAAGGTTCTACATCACTCTTCATCAAAACTCTAACTAAAGTAAGGAGGAAAGTGAGATTTATAAACCTTTGTGGTGTTAATCTTAATAGACTTATGTATAATTGCTTTTAGTCTCTTGTTAATCATTATCCTCCAAATATTGCTTCTAGATATTTCTTTTGGTTCCTTGATTATTTTCTCTAGATATTATTTATTGTCCTTTATTTATTCCTAGATATTATTGCTGGTCTTTTATTTATTTCCTCTAAATAGATTTCTAGTCCTATGTTTATTTTTGGACATTACTTCTTTTCTTTTAATTACTATTTCCAGATACTATTTCTGGTCCCTTATTTATTATATATATATATATATATATATATTACTTTTGGTCCTTTATTCATTTTTTCTAAATATTACTTTTTATGCTTAATTATTATATTCAAGATATTACTTTCGATACTAGATCTAGATATTACAATTTGAATTCTTACTATGATTATTTAAGATCCTATAAGATTATTCCATCATATTTTTGGGTTCATGAACATCATCTATCTCAAGTTTTTTTTAATCATATTTTAACAAAGTAAAGTATGATAAATTTTGATTTCTATAGCTTTGATTTACAAAGATCACTACTCTTAGATTTATTAATAACCATGTTATAAATGGTAGGCATATTCAAAAGACTACTAGTTATATGTTGAATATTCATGGTAAAATATATTTGATTATATCTTATTCAAAGGATTTGAGAAAGATTTGGTTAAGAAGATTTCATTATAAATACAATATTTCTTAAGATCAGAAAAGACAAATCTAAGCATGCTTTGTGGTTGTAGTTTAACTTGACCATCCACATAAAAAAGATATCTTACGATGTTAAAATTGTCTTAATTACTATGAATGGGGTTATTATTAATTCTTATCCATAAAATAGAAATTGGAGATGAGAGATTAATTTATAGGTCTATTTGGATCTTTTAGTCCTTAAGGATAATTCATAAATGATTTCATGAATAATGATTAAGATGCAAGTACTACATGAGTTATAATTGCCAAATCTAGTAACCTTTGGGACTATGATGAGGTGTTGTGGGATAAACTTAGTATAGTCCTAAATTCTTCATAAAGTATCATGTAGGTGCATGAGTAACAATTGATATTAAGGGCTGAAAGATTGTCTGTGGCTGTGATGTTTGAGCTAAAAGATTGTCTGTGGATGATTCGATGTTTTAGATTGAAAGATGGTTTGATGATTTGATGTTTTAGATTGAAAGGAAGTCTGGTGATTTGATGTTTTAGACTAAAAAATGGTCTGATGATTTGATGTTTTAGACTGAAAGATGGTCCGATGATTTAATGCTTGAATCAAAAGAATGTTCGTTTATATTATGTTTGGACTATCAAGATTGGTTATGAATCCATACATACAATTGAGTGGATTGAGTTCGATCATTGAATTAAGTATGGTTGAACTCATATATTGAGTCATGCAAGACTGAGTCATAGGTCAAATCTTAGGCCCCCATTGTTTGTTAAGTTTATTAAGATTAACATTGGTACTTTATAAAAATCTCACTCCTTTTGTGTGTTTCTTTTCATGTGTTTCTTCTCATATATGATCATTGTACGAATAAAAGATGGACCGATTGAGCAAGATAGGCAGAAGAATTTAGAGGATTTACTCTGAATATATGCATTCAAGAATGAATTACTCTTTGATGCTTGAGTATTGTTAGATTCGTAAGAAATCCATTGCTCTGACTTAGGACCAAGTAAGGAGGGTAGTGGTAACAGTTAATGTACTTTATATTTTAATATTTGGCTCGCAATGTTTACAAGAAGATCATGATTCTTTATGTAAGAACTAATTTTAAAAATTTCTCTCGCATTTTTATAAATACTTTTGAGTAGGGGTAAAAAGATTGACCAAGGATATGATCACTATTCTAATATGTCGTTGTCTTGCTGATTTGAATGATTCTCAAACAATGAACTTCTGTTAAGTCATAGGAATGTTATACTATTGGATGTTTCCTATGTTGTTTTGACTAGTAGCTGAGACCTCCTTGTTTAACATAAGATGCTCTTTAGCTCTATGTTGATACATGCTCTCAGACACTTATAACTAGATGGTATGTTAGAGTTGACAACTTCTGATGTCTTCATAGATGGTCAGTGTGTAATGATATCGTCTTATGACATGATGATTATATAGTGCGTTTATACATGTAATGAGACCATATTATATAAGCATTTCTTAGATCGTCCAAATGTATATGTAGATGAACAAACATTATGTTGTTCTTCTGATGCTTGTGATTGCATGTAATTTCTTATGAGCACGTACATGATGTCTTCTTATAGGTGCATCTTCATGTCTTAATACTTTTAATGGTTTTCTAATTAAACAAATCTTCTTATACAAACCTTCTTGTGAGTGTATATGTAAGATCTTCTTATGTGTGTGTGTTCTTCAAATTTTTTATCATTGCACCTTTACTTCTTGACATGTTTAATGTTTTCCTTGACCTTCTTATACTCTGATGCTTTCTTTCAGTATGTGACTTTCTTCTCTTTTGACATGTTTAATACATTATCCAAATAAATTATTTTTGTGCAAACCTTCTTAATGTATTATATTTGTGTCTTATATTAGCGTTATAATGGTTCATTTGACCGTCTTAACGTTGTTTTCCTGATTTATATACATTTTTCAATATAAACGTTAGAAGGTCAATTTAATATTATTTATTACAATCAAAACCAATAAAAATAATCGTAAGAGGTTATAGTTATATGGATGTTCTAAACTTAACAAAAGTCTTTAACCAAAAATATAACAAAAAGGCTCAATATAGTAGGTAAGTAATTGAATTTGTTATACATGTGAAGAGTTTGATCCATATGTTTTTGAGCAAAGTATCCCTTTTTTTTTTATATATAATATAAAAGAAAAGTTAACGGAATAGATATTTAAGGACATCTCAAATGCGCATTCATGGGTGTTTCTTAGTGGAAAGAAACATTTTTTAACAAGAAACATACATTGAAAAAAGTTTACGTGGATGAATGAGTTTCTTAGATACAAGATGTGTTTCTTGTATAAGAAATTGTTTCTTAACATTAAAATATATTTTTCTGCAAGACATCATCAATAATAATTAAGTCATATTAAAAAAATAGAAAAATTTAAAATTCTTAAAATTCTTGCAATTACTATTTTGAACAAATTTGTAGGAGTTCCTTAAAAAGTAATATAACGTTATAAATACCATAAAAGATATCATGTGAACTACAAGACTTATTTTTAAAAATTCATTTATTAAAAATCTCCATTAAAGATGACTTTGAGTCACAGAAGGATCTACACGTGATTTGCTTTCACTAATTTTTAAATTTTTTAACAATTAATATGTGTATATATAATTATAAAGTATTTTATATTATGAAATATAGTGTAAAAATAAATGCATAAGTAGATATTGCTCCACTAATTTATATATATAAATATTGCCTCCACAATTTAATTTTTCTGAATCCTTCACTGCTTTCAATATAAATACCGCAGACAAATAAGGCTAAAGATTAAACCTTTTAACTTTATGTGTAAAGAACATAATTATTCATCAACTATATATATCACATCATAGTATAAAAAATCAATAAACTTATCTTTTTAATTTATAATCAGGTTTTTTAGGAAAATTTATAATAAGATAACCATATAAAGTGTTTTATATTTTATTTATACAATATTCTATATTTACTCGTAAAAGAATCTTAGTACTTTTTCACCATTCATTTTATACTTTCATCTGGAAATGAAGTGGCAAAAATTGACTACGTCTTAAGGATAATAGAAACATGTTGATCGAACTTTGACCCACTTGCAGAAGTCATTCATTCTGATTGATTAACAATAATTAAGACATCATTAGGGAGAAAGAGGGGCAATGATTAAGTGAAACCTTAAGATTCTTACATTTTTATTATTCAGTTGGTTAATTTGGCCATGTGGGGCACTACGATTCCGGTTATTGATTCCATATTGATCATAGAAACCATAAAGTAATCTTTTTTATATTCAGTTTGTGGATATAAAATAAGCTAACATAATATTTTTCACCCCTATAAAAAATAATATGCAACTTTGTTGTGAGGGTTGATATCAATCCTTTTCTAAGTTGCCACTTCAAGAAATAGATGGGTGTGGGGTAAATAGAGAGAAAAAAAAGTAGTCCCTATACAACCAATTTGGATGGTTTAAATTAATTATATATCACATATTTTGGTTAGATCTTCACCAATGGGTCCCATCACTATCTTTATTGGCATTCTCCTCGTTCATGTTTCACTCAACTTGCTTTACTATCTTGAAAAAATATACCATAATCTCATTCGGAAGTTGACAATGTTTGATAAAAGAAAATTAGAAATTGAGGTTCTTTTCATGGGAAAAATTATCAGGACTAGTGAATATGGCATGGCATCAAATTTGTGATAATTGATGTGGAGAATATGGAGAGAATCACTATGGTGGTGGGATTTGAATGATGATGGCATTTTGCAGTTCAAGTACAAGAAAGAAAAGTCCCCACACACCCTATTACAAAAAGGGAATTAGAAAAAAATTAAAATAAAAATATGTGGGAATTCGTGTTCTAAAAGCAACTATAATCAATGGTTGTGTCAAGAACTCAAGATAAGATTGTCATATCACTAACTCAAGGTGTGCCATGAGGCATGTGATTTAAAAGTGTAGGATAAGAATGAAAGTTAACACTGTTTCAAGATATATCAAATTTTTCCACTTTTAAAATTTCTTTCACCAAAAGTTACTCTTTATTAACGCCTTTTTTCCTCGTTGCCTTCTTTCTTTTTATCTTACTTTTATAGGTTTAATTACTTTTCAATTAATTAAGGTAATTAGGTAACCCTTATTAATATGGTATAGCATGGTAAATAATCTTGTTTTTTAAATATGTAATTATGAGTTTGATGTCTGATAGTCTGTATGAAAAATATTTATTGGAAGACCTTGATTTCTTAAATAGTTTTGGGCAAATTTTATATTATTAAGTCTAATGTTTTCTACTTTTCTTTGGTAGAAAAAAATTAAAAAGAGAAAAATATAAAAATTATTTAATTTGTTAGATAGAAAATATTAGAGTGAAAAATAATTTTAAGATTTTTAAGAGTTATCAATACATCTATTTTCAGTCATCTTTCTACTTCTTTATTTATCTTTAACAAAATATTTTTTATTTCTATTTTATTTTTCACTTATTTCCATTCATCTATTATATTTTCATCCACTCTATTTCTCTACTTTCTATCAAATACATCATATAAAGAGGAATTACTAACATATTTTTGGTATAGAAAAAAGAATATATACTCTTCTTTATACTATTTTGCAATTAAGTAACATTCAAATAAAACTTACTCTTCCTCAATACAAAATGTTATAACACACACAAAAACAAATTCATATTAGATGAATTAAGTTTTTGTCTCAAAATATTTTAGAATGTTAGTTTTAATTCCTATAAGTATTTAATATAATTTTAGTTTCTACATTTACTAAAAGTTACATGATTTTAATCTTTCATTAGAAATTTAAAAAACGCGAGCATGATTATTAAACTCTTAAGTTAATTTTCTAACTCTTACGAGTTTACAAATCTACTTACTTTTTGTGAATTAACTCGTGTGTAAATTCTGCATAAACTTGGTAGACTCTATGCAAATTCTATAAACTCTCGAATTTATTTTCGAGTCAATAAATTGAGTTCTTTTGTACACTTTAGAGTTCAATATCCTTTCATTTAGTGTATCATTCTTAAATTGAAGAACACTCACCTCTAAATTTTTCAACAGTACCAAACATCGATGAGAATATTTTACAATCATTATCACCTTTTTCAATTTATTATATGGTAATGATGCATTGATATACCTAGTTATTTAAATATTGTGTAATGTACGATTTACTATTTTAACTTATTATGTTGTTGAAATATTTAATTATATGTTATTTATAGATATTTTTTTATATAAAGAAAATTTTTATGAATTTACCAGTCAAGTTTATTAAACTTCCACAAGTCTAGATAGACTCTCGAGTTTGATAATTTTTCACATTATTAAACTTCCACAAGTCTAGATAGACTCTCGAGTTTGATAACTTTTCACATTAGTATAAAAGCTAAAAATATATTCAATTTTTATAAGAACTAAAAACTAACATTTTCAAATAATGTAAAGGACTAAAAATTACTTAATTTTAAATATTTCATTCTAATTTTTCGAAAATATAATTAATGTGATCAAATCCACCTTTAGATGCACTTAAGAGGAAAACCTTCAATGGGGGAACAAATAATAGTAAAGATAATTTACTAAAGGTCATTTAGTATTTATTATTAATAATATCTTGATGACAAAAACATCAAAGGCTCATTAAATTAATATACGGTGAGATCAACGTACTGTACTCTACATTAATTCATTCACTAGTAAAATTTATATGAAGTTCATTCATTGGATAATAAATTATACTACTATGTGACGAATCAAACCTACTATATCTTTAGTGGGCACCACATAATTTCACCAAATAATATAATGTCGAGAAAAGTACGTTAAAATGTTGGATAATGTGTTGCTAGAGCTTTCCATGATTAGTTAATGACTTAATGTGCATATGAATGTTATTATAGAACTTTAATACTCACACTCTTTCCTATTTAAGATCCAAGAAAAAAAGTGATGCTTATTTCTTCTTATAATCCTCAATCCATGTTTTATATTAATTATTTTAAACTTAAATAATTAATTAAATAAAAGATTGTTGTGACAAATAAGTAGGAAATAAAAAATAAATAAAAATGATAGTTTTAAAAAAATATATATTTAAAAAATATTTATTGCTATAAACTAAGTCAATTACTTCTCTTAATCTTAGTAAATGAGTAACTGAGTCTTATAAATAAGACTAGAAAAAGTAACATATTATCTTATCTTGTGTACAACTACACAAGTATATTTTTAATAGAAAAAAGAATTAGGCGGAGAATTTGAGAGTGTGTTAGTTGTTTGTTAGTAAATAATATTAAGTGTGTGTTTGAATTTATATTGGAAAAGACTTTAGAATTGATAATGAATCCAAAATTAATTTTAAGTTGAATAACTTAAAATATCTTCTGCATTGAATAAAAAAAATTATATTAAATTTTATTTTTAACTTTTATAATAAAAACTTTAAAATATAAATCACTTCATGTCAAAATAAAAAAAAAAAAAAAAAGAAGTCAGCATAACTCATTGTCATGAATTGTTTGTGATGAAGGGTGAGGAGACAACAAATATGAATCACAATCTTACAGGACTTGAATAGTTTATGGAATTGAGCAAAATAATTGTTCTCTGGTGAGAATTTGAGACACAATGATTGCATATTTCAGCCAAAAATATTAGCACATCATGTTACTATCCCAGATCTACAAACAGTTGAAAATGCTCTACCTGATGGGACATGGGAGCTGAGAACAAAACTGGCCCATAATGAAGGACCTGTCTAATACAATTTTTCTCAAAGTTAGACAACAAAACTCTTCATTTGACATAAATTGCATGGTTACCACACTACACAAATTTTTGAGTATATATATCAATATCTTGGCGCTTTCAGGGTTGATTAATTCCACCATCCAAACCCTCCAATTAAGGATGTTTGATGAAGTACTGCTATTTAGTTAAAAGTGGAGGAACCTGGAAAGTAGAAAAGGGAAGAAAATGAAGAAGGAACATAGCAAATTGGAGGAGACCTGTGTAAATGGAGTGTTATAAAGTATGGATTATGATATGTAACAAAACCATGACCAAGGGTTGCAAAGTGAGTTGTGCTTAGTTTTGATGGCTATTCCGATGGTGGGGACCGCAGTTGAGCGGCAATAACTCATGGATTGAGCAAGTGTCTATTTTTAGGTCCCATGGCAAGATATCAACTTGGTACAAATACTTTGTGGTATCCAAATTTTAGCAGTTAGTTGACTACTTTAATTTTGATGAAGGGGACCACCCCAACCACATTTATTTGTAGCTTGACTAAAGATAAAGAAAGCATCACACACAAAGTGGAGGGTACATATTCATTTCTCAAGACATTTTTTTTCAGGTTAAGGTAAAAATTGTAGAGTTCAGCATTCAACCTGTGAATAATTACTATCTGACGACAGCAGAAAAACTATGAGGAAGTGATTTGTAGTTGAGAGAAAGAAAAGCCTAAAGGAGCAATTAATCATGCATCACCTAACCTTTTCAAGCTTATGCATGCTCACCCAACATGTTGATTTTGGTAAAATCTTGTGCTTTGGTCATGCAAGCACCCTAGGAGGCTAGGACATCATGTAAGCTATAGAAAAACAAGGAAAAATGATGACCTAATCTAGTTGAATAAATCTTCTCAATCAAAAGGTAGCATGTTATAGGCTAGGAATGCATCTTAATTTAAGTCCCTTCATAGTAACTAATTATTGCATTTAAAAACAATGATGGCTCACATACTACCAAATTATAGCCCTGCCTTTACTGTGCTTATGCATATCAGCATAAGCAAAATCCACAAAAGTATATTATGCTCCATCTAACATCAAATAATGAGGACCCTTTCATATATCAGTGTCCAAGCAATTAATAAAGTAATTATGTATGATAAAAAAAGAAAAACTCTATTACTTTTAAGGTAGCCATTCACTTTTATATCTCATAATTTTATTTTATTTTATTTTACTCTATTATATCACTGCATGGGAGGTGCCCGTTTTTATTCAAAATATTCACTTCTATATCTCATAATTTTATTTTATTTTTATTTTACTCCATTCTTGTTGCTTTTGGTTTGGACAATATGTACAAAAGATTCGTATATATATGAGCAGGCAGACATACTGTGAAAGCATACAAGGGCTTGTATCAGCTTGCAATTATCTTGTCAGTTACGCCATAGGTTCCCATAGGTGTTCTTCTAAACTAATTAACCTGTGAACAATGACAAGTAAAAACTGTTAATGAATATTATATATTGGAATTCAATTGATGAAAAGGATTTTATCTACAAAATCACTTTTCTATAAAAGATTGGAATGACAAAATATAGAACTGTAGAAGGCCTTGAAATGTTGTTGACTAATTTGTGTTGATGTAGTACTGATATTAAACACTCAATAGAAACTCTATGCAATGTGAAACTTATGCTGATGACATAAATCTGCATATAAAATGAATATAGCAGAGAAAAATGAGACTAATTCTTGCACCATAGAGAGTTATGCAACATCCAAAATCGTGAGAAAAATAGCATTTAGGGTCAGTTTGTTTAAACTTTGTTTAAAAAAGTGTTTATTTTCATACAATAAACAGTTTTTTTTTTAGTGCTTGTCTAAACAAATCCCTTCTACTTATTAAAAAAAAATTAAAATACTTATTTAAAGTTTAAACAGTTTAGCCCTTAATATGCCAGTGAAGAGTGTTATCAACCACCAGGAGTTTGAAAAAAGCATACAGCAGGACTATTCAAGCAAGTCATTTCTTATCCTTGTCAAAGAACAAATGAATGTTGTGGAAAAAGGTTCTTTAGCTGTCTACATGGTGATAAATTAGCATCTGTTTGTCACCATTGTTTACCAACAGGAAAAAGGTGAAACTTCATCATATAATTGATGTGGTATGCTCATTTTGTTGTTAGCCAAAGCAACGAGACGTTTGAGGTGACTTACCCATTTTGCCACTCACAGCCTCCTCAATATTAGCTGCTCCACTAATGTTTCCACTGCTGTTGCTTGGTGTAATCATTGTTTGACTATGCTGTACTGCCTGGGGACCATATCTGAATACATTCATTGGCTTCAAGACAAAGCAAAAAACAAGGAAAATTAATTTCAATAGGTAAACTATGGGAAACTTATCATGAAAGCATAAGCAGTTTTAGGAGGGGAAAATACGCAGATAAGTTCCTTTTGAAATGAACTTATTACCTGAGAGGCATTTTGCATGAGATGATAGCCCATGTAACGCGCATATTGCTCTGAAAGAGCTGGATTTTGTATCTGATTTTGGTAATTAAAGGCACCCAAAATAGGATTTTGGCACATAAATGTCTGGTTTGATGTCTGAGATGCAGATACAGACTGATCAAGCGGCACTCTTGGTAATTGCATTGGATTTTGAATAGGAGGGAAAGGTGGCGTAGCCATTGCCATACCCATTTGTGACATATAGTGCTGCATTCCTGGAAACATCATTGGTGCCATGCCAGATCCCATCCACATCAGCTAGCAGCAAGAACAAAATTGCTTATTTTTAGTTGTTAGTAGTGTGAGATAATTGTGATATGCAAAATATTGTGTGGGACATATACCTGAAGTTGTAACTGAAGTGATTTCAAGTATTCAATTGCCTCTTCCAACATTGATGCTTTGTCTGTCTGCACATACATCTCTTACTCAGTTTTTAAGCCAATATGATTAAATCTCATAAAATGGAGAATCAATTTGTGTACTTGCATTTTGCCTTCTTCACTTGAAAGCTTCTGACATTATTTTATTTCAAGATCTGATTTCAATTGTTGTGTGATAAATATGGCCCATAACATTAGTGATTTTCATTTTTCTTAAAACCAAGTAGTTCCTTTTTTGTTCTTTTTTTCTTTTTTTAAATCAAACTTCACACTTTTATTGATTGTTTCACTTTCAAACCTAGGACTCAGTGAATCACAATTGCAGCTTTATCTAACTCTGAATGCATCTCTAAAGAACATGTTATGATGGTATACTCCACATTCATTATAATAACTAACCTTGCTACTGTGAGGTATGAGTTGCTGCAATGCCTTCATCTTCTCGTTGATCCTATCTCTCCTTCTCTGCATCAATAAAACATTAATACCAGAATAAGGTTTAAAAAATATTTCACAAGAAATGTTCCAAAATCCTCACCCTCTCTGATAGATTATGCACTTCAGCAGCGCGGTTCCTTCGAGCTGACCCTGCTCGTTGAGATGATTTGTTTCCAACTCCTGATTTAAGTTCTGTGTCCTATTACACATAAAGTGATAGCTCAGTGCACCAAAGAATAAAAGCATCTAATCATGAATGTAACAAGAAAGAGGTAGAATTCACCTCACTTTGCTCCTCAGATTCTTCCACATCTATTCCTTTTCTTTTTTGGCCCTGGTTTCTGGTAGATAAGGAACAAGTTTTTCCAAGACTACTACCTGAACCACCAGAAGATGAAGTTGCAGTTGGTTCTAGCATCTCTGATTTCCCTTTCTCATTATGAGGAATTGTTCTAGGCAAATCATCTCTGACAGCTTCAGGCTCAGCGGATAAAGTAGTAGTCCAAACACCATTGCTTGATGCCCTGCTTGCATCAGGATCTTGGGGGATGTGATTGCTACCACAATAACTTGACCCAACTGTCATCATTGAGCATTCTCTAATCTCATTTTTTGACATGTTACTAGTAATTTCGTCTCTAAAATGCGCATTAGCCGATGCTGAAGAAACATTAAGGGGTGCTGCAAAGTGAGAGAAGTTTTGGACCTTAAATGATCCACCCAAGACATTATTGCTTTTCTGAGGTGAATCAACATGGAATCTTGGAGCAGGTATAGGAATTCCTGGGAATTCCTGAAAAGAGGAGGGTTTCATAGTAGGTGATTGCGAACTTACAGTCACATGGGGGGCTCTACAGGCATCCAATTTGGTAAACTTTCCCTCTTCAAAAGGCTTGATTTGCTTATAGGACTCAACTTCACATGGTGGCAGTTCAGATAGAAGGTTTGAACAGAATTCTTGTTCCAATGGATCCTCAAGAGGGTAATGGATCCATGACACTGTCTCATCATCCTGAATCAAATTACTTGAGTTCCCAAATGGCTCACTAGTCCTTAATGTTGGTTGAAAATTTCTTTGAAACGGTCTCGGCGCAATCGAATTCGCAACTGGTTTTCTATGTGTTTGGTTGTGCAAAACTACCTGGCCATTTTGCCACAGGAGCTCTACAAGCTCTTGGTCCACCCTGTAGAATAATTGACCACATGGATTGTTACAATATAAGCAGAGTTAATTGGGAAGAGAACAGTATTTCTTGCTTTGACATAAAAAAATTGCACACACCCCATAGGTTTCTTTTGATTGGAGGTGGTGACACATGAATCACTCCCAAAATTCCAATCAGGAATACTGTTGTTCATGGCTAACCAAACCTGTTATCTGTTGGCACAAAAGGAATAGAGATTTAGATTTTGAATAGAATAGAAAATCAAAACCAAAGACTCTTTTGAGTGCCAGATTTTGACTCCTTAGCACACACCCTTTAAAAGCAGAATAAAATAATCTGTTTACCAGTAAACTGAATAATCAAATAAGCATAAACAACTTTTTAAATTAAAAGAAAAGGATAAAAAGAGAAACACTTTGAGTGGGTCATGTGTGGAACTTTACTAGAAGAAGAGAGAGCAAGCAAACCAATGAAATTGAACCATGAGTAGTTTTTGCCATTCTGAACTTGAATAAATAAACCACCAAAAATTCAATTCTCTATGTCCCCAAAAGGGAAATTCAACTCTCAGTTAAAGTTGGAAGGTACATGTACATTCACAAGCCCAGAGAAACAAAAACAATGAAATACAAGAATCTAAACACAACATTAAACCCAACAAATTGGGCAAATTTTGAGCCAGAAAGCTGTGCAAGACTCATAAGCAAAACGCAAACTTAAAGAAAAATAATTTCCAACACAAAAAACAAACAACACTTTGACAAATGAAAGACATGGAAAATGATGAAACTTTTTCACTTTCATGCAAAAAAAGAGCACCCCATGATTTCATTTTCATTATTTCCAATACTCACATTAAGACAAGGAGCAGAAAAAGAAGAACCCCACCTGAGCTTAGGCTAAGGCAGATTTTTCTGACTTGTTGAGCTTAGAAGGTGGCTAGAAGCTAGACACAGAAGCACCTTGTTTGTTCTCTCTACAAGTGTGTCCGAAGTGTGAGAACAAAGTATATAGAAGAGTTTTTAACAGCAATAAAGACAGTGACATCAGCAGAGAGAGAAAGAGAGAGCAAAATTCCTAAGGTAAATGGTGCTGCTTCTGCTTCTCAACTGCGAGAAAAACATGGCTACATGGGAATAAATGAACATGGGACCAGTTTACGACTATTAATAATAAAAATCTTTAAAATTCAAGAGATTTAGTCATAAATAAATACATTAACTTTCAAGAATATAAAAGATAATTTGAATTGGAGTATAATAAAGTTTGATATAATTGAAAACAATTAACTTCTACAATAATATTTAAAACAATTTTTTATTATCTTTTCACTTGAAAATATATTAAAATTAAACTCTATAAGAATTTAGTTATCGCTCGTCTTGTTAAGAGCATATTTTGCAAAAATTGAACGCATGTTTTTTTTTTTATAAACTTAGTGTATTGAGTATTTTGTTTTAATTGTTAAACAAAAATAAATGTTAGTTAAATTATATTTTTATGACGTGAGATATGGTTATGTACTTATGTTATGTAGTCTTATACATAAATCACCTAACTTTTCAAGAATGAATTTGAACTTTACTTCCCATCACAACGAGGATCATCATAATTTAAATAATTTTAGATTCCTATTCCACAACATTTTTAAATTTTTATATAATAATATCAAACGGGTATAATACTTTAAACTTACTAATGTGTTTATATTTATATAATATTTTTATAAAACAATAGAAAGTTTATAGAAACATGTGTGGGAAGATATAAGATTAATATTAATCCAACAATATTAAGATATGAAAATTAGAAAATTGCTTATCTGGGGTTTGGTTGGTATATTTAAAATGAAAGGAAATCTAAAGCTCCAAGCACATGGTGGGTGCTATCTCAAGTTTCATGAAGGATGATGCCACTTGGCAGTGACAAGCTGTGTGTCCATTGGGGAAATGATAAGGGACAGTGCTGTCAGAAAAAGGTGTGGCTCTCATGCACCCTTGTTGTTGTTGCAGCCTGAGAATTTCCACGTGTGTCTTGTTGTGGTTAGAACTTGGAATATTTAGTACTTGTTTGGTTAGGATAAACACATGCTTCCATTTTTTTGAGAAGTAATAAATTGTTATTTTTCTCAGGAATGTTGTTTAGCACTTTCTAACAGAAATACAAATATGCTGTTAAATTCTGAACTTTTTTAAGAGTGGTTG
The DNA here is from genome assembly GCA_037954015.1 of Psophocarpus tetragonolobus. Classification (NCBI taxonomy): domain Eukaryota; kingdom Viridiplantae; phylum Streptophyta; class Magnoliopsida; order Fabales; family Fabaceae; genus Psophocarpus; species Psophocarpus tetragonolobus. Next base: position 32,619,692 of record CM075694.1, read on the forward strand.
GTTGCTGTGTGGTGTTTTGTTAACTTTTAAGTAAGATGTTAATCTGATTATAAATGAAAAATTATGATTAGAAAAAAAGATTTTATTAATTCTGGGCAGCTAGATTTCTAGCAAAATTATTAGAAATTGATGATATTTCGCATCAATATAATACATAAATAAATTGAAAATTTTCTTTTCTGCTACAGAAGAAGTAAATATATTCTGCTTGTAAAAAATTTTGTGTTTTGCAAACAAATGTGGACCTGACACATGTTTCCATTTTTCATGGATACTGTTGCACTACCCTTCATGGCATGTACCCCTCAAGGGCATACAAGCAATTATTGTTAATATTTATGATCGGATACAAAAAATGTTTTAATTTTTTTACCACATGTAATATTAGAAACATGTTTGTACATTGTCACTGTCACAGATCGATGCATAAATGTCTCTTGTGATATTGGTTTTAATAAATGTTTTCTAACCAATAAATGTTTCTAATATTAAACAAGATTTCAGATTCATAGTCTTGTAAAGAGAAAAAATATGATTGAACAAAAAAACTCTACTAAAAGTGAGTTTTTCAGTAAAAATTAGTCATTAATTGTAAAGTTGATAAATATTCTATAACTAAAAAACCTTTTCACTTAATTAAAAAACTATGATTAAATAAGTAATAGTTAAATGTAATATATATATATATAAAAGGAAAGAGATGCATTTACTTCAATAATAAGTTTAAGAGATTTATTTTTTATTCTAACTCTTCATTTTCTTGAAATTTAACTGTAAATATTAACTATCCATTACAATTATTACTATTAAATTTCAGTAAAATAAATGATGAGATGGAAAATAAATCCCTTTCATTATATATATATGTTAACCTTATATATTGAAAGTGTTGGTAAGTAAGACTATTAATGTGTATTAAGATAATTACCTTTTTTCATTATAATTTATTAACACATTTTAACTAAAAAATATAAATGCGTGGTTTACAAATTCCACAAATATTTACTAACACATATGAAGTTGCTTTTTTAGTTGAAGTGTTTTGTGTTGTTAAAAAAAATCACCTTTAGTTATAAGATTGCATATGGATTAACAAATTTCTGTATACTATATAATATATTATAAATTACTTTAAATTATAATAAATCAAATGAATAAATATAAAAAAGATTATGAGATATATTGTAATCTTCGGAAAATTAAGATAAACCTTAAATATATATATATATATATATATATATATATATAAATTAGTCGAAGAAAAAAAATAAAACATTGATTCAAATTTGATTTTATTTATTTTTTTAACCAATTTTTACCCAATTGTCTTATTGATTAGTTGTGGGTTTCATTCATAGTTTACGTTACTGAATAAAAGTATATACTTCCTCGCTTATTCTGCTCCAGTTCATATGCTTCAAATTAAAAATAATATTTATTCTTTGTCGTAAGATCTAATATATAATGTTTTTATGAATTATTTTAAAAGTAAAATATTTCTAATTTTAAAATGAAAGTTTTAATAAAAAATAATAATGCATGGACAATGTAAATTATTAATAATAATAGCAATTTGGAAAGAAAATATTAATTTAAAATAAAATTCTTATCAGTTAAATAAATCACTTTCTTTAATCTTAGTAAAGAAGATAACTAGATCTTATAGATATATAGTACTTGAAGAATATAGAAAGGAATTTGTAGGTAGCACACATTTGAATAATAAATAATGTTGGTGTGCAACACATGAAGGTCACAATGAAAGGTTTTGTCATTATCAATAGTTGACTGACTTACGCATTTTTATTTTATTTTTGTTAACTTATTGTTAGCAAGTAGGATTGAGTTCAATACACTTTTTTTTTTCAATCATGTTGAAAGTGTACACTTCAATTTATTTATTTTTTTGGTTGATTGTATACAATAAACAAATTCAACACTTGATTTATGATTAAGGATAAATTAATTATTATATTAAATAATTTTATTTAAACACGAAATAAATTAAAAGAGAGTATATAAAATACAAAACTTGGTGTGTGCATATATAAAATATATCCTTATCAATGATTAATCAAGTTTAAGGTTTACAAAGTGTATAAAATTGAATTTTATATTTTTATTAATTAATCAAGTAAATAAAATTTCATGTGATTAAGTTTAAAATTATTTAATAGTTTATCATATCACTTAACATTAATATATAAAATAATATTTAAAAATATGTAAAATATCTATTATTGTATAACATATATAGAAAAATTTAAATTATATGAAAGTTGATATTTGATTATTAGTATAATATCATAAGATTCAATAGTTAAATGTTTAAATTTGAATTTTATATGAAGTTATTGAAAATGTAAGTTGATTATATATATATATATATATATATATATATATATATAAATAATTCAGATTATTTTAATTTCAAATTTTTACCTATTGTTTAGAAAAAGACATTATCTTATCTTTAGAATTTAAATTATTTGTAAAATATAGATTTGTTTTCTGAGATTAAGATTAAAATGTTAGATCTCTAAATAGTTTCTAAGATGAGAAAAATTACTCATGTGAAGAGGGTCATCACTCACCATCCTAAGTAAGATACGGGTGATGATGTGAATGGAGAATTTTGTAGATTTTCTAATACTTCCAAAGATTTAACGTGAATGTAAATATAGGATGCAAATCACATGAACAAAAGAATTATTATTTTCTTTTTGCTTGGGTGTTTTGTATTGTTGATATGTTTTTCTTATCAATATAAATAAAAAGAAATTTGTTGGTTATGTGTTTTTTGTCTATATATATATATAGACATTGTATGACTATTATATGTGGCAAAATCTTCCTCCAATAATTTAATATAGTTACATATTCAAAATTCAAGATTAAACTAGAACAATCTCATATCAGTTGATGCATATAATTAGTAATGATCGAATATGAATATATATATATATATATATATATATATAATACTGATAATTAATTTATATGTGTAATTTAATATTAAAATAAACTTACTTATGTTAAATACCGTATATGATATAAATCTTAAAACGGTAACTAGCTCTATTATTTGGTTCTATCCACTTAACCTAGCTTTCAACATAAAATTTTTTAACATTTTTCATGCAGTATCCTTAATTTTTCTTTTATGATTAAAACACCTCCGATATTCCTTATTCTTGGGAACCTTAATAGAGCTATGTATATACTAATGGCCATTTCATTGTTAAAACAATATTTCATAGCGCATGCAAGATTAAAAAAACACATATGACAAGACAAACTTGTTTAACTTTAAAAATAAGTGATTTTAATGAAAGAAATAGAGTTTTTTTTTTTATATTTGGTACAATTTTAATAAATATTTTTTAATTAAAGACATTTTTATGTTTTTCTAAATTTTAACTTTTGCCTCAGTTTATTTTGATTAACTACGTAAAGTAACTTTTTAAAATAAGCTGTTTTCAACTTGTTTTTTGCATTTAAAAGTTTTGAAGAGTTTAACTAATATGTATTTTTAATGTAAAAAGTTTTACCTTATATTTAATCATAATTCTTCATTTACGATAAATTTGTTGACTTTATCTATTAACACTTTAAAAGTTATATAAATGAAAATATGTTATTGAACGTCAATATAAAACTCTTTTACACTATCAATAATGCATATTTGTTAAACTCTAATTTTAATGGATGCTTATTTATTTAAGTTAAATAAGTATTTTTTGCTTTAAAAATGTTTAAACAAATCTACCCATAAACATGTCATAATGATAAAAAGTTTCATACCAACACATGATGTTACCTGGCCAAGAAACCAAACAATCTCATACTAGTTTTTCTACTACAACAAGAGCGAATTTGGATAAACTTAAAAAGAACAATTGTGAAATAAGCGTTTGTTAAAATGGACGTTTTTTAAAATAAGTAGATAAAATTTACTTCTTAAAATATATTTAAGGATAAAATGCTTATCAAAATGTGCTTCTTAATATATAAGTAGATAAAATTTGCTTCTTAAAATATATTTTCATATGTTGATTTTTTTTTTTCTTTTTGTTTTTATTTTTTAATTACTTATTTTTATTTTTGTGTTATTTTTATTTCATTTTTATCTTAATTTATTATTTATTTTAATTTCACCATTAAATTAGTTTTAATCTTTTTTATGAGAGAACTATGATTATCATTCCTGAGAGATAATTCTACTGAATATTATTATGAACAATAAATTCTTTTTTATAAATATTTAATATATTTCCATTTCAAAAATTTAATAATAAATAATTATTATTACAAAATAATATATTTATTTTATGTATGAAAAATTTATATCTAAATTTATTAACTAATATTTATAAAATAATGTTAATTTTTCATAAATATATAATACATATGTCATAATTAATTTAACCAAATATTTTTATGAGAAAACAAATTTAAATAACTACTAAATAACATATAAATTAAATTAACTTTAATTTCTTTCATGATAAACACTATAAATATATTCTCCGATAGGTGATTTTACTTAATTTTGTTATTGATATTAACCATTATGTTTTTTTCTCGGTATTTAACATAATTTTAAGTTAAAAGATAGAAATAATTATTTATTCTTTTAAATCCTATTAAATAATTTTAAATTTTAAAAAATTATAAGTTTTAATTAAAAACATATAAAATATGGATATATATTTGTATTTTATTTCTCTAAAATCATAGTAATCGAAGAGGTGGAAAGGAAAAGAAATGTAGAGGATCTTGACCAAAGAAAAGTCACGTCAATATTTGTGTTTAATTGACTGCTCCTTAAAAAGTTATATTTGATTTTCTCAATTAAATTAATTTTCAATTTTTATGAAACAATAAATATAACTTATGGGAGATAATCATACTTGATATCATGATGGACGATAAACTATTTCTACTATTTTTTTTTAATAAGTTAATGAATTTTATTAAAATTGAATAGTTAAGTAGAAATACAAGATGTGTCTACCAAACAAAATACATAATTTTAAAGTAAAATAAAGATACATCATAGAGAATGAACTAACTGATGCAAAATATAGGATTTATAACTCATTCATTAGAAGAGTGTGATATCAGTCTCTTAGAATGACACCAATCTTAAGAGTTTTCAATTGAACTGCTTGAACTATATCATAAGAGTGTGAATATTTTATCATTTATAGCTTTCTAAATTTGTTGTGCCAATAGATAATCTCATATATTTTTATCAGTATTTAACACAGTTAATTTCCAAATTATATATTATAAAAAAATATAATATGTTGACTTTGTATTTAACAACTTTATATATGCAATTTTATTCATTAATATTTATATAATAATATTAATTATTTTTATAAATATATTATGAATATATAAAAATTCATTTTACTATTTAATATGACATAAACATTGTGGAGTTAAAATTTTTTTTCTCGTAATATTTAATACAATTGCATATTAAATATTTTTAACAGTATCTATTTATACTTCTTGAAAACTATGAAATCATTTTAACTTTTTTTTAAAATGTACCAAAAAACATATGAACTATCTTATATATATATATATATATATATATATATATATATATATATTCTTATATAATATTTAATTATATTATTGGAATTTCTATAGTGAAAATTAATTTAAGTTTAATTATGTATATTTATTATAAAATAATATCATTACTATTTATATAATAGTTCTAACTTTTGCATAAATAATCCAATACATAATAAATAATATCATAAATTAATTTTTTTTAAAATTATTTTATAACATATAGGCAAATAATTATGAGAATCAAAGTTTTTTATGATAAAAACTATATATATATATATATATATATATATATATATAAAATTTATGTGAGACTATATAGGACAAAATATGCTTTTCATCTTTGTAAAATTTATGAAGTATAATGTTAGTTCTCAATTTTTTTATTAATTTTAAAATATGTAAGTTTTGATCCTATAAATAATTTTTAATGTTTCCTTAAAACATATAATTTTTAATACAAATATCCAATCAATTAAGTAACTCATGCACAGCAAAATACTTAATATGATTTTTATAAGTTGCTCAATTTTTTTATTTAATTTTAAAAGATATTAATTTGGATTCTCTATATAATTTTTAACAAAATTATCTAAATAATTAACTCCATTCAACAACAAAAAAATCTAAACAAATAACTAACCCGTTTGTATACATGAATTCTATACTAATTTCTATATTAAAGATACATGAAAAAAATGTAATTATCTTTTTTGTCTGAAAAACTCTATGAGCTATATAGTCATAGTGGTTTTGACTGAGGCTCTTTGTCCTATGGGTGATGTTCTGATGTACTTGATGTTGCTTCTTTCACCGATACATCTTTGAGTTTCATAAGCATGAATTAGATATATAGGAACAAAAACAAATAAGAGATTTAATTACATGTTTTGGTTTAACCTATGCATGGATTTAGTCAAGAGAAAGACAAAAGGTAAAAACACAGTGACAATGGCATGTGTAGGGGTTTTACATTATGTAACATGTGATTAGAGGTTATGTCTTGATCTTGTGTTTTTTCTTTTTGTTGTTGAATATGATTGTCTTTAGTTATAGATTATCACTATCTAATAATCAAATCTGAAGCTAATTAATTAATAGTTTTTTAAGTAATTATTTATTAAGTTTAATTAGTATACATTATTATGGTATGATTTTTCACTGAAAGTGTATATAATTAAATTTTTATTTATTTATTATATACTAAATATAAGATTTTATTTTTACACATACAAAGATTAATTTGTAGGAATAGTGTAATTTGTTTTACATACACATTTAATAAAAAATTATCCCATTAATTGTCTCGTTATATTTTGAATTTGATAATGTAGTAAAAGGATTAAATTTGAATGTTTTTGTACCTCTTTAAAGAAGAATCCTGATAAAATTAAAAGCATAATTTTAATTTTGTTAAAAACATGTTAGACTTTTTTTTAAAAAAAAAATCTAGTCATAAAATTATCCAAGAAATTTGAGCTCAACTTCTATAAATATTTTAGAGATTAATCTTTATTACCTTTTATTAAAATTAATCTTGATTGCTATTTTATATTTTTTTTAATGATGCAACACATTGCGACTTTATTATACTTTTCCTCTATTTTATTAAAATGTATGAGTTGATCCCTTTTTTCTTTAATTATCAATTATGTCTCTCTTTTTATAGAAGTGCATCAATTATACATCATTGTTAAATTAGTCTTAACTATGTTAAGAAATTACAAATGTTACATACCTTATCTAAGTAGCGATGGAAAGGGAGCGGGTCAAACGGGTTTGTCTTTTTCGTTCCTGTCTCTGGAAAATGCGAGGTAGAGGCGGGGATGGATTTAAAGGAGGTAGATATAAAATTTTAATCATCATCCTTGTTAGATATTTTGGGTTCAAGTATACCTGCGAGTACCCTCGTTATATTATTTTTAAAATTTAAATTTAAATATACTTATAATTTATTAAATGAACTATACGTTAAGTTATTAATTATATTTAATTTATTAATTAATTAAATAAATTATACATTAATTATATTTTAGTTTTAATGGTCCACGAGAGTATGAATTTGTACACAAATATTTGAGATTAAAAATATATGTATGAAATTTTGTTTAACATAAAAGTGAGACAACAGTTGGTGTAGGGACGAGGTGGGGACCAACAAACCCTCCCTCGTCCCCGTCCCTAATTTTCTTAGGCAGGGATGGGGACGGGGAACAACAATGCAGGTTTTTCCGTCAAAATTGCGGTAGGACGAAGTGGTACTAGCGGGTTGGCATGATTGTCATCCCTAGGTCTAACATCAACCATTATAGTTTGGGTGTAGAAGGTATTATTCATTGGAAAAATTTAAACCCCAAAAACTAGGGTTTCAATGTTACCATTGTGGAAGAAGATTCTATAGAAGAATGTTGTGATTCGAAGGATCCCATATGTATTATGTCATGTGGGGCGTCTACAAACACATATTCAAAATCTGATTTTTGGCGTCTATTTTAGGGGGTGGAAGTCGAAGAGGTTCGTCATTTTGCCACTACAAAGAGGTCACAATTTTGCATACAACTATTGTAGATCCTTTAATAAATAAGAGATTAAATTTAATTAAGTGTAATTAATAAATTAATTATGGGAAATGTAGTTGAAGTATGATTTATATATATATATATATATATATATATATATATATATATTTGAATGAAATATGGTTATTTATTTATATATATGATTGAATTTAATTGAATTAAATAATAGCTTATGGGAAAGTGATATTTAGTAGGGTGAGGAGGTGAGCATTATGGTTATTTCATTTATTCGAGTGGTTTTGGAAAATTTTCAGAAGGCTGTTAAGGAGAGGTGCAAATAGCAAGTTGAACTTACTGAGCACACCTTTACCCCTCCCCCCTGTTTTCTTCTTCTTCCTTCTTTTCTTCTTTTTCCTTCTGTTGAATGTTTCTCCTTCACCGCTCCATTTTCTCTCATTACTGCCATTCTTATTTAGCTTGCATGTGTAGCTTCCGGTTGATGGAATTCAACACAATCCCTTTTATTACTCCTGATTCTAAATGATGATTAGTATGTGTACGTCTGATCATAATTCCTTGAATATTATTTGTTTTGTTTGCAATCTTATTATTCTTTTTGAAAAGAGAATTTCTTGAAATCCTGATTTCTAATGTTCTTGTTTGATTTGAAATTCTTGTCATATTTTTGAGTAATTTCTTTGGATGGGTTCTCATCTTTTTGTTTGGACTAGCTTTTGAAAAAGGAGAAATAGATAAGGGAAGGTAAATCTCTATTTTAAATTTGAAAAATTATGATTTAAGGGTGTTAAGGTTATTAGTTATAGTTGATTTAGCTTTTGAATTGAATTTGACAGTTATGAAATTGGTAGTTTGAGGTGATTAAGGAATGTATTTGATTGCATTGATTCTCTATGATTGAAATTGGTAATTGTTGGAATAATGTAGTACTTCAAATTTTGCTGTAATTCATATTTTTGAGATGTATGATGAAAAGTGCTTATAGATGTTGTTGGTTGCAAACAGTCACAGTTGGATAACTTAGTCTTGGATAAAATGTTTGATCAGGTACATTGATATGTTAGGGATATAGCTGAGGTTAATATAATCTAGAATATCATATATACAAGAGGATATATATGTGATTTACATTGTGGTTCTGGTCCTGGTCACAATAACTATGTGTCGTTAGGTAAACACTAGAAAACAGTTTATGGTTATTAGATGACTTAAATTAGTGGCAACACAATGCAGATTGAACGCATGTCGCCAATTAGAAAGGGTTTTGAGTCACCTTGGTGTCCGAACTCAATGTAGATATTTTGGAATGTGTCAGGTCTGAACATGCTATTGTGTGATATTATTGTGTTTTTAAAGTTATCTATATTGTGAATTTCATGTTTCATTATGTTTACTCTTGCATTGTATGTATTTTGTATGACTGTGATGATTGTGTTTTGCATGGAGCAAATACCATTGATGATGGTGGAGGTCAAAACTAGCAGGTGTGGCAAAATATGATGCAAAAGCTGGATTACCTGTTTCTAATAGAAATAGTTTATGTTTGATCTATGTATTAGAGCATGTTTGTGTGTGTGTATATATATATATATATATATATAGAGAGAGAGAGAGAGAGAGAGAGCTAGACCTTTTGGGAATGCTACAAGTATGGATTGAATGAAACAGGAAGTTATAGTTTAAGCATATACATGAATTACTTAGAATGACTAAGTTCTAACGGCTTGAGTTATTATGTGTGAACTTATGTAATAATTATGTTTTAACTGAGAAAGGACGTGATATGTATATGTGTAAATACTATTATACTAATCACTTAAATGAAATGAAGCATAATGTATGAATGAATGGATTGTATGGTATAGGTTTAAGTTGAATTTATCAACAAAGGTTCTGCTATCTATAGAGTTTTCTTGGGCAGTATGTCTAGCCTAGTGAGAGTTAACCTCTGTTAAGCCTAATTTTAGCTTTGTGCCCAACGGGAAGTCTCCTGTAACACAAAGTTATCTTGGGTTGGAATTAAATGAGATTTGCACCCGGCGAGAAATCTCGCCCAATGCAAATTCCTTTCTGTTTTGAATTAAACTAAGTTTTTTGTCTAACGACGCATCTTGCTAAACGAAGTCTTTTTATTGGAACAGTCTAATATATGGTCCTTGTTAGGCAAGCTATCATGGGTCTTGTTAAGCGACAAGGTTCGCCAAGCGAGGTTAAATTGTGTATGCCATGTTGTATCTGATTTGATATTTTTAGTTACCCTAGAATGTATATTATGCTATAATGATGATATTATGATAAAATTTTATAGTTCAATATTTTGGATTACAAATTACATAAGAAATAAATTAAATATAAATAAATAATATTAGAAATTATGAGATGTTACAACTACAGTTAACGGAAACTTTGGAAAATGATTTCAAGGATTACCCTAGTACAAGGTAAGGTTGTGTTTCTATTGATTATGATTGTTTTGTTTGTGTCTTTTTTTTTTTTTTCTTGTGTGAATGAACCAGAGTGAGAGTGATGAGCAAAAGTGTAATATTTTTTCAATGATTTTCAAATGAAACAATTGATGACAGAGATAATTGATAGTGATGGCATAACTAATACATTTTTAAAAAAAAAGAAAAAAGAATGTAATTGAACATTAAAAAAAAGTGGGAGCAAATTGAACATTTTAATAAAATAGAGGATAAAAAGCATAAGTAAGTCACGCATTATTATATATTACAAATCTATTTATTATAAAAAATTACTATGTTATTGTACGTGTTTAAATTCATTAAAAATAGTTTAATTATATATATATATATATATATATATATATATATATTATCTTGTTTTTTTTTATAGATAAATGTTAATTGTTAGTATGTTAATTTTGTGAATGGAAACCTCTTTCTTCTAATCTTCTTATATATAAATTTTGCAATTAGACCAACCTTATAACCTATAATATATATATATATATATATATAAAAGTTTTTATGAAATTATCTAATTAGAAATAAATCTTATTTTTTAAATTTATAATCAGACAAAAATATATTTTATACTATTAATATATTTAAATTAGATTTAAAATTGTATAAAAGATTCTCTTTTTAGGCATCTCCTATGGGGAGATACTTATTTTATTTTAGTATTAAGCTACGGCATCTTAAAAGAGAATATCATTGGATTAATGTGTTGAGGTAGAAATTTAGATAAAGAATGGGTCCCTTATGTGACTAACCGCATCTTAAAAAAATGAATATGATTCTTGTGAACAAATAAAAGAAAGGATAAAATACAATTTTTTGTGTCTATTTTTTAAAAGCCATAATTTTATTTTTTTAATTTCATAATAAAGATATTTAGTTTTCTTTTTTTTTTTTAAATTCGTAGTTTCAATCTTTTTTTAAAAAAAAAAAAACTTAATTCTCAATTTAGTAAAATTTACAATTTGATAATTCTGTCGAACTGTAAACTGTTAGACTATTATCAAGTGAACGCTGACTATAGTATGATTAAAGAAATAATATAATATCATGTATTCATGGTTAAATTACTTTAGTAATGGTCAACATTTACAATTTTATAAAAGGACAAATAATAGATTTTATATATTTAAAGGAAGAGATATTTCTATTTTAAAATATAAGATTAAAATTACACATTTAAAAAAATAAAGGGATAATATCTTTATTTTAAAATAGAAGAATCTAACTCTTTATTATTTATTTGGTATAGATACATAAATTATCCAACTCTCTGTACAAGTGCAATGGAACTACCCATCTCATTATAATTATAATAATTATATAATAAACTTAAAATTATATATTCCTCAATATTTATAATGTTTTATACATTATTTAAACATAAAATATAAATAACTACTTAATATATAATTATTTAGCTATACATAAATAAATTTAAATTATAAAAAAATATAACTATATGTAAATTCAAATTAAAAAATATCTGACAGAAATGGATGCATTTTGAAGCCAAACCTCCTAACTTGTCTCGTTCTGATGCCTGTAAGCAATTCAAGTAACTAATAAGAACATGTCTTCATTGGAAAAAGGGAGTTAAGAACCTCCTGCTCTAAAGATCACATAACAAATTTAACCAAAGTGTTATTATACTCACGTTTACAAAAGTGAAGTTTCTTTTTGAAAGATCAAAAGTGCTAAGTATTAAACTTTGTATCTTAGTTATATCTCAACTTGTTAGTATTTGTCCCAACATATTTTTCACATTACTGTCTTTTCCATTTCATTATATTTTGTTTCATTTCTTCTTTTTTTCCTATTCTCATCATCATATAATTATTAATATTTTTGCTTTTCATTCCTATTTTTTAAATACTAACACCCATTTTTATGTTGTCGGTACATTAACTTTTTTAACTTTATAGTTTTATTACATAATTTTTTTTTTTACATATAAACATTTTTTTTGGTCCAATATTTTATTTCTTTTGTTTATTTTGGTTGTTAAATAGTTACTTGTCACTATACTTATTATTATTTTATACCTAAATTATGTTTTAAAAAATATGTTTAAAGTTAATTAAAAAAGTAACATTATGTTTAAAAAATAGTATAAAGAATTTTTTTTTAAATATTAAATAAAAGTTTAGGTTGAGAAATACAATTTCATTTATTGTTTACAAAATATTATGAAACGGAGATGGGGGAGACCGAGAGGGAGGGAGCACTAGACAAGAAGGAGGAAGGCATACTGGGAGAGGAAGCGAAGAGGAGGGCTTTAATGGGTGGGTGACACATGGGATAAGGGTAAGGGTACACTTGGGGATGAGATAGGGAAACAAATAAGAGAAGAGAAATGAAGAATGCAGAAAAGAAGATGAACAATAATCTTTTTTTAATTTGTGGCGGTTGAAAGCTGCAAAAAAAAATCAATTAATAAAATAATAATAAATAGATTAACATGTCATTACTTAATCAAAATAAACACAAGAAATAAAATATTGAATGAAAAAATGTTTGTATACCTTGATCAGTCCAAAAAAAATATTATATACCAAAATCATAAATTTGAAAAAGTTTATATACAAAAAATATAGTTTATCCAAATAATTATGTAATCAATAAATAACTTTGAATTCCTAATTATTTATATATGATTCTTCTTTATTCCTTAATATAACACTCCTCTCATGAAAATAAAAAACAACACTCATTTCATAATGAGTTATAAGGTTGATCTTGTGGTACAATTAAGAGATGAAAAAAGAGAAATCATAAATTTGAATCTCCTCATTAATAAAATTTAACAACTAAAACTTGACCTATAAAGAAAAACACAAATTTTCATATAAGGGATAAAAAAAAACAATTGGACCATTCAATAATTAGGAAGGTTATCTAATGGGTACATAACACAAGCATTTATCTTTTAATAGTAAATTTCCATTATTTAATAAAGATTCACACTTGCATTGCAGGTTTAATTATTTACCTTCTTATTTAGTTGCATCATTCTCAAACACATGTCTTTATATTTTGTCATTCTCTCTTACCTTTTTTTAATGAATTCCAAATGTTGAGATAAGGTATTGATATGTCTTATTTCTTTTTTATTGAAATTAAATTATTTTATGATTACATTCTAATTAAAAAAATCACATACTTTATTTTTTTTAATCTTAATCTTTCAAGATATTATTTAATTATTAAAATTTTCTTTTCTCACACTTTTATAATAAAAGTCATACCTGATTTAAATTGTAGATTTTTTGGTGAATAATTTAAATTGTAGATGGTTTCAAATGTTTTAATTAATTGATTGATTCAAATTGAAAAAAATTATTATTAAAATGTGTTAAAACTAATGTGATTATAATATTATAGATATTTTTTTATTATTATGTGCTATAAAGTTTATAAAAATAATTCATTTAGTTGTCACGTGATATATAATAGATATAACCTGGATAATTATTTGATAATAATGATATTTCTATATCTTATATATTTTCCTTGTACTTTTACCCAAAAAAATCGCAATCAGTAATTTTTTTAGTATATTAATATTAATAGCAAGGAAAAATAAATATTTTTTCTTTTATACGCTTTTGAAGCATCATCATTGGATTAGATGAAAAATTGAAAGAAACCTACTTTAGTTTATTAATATAATTAATAAATAATATTTTTTTTAATATGTGACTGAAGATCTCTAATTCATGCGTATGAAAAAATATCTATTGTGAAATGAGATTATTCTTTAGTCTCCAACAAAATCTTGTTTGGATGTAACAACAATCAATTTTATAGAGTAAAAATTGTAAAAGTTATTTAAAAAATAGTCATAAACTATAAATTTTTTAGTTTTTAAAATAAATTACTTTTTCTATTTTTTTCTTAATTTAAGTTAATTAAATATCTAACTTTTTATAAAAAGAAAAAAGTGCGTACATTCATAATGTAAAATAGATTTACAGATTATAATTTTTCGTAATTTTTAAAGTATTTTAATAAAATCAACAAATTTAGAAAGATTATGATTAAATATAGTATAAAAACTTGTTTGCAGATCACATAAATATTAAACTCAAAAAGTAAAACAACATCTAAAAAATAAAGTTATTAGTTGTTTTTTTATCAAAAAGAGAAAACACATGTCTGACCAATTTGATCAGAATTTCAGAATATAGGACTACGCCTAACCGAACTGAATCACGGCTTGATTTGCGGGTCCGGCGAGTTACACACATTAACAGTTCATTTTATTGTTTTCGTATACAAAAAATTATCTTCTTTTTTTTATTACCCTTTTTTTGTTGTTCTGCTTCTTTTATTACCCGAACGAATATTATTTATTTCAGTTTTATTATTTAAATATTAAATAAATGAAATTGTATGTTTTGAGTCACCAATAAATAAATAAATATATATATAAGTTTAATTAGTATTTATACATAACAATGACGTTGAATCACAGTGAGTAAAAAAAATTAATTTTACAATTAATAAACTTAGACAACTCAGGTGAGTAAAAAAAATTAAGGTGAGAAATAAGAAAATTTAAATAAAGTGATTTATTAAACAAGTTCATGTGATTCTCTCACACTGAAACTTCTCCTATAAACTAAACTCTTGTTTAACGTTCTGCTCTCTCGTCAATCGTTGTCCCATATCCTTTGCAAGATTGCTACTATCTTCACATGCAACCTTTGGGTTATATGCAATTGTACAAAAATTTCTATTTCCACTTCATTAATTTCCTAAGTATAAGTTAGTGGACTGAACAAATTTGGACGACAAAGCATTTAGTTTTGAAATTTAAGTTAGAATTAATTAATTGTTTGTTTTAAAATTTTAATCAAAATTGTCCTTATATTAATCACTTGCAACCATTCTTAAAGCTTCTGGACCTAATTTTATGAAAAAACAATTTTTATTAAAATTTCAAAGAAACAACTAATTAATCCTAACTTAAATTTTAAAATTAAATCTAGTCAAAATCTTCCTTTATTGTTCAATTTTTTCGGTCCATTGGCTTGTACTTAGGAAAATTGATGAAGTGGAAATAAGAATTTTGTCACAATTGCAGACAATCTAACGGTTGTGCCATGTGAAAATAGTAGCGATTTTGCAAAAGATCTGGGGGATGACTCTAGACCAGTCAAAATCATGTAAGTTTGTTTAATAGACAACTCAATTCGAACCATTTATTAAAATTTTAAGATTATTAATAAGTTTTCTTATTTCTTACTGTAATGTATTATTCTTAGCTAATTATCCTCTCTATTTATATATACACACTACTCACGTCCTTTTTACAAGACTTTTGAATAAAAACTTTTTGGAATGTGAACGTACACTTTCAAAAAATATTTTACAGAAAAATAATACTCTTTTTAGAAAGTAATTTTCAAAACTATATTTGAAAATAAAAGTCATTAACATACTTTTCGAATCTACATATTTATACTTTGAGTTTAATTGGTATATATTGTTAAAGATTTTTTCACTAACATTCAATTGATCACAATCCTTCATTAATGGTAAGTTTGTTGACTTTATTAATTAGTATTTTAAAAGTCACATAAATTAAAGTTATGATTGAACTTTAGTCTAAAAGTCTTTTACACACTGACAATGTATACTAATTAAACTCATAATTTAACTGGTATACACTATTAGTATAAAAGATTTTTTTATAGTGTATACCAATTAAACTCTTAAACTATTATACTTTTAGAAAGTACTCTCTCAGAGAACACTTTATCAATAACATTTGATTTCTAATCTAGAAAAATAGAAGCAAAAATAAAAACACATGTACAAATATAAATATATATATATATATATATATATATATATATATATTAAAAATAATAAACTAGGAGCATAAAATTAGAGTTTAAATGATAAAGACAAACTAGAATTAAAATTTATATTAGTTGTATAAAAAGTAATATTTTAGTAATAAATAATGAAATTAATTAATATGTACTGTTAATATAAAAAGTTTTACAATCAAAATGCTTAATTTATGGTAAGTTTGTTGACTTTATCAATTACTACTTTAAAAGTCATATGTTATTTAATGCACAAAAAATTTTAAAAATAAAATAATTTTAACTTGTTTTTATTATTTTTTTATTCTAACATTACAGAAAATTAAAAATAAATAAAAATAAAATATAAAAATATAAAGAATATAGAGTAAAAATTTTTATTTTTAATTTTCAGTAGCATTAAAATAAAAAAATAGTAAAATACCATTAAAATTATTTTATGTTTAACTTTTTTAAAGTTTTTTTGTATACATCAAATAAAATATAAATTAAAACTGTATAATATTAATTAACATTTTTGTCCTTTAAATAAAGTAAAAATGCATGAATGAGGATTAAAATCGGAATTCATTTAGTAACATCGTTAATTATGCACTTTTACAAAATTCAATGTTGAATAACTATCCTTAACAAGGGCACTAATTAGCAAGACACTTCAAATAAATAAAGATATTAAAAAAAACAAGAGTTTAATATTCGTACATCACATTCAACTATAACTTTTGATTTATATGACATTTAAAATATTATTTTGTAAAATCAACAAATTTATCATAAATGAAAAGCTGTAATTAAATGTCCGTGACACTAATTTCCTAGCTACTTGTATGAAACTTCCTCGAACTTGTGAAAATATCTCACTCCTATAAACTTATTTTAACTCAAATTTATTAAAACAAATATTTCTTAGCTTATTTCAATAATTTTGATGATAAATATATGTCAAGAGCAAAATTTTATTGTATCCAACTAAATCATAAGGGATGATAAGGTTGACAAATTTGACGTGGAGAGACACACAACAAAGACAAATTTAGACAAATGTATAGATTAGCAAAACTACTCCCCTTTGCAAATCGGTTAGGATGTTCATAAATATAGGAACCCCAAATGTTGATACTAACTTGAATCTTCAACAAGTGGAAGCTTTTGATATTTGTGAGTGGGTTAAATATCCTTGATATAGAGTCAAGATGAAGATTATCGATGTTGAATAAAAATTTTCAGAAGGTGTAAGTTATTGATAGTTTAATAAGCGAGTAAGGTAGCAACTTCTATTTATAGTGAATGACTCCTAACAGCATCTAGTAAGAATATCTCGTGGTCTCTAGTAGAAATCATTCAATTAGAGTTTTCTATCGTTTTCTCTAGATATCACTATCGATTCTCACTTTCATTTCTGCAATTGCGAATCACTTAATCTTCTTATTGTTTTTGTGTGTTTCTAACATAAGAAACACAACACCAAATAAAGCTGCTCTCAACTAATACTCTAACCTCTTAATGCAATGCTCTGCTTGCATTTATTACTCATAACATGAAAACAATGGTTTTTTTTTTATATAATAAGCTTTAATTCAATAGCAAGATATTTGTAAACCATGGCCCCAGACTTTTGAAGTGCAAAAATTGATTTCTTTTGAAAACTAGTTCATTCCTAACTGGTCAAATTATAATCTAGAGCTTCTTTTTCCCCTTCCCAACTGATTCCTGACTGCTGCAAAAAATGACAGGTACTATTGATTCTTCTTATTACCTTCCATAGGAACCTCCTCTGCAGCCTTTGAAAATAGTAACAAAACTTCATTGAAACAAGTACCTAATTAGTTAAACTAGTTGTTTAGACACAATTTTTATTGGTCCAACCGAAATGATACTATTAATATTTAAGTAAATATATATATATATATATATATATATATATTTAATAATATATAGTATATAAGATAATCAATAAAAAGTAAAATTATATGAAATTAAATTAAGTAAACCTTTACACTCACAAAAAACCATATTGTTTGTTTTATAAATTAATTATTAATAATAATAAAAGCTATATGGATACACAAATACAACTTTACATTTGATTTAGAAGGTGCATGCTGCAACTATACAGTGCTTCACTATATTCTAGATCTTTTCAGCTGGAAAACCAATAACAGGCTTAACTTCTGAAGCCAAACTACGCAGCTCTGCTACCTCTTCATCAGTTAGTCTCCAACCAAGTGCACCTACGAATTCCTGAGCTTGTTCTGCTGTCTTGGCTCCAGGAATTGGCACAACATTGCCTTGTGCTACTAGCCAGTTCAGGGCTACCTGACAAGAATAATTTGGTATGTTATCAAAAGTTGTGGCCAAGGAAAAGTACCAAAAGGAATCATTTGATTTTGATCAAAGAATATCAGCAAAAATTCTGTTATATGTCAAGTGGTCTAGCTTAATTAATTGAACAAAGTGCATGAGTTATTGTAAATCCTCTAATACATCTTTAGTTTCAAGAGATAAAAAAATTCTGATGTTATATGAAACTTGGTTGCATTGTGGGGAAGACAAATTAACAGCAAAATATAGTTTGATTTGATCCATAATTTCAAGAAGACTTCTTGAAAGTGAGAAATATGTAACGTGAAAAACTTAGGATACATGCACCCTTGATATGAATAAAAGTAGCTCATAAACTAAACCTATGTTAACTCATGAGTCTATACACCATTCTCTTTTTACTTTACACATTTACTGAGGAGTCAAACCCTGATATTCAGGTCTGATGTTAGCATGAAAAGTATGTCCTAGTGTCTTCATCTATGTTAAATCATGAGTGTGTACACCATTCTTTTTACACTTTACTCACCTTAAAGGAGTCAAATCTTAAAATTAAGATCTAGCGGTAGCATGAAAAGTATGTTCTTGTGTCTTCACTATATTGTTAGAGAAGATTGAAACATGGTACCAATATTTCAAATGTTCAACTTATGTAATGAAATTGAAGAGCAGCATGAACCTGTGTACGAGTTTTATCATACTTCTCTCCTATTTCAGTGATCTTGTTCAGCAAAGGTTGTAGCTGCAAAATAAATACACGCGAGAGGAATTAAGCAATGTAGGTGTTAAGTTATTAGATCTGAATATGTCTGAAGAACAGTACCTTTGTTAGAAATTCTGGAGTATAAATTCTTCCCCGAGGCCCACTTGGTGGTTTATCAGGAGTGTACTTCCCAGTTAGAGCACCTGTTGAAGATAAGGATTTTGGATAATTTAATTGTATGGAGTTAAAATTTATTAGGTAAGTATCAGAACACCAGTTTAAGATAAGAATATTTGGCATGAACTACAAAACATTTCGTTGATATTATAGATATGCTTATTAAGTTATTATGCTTAGGTTTATGTTTTACAAAATATTTTTTTTAGATGAACTCTTAATGAGTTTGAGTGTTTGCAAGTCAAGTTTACTCTACCAACATGTCATTGGTATAAGTGTTACTCGACTCAAATCCTTTAAACAAGATATTGTGTGTGAACCCGGGAGATGAAACAACGTAGTCAACAGAAGAAACCCCACTAACCACCCAAGTTCCATGACAGAGTTTATCATAAAAAATTTTGGGGTATTCATCGAACTAATGTCATGATGACTCCAAAAAGGAAATTCAAGTTTACTCTGCACTAGTTTGTTAATACTAGAGTTTGAAAATCCACTAATTATGACAGTAATAATAATAATAATAATCATTTATGCAGAAGTTAGGCCTAGAAAAGACAATATCCTAGAAGAGGGGTGGTGCATTATTTCTAGCATCTAAGATCAAGTGCATATGTTTCATGTCAGAGGTTTCCTCATCTTTAGTTTCTGTAAACCAAATTCTATGCTATGTTAAAGTAACCAAACTTCAATGTGCTGGATTATATATAATTCATAAATATTATTTTGTTATGCCTCTGGGGTTTTGGCAGATATGTTTAACACGAAATTAAAGAGAAACCGATAAAATACACATACTAAACATATTTAATAATGAAAAGGAGTTAACCTTGAGCAATTGGTGAATATGCTATTAATGTAATCCCAAGTTCATCACAGGCAACCTTTACACCATTTTCTTCAGGGGCCCGATAGATGAGGCTGTAGTTTACTTGGTTTGTAGCTAATGGAATACCTCTCTTCTTTAGCTTCTCATAAGCCTCACGGAGTCGCTTCTCTAATTATATAGAAAAATAGATGTTAAATATTTATGCATATAGAACTGGACCAGAACTAGCTGAATATCATTGTATCATTACTGAAATTCTGATACAAACATAGTATATACTATATACCAATAACAGTTTTGAACAGAAACAGTAGAACTCTCCCTCACACTCTACAGAAACGACATAAAAATAGGAATATAGAGTATCTCAGGCAATTTGAGAGGCCATGATCTCTCCCAAGTCCCAATCAGTTATCCGATTCTCTATATATTCCTCCTTTGATACACCTTCATAATAATCAATTAAACTATGTGCTTAGTAACAAATGCTCAGACTTTTATATCATTCATCCTAGCACATTAAGATGTTATACATCAAGGGAATCTCCCTTTTTATAGTAAAAGTGTTACATCGTTTTTGCACAATATTGAAGACTTCAAGACAGATAATCTAATAACAGTTTTGAACAGAAATGGTAGAACTCTCAGACCATCAATATACCATTATAGTTTGAAACACCAACGGCCTTCACAAGTCCCTTTTCAACAGCATCTCCCAGACCATCAATATACCCTGAAAAAATAATTGATAAACTAAGCATTCTCTTAATCTTTTCATGAATAAGTAAATATAATCTAATTCCATAAGCCTAATTAAATGAATGGTTCAATGAAATAATTTTGTTACACTGAGCAACCTTCATTTCCCCAAACTCCAGGCCTGGAAAGCAGGAAATTACATTATCAACAAAGTGTTGTCGGCTAAAATAATATCATTCAACAGGTTCATAAAATACTGACCAATGAAGCTGATAAAGATCCACCGAAGTCAGACCTAGTCGACAAAGGGAATCTTTAAGGGCTGTGAGAACACTTTGACGGCCAAATCTCCATGGCAGTGCAGCAAACTTGGTTGCTACAGAAACTTCAACATTGGGATCCTTTTCTTTTCTTTCCTTAATATATCTTCAGATAACAAACATATGGAAGCACCAATGTGAACCTTTCTTAATTACAATCTGCATATGAAAATCATCTAAGTTCGTACCTTCCGAGAAGAATCTCAGAATTTATGGCTCCAAAAGCAAGCTGAAAAGAGGAAAATCTTTTGTGAATTTAGACTCATCAAAGAATTCTAGAGAAAATGACCACTCACCCCAGAGCCATAGACTTCAGCAGTGTCAATAAAGGTTAGACCTCCATCAATACTGGTATTGAAGGCATCTCTAGCAGCCTTTTCATTTCTATCTACAATTACCACAGAACCAAATGAAAGCATTCATAGTCTCTCATTGTCCATATAAAACTATTTCAATCCATTAAAATCAAAACACCATATATATTATCCAAGAGAAAAGGCCACTTCATGGTGTCCCAAATCTGCAACTTTCATATATTATAGCATCTAGTGACACCTTCAGTAGAAATTTAAAAAAACAATTTTAAAACAAGAAACAAATAAAATTCCAAAAGAAACACGAATGCTAGCTTTGCAATAAAGTTCCCAAGATTCATTAAAATAATGGTTACCATGACTACCAATAATATATACATTGAACCAGAACATCTACATTTCCAACTAATAAATAATACTGATGAGGAAAGAAAGTTGTACATGCGTATCTAGTTATACAGGAAGTTCAGAAATCTAGCACAGTAAGTCTGTGTAAGATGTTTAATGGCAGCTTGCTACACACACTACTACTTCTTCAGTTCTCCTATGTTAGTATTAGATCTTTTATTCCCTGTTTATCCTTCATCACTTATTTTCTTCAATTTCTGTATCATATAAAACTCCAATACTAGATATAAGCTCCGCAAAAAGCAAGAGAGATTGATTAGAAGCAATCAATTTGGTATTATCAGTCTCTGAGTCAAAGAACTGTGACAAGGGTATCTTCTGAACTCAAATGCACTTGTTCCAGTTTCATTAATTATATTGGAGATGATTTGCTTGAACTATGAAATCAGATATTTGAATTCTTTTCAGGTCAATTCATATTTTCATATTAACTTCTCTCAAAATTGGTTTTGGTACTGCCTGCCACATAGACTTTAGTGCCACAAACACTTGTTATGATGACTATTATTTTTTCAATAATATGAGAGCTTTACACAAAACATCAGTCATACAAGCCAACTATGCTATAGTAGCTCATATAGATAAACGTGAAAAGTACTACATAACATCATTAATATGGGATTCCAATTCAGCAATTCTATCTCATCACACCTTTTCTATTATACAACTTCCGAAGATTATGGTACAGAAGCTATATACCTAAAACAGGTTTCAGACAGCAAATAATGTGACACCCTCAGGTGACAACCAACACAGAAAGCAACAATCCTCAACTTGCTGTCAACATCAATTGATTCCAACAATCACATACTTATGCTCCAAAATCAGTTGACAATTTACCACCACCACTGAAAGGTGGCCAATGTGAATCCTCCATTGACAAAATAACTAACAAATTCACAATTAATGTTTGCCAAAAAAATAAAAACACTGAAAACTATTTTCTTGATATGTACATACATTGACCATTGATAGAATGAAAAAAGAGAGTTTAAATATGTGTTTTATCCTAAAAATGTCACAGAGTTATTATGAGAGTTATAAGTTTGACACCGTCAATCAATCATAGACCAAGGTAATATGACTTCTAAGATCTTATTGTCCAAGTCAATAAAATTTATCATATTTGACAATGATTGAATAATGTAAAAATTCATTACTAATTCTATTTATGCTTTAATTATTTGTTACATATGTTGTTTTTTTTACCGTAGACTAAAATCATATCATTTTGCTATATAAAGATTACAAATGAACAATATGAAAGTCACACACCCCACCCTCAAAATAAAAAAAGGAAAGGAAAGTTACCATTCCATTCAAAATTGTTCCAGTAAGTGGTATCACCCCAAGACCAAGCTCCAATTCCAACCCTTGACACCTTCAAATCAGAGCCACCCAATTTCACCTTATCCTCAACCACTGTATTGAGAGTGGCAGAACCCTCTGAAGCAACAGCTCTTATTCTGTGAACTCTTGGCTGACATATGACAGTAAAACAACCACTGCTAATATGAAGGGCCATGGGGCAAGAAAAACCAGTCCAAATCCAACAATATAGGTAAGTCGGAACGAAATGAAATAAAAAAGTTCAAATTTTTATTGAAGTTCAAAAGACCACAATGTTTAACCAAAGATTTCAAGAAATATGATATGAGATTGACAACTTATTATACAAATGTTCCATGGAAATTGAGAAAAACAAAAATATGGGCAGCAAATAAGAGAATGATGCAAAATATGTTAAGGTAGAATGAAGAAAGTGAAGGAATGAGAATTGTCGTTTGTAGAACAATGGTGGGGTTGAAAGGTTACACGTCATTGCAATCTAGTGGACGATGAACCATTGAAGTGATCACTGGTGGACCAGTTTGACATTGTGTACTTTCAATTCTCATTATTCATCACCGTTTACTTTTTTAATTTATAAAAATAAAACAAAAATTAAAAAACAATAAATCTTATTGTTTATGTTATTTGTTATTTTATTACAACAATATCATAATCATAATACAATAGTGACCCTAACGATACAACTAACAACATTATAATATATAAAAAATTCTGAAACAAATTGAATAAATATGATGGAAATTGTAAAGGGAAAGTTACAATTGTTATTTTTGTTTTAAAAAATCAAATAATTTGCTATATCTTTGGGTATATCATTAAAAATTTAACAAAGAAAGAAATTTTAAAATCATAACAAAGACAAAAATTTGAATTTTCAACAATAATATTTTTTATATGAAGATTGAACACATAACACACAAAATTATTGACCTCCTTTGGAATTTCCTTGTTAATTATTGACATACAAAGCACATGCAATGTCAAAAACATCTTATGATAAAAACCCAAAATATTTTGTCTGATTTTTCTAAAAATCAATAGAATTCATAGAATCTAAAATTTTCAACATTTTTTCACACTATACGGCTACAACACGCGTCAATCCTAGACTTACATATTAATTGACAGATTTTACAAAATAATGGACAATTATAATGTGTTTATATCGTACAAGACGCTGATCACGTAATTGTAAAATGTTAATAACTCTTTAAAATAAAATCATTTCACCGTAAAAATCTTAGATATATTTATTTATTTATAAATAAATAAATAAAATTTATTTAATTTATTAAAAATAATTTGAATAAAATTTAATTTAATTATTAAAAGAAATATTAATATTTCTTAAATTAAAAAAGAGACTATAAACTCTCCCATTTTTTTAGTAATTATGTTTGGCAAAGTAATTATTGTTAATTAACGAAAATTAAAACAAGATATTTTAATATAATTATGGGAATCGGTGAAAGAAATTAAGAATTTGACTAAAAAATCAAATAATTGAAATGATTGAAAAGTTAATTTATAAAATAAAATTTAAGATTAAGGATTTTGTACAATGGGTTCATATATTTATTAATTGTTCCACTAAGTTCTTTACAAAGGAAAATTCACTTAAATTAAGTTGCGTTCTTTTTTAAGAAACAAAATGAGTACTTAATTGAATTTATTAGACCTTCTACTTTCATAGTAATTAACTATGTTTTATCATGGTTTTCTAGTGATATTATTGAGTTCATTTTTTTTGCTTCTCCAATTATCTCAAATTATGAAAAACGTTCATCAATTGTTTCACATGAATAAATCAACAAGAAAAAGGTCAACAGAGAAAAACAATAAAAGCAAACAAAAATTAACTTAAACTAAATAAGTTCTCAAGAGCCAAGGTGTATTTTCTATTTTGGTTTCTATATTTATTGTGTAAGGGAGGATTTATAAAATTTGGAATTTATCTACTGTTTGATTTCTGTAGTATTTGTATGAAGGGAATTGCAAAATTTGTGGTTCATTATATGGTGATTTTGTCATATGTAAACATTGTCATGTCATCTCCCTTGTAATATGGTGGTGTATTCTGAATAAAAATTTTGCTTACTCAATAAAAAAAAAATCTCAAGAGCTTGACCCAAAGGTATATAGAAGAAAATAGAGAAAACAAACCAAAAGAAATAAGAAGAATATAATCTTGTATCCAATCAAATATAGTGTGTTGTACCACAAAAGTGTATCTTCTCCCCTCAAAAGAACTATTATATAACCTTAGTGTTCTTGGTATAAATCTAATAAAAATAATTTTAAAATTCATAACTGTCATTGTGATCATTGCCACATTTTTGTGAATATTTTCACAATAATGTGGGAGACACATTAGAAGAAAAAATGTATCAGGATTTGCCCACATAGATGTGAAAAATATCACAAAAGTATGAAAGACACATTAATTCCCTGATAAGGGTTTAGAATAATTCTTAAAGATACATATGGAAGAAGCATTGGAAAGAAAAAATACTTGTCAACATCACTCACACTGTTATAGGGTCTTAGGGTCTTTTTACACCATTGTGGTATATGTTTCATTTACTTTTCTTCAAGAATCTCATAGCTTCCAAGATAAGCTACATTTCATTATGCTTCTAAAAAAACTTTCAAAATCTTTCACTAAGGAAATCAACTCATCCAACTTAGTCTTCAAGCCCAAATTACATGTGTAGTTGCTTCCTAAAACCAAAAGCATAACAATGATATAAAAAAAAACACAGAGAAAAGAAAACTAACAAATTATGTATATGATGCATACAATAGTGTGTCCTACATAGTAATAATAGTAGATCTTAACTTCAAATATCGTGCTAAAGCGATTAGGATATGAGATATCAACAATTAAAGAATTTGATGGTTTCTTTGGGAGTGAACCAGATAGTATTTAATTTCATAAAAATAAATTAAAGTAAAAAAAAGAAAATAGTGGTTTGGAAAAGAGGTCTGGAATTTGGAATGTTAGAATCATGGTTTTCATACTTAATTATCACTCTCATGTTCAATTTCAATTAATTAAAAGATTAACAACTCTCTCTTATAAACTAATAAATCCCATATGGTCAATCAAGATTAATTAACCTTCTTAGTGGAGATCTTATTTGGTCTTCTAGAAATTTAACACTAGTTATAATTAAGCATACGAAGGTTGGGAGTTTGGTCATACATGGAAGCTTAGAAACAAATTTTGGTTATACAAAAAACTCTAACCCTATTCCTTTACAATATGCATATTTACCAATTTGGGTAGGTAATGCTTCAACTCGATTTGTACTAAGCTTGTATATAATAAGTTTGATCATACATCCAAAACAATGTTAAAATAGTAAAATGATATAATCTAAAAAGGAAAAACATATAACAATTAATTGGAAATCTAACAAAAGGATTTTATACAAAGGTACTTTCATAATCCAAAACAATTAGAAGAAAAAAGATAAAAAACAACAAAAAGGTCTCATAACAAAATTATAAAAATTCGTAATATGAGATAAGCATGATCATGATAAAACAAGTATGTCTATACTCATTTTTCATAAGCACAAAAATTCGCTCATTTTTCTCCTTTTTTTACATCAATTCAATATAAATACTAATAAACAAAAAATTAGATAATTCTAACATTAAGACATAACAAAAGACATCAACACTTAACCTAAAATATCTTAAGAAAACAAAAAAATTTGGGGTTTATCAACATAAAACTAAGCCTAAATCAACATGAAATACATGTAGTGTAATGATGAAAAATCAAGCAAAAGATAGAATGAAATGCAACTCATCGGTGTGACACCTTTTACCAAAAAATGTATTTATAAAAACAAGGTGTTGTAGAAGACAAATAAAGAATACTTTATTGACAATTCATATATGAATAAAATTCAAGAATGCATCATTAATATAAAAATGAAAAATGTGGCCAATGCTTCCTTTTTAAGACTTTTCCTTAAGGCCACATTGGACATCACCTAGTCATATAAGACACATAAGAAAAATAAGAAAAATAGCAAATGTGCATTATTTCCACATTAAGATCCTTAGTCCACCCTCCAAGTCTAGGATAAGCCATTTACACAACCTTCACCATCTAAATTCATGTTTATATTCCACCTACACCAACTCATTTCAAATGTTATGAAATATGTGCAACACATAATGCACATATAGAAGTATCATTTTCAACATATAAGTCCTATTCTTACCTCTGATAGGTTAAGTTCCTAACTAATAATCAGATCCATTTTTCTCTTTCACACAAGCTAGGTCACTTGTCTTAATGACATTTAGTCATTTCATCAACCCATGAATAGAAAACACATACCGATATAGTAAACACATAAATAGAATTCATATTCATAAAAAACTACATGAACAATCTTTCCCTTAAACATAGTTTTACTTAACAATATATCTCTCTTACTTAATTATTGAATCCTTGACAAAGATACATTGACTTACTAACTTAATTTTACTTAAAGAATAGAAAATTCACTTTAACTCTATTTTCTCAAAGAGAACACCTTTTTCTCATGAATTTGCTTTAGGAATTCTAATAGCTACTAACTCATTTTTGCTTAGTGAAACATTGTTCTTGCTCAACAATTTGGCTCAAGGGAAAACCCTTGCTTACTAAATATTTTTTACTCAACAAAAATATCATTTTGCTTATCAAATTCACATTTTCTGAATGGATTCTCTATTCACTCAAGGAAATGCTTACAAAGGCTCACCTTTGTCTTTGGCCCAAATAATGAATTGTATTTTTTACTTAGAGAATTACAAAGGACAAAAGGTCATGATTTTGCCTTTTCTTGCTTAGTCTCTCCCTTGAGAGTTCCAAATACTCCAAAATTATATATACATATATATATATATAACCTAAAATCTAACCTATTTTAATCATCATTAAAAAACATAGATGCATAGGAAACATTAAACACACCCAAATGCTAATTATTTAATGACAATACACTTTTACTAATTATTTAATTAGAAAAATAAATGTAGAACATGTACACGGGATTGAAGAAAAACATTTTCCCTCTTGTACTCACTCAATCATCATATTAGGGTACGAAGTAAACCGTTGTACTTGTGTAACAAGAGATCTTGAATACTTGATGATGGCTCATTCAATTATTCAACTACAATAGTAACAATGATTTTTGAAAGGACTCCTTCATGACTTTGTAGGGAGAATTTATTTCTATACAACCATAGTTTCTCTCTGCACCTCCATAATGTTTTAAAATGGAAAAAATTCCCTTAGTAAAAAAGTAAAAATTTAATTACCACACGTGCCTCTCTCTCTTCCTTTTTCGTCTGCACCTCTCTCTCTTATTTTCGTCTCTTGCTTTTTCTTCATTGAATTATTGTGTGTTTCTATTCTTTGTTCTGTCGTTGAATCTCTCACTTGGTAAACTATCTTGTCATTTTTGCAATTTCACTGAATTAGGTTTTCTGCAAACTTTTTTACAAGTCTGAATGAGCTTGTTCAGACTTTGTAATTGCAAATTTTTTTACAAGTCTGGATAGGGTTGTTCAAACTTGTAAAAAACATTGCAAATAGCAAGTTCATCTAAGCAAAATGTGGAATAAACATAATTTTAAGACAATATAATGATGGCAATCCTGGAGTTTTCGATCACCTTCTTAAGTGCAAGTTTTATTTCCTCTCCTACTTGAGATTTCCGTGTTATGAAGAGCCTGGTAGAGATTTCCAATAAAACCAAAACATGTGTTGTAACCTCTAAAGTTGAGGTGCATATCGTAAATGAATCCATGGGAACGTGATGCTGCTTATGACCCTAGACCAATTGGGTAATATGCAACTTGTAAATGATTAGGAGTGAATGCGAATGGAGGAGGTGCTAGGAGAGAATGGGTAGCTCGGAGTAATGATGTTTGGACGTCTGACAGGAAAAAGAAAGAGAAAAGGAATTAACTTATTTTTTTACCTAGAGATATTTTAAATTTTTCCTACTATTATGGAGGTGCAGGGAAAAATTCCCCTTTGTAGGTTAAAAAAAAGATAATGTTTTACAATACCCTTAAAGTAAAACCATTAGAGTTTTTTTCTCTGCACCTCTATAACCTAGGAAATCTCTAAAATACCCTTAGGTAAAAAGAAGTTAACTTCTCTCTCTTCATGACTTTCTTCTCCTTCATGTAGTTATTATTCGACTCACATCTCAGAACACACAACTATGTGTTATCCACACCTCCTCTTTCGTCTCCTTCCATTTGCGGCACCCATTCACGCTTCTCCCTCCATTTTGTAATAAAATAAGTCTGCATATTTCCCCATGAAACAATTTAAAATAGTTTATTTAGCATGATGTTTAACTAACTTATGCTGAGAAATTGATGCCAAGAAAATAATGAAGTTGCAAACTTAACCAACTTATGTTGAGAAATTTATGAGAAGAAAATGACTCAACAATGATGAAGTTGCATATTGCGGATTAGAAATGGTATAATTTGTTTTGATTTACAAGTCTGGACAACTTAGTTCGGATATGTAAAAAATTTAGAAATTTTTTTACAAGTCCGGATGAGTCTGTCTGGACTTGTAATTACAAATTTTTTGCTAGTCCGAATTACACAACCCAAACTTATAATAAATTTTCACTTTATTTACCTAGAAGATTTTTTCCATTTTAAAAAAATCAAAACAGTAACAATCCGAAAAAGGCAAAAAACTTAACTTAGAAACTCACCCCTTTATTTTTTAAAAACATTTTAATTGTAAATGCATGATATAAAAATGAATTTCAACTTTAGTGTATATAAAACTTAGAGTGTTAAGACAGCAATTACCTAGAGCTTAGAAAGTATGTGCACCTGAAGGGGGTCTCAAATGACTTTTATCTTAATTATTACATTTGCAAACAACAAAAATGAGAGAGAATGGTTCTCTATGGTTAGGATTACACACGACTTTATGTATCACAAATTGTCTAATGAGATAAAAATTTTATAGATTTTAGATGAAAAAATAGATATCTCTTATTTGGACACTTAGTGAGAAATAAACTCATTATAGACTTACATTATAAAATTAAATTGCAAATATTAATTCATCAGCATTTTTTTTGGGTATAATTTGCAGTATACACCAACTTTTTCATCAATGTTTAATTTTCACTAAAGGATGAAATAGACTACTTTTAGTACATTCCATCTCTACTTTCTCTATTTGCAAGACTAAGCCTGAAATTTTGATTAAAAATCATAGCTCAATTTAACTCAAACTAATAACATGTTGATATTTATCATTATAATTTCAAATAGCATAACATTAATTTGCAAGTCAATATTGTTTAATAATCACAGTTGATTTTTATTAAATAATATATAATAATTCACAAAAATTCCAACACATTAATAAGAAATGATACCATATCATAGAGTTCAAAGAAGAGGAGAGGAGTACCAATACAGGAACTCACTATATTAGAGTAAAAACTGATAAAAGGTATAAGATAAGAGACTCTATTTATAGTGCTTATTAAAAAACTAATTAACAACTAACAACCTAATTATTTTACTAAATTCTACCTAACTAATATTCTGTAACATTAGGCAAGAATATTAAAATGAGACATTGGATTCATTTATATTAGTAGATATTCTTAATTACTTACCTACATTGGATTCATTGGATTCATTGGATTCAACATGCAAAATAATATACCTACATTATTCTGTTGTGGTGAATTGAAGTGAAAGAGAGATTGGGAAATAGTGGTGGATATATGATGAGTTTGTTTAACCCTTAATCTAATTTTTTAGATGTTGGGTAAACTTTAAAAAAAACAGAAGTTAAAAAAAATGTCGAAAACAATTTATTTTTATTCAAATAACTTCTCAAACTAACCTCTTGTATTAGAAAATATGGAAGTGTTTTAATTAAAAAATATTTTTTATGATTATACCCAAAGAAAGTAAAAAAGAAAAATAGACAGAAATCAAAGAATACTGAGTATAATGGATATAAACTATAGAAGAATGCATGTTTATAAATACAACTAGTTAAACAGTTCTGCATTTTAATTATTGCATGAATGGTGAAGGTTGTGTCGTTGCTAAGATAAAAATGCAATCAACAAGCTTGCATATTAAAAAGAGGAGAATCATAAATGATAAATAGCAGCCATATAAGAATTCGTTGAGCTTTTTTATTTTAGGGAATTCATTGAGCTTATATATAGATTATAGAGTGCATATATATACACATGAAGACCATTACGAATTTATGCGTACCCACATATAATTATATATGAGTATTCAAAGAGTGCATATACTCACATATAAAACATTAATACCAAAATATGTATTTTCATATATCATCACATGTTTCTTGCCATTGTAAATATAAGTGTTCAGAGACACTATTACCCCATATGTAGACATATCAATAACTGATACATGGATTAGTACTTCAAAGTTCAAACATTAACTCCAATTAAAGTTTCTAGTTATGTTGGTAAACTAATTAAGGTTCTTTAAAGTACCGACTTTTGTGATAAAATTTCGTCAATTAAAGGGTCATGGCTTTATTCTGAGCCAATTTTGGGCTTGGTTTATGGCAGTTAAATTTGTTTAGGCTATTATCTAATTTTAGTCTCATCTGTTAGTGTCTTTATTGTGCTCCTTTACATGCATCAAACCCTTCCTCCATTGGCTGACCAAGTGAAACCATTTATGATTTCGTAATTAACAATGAAAGAATCTTGAAAATAGATAAGATAGTTATAGGAAACCGTTTATAAAGTATATATATATATATATATATATATATATATAGGTGAGTCAAATGTCTTGGAACCTAATACATTATTAATTGTTAAGAAGAGAGAGAGATTGAAAGAGTCTCCAAAATAAAACTTCTTTGACCGGTGAAGAATATTGAGTTTGTGAGAAAGAACTTGAATTTTATTTTAGTTGAATACCCTTTTAAGAAGGAGTGAAAAGTATTAACTGTAATCAACTTATAATAACACTGTGTTTAGGTTACTATTCCAAACAATGAAACCAACGTTTTTTTTAAACATTAAGAGTGTAAATGGTGAAACTCGAGAACAAATAGACACACTAAGCCATAAGCAAAACATTAAACAGTCCCATATATGTTATGTTTTATGTAATAAGTACCATTAGCTATATATATAGTGTAAGCAAAGCTTACATAAATTACTACATAACTATA
Source organism: Psophocarpus tetragonolobus (assembly GCA_037954015.1). NCBI lineage: Eukaryota > Viridiplantae > Streptophyta > Magnoliopsida > Fabales > Fabaceae > Psophocarpus > Psophocarpus tetragonolobus. Next base: position 32,652,519 of record CM075694.1, read on the forward strand.
GATAAATAGTAATAATACCCCATGTCATATGAGAGTGCAGCATGCGTGAGATTGATGCATAAAACATGCTCAGGTTTCTTCAGGCTTTGTCCTAAATAGTCCATCATGCTGCTGGTGCTATATCAATGCCGCCATCATCGTCATCGTCATCATCATCGTCACTATCGCTTTCTGGATGAAGGGGAAATCTAGTTGTTGGCGAGTCGTTGCCCTTGGGAAACAAAGGAAGAGCAGATTTGGTGCAAGAAACGAAAACCACCATTGTAGTGTTTATCACAAACTGCACTAGTTCTGAACTGCTTTTGGTTGACCCTATGAAGTCGTGGGTCTTTCTCTCAATTTATACTCGTAAATTACTTTTTTTTTTATATGATAAAAAAATATGCTCCATGAATTTTCTACTTTAAAATATGCACTTCTGATGTAAGGAATTTTTGTATTGCATGTCATTCAATAAAAAAATGCACTTCTGATGTAAGGAATTTTTGTATTGCATGTCATTCAATAAAAAAATATTGAAAAATGCTACCAACGAACACAATTTTTTAACACACTCTTACTCTTTAGGATTAATTAATATTTATTAAAAATTATAAATTTATGTGTGTCTTATGACTTTCTTTTCTAATTTTAAAGTTTTTAATATTTCAACAAATAATAAAGTACATATTTAGGACAAGTATGTGAAAGGGTATGATTAAAAAAACTTTTTGAAAAGACTTTTATATCAACTTGTTTTAAATCACACCATTTTTATATTAATTAATTAGTCTTGTGACATTTTATAAACTAACAATGTTTAAAGCTAAATTCTTCTATCAATTGAAAGTTTATTGATTTGAGTACTATAGGTTGGTCTCTAAATAAAATCTTATAAATAAAAATTAAAACGCAGCTGTAAAGAGAGTTTATTAAACGTGTGACGTACGTGTCCAACTAAATTTTCTAACGAAGATTAATTATCACAAAATTGATAGATATTTCATCCTCATAAATAAAAAAAAAAAATCTTCTATCTATTATTATTTTTATGGAAAGCAAGGGAGAGAGAACAGTAAATAGCTTTGGTCATCCTTGCTTTTAGAATAAAAATATATGGCTTTTTGAAGAGAAAAAAAAACTTTTTAATAGATATAGCTTATAACTAATCATAGTGGGTCCTAATAAACAGCTACCTTTTCTCTCTAATACGATAATATCCTTAAGACGAGAGGATTCAAATATCTAAGAAATTAAATTGTATATTTTTCAGTACTATATATATCTCTCATGCTATACGAAATCAGAATAAAAGAAACATAGACAAATAGTATAAAAAGACAACCTACATTAGCATAATCTGCTTGGTTACATTGAAAAATATCTTACTAAGTAGAAATTTTTTAATGTTTAAAGGAGAACCCTTATTTGTAAGAAAGATTTGATAAAATTTTCTATTCAATCAGTACATTGTTTTAATAAGTTGAAATAGTGACCTTACACATGTACTTGGATTACAAGGTGGAGAATTGTTTATCTGTTTTAACTCTCCAATAGCATAATTTTGCCTTTTCAACAAAAAAAAATGAAGTGTATAATAACATTTATGATATTAGTAATATATTGCTTTAATAAGTTAAGATAGTTTATCTATTCCAAATTTAGCCTTACAGATGTACTTGACTAACATGTTATAGAATTATATGTACTGTGAGAAATTGTTTATCCGTTTTGACTCTGTAATAACATATGTTCTCTAGTCATTACTTATGACTAGGTGATATCATATTCTCATCAATAAATTTTTTTTATTTAAAAATAATAATTACAATGACATTTATGATATTAGTAATCAGTAATATATTTTCTATCATGCTTAACACACCTAAAATTTATGTAATACAGTCAAACTCGTATCAATTATTTGGTTTTGTATATGCAGTACGTGTTTATATATTCATTTTTATTAATTTATGGCATATATATAATAATTTTAATTTTAATATATATTAACAATGGATAACTATATTAACTTATATTATGTACTATTAACTAATAATTTGACTTAAATATACTTAGGGTCCTAATATATTAGCTAATTTTGGATTGAGTGTCTAATATACTTTTGGTTCATGTTAAGTGTTTAATATTTTTTTTTTTATGTTGTGTCCTAAAACACTTAAAATTACTTTAAAATAATTTAAAAATTAAGTAGTTTAGATAGTGTTTTAATTATTCAAAAAATAAAATAAAAAAGTATTAGAAACTTAACTATAACAAAAGTTTATTAAAAGCTAATAGTTAATATGTTAGAGAGTCAAAACCTATTTAAACCAATTAATTTTTATTCTCCACAAGCATATACATATATATATATATGGTAACTTTTTATTTTCTTGTTATCCTTTATGGTTGCAAGAGGGTAGTCTGGTCCATACAGTTTTACCTAGTGGAATGTGAGAGGGGCCAGGGTATAAGATTGAGGAAGGCTCATGGCTTCTTGTTGCATAGAGCATGCAACGTGTGGAGTTATGAATTTTCACACACGCTTGAGTGCCATCGTCGCATGCACAAAGATGACTTGGATATACTTAAAATCTCTCCCATAAAGGTCAATGTTGACCACCAAATGAAATACACTAAACATATAAGGTTGTCTTAGTGGCTAGAAAATGAGAGGGTTTAAGGGTGTGTGGAGAATGAATGTAAAGAAAAGTTATGGGTTCTTATTTCTTATCTCGCAGTTAACATAAAATTATTCTAATAGCATTTTTAGTATGTCAAAAATAGTGTTTTTTGTTATTTAAAATTTGTTTTAGTCTTTTATAGATTTTTTTTTTTGTTTTAGTCTCTATTTCTGCTTCACAACTTTAACTAAGATGTAATGTCATCAATATAAATTAATCTGATAGATAATTCAGTGTAATTTTTTGTATGAGTCAATGTAATGTCAAAAACTATTTTGAACAAATTAATGAGACATTAAAAGCAAGGCCGTTTCCAAGATATTATGCAAGATTGTATCTTTGTCAGATTCTATGAGATGTTAAATTTATTTAATTAATTAACATTTATCTAAAAGTGGAGACTATAAAAACCAAACAAAAAACCTTTCAATAGCACAAAAAAAATAAATTTAAATGACTAAAAAACAAAAAAAAAATTATACAAATTCAATCACAACTCTTTATTTATGATAATTATATTGATTTTACTAATTAATACTTTAAAAGTCATATAAAAGAAAAGTTACGTTTAAACATAAAACTTTTTTATACTATTAATACATATTAATTAAAATAAAACTAAAAAAACTTCCTTGTTTTGGAAACAAAAGGTAATATATATTTGTATATTTCATTATTTTCAAATACATTTCATTAACATCTTTTATTTTTTTCTTAGATATATATCACCTATCATATTTTTTTTCATCTCACTATGTGTCAACTAGAATGTCCAAGTATATTTTTTAAAGAAAAATCCTTCCACATATTTTAGGTCAAACGTGGCCTTGCCTAGAATGTAAAGGTTAAAGCATGTTCTTGTTCACTTCTGTAAATGACTTTTCAATGAGGTATGTGGCTCCAATTTCTAAAGCAAGGCTTATTAGCTAGGTGCATATATTCTTTTGTATAGTTTAAGTTTCACCTTCAAACTTTTATCATCATATCTTTGGTTGTGTGGACCCAAATGATTTGCCTCTTTCTGGAAAGCATTGAAGTTTTTACTGGAATGAAAATAACATTTTGGAGTATGATTGATCGAGTAAAAATTGTATTATGATAACCAAGAAATTTTGGTGCCTTTTTAGTGTGAGTTTGGTGGCATCATACGTACTATAATAAGCCTACCAAGAAATGAAAACAAAATTTTATGAAAGTGAGAGGTTTCGTATGATTGTATAAAAATACAAATAAAAATAATCAACTAATTTTAGATAAGTTCACATTCTCTAACCAAGCAGGGAAAATACATAGCACAGAGTAATTTTCTTTAGAAACGCTTATGGGGAAAAAAATACAAAAAAGTTAAAATAGTTTTTTCATAAGTTGTTTTTTTTTTTTAAATGATGTGTAACTTCAAATTTTAAAGTCTCACAATATTTTTAAGGAAAAAATTGTGTAGGATAGCTTCATCATATTATTTAAAACTAAGTTGAGAAAAGTTTCATATTTTTTATAAAAGTTAAAGGATAAACTTTTATTTTTGTATTTTTATCTTTAGAAGTGTTTTGATGAAACTTACCAAACAAGTCCTAGTGTGACGAATGAAATTACAAATTAATAATTAAAATAAATATAAACTATTACATTATACTTAAATTATCAAAATTATAAGATAACTGTTAATGATTTTTTAAATAATTGCATGACAATTAATATTTAATATTGATCATCTATACATCATTATATAATCTAAATTTATAGTTTTATTTCTCACAATAATCAAAAGTTTTCACCCGATTAAGGAATTGAAAATGGACTGAGTTAATTATATATATATACATGATTATATAATTTAAACAAAAGGAAAATATATAATTTTAGGCTTATTACTTTATTATTTAATTATTATCATCATTATTATTATTATAATTTAAATTATGTAACTATTAAATTAATATTTTATATTTTAAAAATTATAAAAAAAGTATCACAATAGAATTTGTATTATATTATGTATACATTTGGTTCACAGTTTGGAATACCAACAAGAAATTCCCAGTTATATATAATTTAAACTCTTTTCAGTAAAAATTAGGTACAATTTTCCTAATGTAATTTAATCCTGAACATAGCACCTAACACAAATACTTTAACATTGTGTTTGGATAGAGGATTTTACAAATGCAAGGAATTTAAAATACATTGAATTTGAAATTCTTTTAATTTTTCAAATGATTTCATTTTTCAAATGTTTTGTTTGGATAAAGTAATTCAAATTATTAAATTTTAATTTTCTTGTTTGGATAAAGTATTTTAATTCCTATTAAAAATAAAAAATTACTTTAATAAACAATATTTTGAAAAAAAATTGTTCTTTTTAAAAAATAATATAAAATTTTATTCAAAATAAATTTTTAGTTTCTCAAAAAAGTAATGCTTTTACAATAAATAAATATAAAAATAACAAAAGTAAACCTTGCATAATTGATTTATTTTTTTGACAATATTATGCTTTTACATAAATAAATGACAAATAAATTTATGACAAAATTTATTTTATTTTCTTAGCAAATCCATTTTATAAATTCTATTTAATAATTTATTTTATATTTTAATTATTATAATTATTTTATTAATTTATATAAATATTATAATTTTTAAAATATAATATTGGTAGGTTAGCGGGTCAAATCACTCCACCTTTGATCTACTAAATTAGCGAGTTAGACAAAACAGACCAAAATAGGCAAGTGGTTGAATACAATAGTTTGGCCCGTAAAAATGAGAATCAATTGGCGGGTCAGTCCGTGTAGTCCACCTTGTTTTTCCACCCCTATCCGATATCAAGTAAAGAATAACTTTAGTTGATTTTAGTAAAAGAAAACTAGGTTTGAAGAATTTCAAATTCTTACTTTTTTTAAGAAATTTGAAATTCTACAATTTTAACTAACCAAAATGCTTTCTAAAATGTCTAGAATTTCAAATTCTTTTAAAATTCTTCATCCAAACAAGGTATTTCATCACAAAGCATTTAAAATTCTAAAATAAAATAAATTACCCTCTTAAAATTCTCTATCCAAATACATTGTAAGGGATATGTTCAAAATAATTAAAGTACTGTGTCAATCAATATAAAGAAATTATCACACTTTAAGTTTTGTTTGTCTCAGTTTATTTTTAACTTAAAATCTACTATTAAGTTAAAATAAAGAGTTAAAGCTAATAAAAAAATTAAATTTTAAAAATAAGTATAAATTATTTATAAAAAATTTAAATTATAAATTTATTTTAAATTAAAAGTTATTAGATAAATTATTTTATTGTCTAATAAAAATATATTTATAAAATAAAAACTTATATAATAAAATATTCATCTTTGGCTCTATTTCTCCTTTTAAAGAGAAAACAAAACTAGAAACAAATTGGGTCAAGGATATGATGTCTATAAGATAAAGAGATGTGCAATTTGAAAGAGTGAGAGTCACGCTCATGTTCATTTAAATTAGTTTAATTAACTAAAATACTTTTTCTAAAATACAAGTAGATGTATGTTAGCATCCCTGATATGAATTATTAAGGTGAATTCACTGTGATGGTATATATGGGTGTGTGTATATGGGAATTGTTTTCAACATCTGTTCAAAATGTTCTTTACCTTTTCTATTGTCCAATTCGAAATATAAAAGTTGTAATAATTTAGGATTGGTCAATCAAAAGGTAACAATGGATGCACAATGCAATTTGTTTGTATAAAAAGCAAGACAAGTAAATTTTAAAAGTGATCCCTAAAAGATATATATGACTCATAAATATTTTATGTTATGTAAGTTTTAATTTGAAAAGGGTGAGTTGCATTAAATTTATTGGATAGTTAAACTAGTGGGTTAGTTTACATTTACTTATAGGATGATAAAAAAAACATTAATTCATACATTTTTCAACATTATGCACATTAGTTTCCAATACTTTAGATAACATTCAACCGTAAACAATTTGTATAAAATAATTACTAGGGAACTAATTTGTCTAAAACTTTCATTTAAAAATCTAAATGTTAGTGTTTCTAAATTTCGGGACCAACATAGTGGTTCCTTGAAGTAAAACCTCATTCAGGGTCTAGTCCCTGCACCCCATTTTGGAGGTGCACTTTCATTCTGCATTAGCCACTTTGGAGGTTCTGGAGTTGGGTGTAGAAAAAAAATTATGGAATTACAAGAAGAAATTACCCAGTTACAATCATAATACAATATCCAGTTATGATCAGTGCTTGATAAGTGATAACCATATAGCCAACAGTGATGGTCATTGACCTTAACAAAATTAATAATGTGCTTAATCCAACACATTTTACAATCCTACATTTGCTGTCACAGGTTTGCCACAGTCAGGTAATGAGATAACATAAGTCCAAAACCAAATACACATTTTGTAGTTAATGGCCAATGAATGAGATAACAACATTTGAAGATCACAACTTAGGTAAAGGAACAGTAGAAACAACAACTACAAATGCAATTTTTTTTTTCTGTGAATGAATGCAATTTTATTTATTCCAGCCAACATCATTCATGTCTTCCACCATTTCAAACTGCCATCATGTGTTCATATGGGCAATGAATGTCAATGTCAATACAACTAACATAAGCTATAAGGATAAACCTATTCATTTTTCTTCCCTCTTCCCTTTGGGATTTTGCTTAGCACATTAGCATCCAGATTTCGATACTGATTTTGCATCTGACCAAGGATCTTGTACACAAAGTTGTCAATTTCATCCTCATACTTTTCATAGATAACTGGAAGTGTATGTGCCGCAACAAAACCTTGGAACAAAAAAATTGTCTCAGCAATCAAGTATAACATGAACAATCAAGTGGAAGTGGGGAAGCATCATTAGAATATCTAAGAGGTGTTATGTGAGGGTTATACAGAACCAGATCCACAAATCAATATACATGAGCTTTGGCTTATACTTGTTTATAAACAAGACACAATTGTTGTCTTGAAATGGCATATTATCCGAAAGCACAGCCTTAACTAGGTGTACTTTTGTAGTCCACCATGTAAACATCAAAGTTCCTTCACCCCTGAATCATACCTCAAATATATGTCAACCTTTTTCTCATGACACACAGTATTGACTAGTGATGAAGATGCATTTTACTGCTTATGATAGTTGTTCCAATCTTCTCTACTTTGCATCATGGAATTAAGGATGCCTTTTAGTGTTAGTGTTACAAAACTTCAACTGCTTAAGTTTTGTGGAGAAAATAGTCAAAATATTTCATAGGGTTAGTTGAAACATAAAAGTATACTTTTTTCAAACTTCCATACCACTGTTGTGTGCAGTCATGCATCCAGAAATTTTAAGAGGTGAGAGCAATACTTGTATATAAGTTAGTAGTATTTTAACAGTATATTATATATTTTTTATTTTTATATTCTTAAAATATAAATAATATATAATTGTAAATTGTAATACTTAAATATATTACAATTAAAAATTAAATATATCAATTTAAATATATAAATTAGGTTTTAGATTTATAATGAACAATTTCAAATTTAAAATAAAAACATTTTTAACTATTGATAATATTTTAAAAACTTGATATGCAATTTAAAAATAGAAATGGAGATAATAATAAGGTTAGATGATCATTTAGACGATTGAAAAAATAAAGAATATACATCTAATTGAAAAAGAAAGATAACATTAAAGTATTTTATCAACTGAGTGAGAATAATAAGATAATGAGTATATATTTATTGGAGCAATATTCATTATGAATTATTTTTTGAGAGGCGCTAATAATACTCTTCAACACACTTTTTTTAACACACCTTGTCATTAGTTAGAGTTTATTGAAAATTACAAATGTCAAGATAGAGAATCATTTAATAACATTAGAGACACACCAACTTGTGACTTTCAATATATGTCAACTAGAACGTGTAATTGAAAATATTGTGTTGCTAGCATTTTCTTTCTTTCTTTTTTACTGCATTTCTGATTATAAAAACAATTTCTAATTATATATCCTCACATCATTACACGTGAATCCGTCACTGGCTGTGGGGTCTTGGGAAGCTCAAATGTATACAACCTTACCCCTATGAGTGAAGAGACTATTTCAACAACTAGAACCCATGACAGCTAAGTCAAAACTCACAAGGCAGAAATCTTAATAATATAAAGCTAAAAAGTGGGACAATGTATGAAGCAAACAAATAGTGGATCTATCAAAAGAACCAAAGGAAGAAGGTTTCTCACCAATGTAGATGACAGTTATAAAATTGCACCAGCTCCCGATGATAGAACCAGCAAACAAACTTCCAACAACCTGGGAAAGTTTTGACCATTGAGCACCAATTCCATGGAAAAACACATGTAACTTTTCTTTGCTAGATGTAGAAATAAATTCACTTAAGGCACATAAATGGATATAACAAGCTGCAAAAATAGTAGAGCGTACTCTATATACTAGTATTATGACTTTGCATTCAAGATACTTAAACATTCATATTGCTAATTTGATTCCAACTCTAGTCTCCTTAAAAATAATGTTTATATTCCTGTTGACAACAATGTGACATAATGAGGCTTTACCACATTACAGACAATTATTGACAGCTTAAGAGAAATGACTACTGCTGCATAAGGTTTAGTTTACACAAAAGTACTCACAAGTCACAATCTCAAGCAACTACTTCCTCTGTCTCTAGTTATAAGACCTTTTCAAACAATTCTTTATGCCTTTTTATAAGATTTTTTACTAGTTTTAAGATGCATTAATTTTTTTATCCAAAGCTACCCTTGATCAATTAACAAATTTTTTTCTTTCTCTCTTATTCAGATCGGAGAATGTGAATAACTTTATTAATAAAGTATTTTTTTCTCTCCACATATTGATTAAATAGAAATATTTTTCGATAAAGGGATGGATGGAGTAATATTTTTCTGTAAGGATTAGGGCATCAGTTAGTTTTTGTTGATTCTAAGTGCCTGCAAATTTTATGCCTTAAAATAGGGTGAAACTATAGGAAATATGAAATGTTTTTTCATTAAATCTGAAATTATTACAGAGGTAAATCTGTAGGGATTACAGCAACTGAAACTGAATAATTTGAAATTTAAACGCTCCTAACTGATTATGACAACAATAAACTATAATCTATCAGATTGTGACAACAGAAAGTCAGAAAGCTGAAACAATATTCTAAGTTTAAACTATTTTAAACAATCTAATTCTGTTATAACTCCTATAGAAACCAAAATGAAAAGTTCAACCTGAATTTAGTTCCCACTTCCCAGCTTTTATAAAAGCTTTCATAATTGACTCTAAAATGACTCCTATTTTGCTTTGTTGTAACATATGACTCCCATTTTTCTGATTCAGATGAATGTCTACACCCTAAATATGGTAAGAATCTATTCAGATGAATCCTGTTATAGTGGAATCACACAGCATTTCATTAAGTGTTGCCAATATTAGATCAATATCAGGAAAGATCAAACAAGCATTTGCCATGACAAAAGACAGTTAATGAAGAACTAATTCTTTAAAATGTATGTAGAAAGCTTCAAAGCAAAAGGAAATAATTGTAAAACAAGCACCAAGGCTAACACAGGAGCCAAAAACTAAAGAATGTTTGGGACTTGACATTAAATGATAAATGACAGTATTTCAAAGTATATGAACATAAACGCAAACATACAATGAGAAACTGCTTCAAGTTTCCTCCACAAGAAGTATCTTGAAGAAACCTCAAGCCCCTGTTAACCTCACCACCAACTGCAGTTGCAACATTCACAAAGAGTTCTTCTGGGATAACAACACGGGGTGGCTTGCTGTCAACATAAAGAACAAATGATACTTAACTAAACCTGTGAAGTTGAGGAACAAATCTACATAAATTAAGGAAAACAAAAAGATGTGAAGATGCACGAATATTGAATAACCTGTTTAACATGCCAGAAGCATTTGACCACAGAAACTGTGCAAGCAAGACAAGAACCAAAGCAAAGCATAAAATACTAAGAAAATTGTAATTGAGCCATTCAAAAAGCACCCATATAATCGTTGCAGTTGTCAAAACACTAGCGGAAATTTTCTTGTTCCTCCATAACAAGACATCCGCAGCTATGACATTCAAAGGCACAGACACAAAAAAAAAAGCAAAATTAGTTAAATGGTTTTGTTGAAGTCAACAATGTACAATTTACAATAAATTTTGAGTAGCAATATCATACATTTTCCACCCCCTAAAATATGGTGCACTGGTTTCTGGCGTCCAAACAATCTATTGAACTGGGAATTCACTGAGTCTGGCTTCTCATCCTCAAAGAATGATACAGATTTTTTCTTCTCCACAAATGTGTCCACAAGGCTTTCAATAAGATTCTCAGCTGTGGTTTTCTCAGACATTGTTCCTGTGCTACCAAGAAACAAAAAGAACATTATCAAAGACTGTGCAAGATAGCTCTTCTACCAAACATAAGTTTGTCATTATTAATCTCTCATATATCAAAAAACCAACACATAATTTACAAGCTTCAGTTTTTTTCAAAGGCATAACATAAGTGACCATATTGCTAACTTCAAAATAAAAATTCATATATTAATGTTATTATTACAACCATCCAACACAAAAAAAAATCTTGTAGGTCACAGACAAAAATTAACTAGCAAATAATTCAATCTTTCTGCTTTTGAAAGTTTACCAAATCGACAGTATTCAGTTATTTAAGTGTAAGTATCATCTTGCAATTATTACTAGTGGATTTTAACTTCTTATTGTCTCAAGTAGACAATTGAGTTTCTAGAACAGACTCTAACACGGACATGGGACACAACAAAGACACTCTGACATGGCTAATGTCTAAAATAAGGACACAAAAACACTGCTTACATACATATAAATAATGAGATTTTAATAAAATAAAATAAAATATGAATAACACAACAAATTATCTAAAGTGACGGTATATTCTCTTATTTAAATCAATTTTCTATGATAATAAGACTAAAAAATAGATCAAACATTATTTTTTTAATAATATGGGCATATGTTCATCTATGTTGAAGTATCGATTTAAGTATGTGAGTTGTATCGAAATATAAGTATCCAAACATAAGAAAATATTTTTTTAATTGTTCGTGCTTCTTAGTTTCTCAGGTAATTTTTTTTCATTCCTTGCTTTGTATGCATAAGCTTAAGCACGTGGATTGATTAAGTTCAGCACATGATATAAGACTCCTCTGATATCAATCTTTTCAGTCCCTATTCTGCAAACCAATGCTTAATTGCTGTGTCATAACTCATATCAAAGTCCTTCAAGAAGCCCGTTTTTGGCATCCAATCCTGACATCACACTTCTTTCACAACTCTTCAAGATTTAGTTTTCCAACCTTTTCAGCCCAATTCTGTACCACAATCCTTAAATTTCTGTCATAACAGAGGCCTTGAAACCCTTAAACTCATTTTGTTTTCAAATCTTAACAACACTTCTTTCACAGTTCCTCAGAATAATATATATCTTTAACAGTTCTTCTTTCAGTAGAAAACCTTGTTTATTAAATATAAACAAATCTCAATCATATTAACTAGTCAAGATTCTGAAACTACAAATCTTTTAGGGAAAAACAATAGGACAACAAGATGAATTCCTAAAAATTATAATCAAACAACTGAAATAAATACAATAAACTAAAATAAAATAAATCCGAAAAGAACTTGCTTAGGTATATAAGATCGGAAAAGCAAAAAGGGTATAGTAGATTCTTTTTATCTTTTATTTTAATCCACAAATATCAAAGAATTTGTGACATATCATAACAAGGATTAAAAAGAAATCAAATTTCACGCCCCATCATTCACCTAAAAGAAAAAGATTCCTTCCACCAAACTCCCACAAAGTAAAACTCTCTACAAACAGAAACCACCCCACATAAACTGAACCCCACCTAGCAAAAGAGATACACAACAACAACAACCAGTCATAAAAGAAATAACAAAATTCAGCATCAAAAGAACATGAAAAGAAAATGAAATTCACTGACCAGAGTAAGGAGAGGGAGATTGAAACAAAGGGGGAGGCAGAGAGAGAAACAAAGAGATGGGGTGTTAATATGATATCAAAAGTTTTATCCTAACTTTCTAACTCAAACTGGAATGTTGCAAAAAGTTAATAACTGAACTCACCAACTAGTCAACTACCAACCACACCATATCGTCTATTTGTCCTTTTATATGTATTTAGCTTTGATTTTGAGTTAAAATTCTGATTTTACAATAAGAACGCGTGACCAATGTGCAAGAAAAATTGTACAATAAGAACATACTCTGACGGCAGAACATAAAAACCAATAATGGTAGAGAAGATATTATTAAAAAAATGTTATATAAAAAGATCTTTTTTTATTCAGATGGCCTGGAATTAAAAAATGTATTCTATGTAATATTTAATTAGTCATTAGAGTAAATTACATGTACTAGTTTATGTTTATTACACATAGTATACGTGAGATTTGCTCTTAGAAGGATTGATGTAGTTTTACTTTTTATAATTTGTGTGATGAAAATAAAATATAAGATAGGTAATCTATAAGGTTTAAAAATGAGGGAATTTAAGTGTAATAAGATCAGATTTCAAATAGATATGTGTAGTTTATTTAATAACTAATTAGCATTACATAAAATATATTTTTAATAAAATACTTCCAGGTCATTTCAATAAAAAAATTATTAAACTTAAAATATATATTTTGTTTATTTTTAATTTAACTTTATGGTGATATACGTGAATGATATGAATCCTTTAAAAAATAACTTAATTCACATTTTAATTGAATAATTGTAAGTAGGTATGTACATAACTTAATTAGCATTTTTATTTTTATCATTTTCACTTTTTTATCACATTATATCATTCATTTATGTCTCTTTTTATCTATCTTTCTCTAGGTGCAGATTAAATTTGAGCGGACATGAGTCAGTTTTGTTTTTATTATATTTTATAATTTATTTTCTTAAAAGTTAATGGTTAAAATTAATTACTTATTATAATTCTTATATTTCAAAAAATAAATAATAAAAATTAAGAGTAAGTTTTTTATATTTATCTTAAGAAATTAATTATTTATTAATTTTAAGAAAATGGATATCATCCACTGAGAGAGAGAAAGAGATAGAATTTGTTTATGATATCTATTAAGTTATTAAACTTATTAAACTTCATTGTTGACATTTTCAATTAAAAAAAATAAAAATTAACTTAAATTATCTCTCATATTATTAATAAATTAAATTTAAAATCTCAATCAATTAAAATTCAAGTTTTCAATCAATTATTAATAGAAAAAAATTTTACTCTCACTTACAAGATTATCACTATCTCTATTGTCATTAACTCTATCACTATCATAACATCATTATCATGATTGATATTATCGTCATTGCTAACATGATTGTTGTCACCTTATTACAGTCATGTTGGTGTAAACGACAATAATAATGATGTTGGTGACAATTACATTAACGATCATAATGATGACAAGAGTTACACAGATAAAGAAGACGAAAATGGTTTGACTATTATATTGTTACCAGCATGATCATTATTTCCATCAGTGACAATGTTAATCATGATAGCGATAAAGGTCATAATAGTAAAAGTGATAGTAATTGAAACTATGATGATAGTGGCAATGACAATCTTGACAATAACAATTGAACAGTAACAGTGGTAGTAATCGAAGCTATGATGGTAGTGATAATGATAATAATAGTTATGACAATCTTGATAATAATAATTGAAATTTTAAATTTTAATTTATTGATAATCTTTAGTAAGTAAGTGATAATTAAAGTTAATTTTTATTTTTCTAATATTTATAACTTTTATTTATTTTAATTGTATTTTATCATAATTTCTTTTGTCTTGTTGTATTGTCGACTTTGTATCACCAATAAACAATTATGTATCCTATGCTTTAATTCTCCCTTCGGGTGTGTCATGTCTTTAACGTATCATTATTTGCTCAAGTTGGATAACTAGTTTTACTTCTTTTTTTTTATTAATTTGATTTTGCTTTTTAGTTTTTGAAAATAATTTTTAAGAATAATTTTTATAATTGTTTTAAAAAAAAGACTTTTTTGACAAGTTTTATTTTAAAACTATTTTGAAGATGTATAAATGAAAAAATTTGTTCATATTTATTAGAATTTCATTAATAAAAAACAAAAAACAACATATCTTGATTATATTTTGAGTTTTCAAAATAAAAATAAGAAATTGAAAAACAAAACTTCTTCTGTTTCTGTTTTTTGTTTTTTTAAAAACTAAAAAACTATAACTGTTTTTAGAAAATACTACACAAATAAGTTTTTTAGTTTTTAAAAACTAAAAAACCCATTTGGTTACTGTTATCTGAAAATAATTTTCTAAAACAATTCTGTTTTTTTAGTTTTTAAAAACTACAAAACAAGAAAAACTAAAAAATATAATGAGAATTTGTTATTTTTTATTTTTTATTAATGATATTTTGATAAATATAAACACGTTTTTTTATTTTTATATTTTTAAAACAGTTTTTAAATAACACTTACCAAATAGGTTTTTTTTTCTCTTCTTCTAGAAAACAATTTTTGAAAACTTTTTTTAAAAAACTAAAAAACAAAACCAAATCAATTAAGTCCTAAGTTTTTTTGAGAAATATTATTTTTTCTTATTTAGGATTATTTTTAATAGTTTTTTTCTTTGATTTAACTAAGTTTGTTGTCTATAACAAATAAAAGTATTTTGATTAAAATTTTATAAATTAAATCTTTTTTTGGATTAAAATTATGTTTTCAAGAAACAATATTAATTAAACGAATTTGAGAATTTAGTGATTTACCATATATTATTAGAGAATTGAACGGGATAATCATATATATTTTTATAAAAATATACAATAAACTAATATAAAGAAAACAGATTCTATATTTTCGGTGTAAAAAATTTTATATTGATATTAAATTATAATTTTTTATTTATAGAAAATTAATTGACTTTACAATTAATATTTTAAAAATTATGTAAATAAAAAATTGTGATTAAAACCATGAAATGCATACTTTCAAAGTATTATTCTCAAAATTTACTTAGCATAACAAAAGGTCTGATATGCTAATATGGCATACCAAAATGTAAAAATGGTAACCTAAAATGAATTGGCTTCTTTATCTAAGCCTAACAAGCCAAACAACCTAAAAATTCTCTGAAGAACATAACTTTTTACCTTTTCTTCTTTTTAAATTATTATAAATTTAAAGTTAGAAGAAAAGCGCATCAACAACTCTAGCTAACATAACAGGTCAATAAAAAAAGTGGACCAAGGGAATTTTGGGTCAGAACCAATCCATTTTCACCAATTAATTCATTAGGTTAAGTTTGACCAATCCATTTCAATAAATTATCTCATCAAGCTATGTTTTAAATATGTGTTTTGGTCCTCCTACAATAAATTCAATGTAGTACTTAAAAAAATTCATATTCTTTATCCTAAAAATTTTGAAAATATTTGAAATTTCTAGATGATTGAAACATTAGTTATCTAATAACTTTTCACGTCATATGAGAATATGATCAGATAAATGAGAGGGTTGAAATATAATTTAGCCAAAAAATAAAAATTATACCAAACTATTTTGTTATATTTGCTATGATCTGTCAAGTTATTAAACTGTTAACATCAACAAAATAAAAATGGAGTTAGAATAAAATACCAATTTTATTTATTTCAAAATTTTGAGTAACAAAATCAATAATTTTTTTAACGACTAAAACCAAATTAATTGAAAAATATAAACAGATAAAATAAGCTCAATAGAAATAAAAGCAAAACAGAGTAAAAACTATATATATATATATATATATATATATATATATATATATATATATATGTTATTTAAATTATAGAAATATAAATAAAAAAGTGAAGAAATTAAGAATTTTATTATTATATCTTGTTTAAACGAGAAAGATCGGGTATAAATAAAGAAATAAATTCTATAACAATTTTATTAAACTTTTATTACTTTTAATATAATTTCTTTTTGTTTTCTATTATAAAATTATTCCAGCAAATTACATTAATACTCATTGGTTTTTATATAATTACACAAATATTCATTGCTTTTTAACATTTCTTTTATCCCTTATGAGAGGTGTTAATTTTAATTTAAATAATTGTCAGTGTAATACTTTTAAATATTTAAAGGGTATTAAAACATTTATAATAGAAACAATTCTCGTGAGTTTATTGATGTATAAAAAAATTGTGTATGATGACTCCTATTATTATGTCAAATCAACACTAAATAATTTTATTCTATTTTCACTTCTATGAGAGAAGTTTCAAGCAAATGTAAAGAGCTCACAATTTTATAGTTTTTTAATTTTCAATTCATTAAAATTATAAATTTATTTTTTGTTTTATTACTTATTAAAATATTAGTTTATTATAAATCAACTAAAATTATTTTTTGTTAAATACGTAAAAAATAAATAAATTTAATATTCATAATATTTTAATTTTAAAATAATGATAATTACATAACATATTTATGATAATTTAATAATATTTAATAATATTTTATTCAAACAACAATTGTTTGAACAAACAACTCAAAATTATTTTTATCAACTTTCAATGTCATGTAGGATTGCTCTAGATGTGAGTTCCTTAAAGAACGGAGTGCTTGAATTAAACAACTTTGCTAACAATTGTGCTTAGAAATGTCTTAGTACAATGATTTTAAATTAAACGAAAGATCAATGTAGAAAAATCACAATAGTAGAATCATATTTAATTTGACAAAAATGATTGTTATAATTTCTCCAAACCATTTACAAAAGCAATAATATTTCATCTTTTTTTATATAAAATAAGGGGAAATTATATTCACAATTGAGACTTACTGAAATAACTTTCTCTTACTTGATTTTACCTCTCAAATAAATAGAATAACTTTGATATTTTTATCTTGTCTCATCCATTTCTATTGACTTATGTAAATACATAAAAAAAACACAAAATATGTTGCAAGGAGAAAAATTATTGTTTGATAGGTACATTTTGGATTATTCTTAGATATTATAGTAAATTAAGAAGCATTTATGCTTTTAGAACATCTCTAAATTTTATAAATGGATTGTTATAAAAGTTTATTTTGGATTTAAATTTTAAAAATAAGAACCTCATAAAATTTGAAGATATTTAAAAAAAAAAAGAGATATTACTCTAAATAATTTGGGTGTCAAAGTCCTTATAGGTACACCATCTATTCACGCAAACCAAAAATCTGTCATTCTAACCAAGGAAAAGAGAAGAGATCAAATTATTGATCTAGGTAAGAACATGAGCACCCACCAGCCCATGGTTGGAAATCGAAGTTTACTTCAAGGATGATCATGCAACATCATGCAAGATTTTTGTTGCCAAATGGAGGAACTTGTACAAATATAGAATGGAGACTTTAACACTCTATGCCTAAAACATGAGGTGGGTCTACAAGCCCTGAAACAAAAAAACAAGAGAATAAGAGGTCAATTACAAAGTATTCTAGTAGGTGTCAAAAAGGAATAAGGTGGAGGACAATGAGGGACCAAATAGAAAAGGTGTGATGCTAGTCATGGTGCACATGGAACCACCATATGGGTCCATAAGGAGAATGTGCCTAAGATAGATCCCCAAGGAAACAATGACAATCAGCCTAATGACAACACACAGTAGAATGCTAAGAATGACAACTCATTAATGCCCAAAAACTTACCATGTACTAACTCTCATAAGCCATAAGTGAGTCTCCTTCAAACTTCTTATGACACCTCTTCATCAATGGCATCTTGGAAGACCTCATTCCATTGGGTTGGAAACCTATATACCCGGACAGATATGACGAGACATCAACCCAGATTAACACCTTAAGGCACTCATCACCCAGGTAATATTATATACTAATGATGATAATGTCTATGCAGGGTATTCCTCAAGCTAGCTTAAGGGACCTACTCTATATTAGTGAACTCGACTTCCCTCACACTCGTTTGACTCATTTGACACCCTAGTTGAAAGATTCACATCACAATATCCCACATGTCAACCACATCACACAATGTTGGTGGCCTTGACCAATCTTTGGCAAGATAGCAACCCTTACCCGATATAAAAAATCACTTCACAAAAATATCCATATAAATTAAGGACTTAGAGCCAAGCATGACCCTAAACTCTATTATCTCAAGTTTAAAGCCCAAAAAAATTGTAGACTGTCTATGCAAGAGGAGGCCAATAATGATGGATGAATTTTGAGAATGTGTATCACAGAACATACATATGGAAGAGTGAGATAGAGACAAACATTGAGATATGTTATGATCATCTAGGGAAAAATAATTCAACAAGCCCAACTAACCCCCTAGCCTAAATACACCACTACACACATCTCATGGAGATTGGAGCATGAGTCTTAGAAGAGGATTTCAACACCAAAGTTCTATATTTACCCCACCAGCTAAGTCAAATGAAAACACTAACTATAGTAAAAACACTATATATCACCAAAACCATACAATGGAAGATTACATAACACTAGCAACTCCTTCTCTGATATTTATACACTTTGTAACACACACCTCATTATTAGTTAAAATTTATTAAAAAATATAAAATTAGGAGATATACTCATTAAAGGAGTCGTCGTACCCTTACAATTGTGCTTTCATATAAATTTCAATTAACAATAAAAAATGTGTCGCAAATATTGTATATTAGAAAATTGGTTGTTTAGTTGTGACATCGTTTGTCTTTTGGTGGTGACCCAAGTAGGTCAATTCATAGTCGAATTGTGGTGCTTTGGTTGTTATAATTAAGTAAAAAGAGTTATGTCTTGACTATTAGTTATAAATTTTAACTTGATAGTAAGAGCTCAATCCAATAATTGGTATTAGAGCCAAGGTCGTGAGTTCGACTTTTAGGGGGTATTGTTTGTGTAGTTCTTACATTAATTGTCTCGTAGTTTTGGCTTGATGGTAAACTCTATCCAACAAAAATGTGTTAGTATTTCTCTTGATCAAATATAGATAAGTAAATTGATGACTATAGCTTTTCAAATAAACTATTGTAGTATGATTTTTAAGATTTTTAAAAGAAACTATGTGTTTGGTAGGAAATAGAAAGAATAATGAAGAAAAAAAAAGATATGCAAAATAAAATTTTTTAGAAAAGTTAAAATAAAGGGATAAAAAAGAAGTGAGTCTCACACCTTTTTTAATTTATGTACGATGCATTTTGTGGCAATTTTTTTTTGTTGGATAAGAAAATTGTCAAATTTTTTGTTTAAAAAAAATACCATGACAAATCAATTTTTTCTAGTACTTCTTGATGGATGTTGGTGAGCCCTAGACTATTCCTAATGGTTCTAAACCCTCTGATCTATTTGAGTAACCATACTGATCTTGAGACCAATTCTTGGTCTAACCAATAAAATTGGTTGGTTCAATCCAGTTTCTTAAATATTTTTTTAATTTCTATTTACTTCTAGTTTTAAATTTTAAATATATTGACTTCTAGTTTACATTTTAAATTTATGAAACATGATCTTTATGATTTCATTTCTAATAAAAAAATATTTAAGTTTAGATCTCTCATTCTACGCGTGCAAGGTGTAATATTTTTAAATCTTATGGTATATGTGTATCATGTGAAAATGGTATAGGTGTAATACTTTTTCAAAAAAGATTTATGTAGATAAGAAAATCAGGGGTATTTTGTGTAATCCAGTAAATTTTAGGAAGTTTAAGTATAATTTTAAAAAAGTAATAATACTTATTTTTATTATCGCATATAATTTTAATACATTATAATAAATAATTTTAAAAATATACATTTTATAATTTTATTACTCTTGTTTTGGAGAAATAACTATTTGTAATATATTAAAAAATAAATATTAAAGTCATTCAAACTTATAATTATAATATCAAAATAATATTTTAAAATTAAATTATATTTTTAAATTACAATGGTAAAACTAAATTATTGAATTAAAAACAAGAAAAATAGTATTAAAAATATTAAAATCATTGTTAAATATATGTGAAAATTAAAAATTAATTATAAAACTAAATAATATGTAACTGCTTAGTTATATTAATATATATATATATATATATTACTTACTATTTGAAAATAATATAACTATCTTAATTAATATCTCTTAATCTTAAATACAATGATGTTCACCATATTTTAAAATCTGCGATTATGATTCTCGAAATTTATAATTTTGTAATATTGGTTTTCCTATTTTAAAACAAAAACATTCAAGAGCTGTTTAGTACGAGTATTTTGTAGATAAGTTGAGAAAATCATTTTAGAAATATAAAAAAAAACCGGAAAGCATGTTCAAAAACTTATATTTTTAAAGAAAATTATAGAAAAATGAAACTAAGTTTTCCAAAAAACTAGAAAACTATCGAAAGAAGGCTTCCAGCTCTAAAAAACTGGAAAATACAATCTTATATATCTTTAAACATATTGAGTTCTCTTTCCCTTTTTGTTGCTTTCACCACCACCTCTTATGCTCTTTTTGTACATTCTACTTTGACCTTTGTCACCTTTTTACCGTTGATAAGTGAATGAATTGAGTGTTTTATCTTCTCAAGATATTTACAATTCTTTTTAAAGTATATGTTTATATTTTAATTATATTTCTCCCCAAATAGTTGATATATTAGAAAAGAAGTTTTAAGAGAAAGTAGTTAAATTTTAATTAATTTCTCTCTTATTTTGTAGGAAAAGAATTTTGAAATGTTTACCACTCAAGTGTCGAATCGAGCACTATAGTTGTGGGATTTGAAAAATAATTGAGAGAGAAACCAAATTTTGTAGCTATTGCACTACAACTGAGGCTTAAGCGATGAGAATTAGAACATCCTGAAGAATAAAGCCCTTGCAGCCACAACGGTGGAACCACGTTTGCAACACTAGAAACTTTCTTCATCATGAAGGACTTTCCACCGCTACAGCACCAAAACTATAGTTGCAAATGTGAGATTAAAATTTTCATTTTCCCTTGTTTTGCTTGTCCATATAAATAACTGAAGGGGAAGAGATAAAGATGATTCAGGGAAAGCTCAAACACCTATGAAAAAGAAAACACAAGAGAAAATAGAGTACAAAGAGGATTTGGGGAAAAGATCGCTTGAGAATAAGGATCATCATCTCCATTTCTTCTCTTTCTTAGTCTTACATTTTGTATTTGTTAAGACCCTCATCATTAGTGGTTAATTTCTCTTCGATTAGATTCAATGTAACTACTAACTTTTTTGTACTTCTTAAGTTTATATGATATTTAGTTTACCTATTTATGTGTGATTCTATTTCTAATACTTAAACCAACTTGATCACTTGTCTTGTAATCTTGTTTTGAATCTTGTTGGGAAACATATTTTCTTAAACTTGATTTGAGTGATTACACCTAACAAGATCTTTTACAAGGAATAGATTTGAGCTTGTTAGCCATTTGCATTCTTGAATTTGATCTTAATGAAATGTTTAAATCTTAAGCATGGATGAATCATGTTTTGAAATTTATTTCCTTAGATACTTATATGGGATTTAGATATACTAGTTTTGCATTCAACCAATGAGAATTCAAGTGATTTATTATCACTTTTCCTACTTTCTTTGGAAGTTACTGCTCTCCTCCTATGCTTTATGCATTGGACTGAGTTCACGAATGTATCAAAGGTCTTTAATTGAAGAGCTCTATTGCACAACTTGGTTCTTCGTTCCTTTGCCTCAAATTGCAATTCTTCTTCTCTTTCTAAATCAATTTCTAATTTTCTTCATCATGAGTACGAAACCGGACCAATTTTTAAGAGTAAATTTAGTATCAACATTTGTCAACACAAATATGCCCTTGATGTTCTTAATGATGTTGTCATGCTAGGTTCAAAACCTATCTCTACAACTATTGATTATAGGACCATACTTCATCAAAGTTTAGGCACTATTCTTCCTAACAATGATGCTTCATCTTATGAGATACTTATTGGTAGATTGATCTATCTAACCAATACTTCCAGATATTACCTACGTTGTTCAACACCTCTACCAATTTGTTTCCAAGCAAACTTTTACTCAACAACAAGAAGCTTCTCTAATTTTTCAATACATTAAAACAACACATGGATCATGCATTTTCTTCACTTCCAAAAGTTTAATTATAAGAAACCTAAAATTGTAATTGAAATAGGTTCAAAAATTATTATGCATATAATAATAAATTACATACAACCTAGTTTTATGTTTTCATTTATCTTCTCCAAGATCAATGTCATTTAGTTTATCCTCTTCCTCTAATATCAAATACTCTTCATCTTACCGTCGTACTCTACATCTCCAATTTTATTTTCCTCTTTTGGTATGACAACGTTTTCTTTTTTATGGACCTTTCCAACTAAGCTTCTTAGACCTATATTAAAAAAACTTAATAGATATCTTAATTATTAATAGATGTTGGACATTATAGACTTAAAGTCTAACAATTATATCTCTTTCTTTCCTTGCTTGAAGCTCATTCTTCAAGAGTGGACTCATGTATGTTCATCCATGAGCTATCCATTGGTAGGTTAGAATCCTTTTTCTTAGTAATCCACTCATTAAATTCAATATCAACGTAAGCATGTAGAATCATAAATATATTTTTTCTCCTCTCTAATATTTTGCATCATCACAAGTTGAACATTTAACTATTGTTGCTTTAAGTGGTTTCTTCTCTTAGTATGAATTGATCAAATACTCCAATTTCTTTCAAAATCGATAACACTAAGAGTGAGATTTAGACGTCTCATTGCTAGCTTTTGTAACTCTTTACAATCTCCCCTTAACTTTCTCAGAAAAAGTTGTCATGTCATAACAAAAGCAAACATAAATATCCTGACTTCCATGCTCTTTAAAATTATGAAATATGAATGATAACCAAAATCTCATTAGGTTGCTTCTTGTCCTTTGTGTCTATTGCCATGCTCTTTCCAAAAGTCTCTTGGATGTTTTGAAATTATCAAGTTGTTGATCAATTGTAAATATAACACTTCAATTCGTGACCATTCTTTCAATGGTTTCATATAAGTGCAACCCTGCTTTTGCAATTCATCCTTATATTTCTCCAAACTAGCTTCAATATTGTCGATAACCCTTTTCAAATCAGACATTGTTGCCTCATGATAAGCAGGAGGTTTTAAACATTGTCTATACTCACCAACATATTTCAACATTTTAAAAATAAAGGACTATTTACTAAATGAAAAACTAGGTCATTGCCATAAACGCATTGGCAAATATCTTTAATCACCAAGATTGGTTTAGTGATAAGGTCCACAAGTGAGATGAGGGGAGGAAAAGGTTGTGCGTTTGGATCTCATCACTAACAAAACTAATACATTAAAAACTAATATTTGCCTATAAAAAATATATCTTGAATAACCAAGTTCATGTCTTTAATCACTGCATTAACTATTGATTACTTTGTAATATTTTACTTTTCTTTGTCAATACTCCTTGGGTATCCACTTCCTCAAAATAGTCTTGAATATTAGCCGCCTTAGCTTTTTTCTTTATCTTCTATATAACAATTTGAGTTGATTATAGATACACCCCTTAGGTTTAATAGAATTACAGATGTACCCTCTCATTTTTTTACAATACACATAAGTCTCTTATTTTTACGTATTCATTACAGGTGTACCCCTTGTACATTTGAAAACCTTACACTAACACTCTTCTCAAACCTTACACTAAAAGCCCATTAGGGGCAGCAAAAGTAATGTTTGAAAAAGCAATGGTGGATGTGTAATTACATTATACCTCAGAGAGTCTGTAATTAACTTTAACAATTGCAAAAACATCTTTTTAACATCATTTGGAACTAAAATACAAGCAATGATATTTTCTTTTTTTCCAATAATTCTTTTTTTTTCCAGCAAGGTGATGCTTCATTCTTGCAACACCACGAGTAACTTGAAATTTGGGGTGTTTTAGTAGCCAAGATCTTGAGTTTTTTATTTTTATGGGTCAAAGTACCTCAAGATTTGAAAAACGCGTTTTAGGTACCCAAAGTAGGTCATACGTCATGTTTTGGGTTAAACCCTTAAGGGTATGTAAGCTCATAAAGAGGTAACTCAATAGCTCAGTACCAACTCTTCAGTGGAGGCCTTACTCTATTCCCTTCAATAATTGTAGCCTCGCTTAGAACAGTGAGGAGTGCAGGGGGTGGGTAGCTCCCTAGCAGCCAGGTAGGTAAAGATCTACTCAATGGCCTCGGTATGTGAATAATATTTGCACTTTAGTAAAATTTTATGGGGTTAAACAACCTCACAATGACTCCATGTTTATCAACATTTTTTTCCTATCTCACCCATTATCCAGAAAAAGTATTAATATAACAAGCAATTAACCATAATCAATGAATAAGACCACGGAAGAAAAAAGGAAAATAGAAAAGAACGTAAAAAAAAATAAAGAGGTCATATCTAATTAGGAAAAAGACAAAGTTTATTTAAAAGACACATAATAAAATATTGAAAAGAGTCATAGATATGTACATGTCACACTACGTTGCAAATTTCAGCTTTTCATTTTACAAACGAAATAAAACAAAAAGACACAAAAGAATAAAATTGAAACTTTTTTTTAAAAGGTACTAAAGTTGCATAGTAGAACCACATTTTTACTAAATAAGAGTTAAAATTTTGAAAAGGCTATATGACTAACATTCTCACACAGGTGAAAAAAATAGGTAAAACATGAAGAGTAACCCTTCTTTGAAAATATAAAGATGATCGACAAAACTCGATTCAACTTTTGGGCTCTTGAAAATTGAAGCTAAAAAATAAATATTGGGTTTTGATACTTAAAATCAAAAAGTCCCCCATCGTTAAAAAAATACAAACCCCTCCAAAATTACCTTTTTTATGCTTTGGTTACGCAAAATTGACTTGATTTGTTGGTGGGACCCGCTAGCTTGAATTGTAACATATTATTTTAGAATTGAGAATCAACAATTCTAGCACAATACGTGGAATATGCACTACTATGCAATGGTAAAAAAGTATTCATGCTTCAATTTGCATCTTTAGGTAGCATTTTTGTTTTAAATCGCGATATAACTCGCATGACTCATACGATACTAATAATCATGCCCTTACCTATGAATTATCTACTAATTTTGAAGTAAAGTGTAATATTATGATGAAAAATGGAGTCTAATTTTGTAAATTAAAAAGGCAATTCAAACATTGCCTAAATTGTATTGCCATAAATATTTTTTCAAATTAATATCTATATTGTATGAAGAACAATTTAAAAAGAAGAACAATCTTGTTAACAAGAAAGTAATAAATTGAACATTTTAAACTAGATTCCACTCAATCAAATTGAAAAGAGTGAAAAATTAATAAAAGAGAACTATCCATTTGCTCAAGTTTAGAGCAATATATTATCAAAATATCTAAGATTAAATATAGTATCTAATCTAATATAACTATATAATTTTTTTAGTCAATGAAATTATTAATTTGTCCTTTCTAAATATTTGACAAGAGTAGTTTCTTATAGTTTTTTGTATTTAAAATTTTTATTTCTTAATATTTTAACTATATGGATATTCATAAGATTTTCATATATTTTTAGTAGAAAAAATTCAAAGTATATAGTCAATAAAAAATAAATTATAAGATTTAAAAAGAGAAGAGTAAAACCAATATAAAATTTTCAATATATTTGGATATGTTTGAGTTGGTTTCTAATTAAGTTTCAAACTATTAAAAAATTCAACTGATTTTTTTTTCTAATTTTTTTGTCACAAAATTAATATAAAGGTGTATGTTGGTGAATGTGATCTAGTGGTGGTGGTTCAATGCTTGTGGTACCTTTAAAATGCTTCATCTTTAATTATGAAAGATTGTAGAAATTTGTTTATTAAATGATAAACTTAGTACTTAGATAAAAAAAAGATTCACAATACATAATATATGCTAATTTTTAAAACTATAATAAAACAAAATGTAGATATATAAGTAAATTGTTAATAAAAATCATATGTATAGTTGAAATCAATTAACATATCCTCCATGCCTTGATGTTACACATGATAAAAGCATCCCACAAAATAAGAAAGAAAGGGAAGCCTTAGCTTTATGACCCACAATCTTGTCTCGATTAACAATAACATATTTACCTGAAAGTGGTGTTAATTAAAAACATACATAGGAAAGTTGGATAGTTAATTAAAAATAATACATAAATACATCACGAACACATACACATATAAACTCAAGATCTTAGTACATACACAACACATAAATACCATGACTATTAACAAAAAACATAAAAATTATGTATAAGGTGCAACACCCCTATTTTTATAACTAGGTTATTATATAATGCATATAAATATTTTGTACCTAATAATAGTAGTTATGCATATAAAAAACTTAAAATAAAATAAGTTAATTTTAATATATATAATTATTACTAAAATTGAAAATTCTCTTTTTCTCTAGAAATTCACTCAGCGGAATCAAATTTGTTCAGTAGATTCATCCCAAAAACAAAATTCAGATTTTAAGAAGACATTCGCTTAGTGAAGAATTTTCGCTCAGCGACCAACCCAATTTTTGCTTAGCAAAGTTACGTCGCTAAGTGATGTGAGACAAAAATAACTAAATCCATAGACTTTCGCTAAGTGGAAAAGTCTTCGCTCCGTGAGCTTAGCGATATCGCTTAATTAGCATCAAGTGTAGATTTTGCCTATAAATAAGAGAGTTCATATGTGAAGATAGGGGTTCATATGCGAAAATGGGGGTAAAGAAGGGAGAATTTTTAAGCGTTGGGATTAAGATCCAAAGGTTCTTCACCACTCTTCATCAAACTCTTATTAAGTTAAGAGGGGAGTAGGATTTATAAACCCGGTGTTAATCTTAATAAACTTATTCGTGTTTACTATGATCCTCACTTTTGATCTTTTGTAGATATATTATTATTATTCTAGGTATTACTTCTGATCATTTCTTTATTTCCAGATATTACTTCGGGTCATTTCTTCATTATGTTAAGATATTACTTTTGGTTATTTCTTTATTCTGGATATTACTCCTAGTCATTTCTTTGATAATTTCATATATTACTTCTAGTTTTTTCCTTATTATTTTCATATATCATCTTATGATTTTTTGTTATTTATTTATCCTCTAGATATTACATTTTAGTCCTTTGTTACTATTGTTATTGTTATTTAAATTATTCTCTAAATATCATAGTTTGGTCCTCTATTATTAATCACCATTTATTCTATCTTTTGACTTATTTTTGGAAGTTACATTTGTGTAATATATTTTATTCAAAAGATCAATAATTATATGTTGAATATTCATGATACAATATATTCATATCTTATGAAATTTTCAAGGAATTATGTGTGAAGTTTAGTTTTGTAAAATTCATAATAAATATGATATTTCTTAAAATCATATTTTTAATTTTGTAAAAGATAATATAAGTACATTGTGTGGATGTAATCTAACCTAATTTTCCATATAAGAAAAGATGTCTTTACTAATACTAATAAATAAACTTTATACTTATATTACTGTCATAATTAGTATTCATGAACTAGAAATTTTGAGATGAGAAATTAATTTATATATGCATTCTGATCTTTAATTCTTTGAGGCTAATTTATGAATAATCCCGTGAATGATGATTGATATATAAAAATACTATGTAATTGTCAAATCTAGTGATTTTTGAGATTATGTTGAAATGAATTTAGCAAAGTCCTAGTACATAAGTGTCCGTGTTTTCGAAAAATAAAATTTGGCATACTGCAAGATGAAAGACAACAAGATAAAAGACAGGTCTGGGTAGAACCCTAAGATGGTTTTAAATGAATATTCAGGTTATACCATGATGGTACTCAGGTTGAGGTAGGTGAATATTTATGGTAATCCATATGGGTACTTGGGCTAAGGATATTCATCAGATAGGAGAATATTCAAGGTAGTCCATATGGACACTTAGACTGAGGATGTTCATCAGGTATGTGGATATTCAGGGCAGTTCGTGTTGACACTCGGGATAAAATATTCACAGATCTAAAACTTTTCATGAGAACCTTTATGGTTTGAGTGATTCATCCATATATAGGATCAAGTGGGATTGGATTGAGTAAGATAGAGTTTATATATTGAGTTAAGTGATATTGAATTATAGGATAAACCTTAGGCCCCATTGTTTGCTAAGTTTATTAAGTTTAATGTTGATGGTTTATAAAAATCTCACTCATTTTGTGTTTCCTTTCATGTATTTCTATTCTTATATGTTTGTGGTATGAATAGAAGATGAATATAATAAGTGGGAGATGATGCCAAATTAATAGGATTTACTCCGAATATGTTGAACTTCTAAGCAAGTTATTCTTTTGATGTTCAAGTAATTTTAGAATTATAAAGAGTTCACTCTTCTGAGTTGAGTTTCAAAAAGTAACTATAACAACTAATGTATTTATGTTTTAAATGAAGCTTGTAATAAATTACATTTTGGCTTGAAATGTTACAAGAAGATTATGGTTATTTATGTAAGATCTCTCACATTTTTATAAATACTTTTTTTAAGGATTAACGACCTTACATAAGGTGTCTAACAAACTACCTAGGGCATCCATTTCTAGACCTGACAAATCACAAGGGGTACACCCAACACTAGGTCTTGCAAGCCATCTTAGACACCCATTACTGGGCCTGATAAGCCATTGGGAAACCCAAAACACATATCGAGTCTCACAATCCACCATATGCACCTGTTATTGGGTTCACAAGTCATAGAGAACCCCAAAACACATACTAGACCTCACAATCTACCATAGACACCCATTATTAGGCCTTACAAGCTATAAGGGAACCAAAACGTATATTGGGCTTCATAGTCCACCACACACTCATTACTGGGCTTGACAAGCCATAAGGGAACCCAAAATACATAGTATTCACTTGAAACTCGACATTACTTACTTATCATACAAACCTAGCCCGTTATGGGGCACTTTTAGCCGGTCATAGGAGTCGCTAACTTGGAGCTTAGGCCACTAGAACGCTTCTTTTATCTAGTTCAGGAAGGAAGTCTGGCACTCATCTCAGTCTCAGGGACATGCCCAGAAGAAATTGCTGTTGTCAGGTTTGCGGGAATTGAATTAGGATTGTCTTGTGCCATCACAATCCACCCAAGCACACATAACTGGACCTCATAACCCATAGGAGAACCCATAACACACATTGGGCCTTGCAATCCCCCATAAGCACTCATTATTAGGTCTCACAAGTTATAACACATATTGGATTTCGTAATCCATCACATACACCTATTAGTAGTCCTCATAAGCATAAGGAAACCTAAAACACATGAATCCAAACATGAACTCTCATAAACACATTACACATAAGACCAATTACTATGCAATAATAATACTTAAACACTATTAGACAAGGCTTACATTTCATAAATGACAAAAAAATAACTTAGAATTGACATACTGTTAGTAATAGCTTAGACTTAACTTAAAATGCATATAAGCTTATTATTACAAATAATTGAAAACATGAGTTCTCATAGCACAACATATCATTAATAACATTGAAGATATTCACTTTTGCACATATACACGTAAAATTATTACTTTAAGTGCTTACCACAACATTTCCAAGTTTTGAGAATTTTCTCACTCCTTTTTTACTAAGCATCTATGACCTTTGTAGAGTATAAACATTATATCTAGAGTTTATCAACCCTATAATGTTGGTTCTTATCTTGCTTGAAAGTTAATATATTTATCTACAACTCTTATATTGATATCAAGAGCCACATTGAATGCTTAACTTAGGGAAACGTGAATCTATTGCTTAATTATGCCAGTTTAATATTTAGTCACTAGTATGATTATAACTTGAGTTTTTGACATTGTTTTGACGTGAAACAAATAACATTAGTTAGTTGACATCTAGAACTACAACTTTAATGAATTCCCCTCTTCCAAATTCTATAATTTTAATGCTTGTTTTTTATGTCCAAAGTTTGTAAACATTGTTAGAAAATTAGCATGCACGTGAAATTAAATGTGATCATGCTCAATAGGATCATGAGTTTTAGAAGTAGGGAATTATAATTTTCAGGTTTAAACACAATTGATGTCCCCAATTTTTTTTATTTTATATATTGTATCTTCATATTTTAAACCGTGACCTTATGCCCCCAAAATTTTAAAATGTGTGAATTGGTACCTTTTTGCGAATTATGATGTTAACTGTTAACTATGAGTACGTTAACCATTATGTGTAAGAAATTTGGTGATGTGACACATAGATACTGCTTAATAAAAATGTTAATTTACATTTTAGGGTTTACGTGAGTATTGTATGTCACATTTTATTAAGTAGTATTTATGTGTGACACCACCTAAAAGGGTTAATTTTTTAGGGTTAATTTTTTATCCACTAATACTCATGTAAACCTTAAAATGTTAAATTAACCCTTTTATTAAGGCAATATTTATGTGTCACATCACTTAATTTCTTAACGTCAACAATCCTCATAAGGGGTATCAATTCACACATTTTTAAAATTTGGGGCATAATGTTACGATTTTAAAATACGTGGACACAATGGCTAAAATTGAAAGAAAATGGGGGGGCATCAATTGTATTTAGGAATGACAAAAATACTTATACCTGTGGGTAATCGCTCGATTTTGACGGGTATTACTCGATTGACTGGGTATGAGTACAGGTACGGGTATGGTATTACCTGATGTGTTGAACCCTGTACGAGTACAGGTATGGATATGTGACTACTCGTCCTGTACCTGTCCTATTATAATTTTAATAATTATATAATAAGTTTAAATTTATATATTTAATTAAAAATTTTAATTCTCAAATTTTAATAATTTCTTATTATTAATTATTCTTTATATACCTTTTAAATTAAAATATAATTAATAAATTACTATATATAGTTTATTTAATAATAAATAAGTAAATTTAAATGGTAAAAAATAATATAATAGGTACTCAGGGGTATACCCGAACTCGAAAATACTCAACGAGGATGGAGATGATGATTAAAATTTCATACCGACTATTTTTATACCCGAACCTAGATTCGCCCTTACTTTACGAGACGGGGAGGGTCAAACCTGCACCTGCCTCACCCTATTGTCATAACTAATTGTATTTAAACCTAATTTTTACACATTTTCTACTCTTAAAGGTTTTCCTAATCCTCAAAAACTTATCCTATACTACAAAAATGAAATTAAACTCATTCTTAACACAAATATCAATATAAAACACATAAAATATGCACAAAACATGAATCATAATATACAAAAGCATTTCATTGTATGAATACAAACTTTTAATTAAACAAAATAATATATTTACCACAGTCATGTACAAAATATGTTTATCAACACTCACTTTGGGTGTTCATAACCATTCAACATAAAACCTATGAAAACTTAGAGATCACTTATTTACCCATGTTCCGTTCTCCCTTTACCTTCAATTAGAGCTGGCAATCCAGGCGGGCCAGCCTGACCTATCAGGCTTTTCAAATAAAATGGTCGGCCATGTCATATTTTGTTTAAGCTACATATTTCTAAACCCATCCTAACCCTGTATTGGCTACTATGTCAAAACAGGTCTTTTTAAAAAAAATCAAAATTCAAATTTTATTAAAAATAAAACTTATTTTATAATACAAGCTTAAGCCAATTCAAAACAACATACTAAATCAATAAAAAGCACATCATAAATAAGTCTAAATAAAATAAAAATATATTTATATTATATTTTAATTTAATATATATTTTAGAACAAAATAATTTTTATTTGTTAAAAATATATTATTAAATGAACATGAAACGTACTTTTATACATAATTTTTATATGTATACTAATAATATGTATAAATTAATTTCATATGAAACATACTTTTATGTGTATATTTTTATTTAATATATTTTTAATAATATATTATATTATATATATATATATATTATTAATATGTATTTTTAAAAACTTATGTATTTATATTTGTATTTAGGTCGACCCAACTCAAGTCTATTTACATGGTCGGGCCAAATAGATCAGGCAAAAAATGATCACTTTTATTTGAACCTCATTTTTTAGAGTCCAATTGACCCATTTTGATAGTTTTACCTTCAATGAAGATCTTGAACGCAAAGGGTGTGACTTCAAGTTCCCAAATGCTATTCCTCTAGCTCCTCTATCAAAGTTCCATGTACAACTTTTTCTGAAACCTCCAAAGATAGAAACATCAAACTAAAGTGTAATACCCTAACTCTTTTGATTTATTCTAGGTTAGCCACCGAGTTAGACTTTCTAACGCTAGACCAAACTTAATATTTAGGCTATCTTACTATTTACACCCACATTTATTTTATTTGTTTTATAAAACTAATGTTTAATTATTTTAATAAATACAAATAATAAATTAATTTAAGCCTACAAATATAAATGACACATTTTATTGATATATTATTTTTTTAAAAAATGATGTTATAATTACTAAAAAGTAGAAACATCTTGTTTATATAAATAATACATATTAAATCCTTTAAACTTTTCTCAAGTGTATTGTACCTATGGTAGTGATCTATCAAAATAATTAGAAGAAGATAAAAGAAAAAGAAAGTCCAACAAAATCATAAGAATTTGAATGACAATTTTCAATTAAAAATCATATAATTTCCTTCAAAATCTATTTTAAATAACAATCAATAAAAATTGTATATTTTTTAATAATATAAGACATAAATTGAATAAATCTTAGTTAAATACTATTGAATTTGTTTTCTTCTTAAAAATATTAAAAGTGAAGGCCAAATAATTAACTTCTAGAAAATAGATAAAGAGTTTAATTAGTATACATTATTAGTGTAACACTTTTTACACTAACATTCAATCACAATATTTAATTTATGATAAATTTATTTTTACTGATTAATATTTTAAAAATTATATAAATAAAAAAATATTATTAAATATTAATCTACTGTTCTTTTACACTATCAATAAATATTAATTAAACTCTTTATTAACTTAAGAATTTAGATTTAGACAATCATCATAGATACCAAGCATTTACTAATGAGACAAGTCATCTTATATTAACAACTATATCTATGTATTATTTAATACATATCAAATAGTCAATTAAGCCAAACAGTGAAACGACTTGAAGTATGCCGCACCAAGTTCTAACCACTTATAATCCAACAAATGCATACATACATCAATGCACATTAAGTATCCATTCTTTGGCCTTTTTTTTCCCAAAAGGGACGGTTGTGAGTATTGTTTTTTGACAATTTAATATGAATATTCAATATGTCTTGAGTGGTTGAAATTTATACAATGCATCTAATAAGAATGGTATTTTCATTGTTATAAAAATGCAACAGTTGAATTAAGTAGGAAAGAAGCTAGGTATATACCAAACCACAAAGCCCAAATAATTGAAAAAACCAAACCACAAACAAAGACGAATAGCAAAGGGTAATGCGGTGAGAGGAAGAGCAGAAGAAGCTAATAGATTAGATTAGAGAATTACAAAGAAAGAAAATGAGAAAATAGAAAAAAAAGAGAAATTCAGTGGAATAATTGACGAAAAATTTCTATATATAAATAGATGTCCACACACCCCAATCTCTTTCTTCTGCTTCGGTAACTGCTGAGAGAAAGAAGAAGAAAGAAGAAAAGAGAAGAACGGTGCGAAGCATAGAACGCGGAAACACGCGGTTGGAGGAATCGGCGGTGCTCCTCCGGCGATCGATCATCGGCGCCGGTCAACTTCAGATCGCTGCTCTTGCTTCTCCGGTAAGTCGGTGGATCATCGCTGTCGCCTTCTTGTGTTTCTTCACTTCGTGGATCTGTGATTTTTGTTGCCGATTGTTGCGTCTCTTAATCGTTTGGTTCATTTTCAGATTCTTGTTTGTTTCATGCGGAAGTGGATTTTTGTGTTCGTAATTTCCGACTTCGTTAGCGTTTTCGGTGTGTGCGGTTGGTTATTGTGCTTAGGGATTAGAATCTGGTGGAAGTGTTGTTTTGTTTGGGGAAATATGAATGTGTTTTTGTTTTTGTTGGGGATTGTGGTTAATTGACGATTGAATTCGTGGAATTTGCTTTTGATGTTTTGATTTATGGTTCTGGTGATGAGTTTTTATGGTGTTTGGTTGTTTATTGGTGCTTTTCTGTGTGCAGAAATTTGTGCCTTGAGATTTTTCCAGAGGCATTTTTTATTGCAATCTTGCAGTACTGGTTTTTTTGGCTCACCGGTGGAAAATTGTTATATATGGGCTGAGGTGTACTTTTCATGGGAGGTGTGGAGGATGAAGAACCAGCTTTGAAACGGATGAAATTATCCTCTAAAGGATTAGTTGGCCTCTCGAACGGTTCGTCTTCAGTCGAGCCTGTTGGAGGCTCTTCAAGTGACCTGATGGCTCGGCCCCTCTCATCTGAAGGGGACGACGAAGTGATCGGTTCCAAAGGAGTTATAAAAAGAGAGGAGTTTGTTAGGATAATCACAAAGGCATTGTATTCTCTTGGTTACAAGAAGAGCGGGGCTCGCCTAGAGGAGGAGTCTGGCATACCTTTGCACGCATCTTTGGTGAATCTATTTATGCAACAAATACTTGATGGGCATTGGGATGAGAGCATAGTCACATTGAATAAAATTGGTCTAGTAGATGAAAATGTCATCCAGGCAGCTTCTTTTTTGATATTGGAGCAGAAGTTTTTTGAACTTCTTGATGGGGAAAAGCTCATGGATGCATTGAGGACGTTGAGGACTGAGATTACGCCACTTTGCTCTGATAGTAGCAGAATTCGTGAACTTTCTTCCTGCATGCTTTCTCCATGTGGCCAGGCTGGTTCTTCTAAGCGAGATGTTGTACAGGTGAGATCTCGGTCAAAATTGCTGGAGGAATTGCAAAAGCTGCTTCCCCCAACAGTACTAATACCTGAAAAGAGACTAGAACATCTAGTTGAACAAGCCCTTATCTTGCAAAGAGAGGCTTGCCTGTTTCACAACTCATTGGATAAAGAGATGTCACTATATTCGGATCATCACTGTGGAAAAACTCAGATACCTTCTAGGACATTACAGGTTAGAAGATGTTATGTATATATTTTTTGAGATTTATATGGAACCTTTATATTTTTCACCTCACTGTAATTGGCTGCCTAATCTTTATTAGTTACTTGTTACTTGTCACTTGTCACTTGTTAGTCAGTAGTGGCAACATCATCCTCTTTCTGGTTGCTTTTTGCAAGGTAGACTCTATGGTTGGATAATTATTATTATTCCTTTACTTTTTCTTTCAAAGGGGGTTGTAGGGTGAAGCCACTATATTTATGTTTAACAGTTTGTCTTTTCTTTTTACATTCAATAGTTGTACTTAATTATAAAGTGATGATTTGAAGTACTAAATTCTGTGAATATTTGGTTTTGCATCTGCCAAATGGCTATATTATTGTGTACTTGAAATGAGTTATTTTTCTTTTTTGTTCATACTTGGTCAATAGATGATGAAATATTATTGATGAGAAAAATTTTGTAGATGGACCTTCAAATAACATTTTTGTTGATAGTAATTCCACACTAATTGTCAAAGATGCCTGATCTTTTATATAAAAGATATAAAGACATTTTGTACTAGCATTAGGTGTACTTGAAAATGTGAAGCTTCTATATCGTTAGGCAATAGGCTTTTGGGTGCTACAACTTACTTTAGTTCAAGGATTTGTATTTTTACTTCTCTTGTTGATATTGAAATACTTGAAGACCATTCATCTTGGCTTCTAGTTTCCCCGGTTTGCTTATAGATAGAACTATATTTCCAAAATGTTCCTGTCAATTGTATCTTGTTTTATGTCCTATATATCTCATTCTTATTATCTTTCTATCCTCTAAAGATTCTACTAGTTGTGCATTTTCTGTTCAAGCTCTCAGCCTTAACCTCAACTTCTCCGTACCTTTTTGCCATTTTGTGTATGTTGACTTATACATCTGTAAATGTAGGTAATTTTTCCATAATTGAAATATTTCCTATGCATTTTATGTGCAATGATCACACATTTTTTACCATAACTTGTGGCCTTCTTGCAAACAACTTTATTGAAGACTTGTTGAATTAAAACTTATGTAAGTACTTTTATTATAAATTGTTTTAATAAACAAAGAGGAAATAGGATTAAGTTGTTTTCAACTTTTCATAGAAGATGTAAGCTGTTTTCCTAAGTTATCCAATATGGTCTGTCTGGATAAGCTTCTCCAAAAGTACTTCCAGGACAAGAAAACAACGGTCTATTTGGGTGAGTTTCTCTAGAAGGACATCTAGAAGAAGAAAATACAAAGAAAAGGAAAAAAATTGAAAAAGCTTTTTCATAAGTTTTTCTAAAAGATGTGGGACTTCTCCTTAGGCTAATTTGTAAAATGTCCCACATCTTTTAGAAAAACTATATGAGAGAGATTTTACAAAAAAAAAACTATTACTTACGAGTTATGATAGGCTATTTTTAGCTTTTGCCTTCTAGAGAAGCTATTTGTATTTTTTTCTTTGTATTTTCTTTCCTAGAAGTGCTTCTATAGAAGTTCTCCCAAATAGGTCCTAAGAAGACAACATGAAATAATCTTCTCTACAAGTTAATATTGATTTTTTTTGTTTGCCATTTCAGCTAGTTGAAAGTTGAAAAATTAGTTGAAATGATAGTTGAAACAATTTCTGCTTCGTTTGGATAACAAAAACCTAAGAGTTTTTTAAGGAACTACTAGCTTTTTCCAAAGAGCGCTCTTCCAAAATATTTCTTATTTCCAGCTATTAGTTGATTTCATTTTTACATGTTTACCTTTCATTAATTAATGTATTATCTCACACTAATTCTCTTTCATCACATTATACAACCTCTCTCCTTCATTTTTCTCTTTTTCATTAATGTAATTATAGAAATTTATAATATAAATATATAATTATAGAAAACTATAATTTAAATATGTAATTTAAAATTTATATATTTAATTATAGAAATTATAATTTAAATATTAATTATAGTAATTACATAAATTTATAATTTAAATATACAACTATAATAATTTATAATTTAAATATATAATTAATTTATATTATTAAAATATGTTATAATTATTTTAAATATCTCATTGCTAATCTAATGATTAATGATGTCCTTATTTGTCATTTTACAACTTTCTGCTAGTTGATGAATTAGTTTTACCAAACACTTACAACTAGCTTTTCAGCTAGTTTTGCCAAACACACCTATTAGCTTATACATAATATTATATGACAAAAGTGTCCCGGAAAAATGAAAATTTCTTTTTTCTTTCCCAGTCCAACTACCCACTATAACCACCACTATCCATTCTAGTAAGACTTCAATCTTTCTCATTGTATTAAATTATACACACCTCACTTCTCTCAGTCGGAATGAATTGGTGGAAATAATGTTTAAAACATATGCCTAGGAATAACTTTCAGATTGGATTAAGAAGAACACATGAGGACAAGGTAGATATTCCTACAACTATAGTTGCATCAGGGGTTAACCTTGACCACATCTTTTTACCTTGGTTTCGGAAGCTGTCAAGCTGGTGCCATAATGCATTTTTTTTTTCACCAGAGATATGGGTGGTTTCAGAACCATATCTCTGATTGGCCTATATAAGATGATAGCTAAGCTGCTAGCAACGAGATTGAGGAGGGTGCTAGAGGAAGTTATTGATGGGTGTCAATCTATCTTTTGGAGAGGAAGGAACATGCTGATGGAGTGGTAGTGGCAAATGAGATTGTGGATGAAGCAAAATCCAAGAAGCAACGGCGGTGTTTTGTCTTCAAAATTGACTTTATAAAGGCTTACAACTCTGAAGTGGGATTTTAATACTATATAATGGGGAGGTTGGGATTTGGGGAAATGTAGATATGGATAAAAGGTAGCATTGAAACAGCCACAGTTTCAGCTATAGTCAATGGCAGTTCAGCAACAGAGTTTGAAAAACGCGATCCTTACTGACTTACCCCCATTGGTGGAATGATTAATGATTATGTTACATACTCCACATGCAACTTTTGTGCTTAAGGCTTTAAGAAAGCACCAGCTCACCTTGTCTTATGTTGTAATGTATTAAATTATGATTGGAGATCTTGACTACTTGCTGAAGAAGGGGAAGAAATTCTATTTTACATTGCAAGTAATTGCAAAAGTTTAACCAGTTAGGTGTAGGTTCCAACTAAAAAAAGTGTGAGAGATGCTATTCATGTACAACTAAAGCTAGAGGCCTATTTGGGGAAGATTCTCTAGAAATACTCTTAGAAAAAGAAAATACAAAGAAAGAGTAAAAAAGGTTTCTTCATAAACTAAAATTAGCTTATCATAAGCTAATTAAAAGCTCTCTCAAATAGTTTTTCTAAAATACGTGGGGTTTTTTAAAAATTAATTTATAAAAAATTCCACATATTTTGGAAAAGTTTTGGACTTTTTTTTTTTGTATTTTTCTCTCTCCTATAAGTGCTTCACTGCTTCTAGAGAAACTCATTCAAATAGACCCTAGGTAGAAAATGAAAATTCCAATTAGGGTTAGAGTTGAGTGGATACTCCTTTCACAAATTCACAATCTTCATTGATCATGATGAATATTTGATTTTCTCTCTTTTGGCTGTGGAGTATCTGCCTATAGGTCATTGAGGTTGATCCATGTGAAATTCTGACTATTTCCCTTATATTCCCAATGTGTACCTGGTTATAATGTTCTACTTAAATGATCATCTATGCCAAAGAGATAGTTATTTGAAAGTAAAATAAATAACCATTTTGCAGCTAGGTTAACGATTTAATTCATAATAACTAGGGTAATGCTCTAATTCATAACTCACAAGTTTTATTCATGTCAAATCTTGAACGATATTCAAATTACCCTGTCGTTCAAATCCTAAACTACAAACAACTAGCTAGTCATTAATTTTTCAATATACTAGCAGTTCTATTGCTTTATGGGCTCCACACAAATATTATGCTGCCACAGATAAATTTCTGCTAAATTCTTCTTGATGAAAATAATATGTAAAATCTTGATCTTCTTAATATTAGGGATTGGATGTAATTTGAAAATAAGGTTATGTAAATTGGGTTGTTCAACATTATGATCTAGTTGTTTTGATTTTTAGCTCTCATTTTCTTTATTTGGATTGATGTAAAGTTTGGGTTTTGGTCTATTAAAATTATGAGTTTTGGTCTATTAAAATTGGGTGTTGGTCTATTTCAGTTTTAGAGTGTGTTTGGTTACTAGCTTTTTTTGAAAAGTCACTAACTGATTTTCTTTTTCTTTTATAACCTACCTTACCTTTCATTAATGAATTGTTCCCTAGTGTTCCTCTCTTCTCACAATCACAACTTTATATACAATTTTTATAATTTAAATATTTAATTGCCTAATATTAAGATTATTAAAATATATAATTATAGAAATTTATAATTTAAATATATAATTATAGTAATTTAAAATTTAAATATTTAATTATGTAAAATTATAATTTAAATATGTAATTATAGTAATTTATAATTTAAATATGTAATTATAGAAAATTATAATTTACATATGTAATTATAGTGATTTCAAATTTAAATATTTAATTATAAAATATTATAATTTTAGTAATTTATAATTTAAATATGTACTTATAAAAATTTATAATTTAAATATCTAATTATAGTTATTTATAATTTAGATATGTAACTTAGAAAATTATAATTTAAAATATAATTATAGTAATTTATAATTTAATATGTAATCAATTTATATTAAGAAATTTTATATTAGAAAAATATATTATAATTATTTTAAAGACCTCAATATTGATCTAATAGTTAATGATGATTTTATTTGTCATTTTACAACTTTTAACTAGTTATACCAAACACTTACAACTAGTTTTTAAGCTTTCAACTAACTTTCCAGTTTTTAGCTGATTCTGCCAAACACACCCTTGGTCTATTTTTTTTTTTGTTTTTGAGTTTTGTCTATTATCTTTTTAAAGTTCATTTTTAGTTCATTATGTTTTTAAAGTGGGTCAGTTTGGTCCTTCTTGTCGTAGATGTTACTTTCAGCATTTAAAATAAATTCAAAGTGGCATTTTAAAACTATCTATAATTGTTTTTACTGATTAATAAACAAATATTTTTTGGTTTAAGAAATTGCTTGATGCATTTTGGAAAATAATCTCTCTTTTCTCCCTCATCCACGACTACTACACCTCATGTGGCAAGATTTCCATTGTCTCCATTTACATTGAGGGTAAAAATAAATTTTTTGTTTCTTTCCCTTCAAGAAGGTAGAGCAATAAGACAACAATTTGAATTGCCACGTAGTGATGTGAACTATTGCAATGAACACTACTTTCTGAGTGGGGGTTGCATGTTGTTCATATGGGTACACGTATAGGATGGATAATGATTAATGAATGATTTTTGCAAGATGTGTCTATAGCAATTTGTGGTGGTTTAAAATTGTCAAAAAATTATTTATGCTGGTCAAAAACTAAAAATAATTATTGGCGATTTTAAACTTAAAAAATATCAATATGAGTTTTTAAACTTAAACACAATATTTTTGACAAAATGACCTAATTGAATCACTTTAAAGATATAATGGACTAACATAAACTTTTTAAAAGATAGTGGACTTAACTGAATGAAAAAAAGATAATGGACTAAAAAAGTGGAATTTAGCCTTTCCTATATAAAAGTTTAGTATTTGCCTTAGGATTTTTTATTTTGTCATTGCAAGATATTGTTACTTTTGGTTGATCCAAGTGGAGTCATCAGATGACTAGGAGATTTGCGTGGGTAATAATGTATGATTTGATGATCTATACTTTTATTATATTTTTTTTATGATTCTATACTTTTATCGAATCATTGCAAGATATTTGAAACTATGTTGGATTAGCTATATGCGTTTTTATCAGTACGTGAAGTCATCATGTGTAATCCTGTGTTAGCTTGTATGCTTAAGGCTCTGTATTTTAGTGTCTTTACAATCCTTTTCTCGCTTCTGTGGTCTGTTTTTCCTTTTGCTTGTCTCATTGATCCAGTATGTTTATTCTTACAACATCTATTGAATGATGAATAGAAACAGAAACTTTTGTTTATAAAATGGCCATCCTACATTTACTTTCTATGGCATATACAACATCCATGTTCTGATGTTATCTTTTGCTGCAAATATTTTGACAGATATTAGAAGCACATGATGATGAAGTTTGGTATGTGCAATTTTCGCATAATGGGAAATATTTAGCTTCAGCATCAAATGATAGATCTGCAATCATTTGGGAGGTAACATCTGATGGCAAAACATGCTACTGTTCTATTTTTATCATCAGACCACCGTTCCTTTTATGAGTGGGAAAGATATATGCATCAATTGGCAATCCCAAGTTCAACAATGTCCAATTCTATCATTCCTGTTTCTTTACTTTTGCAATGTATATAGGTCATGTTTCATTGAAAATATAGCCAAAGAGCATAATCCTAACACTGTATGATGTGTTCAAAGACAGTAAACCATCTTTGAAGTTGTAATTTCTGGTTGTTAGATTGTGTGTAGCCTATAGGTATAGTGAAAGCAAGAGCACAGAGAAGGTAGACCTAAGACCAAATTAACTTCCATCTAAAAGGAAACAAATACAAATGAAAAAACATGGATAATTTTTTTTTTGTATAGATGGTGATCACTGATATGTCTTAGTTCTTTGGATTCGGTCAAAGGAAAATAAAATCTTGTGGCAGCGTGCTGTTTACAGGGTTTTGTCATTTGTGATCAGAAAGGAATTCCTGTGGTCATTGTGACCTATGAATTTGTATTAGATGTAATGTAACCATTTTAGTAAGAGACTGATAATTATATAAATGTTAATGGTATAAGTATTATGTACTTCAGAGAATGCAATGTACCACTGCCCAGTTTATGGCCGTAAGAAAATAACAGAATGCAAAACTGACACTAATGACGAGTCCTACACTTGACAGATCCCTTCCCCATAGCTAGCTGTGACTGCTCCGCTCACTAGCTGTGAGCATTTCGTTTCCTATACTTTTTAGTATGTACTTGCAAAATAATAGTCTTGTGAATGAGTTTTACCACCCTATGTCCTGTTGCTTCAATTGGGTTTCCGAATTCCCTGTCCCTTACATTGCCTTCTCCTTTTAAGCCTTGTCCTCAAGGCTGGCATGAGGAAATTGATTGTATATAGTAAATGCCTCTTCCCACATAGCTTCTTCAACAGGTTTTCTAAACAACGGTTCCAACAGGAGTGGCTCTATCTGTTGCAATTCCTGGCACCATTTACTGGAAGTCTTATAGCATTTTAGGAAATTGATTGCTTGTGGTAAAAGTCTCTTCCCACATAGTTTCTTCAACAGGTTTTCTGCTCCATTGAATGTTCCGTTCATTCATCACTTTTCCAAACATTCTCTGGCAGTCTGGTCCATTCTTAGCACGAGACAATGCTTCTAACAGGAGTGACTCCTTCGGTTATAATTTCTGCACCACTCACTGAGAGCTAATTTTACCAGCTTATACTGCGGTAAAATGGAGAAAAAGAAAAATAGCCCTTGCCTTTTGAATGGCCTATTCTCTCCCACAAGTCCAAATAATTCCCCACCCCCTTCACACATACCCCCCTCCTCCCAGCCTATATTCTCTTCCCCGGAATGGATCCCCTCTAACTTACTGCCAGTGTGGCAGTTCATTACACCATTCTTGTTTTGTCTTTAATTCCATTCAAGTGCATCACACCTCAATTTCGACCCTTGCTCTCCACTTCCCTCTTCCTTAATAAACTTTGGTGATCTTTCCATAACTCCATATCAATGTCTCATGTTACAGTTTTGGATTTTTTGTAATATTTTTTAAAGGCTTGGAGCTGATGAAATGGTAAAGCTTCCAAGAATGTGAATATCAGATATGGATAGGTGAAACAAATTAAGTGTCAATGCCTCATAGCTGGCAACTCAACAATTAGGCATATACTCAATGACGGTGGTACTATGAATTTGACATGGTAATAATGTTATATGTATCATCTATCGAAATGGAGATATTACAAGTATATCGCCCTTTAATCCTAGAGCCTAGCTCCTTTAGAGAATGCAAAGCCCCTCTACCCAGGTTACAGGCATAAGAAATAGCAGAATGCAAAGTTGACTTGACTCCATCCTCTTCCTCCTTATAAGGAGCCTTACATGTGATAGACAGATTTTCCATAGCCATAACCAACATCTCTCCCTCCTACTTTTGAGCATTTCCCTTGCTACCCATTCTTTTATGTACTTGAAAATCTTAGGTTCATGACTGAGTTGTACCACCCTATGTCCTGTTGCTTTAATTGTTCTTTGCCCTAACATTTGTATGGTTTTTCTTTCTGGTTCTGTGCATGATCTTTTTAAGGAAATCAATATTTCAGATATGCAAAGAGATTGAAATGGCACTTCAATATAAGA
Organism: Psophocarpus tetragonolobus; assembly: GCA_037954015.1. NCBI lineage: Eukaryota > Viridiplantae > Streptophyta > Magnoliopsida > Fabales > Fabaceae > Psophocarpus > Psophocarpus tetragonolobus. The sequence continues at coordinate 32,696,868 of CM075694.1, forward strand.
TTTTAGAGTGTTTCCTCTTTTGTCTGTTTTTCTTTTCCCCCATTTATTGTTCTTTTTGAGAATTTGTTACCATGCTCCAGCAAAATTATACTAGAAACCCGAACCATAGACTAGCCTACATGGTGGTATCTGTAGAAATTGTATTTCTGTAATTGCATGTAAATTATAATCTGTGATTTTACAATATATGGAAACATAATTAATGAAATTCCTAATGATTAGCTATGCATATTTCCTTATTTACATAGGCTATAATAAAATCTAATCATATCCTTAATGGTGTCCAACCCTACAACCTTTAATAATACGTTTTCCCCCCTTAATATTTCCCTCTGTTACCCTTTCATCTCCTGAGCTGCTATGGGATTCAATTAGTGGAGCAGCTCTCAATGGGGGTCATTGCAGATGTAATAGGTAGCCAAAACAGCAGCTTTTCACGAGCAATAGTGCCACTACCATGATATAGGCATCATTACCTCCTGAAACACTGTATAGGGTTTTTTTTAGTAAAATTACTATTCATCTCTCATTTTTAATGCATTTATGGCTTTATGCTTCATACACATAGGGCCTGTTTGGGTGATTTTCTCCAGAAGCACTTCTAGGAGAGAAAAATACAAAGAAAAAAGTCAAAACAATTTTGCCATAAGTTTTTTGAATGATGTGGGACTTTTTACAAGCTAATTTTTAAGTCCCACATTTTTTTAAAAAAAAACTATATAAGAAAGCTTTTACATTTTAAGCTAAAATTAGCTTGAAAAAAACCTCACATATTTTAAATGGCTTATGGAGAAGTTTTTTTGGATTTTTTCTTTGTATTTTCTTCTCCTAGAAATGCTTCTAGAAAATCTTACCCTAACAGGCCCATAATAGGATTTGAAATCTTCCTTGGCCATTCCATAAGAAGTTAACTCCATTTTGACAGTTGTTCCTTTGAACTTACTGGATTTTTTTCCTGTGTTCTGTTCTATCTTCTTCCTTTAACATCTTTCATATTTTTTGTGCTCTTTTTATATTTCACCATCATCTTCATATTTTGACTTCATTACTGTTTTCTCATTGCTCCTAGATTGATGATGATTGTTAGCAAACTGACTTAATATTTTGCATGAGTTTATTTATTTATTGAGTATGTGTAATATAAATTACTAGTTTATAAAAAAACTAATGTACTCTGATGCCTAAAAGGCTCCTTGCCGTGTGAATTATGGGAGAGAGTTGTTGTATGCAGTCTTATTTTTGCATATGCAATGAGATTGCTTCTGGATTCAAACTTGTAATCAAATGATCACTATGGTGCAACTTTACTGCTGCACCACCAGGATTCACACTCAAGTTATTAATTTATGTTATACTCCCTTTGGTCACTTTCATAAGACCCAAATTAAAGATGGTGTTTAGTCTTTTTAATAGGACTTAATAATTTATAATGCCCCTTCATTAATTATTTTTTACTAAAATACTCCTAATTAAGTGAGAGGTTGGAATGGAAAACAAGTAAGAGAGAGAGAAAGGAGTATTAATGATAATGACAGTTTTGTAAATAAACATTGACAATGACTAACAAATTTATTGTTATAAACTAAATTAACTTTCTTTAATCCTGGTAGATTAGGTAATTGATTCTTTTAAATAAGGCCAGATGGAGTAATATTTAAATTAGTGACTATCCCACTATAGCCTTTTTACAGTTGGCCACTATGCTTATCTATCCGAAATTGAAATTATGTTATTCCCAAATATTTTAGCTAAAACAATTGTTTAAGTAATGTACAATGGTAAAACTTGGCGCCCTTTGTTAGCCAAACCCTCTTGAAAGTTAAGTAACTGTTTTGACATTTTATCATGAAGACTCTGCCATTACTTGACCATGTGATGCATATTAGGAGTTATCAATGCTTCAGTAATATTGGTCAATGCATGCAGACAGAGACACAATGTACTTAAAGCTGTCCAATACGTTTCTCATTTTTGTCTTTTGCCTTTTTTATTTTGATAGGTTGACATGAATGGTGGACTGTCTATCAAGCATAAGTTGTCGGGTCACCAGAAAGCTGTTTCTTCTGTTTCTTGGAGCCCTAATGACCAAGAGCTCCTCACATGTGGTGTGGAGGAGGCTGTTAGGCGCTGGGATGTCTCTACTGGTAAGTGCCTGCAAGTATATGAAAAAAATGGTCCTGGCCTTGTCTCCTGTGCATGGTTTCCAAGTGGGAAATATATACTTTCGGGTCTCAGTGACAAGAGCATTTGCATGTGGGATTTAGATGGGAAAGAAGTGGAGTCTTGGAAAGGACAAAGAACCCTCAAGATTTCTGATTTGGAAATAACAGGTAATGGGGAGCACATTCTGAGTATTTGTAAAGACACCACAATATTGTTCTTCAACAAAGAAACGAAGGATGAGAGATTTATTGAAGAGGACCAGACAATAACTTCTTTCTCTTTGTCCAAGGATAGCAGATTCTTGTTGGTTAATCTTTTGAACCAGGAAATACATCTTTGGAATGTAGAAGGTGATCCTAAACTTGTTGGGAAATACAAAAGTCATAAACGCTCCCGATTTGTTATCAGATCTTGCTTTGGTGGTCTTAAGCAATCTTTTATTGCTAGTGGTAGTGAGGATTCTCAGGTATTATATTTAACTTCCCAATCTACAAATACATAATTTTATTTTGATGTTCTCTTTGTAGGCGGGGTAATTTTCAGATCTAGATTATCAAGCGACTCATTTTATCTCAGTAAATCATACCTACAACTTCCCAGGAAACTAAGTTTAATGGGTTTGTGTGTTTGTAGGTTTACATATGGCACAGAAGCTCAGGGGATTTAATAGAGGCATTGCCCGGTCACTCTGGAGCTGTTAACTGTGTGAGCTGGAATCCAGCTAACCCACACATGTTGGCCTCAGCCAGTGATGACCGGACAATTCGGATATGGGGTTTAAAGCGCCTGAATGTAAAGTACCCAAATGTACGCAGCAATGGTGTCCATTACTGCAATGGGGGTGAACTTAGATGAACTAAAACTATTTCAATTTCATTTCTTTTTTTATAACATTGCAATTCTGTAAATACCTTCCTTCACTATCACGAGTAGACGACATTCATACCAAACATGCATGTGACTTTTCATCATTCTCAAAATAAATTCTTGTTTTATTTTAGCTTTTATTAATTGGTTCTCTCGTATGTGTTCGTGTACATCCTTCTCATTCTATCACTAGGCTAGTAGCATTTTTATTTTTTTAAGGATTGCTTTTGCGGGATTGGCATGCATGTCATAGTAGTTTCTTATGGATTTAGGTTTATTGCATTTTTATCCCATTAATATGCAATTTTACTATTTCGTGATTAACATGCATGTCATGTGAGTGATAGTATCCATACCCCAATCCCCTTTTCTGTATTTGTTAGTTACTTATCTACTCATATCCATACTTAGCACAATTTGCATCTTACTTAGTTAATAAATTAAAAAATATTATTTTAAAAATTATTGTAACAATAAATTGAAAATTCACTCTTGAATAATATATGCAAAACATTTGAAGTATCCAAACATAAATTTAAAGACAACCAAACAACATCGATCAAATTCCAGGTTTTGAAAAGAATTAAGAATTGGACCAATGTTTGGTCCATTGTTTCTTAATTACTGGGAGCTTTCAAAATCAGAAAAAGTAGGCACAAAATTATGAAAATCGATCAAAATCGGCCATTCATGGGTTGATTTTTTTTTTTAAAAAAAAATTATAGGTAAAAAATTGAAAAACAATGAGTCTGGAAAAACAATGATTTAAAACTTAATAAGATGGATTATATTTGTGTATTATAAATTATATAATTTTTTTTGCTTAATATATATTACTATATATAGTAGTAAAATATAAAAAAAAATTGATTGAATATGATTAAACCTCCATTGAACTTTTAAAGTTTAAATCCATATCCTTACAGGTTCAATGAATGATTTGATTTTAAGAACCTTGATCAAATTAAGTCATCTAAAGTTAGTATTATTTTATATCATTTAGATACAACTTTTTGTTTTCAATTGAATTTTTTTAATTAAACATAGTCATGAAATTACACAATAAAACTCTTATTTGTAAAATGTTGATACATAGTCATGAAATTACACAATAAAACTCTTATTTGTAAAATGTTGATATTATTTTTTATTACAATTAGTTAAGTATCATTAATAAAATAATTAACCTTTTATAATTGATACTTCTTGCACATGAAGAGTATAAATTAATATTTAATTGACGGTTCTTGCATAGTGAAAAAAAAATTGCTCAAATTTGACTAAGAAAAAAAAACCTTTTTTAGACAATTTTGATTTATTGGAATATTCTAGTTTTAAATATTCAAAATAACATACTATCTAGAAATTTTAAATTTTTAAATCCATTTTATTAAAATTTAGTTTTTGATACAAAAATGTTTTTAACTATCGATAATTTCTTAATAAATGTTATCGAGCTTTTATTAAAAATAGGAATAAAAAATGTTAGATCTAAGGGGTGGATGATTGGAAATTTTAAATATTTAACAATGATAATTTCTAATTGTTGTGAGAATTTTGGTTTATATAAAAAAAATGTTGTAAGAATTTTTAATTGATTACTAAAGTAGTGTGTAAATTAAACATCTAATAATAGAGGAGAGATTAAAACGTCTATTTTTATTGAATGTGAATAATGAGAATAAAAGTATACGTGTGGAAACAATACTTATATTTAATTTTAAGTTATATATTAAATTTTAAGTTATAAGAAATATATTATACATATTATATTTAGAAGTATTAAAAGTTAGTGAGAATAATTGTTCGTACTATCTTATAAGTAAATACTTCTTTGTTGATATGACTTATTAGGATCGATTTGTGGTGAAGGATTAGGTAGGATATATAAAGTTTAAGTTTAAATCATGATGTTGTCTATTACATTTTAAATGATAGAAAATAAGTGTATTTTAAACATGGATCTATACATGATTGTGTAATATCGTTCTTTTTTTAACTTATTATTTTATTTCTTTGTATATTCAATCGTTACTGTTTTGATTTTGGTGATAACCTTTTCACGAGTTACCATTTAATTATTGAAATCTTTATATAATGCTTCTTCTGTATTTTATTTCAAAAATTAGATTTGACCTATTAATAGCGATAATAACAGTAATCCATTATATTAAATAATCTTTAAAATTAAAATTATTTTTAGTTTTTAAATTTGAACATTAATTTTTTCAGTTTCTGTCATTAATATGCTCCTAATGATATCAATAGATCTACAATTTACAGTCTCTAATCCCCAAAATAAATAAAATTACACGATGTCTTCTGTCTTGAGCTACTTGTCTCATCCTTCTTTAGCAAATAATTTAAGTTTATCATTTAATGTCCCGCACTATTCGTCACCACCTTTGGCCATGATCATAGGACAACTCTCATTCTCCAAGCACCATCTCTAGTCGTCTACACCATCTTTATTTTTTAACACCACTAGTCATAAATTGCCACCTCCAAACGTTAGTTATCGGCAACCATTTCGGTCATTAACCTCCACCTCCAATCTCTTGTCACCAATCGCTAGTTATCAATTGTCATACCCGACTATTGATCATTGACTGTCACATTCTATTGTTGGTCCTAGATCTCTACCTTCAACCTTTGGTCAATGACCTCACTTCTGGTCGTCAATCACTGCTATCACCTTCAAATTGTAAGGGATAATGGTTGTAACGGATCAAACCTAATAGGGAGGTGATTTAGGTATAAAAAATTTTTATTTTCTTAACCTTCAAGAAATAGACATTTTGATCTTTTAAATTTGAATCAAATTGACAATTTAGATGTGAATAGAAACAATCCTAATCAGATCAATAATGTGCAAAAACAATTTAGATAAGTGTTATATGAATTTTTACAAAATTATGCGGAAGTTATTAAAACATGTAAAAGAGATGATAGAGATAGAGAAAATAACACACAATAATTTATACTATTTCACTCAAACCTAAAGCTACATTCATTTTTCAATACACAAGATAATCTATCTTGAATTGAATTTATTAGAATCAATAGAGTTACACATAAACTCACAGGTACATGCAGTCACAACATGCACTATTCTTGAAAACTTATCAAGAAAATGATTCTAACCATGCAAAAACCTATTGCACATATTATCACCTACAAATCTTGATACAAAAGATAGAAACTAATCAGGTCATAACAAGTAATAAGAGCAATGACAAAGCTTTAATTTTCTTTGAATTCTTGATTCAATTTTGAAGCTTCTTAGCAAAGGTGTTAGAGTAGCTAAGTTTTCTTTGAAAAATTGCATTTGTTGTTCTTAAAAGATGTAGAATATGATTTTTCAAAATGTTAACTTATTTTTTGAAGTTTCTCTATTTCAGCTCTTACATGAAAACAATTTCATTTTGCTTTAATCTATTAAAATGCTCATCCAACTTATCAAGACTTATTAGAATAAATCTAATTGATTATCTCAAGTATTTAATAGAAAAATTATTCTTGAGACCTACCTTAGCCAACAAGCACAAATTAATCAATTATTCTAAGTATTTATTCGATTAATAGTATTTTACTCGATTATGAAGCTAAGTTAACAAATTAAAACAATAACTATCCATTTAAATTAGTTAAAATTACTTCACTAACTGATTACTTGCAACATAAATGAGATAAAACAAATTTTTCAAAAAATTTTTTAGTGAATATCTCATTCATCATTCACATGACTAATTCAAGTTAGAATTCAATAAGATTTAGAGAAGCATTAATACTCATCTACTTAGATGCACAATGAATCAAAATATGCCTAACCTATATGAATGCATGGGTGATAGAGATTTGCCGAGATTAATATAAAACAAAAACTAGATTTTCCTAATTTAGTAATACAAGGCACAACCTAGGTTATTTGTCGAAGATAAAAATATATATGGTTTAGGATTTCACCAAACAATTAGAAATTAGGAGGTTTTAATTGCATAAAATGAAAAGAGAAACTGTAAAGAACAAGATATAGATTTAGAACAAAAAAGTAGAAAAAGAAAACATTTATCCGAGGTTCCTAGTGATGCGCTTGAGTAATCATAATTCTAAAAGATTATGAAAAATTGGATCAACACTCATAGATAATTCAATTGAATCGGATCATGATTGCAATATCAAGATTCTCATGAATTTTCAAAAATCTAATAAGTTGAAATAGGTCTCAATCGATCACTTTTCCTCTTGAAATTCCAATTGATTGATTTGAATCGATCCCAAACTAATTCATATAAACATCCAATCAAAATGCTATAATAATTGGAGAGGAGAAGAAAAAAATAAAACACAAAATTCGTAAGAAAAAGAACACACAATTGATCAAAATTCATACTTTTACCGTGTGATCGCATAAGAAATTAGCCTTCTATGGAGATCTCCATGAAAACTTGCGTGAGAAGGAAGAAGATGGAGAGAAAAGGAAGTTTGTTAGAGAAGAAAGAGAGGTACTTGTGGAAGCAGAAGAGAGAAATTAGCTGTAACTAATTCTAACTTATAAGTCAATCATGATAGACTATTTATATTCTCTCACTAAATAGGTCTTTAAACTAGACACTAAAGTTTGACTCTAAAGTGGACTTTGGCCCAAAATGAAATTGGCTTAAAAAAAAGCAAAAACTACTAAAATAATTAAAAAAATTACAATTAAAGAAAATTAAAAAAATGAAAAATACAAAAATATAGAAAAATACAAAAATATAGAAAAATACAAAAGTACAAAAATACAAAGACAATTAGCCCAATCTAAGAAAATTCACTAACCTGCAAAATAAGAAAAAACATGAAAAACGCCGAAAGCGACCCAAATATGAAAATGAATTAAAACAGAAAATTATGAAACAATTACAGAGTTAGAAGGACTAAAATGAATATAAAATGTGTATAATAAAATGCTCTATCAATGAGTCACAAACATTCAAGGATAAAGCATGTAGCATCCATCCTAGGCTTAGCTAAAGTTCATCATGAAAACATATTTATCAACATAATACACTGACTCTCATCATCTTCATCCTTAAGATTGAGGTTGAGATTGAGTTCATACATAAACATTAGTCATTGATTCTTACACAAACATCACTGATCATGATCATTACTTTTGATTATCGATCATTGATCATCACGTTTGACCACCTATTATTGGCCACCACCTTTGATTGTGATCATCAACCTCTACTTAGACAGTTGAACCAATTGCCACCTTCGACATCATTCATCGGCGACCATCTTTGCTGCTTGTATCAACTGTCACCTTTAACTAGGGATGATAAAAATACCCATACTTGTGGGTACCCGTTCGCCCCACCCCAATTTTTACGGGTATTAGTTGTTTTGACCGGGTATGAGTACAGGTATGAGTATTATTCGATGTGATAAACCAGGTACGGGTATCAGTATGTGTATGTGACTACTGACCCTATACCTAAACTCGTACTCATCCCGTTATAATTTTAATAATTATATAATAAGTTTAAATTTATGTATTTAATTAAAAATTTTAATTCTTAAAAATTAATTTATAATTTCTTTTTATTAATTATTATTTATATATTTTTTAAATTAAAATATAATTAATAAATTAATATATATATATAATTTATTTAATAAAAAATAAGTAATTTAAATTGTAAAAATTATATAACGAATACTCCCGAACTCAAAAATACCTGACAGGGATTAAAATTTCATACCCGTTTTTTAAAACCTAAACCCGAACTTGCCCCGCACTTTACGGAAACAGAGATGGGGAGGGCCAAACCCGCAACCGTCCTGCCCTGTTGCCATCCCTACTTCTAACCTTTGGTCATCAATTTTCACCTCTAACCACCAATCACTAGTCACCAATTTTGATCCTATGGAAGAATAATTCTAGTGGGTTAAAATTTGATAACAATATTTTAAATTTGGAAACAAAAATAATATTATTTTTTATAAATTCAAAAAATTAAAACCAAAAACTAATTTTTGTTTTTATAAATCTAAAAAGTGTAAACCAAAAACTACCTTAAACAGGATCTTAATTTTTAGGAATTAAAAATTTAATTAAACTATTATATTTTATGTTAAAAAGTGTATAAAACCTAATAAAGAATTAAAGTAAAAATTTAAGAATTAATTTTTTAGCTAAATATATAATTTTTAATTTATTATATAACTATTATACTTATAATGGGAGCGAGTATGGGTATTTATACCCAATCAAAGAAAGTAATAAGTAATAACCATAAAATTGAGGTAGGTTTGAGTGATACCTATATATATATAAAAGCATTATTTTCATCCTTAACTTATTAATAATATTATAAAAACTGTCTAGTTATCATCACGCATCAATTGCATAATGATTTTAGATTTTTTCTTCAGTTTTTATTTTTCTTTTTAATCAATATTATATCTTTCTTTATTGTATAAAGCACAAACAATACCCTAGTTTTGAAAATAAATTTCAATTATACTTGGCGAAATAAGATAGGGTGTATTACTCCCTGCATTGTTTTTTTCCCCTCACACACTTGTCGCATGGAGAATGAAGTGATTTCTTATATAGATTTGTGTGTAACTATAGAAAGTGAGTGATAATGTGACTATTGCAAAAAAAAGTTTTTTATTAGTTGAAAACAATCCATATGTCAAATCAGAACAAGTCATTGCTAAGATTCGTGTAGAAACATTCTTCCAACTGGGTATTATTATTATTATTTTTATAAATATTATTATAAAAAAATACTGAAACAAATGGTTATCTTGGTTCATCAGAAATTGGACAGGCTATGGAATTTCTTGGTGTGTTACGTGCTTACTTAAAGACAAATAAACCCTCAATGCAAGAAAAATTTATCATAAAATGATTACCTTTATTTGTTATTTATACCTTATATATTGTTATTTTTTATTTTTGTTCTTTTTTTATTGTTGTAAATTTATAATCATTTGAATTCTTATATATTTAGTATAAATATATAGCAATTTGAGTGATTATACCTAACCCAAGAATATAATAATAATAATAATAATAATAATAATAATAATAATAATAATAATAATACACCTTTTTTATTATTTTAGTATTTTCTATTATTCTTTTATTACTTTCAAGCTAAAGTTCGAGCACTAGACTCTATATTGCTGAAGTAATCTATGTCATACTCCCAGAAAAAGTTTGAACAAAACACAATTCATGCAGAAATAAAAAAATAGAGAAAATTGTTTGCTTGTGTGTTATCCTTCAAACCAAAAAACATAACATGTAAAATGATTTATTTTTCGTATTTATTCTATATAGATTCTATAATTTCTAGTTGATTTATATACATATATCATTATATAATAACATATATTAAAAAAAAAAGAATAAACTAAATTTATTATTCATTATGTAAATTCAATTATGATATTGTATAGAAATATGATTTCTTCGATATTAGATTTTAGAATAAAAAGATTTTGAACTGAATAATTTCAAATCAAAGGAGGATTTTAGAGGATCTTACTGTATTTGATTCATTTTGTTTAGTTTGATTCATAAATTAATATTAATTTATTTTGTTATTTATTTTTTGTTATTTATATATTGCTGAAGTAATCTATGTCATACTCCCAGAAAAAGTTTGAACAAAACACAATTCATGCAGAAATAAAAAAATAGAGAAAATTGTTTGCTTGTGTGTTATCCTTCAAACCAAAAAACATAACATGTAAAATGATTTATTTTTCGTATTTATTCTATATAGATTCTATAATTTCTAGTTGATTTATATACATATATCATTATATAATAACATATATTAAAAAAAAAAGAATAAACTAAATTTATTATTCATTATGTAAATTCAATTATGATATTGTATAGAAATATGATTTCTTCGATATTAGATTTTAGAATAAAAAGATTTTGAACTGAATAATTTCAAATCAAAGGAGGATTTTAGAGGATCTTACTGTATTTGATTCATTTTGTTTAGTTTGATTCATAAATTAATATTAATTTATTTTGTTATATATTTTTTGTTATTTATATATTGCTGAAGTAATCTATGTCATACTCCCAGAAAAAGTTTGAACAAAACACAATTCATGCAGAAATAAAAAAATAGAGAAAATTGTTTGCTTGTGTGTTATCCTTCAAACCAAAAAACATAACATGTAAAATGATTTATTTTTCGTATTTATTCTATATAGATTCTATAATTTCTAGTTGATTTATATACATATATCATTATATAATAACATATATTAAAAAAAAAAGAATAAACTAAATTTATTATTCATTATGTAAATTCAATTATGATATTGTATAGAAATATGATTTCTTCGATATTAGATTTTAGAATAAAAAGATTTTGAACTGAATAATTTCAAATCAAAGGAGGATTTTAGAGGATCTTACTGTATTTGATTCATTTTGTTTAGTTTGATTCATAAATTAATATTAATTTATTTTGTTATTTATTTTTTGTTATTTATATATTGCTGAAGTAATCTATGTCATACTCCCAGAAAAAGTTTGAACAAAACACAATTCATGCAGAAATAAAAAAATAGAGAAAATTGTTTGCTTGTGTGTTATCCTTCAAACCAAAAAACATAACATGTAAAATGATTTATTTTTCGTATTTATTCTATATAGATTCTATAATTTCTAGTTGATTTATATACATATATCATTATATAATAACATATATTAAAAAAAAAAGAATAAACTAAATTTATTATTCATTATGTAAATTCAATTATGATATTGTATAGAAATATGATTTCTTCGATATTAGATTTTAGAATAAAAAGATTTTGAACTGAATAATTTCAAATCAAAGGAGGATTTTAGAGGATCTTACTGTATTTGATTCATTTTGTTTAGTTTGATTCATAAATTAATATTAATTTATTTTGTATTTATTTTTTTATATATTCATATATATATAAATGAAAATTTGAATCTAGAACAAAAAAAAATTCCTTAAAGAAAAAAATGTTAATAATCTAATCTAGAGAGAGAGAGAGAGAGAGAGAGAGAGAGAGAGAGAGAGAGAGAGAGAGAGAGAGAGAGAGAGAGAGAGAGAGAGAGAGAGAGAGAGAGAGAGAGAGAACTCAGGTGAGAAAAAGGGTTACGGTGAGAAATAAGAAAATATAATAATAACCACATGATTTCAATAAACGATTCGTATTGAGTTATTAATTAAATAAACTAATGTAATTCTTTCATACAGAACCTTCTCACAAACTCTTAATGGGCCGATCTCGTCACCCTTAAAGAATCCTCTGCAAGTCGGCAACACCTTCACCCCACCACGACCATCCTTGACGAAGGTTGTGGCACCAAAAGCAATGGTGCTTCAAAAATGTAATTTGATTTGTCCTCTTTCGAATTTAAAACACCACTAACTTTTGCGTTGTTTTGTTTTTGAGTCCTTTCTCATTACACCGCTTTATATTTGTTGAATTTTTTTTCTTTTCAATTTCATTTTTTTCCAGTTTGATTAGGATTTTAAACCGTGACAGGTTATCTATGTTTCACTTCACCATTACTCTCATTGGCGACGAGATGGTTGTGGTGACGACGACCTTGCAGAGGATTCTACAGGGGTGACGAGAATATTTTGTGGGAAGGTTTCTGTATGAGATAACAACATGAACTCGATAACCTTTTTTCTCATTTGAGTTGTCATATATATATATATATATATATATATATTTATTGAATTACTTATCTAGATGTTTATGTAGGAATGGTGCATGTCATTTAATTTATGTAATACAAATAAACACACATGCTTTTCAAATTACCTAATCTAAATTACCAATATATGTTTTTTTGGATAAATTAATTTAGAGGTTCATTTAGGAATGTTGTATGTCATCCCTAATAAATCAATAAGGATAGTTTGAGTAATTTGCAAATTACAATGGAAGCTAAAAGATGAGTGCATATATCAAAACTAGTCAAATGGAATTGTGTAATCCCTGTTTTACTTGGAGTCAACTAGACAAGTTAAAAATTAAAAAATATATATACAAGCATAAGGCTTGAATGATGTTTTAATTTTTGAAAAGATAATGTCTTTTTAATTTTTATCATTTATTTGTTTTTGAAAATAAATATAGAAGCATAATGCTATTTTAACCTCTAAATCCAATAAACCAACTATGCTTGATCCCGTTAGAATTCTAACATTGGCCATTGACTAAAATTACATGTAAAAAAATTTTACATTTACATTCAATCATATCTCTTTATTTATATGACTGTTAAAATATTAATTGGTAAATTTAACAAACTTAACATAAATTAAGGATTGCGATTGGATGCTAGAATAAAATTATTTGCACTATCAGTACATATTAATTAAACTCACTCTCTCTCTCTCTATTCATTCTGTTGAAAACAATCTAAAAAATAAAAGGTTCCATATTTTTTGTAATTGAAGCAACCGCATTTAGATATGCTTAACTACAATTGGTTTTTTGAATTGGATAAATTTTAGACATTTTATTCCCATATTTTGAAATCATGATATTATACCTCCATATTAAAAAAAATTATGAAAAATTGATGTCCCATCATTAAAAATTGACCTTAATTGTAAATGGTTAAAAATGTATTACTGTTTGTCAGTTTTTTTACTAGACGTGTTAATTTAAATTAGTGCGTGAGAACGATGTTATTTCTTGATAATAACATTGCACTCTTTTTCAAAATGGATGTTTAATCCATCAGAATATGTTAACTCTTGGTTTTTCTTGATGTTTTGTTTTGTAATATTGGAAGTTGACACTTCTAGCACTCTTTGCCTGTTTATGCAGAATTAATAGAATTTGTTCCTTATAGAAAAAAAGTGAATGACTCAAGGTTATTTGTCTTCCCATTCCCAAATCATGGAGACCAATAGTGAGCTGACACAGAGAATCATCATTGCAGTGAAGTTTGAAGGAGAACGAAAATAGCCAAACGTTTTCACATAGTCAAAGTGAGACTCACAAAGAGACAAAAGGTCCAACCTTTGTATTTAAGTAAGTTTCATTTTCATAACACCTTTACTAGCATTCCTTGTGAAATATTGTTTTTCATGTGGTCGTTCATAATATTTGTTTCTTTTTTTTTTAATGGATAAATATTGTGTTGGAACTCTTTATTTCCAAAATAGTATGTAAGAACCTTTCTTATTTCAATATTTTTTTTATAGTTTTTTATCTTAAAATAGAATAAGTTAAGAATTTAAATGGTATACATTATTAGTGTAAAAATTTTTACATTAAAATTAAATCACAACCCTTCATTCATGATAAATTTGTTAACTTTATTAATTAGTACTTTAAAAATTACATAAATAAAAAATTATGATTGAATGTCAACTTTTATACTAACAATCTATACCAATTAAACTCATCAGTTAAAAAGTGAGTTTTCAAGGAAAACTTAATTGTTACCCGATATGGTGGTTGAGTATTGATTCTGTTTTGTTAACATTTAATTCTATTGTGGAACAGCTGCTACCATCGAAATGCAACTGCTACGAACACCTGCTACAAACGACTAATTCAATTACAACAACATTAAACTCTGTTTCATCAACTCCCCCTACCAACAATTATAAAGGCAAGGAAAATTACAATTAACCAGCACAATGCCAGTGTCATTCCCATAAATTTTGCTCTTTTCTTTCATTTCACTTATTTTTGTGTCCTTCTCCCTCATACTCAATACAGATCATACCATTTAAAAAATCATAACCTCTTCGGCTAGTACCCTACAATTAGATAAAATAATAAGAAAAATGATCATTATAGAATTTCCAAAAAGAGATAAAACTCAAAAACAAAAAATTAACAAAAAATGTTTACCTTGTATGATTCATAAACATAATAGTTTTTCCAAGAAATTATTAGTGGTGTTTCCAATCCACACAAACATACCACTCAACACCTTTGTGATTGTATCTTCGAGTTAGTTGATACTCCACTCAATTCCACTAAACTATGGCGGTAAGGGCCATAACTACTTAACAAGGAACAACACCGCCACCACCTTCAAATGGTGGGAACAACCATCATCAATGCCTCCGTGCTTTGTACTTATTTATGGTGACATCCAACAACCACCCCAGCGCCTTCGAATGAAGGGGACCACCTTGAAAGTTGCCACTCAAGTTGGCACTGAAGTCGCCTCTCTTCAGATACAACACATGCTGTGCTGTCTGCAAGCTCAGCTTAGACAAAGTAATCAACTGAAAAATAACAGATCATATGGTGAACCTGAACCTGAACAATTCAAAATAGAGAGAATTTGGAGATAAGGTTCAACAATTCAAAGTAGAGAGAATTTGGAGATAAGATTCAACAATATTAGCAACATCTCCAATGCCCTGAACAAGTGCTTGTTGGCATCTGTATTCCAGTTGCTCAGCTCTGTATATTGCGACTGCTGCTAGCTCATTTGCAGATGGTGATAATCTCATGCCCAACCATAAAAACCCCATCTTCCTTTCTTTTAATCCTCAAATCCCTAGTATCACTGTTGGGCACCCATAACTCAGGATTAGGACTAGGATTCTTCACCTGCAATTTTTAAACTTTTCAAAATCTCATTCAATGACCAAATTTTCAATTACAGATACTAATAAGTTAACCACTCACAATCATTAACTTATAAATGTATCTAATGGAAGAACGGCTAAAACCTTATGATGTGTTCAATCACTATTTAATAGCTCACAACTGTAGACAGCACCAAATTCATATAATAAATAGACAATACCAAAGTTAAGTTTTAACAATACCATTGAAATTAGTATCTCCATTTTTTACAAAAGATTAGGAAAAACCATTAGATGGCAAGAAGCAAATGTAGGAGTGGTTGACACATAGTAGTTACTGGAGAGATTTATTATAAGTATAAACAAATTAGTACAGATAAAGTAAAGAGCAAGAACCATTAAATATGCCACAAATTTAATTCCCCTATGCCAGAATGTAATGCTATTCTGCTAATTAGTAAATCTACCAGTTTAAAATTCATCCTGCTTCCTTTAGTTATTTGACAACTGAGAGAGAGGGCTCTCTGTTTTTTGGAGTGTACAGTGTGAGCAAACAATTTTGCTTGAACTTTCGAACAATGTACATTTTCTTCCTTGTATTATAAATGGTAGCTTCCTTAATCCATTGAGTTGGTAATACTAGATGGAATGTGCAATCAAGCAAAGGAATACCAGAGATCTATTTTTAGTCCTTTCGAATTTTAGCCAGAAAAATTTAAAGACCACTTACTCACACCAAGGATTGTTGTCCTAGGAACCTCATCATGTTAAACTCCCAAGCTTATCTTCCTTTGCAAATTTGAACTAACAAAAATCTCAGTGTTTCAACATCAAAATGATATATATAAATGGTTTATATATTCATCTTCCATGTGACCAGTGAGATACGAAAGGCATTTATTAACCAGCTCTAGATGCAAGTGTGGATTGTCTTCCACAAAGAAAGGTAGGATCTTCTGGTTAATCTCAATCCAACTACACCCTGGATTCTTCTTTAACCCAAGCACTTTCATCTTTGATCTAACCATACGTACTTCATCCCATTTTTGCACAGAAGCATACATATTTGACAAGAGAATGTAGGTTGATGAGTCATCAGGATCCTTATCAATAAGCATTCTTGCAATTTCAACTCCCAAATCAATATTTTTGTGCAAACGGCATGCAGAGAACAATGTGCTTAACAATCCAGCATCATCCTTGATTTCAGGGTTTCTTTGCAGAATTTCATATGCTTCATGCAATCTTCCAGCGCGTCCAAGAAGATCAATCAAGCATGAATAATGTTCAACTCTAGGTATAATGCCATAAATATTGATCATTAGATAGAAGTAATAGCATCCTTCATCAACCAACCCAGCATGGCCACAAGCAGATAATATAGCAAGAAAAGTAACCCTGTCAGGTTTCACATTGGACTGCAGCATCTTAGCAAAAAGCTCCAACGCGTCATGGGCCTGACCATGGGACCCATAAGCAGTAATCATGGAAGTCCAGGACACCAGATCTCTTTCTGGCAAACATTTAAAAACACTGAATGCTTCATCTACAGCACCACACTTTGCATACATATCAAGGAGAGCTCCCATGACCACTTCACTGTTGTCCAAATTTTTCTCAATAATCAGATTATGAATCTCTTTACCTTTCTCTAGTGCTGCTAGTTGAGAGCAAGCTGCTAAAACACTGGTAAAAGTAATAGCATCCGGTTCAACATAAGATTTTCTCATTTCACCAAAGATGCCAAGGGCTTCAAAAAGTTTCCCTTCAGCCACATATCCAGAAATCATAACATTCCAAGAAACTACCTTGGACTTTGGTATTAATTTAAAGATGTTTTCAGCTAACCCTACCTTCCCACATTTGAAGTATAGATCCATCAGTGAACTATTAATAAAAACATCGGGCTGAATTCTGTTTCGTATTATATATCCATGTAAAAACTGCCCCTCTAATAGTCGAGCTGAGCGTGAACAAGCCAATATTAAACTACTTAAAGTAGTCACAGTTGGCTTGACTCCTTCCTTGTACATCCTCTTCAAAAGTTTGATGCATGAAATGCTGTCACCTTTCAAACCATATCCACTAATCATGGAATTCCAAGTAACAACAGTCTTTTTAGGTATATGCTCAAAAACCTCTATGGCCATTTCTAGGTGACCACATTTTCCATACATCTCAACAAGGGCAGAGCTAATGAAACTGTCCAACACAAACCCACTGTTAATCAATTCCTCATGAATTTCCATTCCCCTATTCAAATCCAAAAGTCTAGCACAAGATGAAATAGCAGTTGTGATTGTAACCGAATCGGGCTCAAATCCAAATCTTCTCATTATGCCAAAATATTGTAGTGCCTCTTGGAAGTTTCCACTTTGGTAACAACAAGAAATCACTGTATTCCAGCATGCCACATCCTTCTCAGGCATTTCATTGAACAACTGTATGGCTTTCTCAAATGCATTGCACTTTGCATACAAGCCCACTAGAGAGCTTCCAACAACAATGTCCATCATTAAACCAGTTTTTATCAAACATGTATGAATCATTTTTCCCAAGACAAATCTACCCAGCCCTCCACAAGCCTTAAGAATACTAGGGTAAGTATAACTATCGGGATTCAGGTAAGGGTAGAGTAACAACTTCTTAAAAAGTTCTAGGGCTTCCACATACATGTAATTCTTGGTGTAACCTGCCATTAGACCATTCCACAAGGATATCTCACTTGGGTTTTCCAGGGTATCAAAAACACACTTCGCATGATCATACAAATGGCAAGAAAGATATAGGTTAATCAGGTTCTTGCACAACAAAATATCATTTTCCAAGCCCAAAGTTACAACTTTCTGATGAATGAGCTTGCCTTGTTTCAGTGACTTGGAATTCGTACAAGCTCTCAAAAGAGGGAGTAGTTTTCTGTGTCCATTCAGCGATGACCAGAGAGACACTACACAGAAACTGTAATCATCAATGTAAACCATGGGAACAAAACAAATAACAACACAAAAAACAATAAGAAATTCAAAAGGGTTGTGGAATCAATAAAGCAAACTAACTTTATTAGCAAATAAGGACAAGGAACACAGGCATAGCCAAGAAGGCACAAAAGGTGTTGAAAGGTTGAATCGAATGTTGTTAAAAACGCGAGTATACTCTGCGTTTTAAGTTTTTTGCTGCCACAGTCGTGCACAATGGTGGATGAAAATGGAGCTGCTGCGAAACGGAGTGAAGAATGCGTTTTTTCTTAAAACTCGAGTGCCGTCACGAGGTCACGTAGGGTTTTCAGCCTAGTTTTCAACACCCAATCAAATGGGATTTCCGGGTCGGGTCAATATGACCAGCTTCGAAAATAATACGCAACCAGCAAAGTGAGTTGATTCGTCTGAGTCCTCTTCGTCTCCCGTTGCCACCATCGCTTCCGACGCCGGTTGTCCCCGTCTTACTTCCGGCACCGACCCATCCTTTTCACACGCTCTTTTATTTGTGTTCTACTGTTTTTGTTGCAAAATCTGAATGGAATCAATATTTAAATTTAAGAAACAAAATAATTTCTCTTAAATTACCTCAAGAAAATGGAAAAAAGTCATTCGAACTGAAAATTACAAAAAAAAAAGAAAGTAAATTACTAAATTGACGGTCGATTGAAAGTGGCCATTGGTGACTATCAATCAGAGGTGACGACCGGTGTCTGTTAGTCGGTGTGACTGTCAATCGAAGGTGATGACTAATGACCATCGGGCATCGGAGTGACAAAGGACGTCAAGTAATGAATTTAAATAAGAGAAATCTAAAAATCAAATTTTATTGTTTTTAAAATTGAGTGCAAACTGTCTCGAAAATGAATAAAAAACCAAAACAGAATCGTTTTTGCCGAACATGTTTCTGTTTTCAAAATACATTTCAAAACGTGAAACTCAAAACCACCCGAGCGGTTTTAAAACCAAAAACTCAGAACCACCCAAAACCAGAAACTCAAAAACCAAAATATGTTTCTGTTTTCAAAACATATTTCAAAACTAAAAACTCAGAATCAAAAATTAAAAAACTTGTTTGAATAGTATTTTCTGAAAACCGTTTTCGAAAACTTTTCGCTTTTAAAAACTAAAAAACTGGAACAACTTAAAATAATTTTGTTTTTCAATTTTCAGTTTTTTTGAAAACTCAAAATATAATCAAAATATATTATTTTTTGTATTTCATTAATGAAATTCTAATAAACATTAACAAATTTTTCTATTTTTACATATTTAAAACAATTTTTAAATATCACTTGCTAAACAATTTTTTTTTTTTTCTCAAAAACAGCTTTTGAAAATAATTTTTAAAAACTCTTTTAAAAAATTAAAAAAGAAAACAAAACCAATCAAGCCCTAAAATGAATTATTTTTTAATTTTTGTTTAAATTCTATCTTTTTAAAAATTACAATAAATATATATTTGTTTAAAAAATTCTTAAGAAATTTTCTTGTAAAGCACTAAGGTTTCTTGAGAAAATTAAATTATCTCACAGATATTAATAATATAAAAATAGGGCGATTTTTTAATTGTAAAAGCAAAAAACCCTAGTTCCCTCCCACTTTGCACTTCTGATTAGGACTACCATACAGAGCTCATTCTTCTTCTTTGTGGGTTGCTGCTATGGCGAACACCGATGAGGCTGCGTCATCTCAGCAAATTCCCAACCCCTTCTCTGATGAACCCTCGAATTCGAAGGTTCTCTTGGAAAAGTATTCGACGATTCTCAAAGAATTTGTGGCTTCCAATGACCTAGGTCACCTTAACCTTTTATTTTATATGTTTTCGTTTCTCATAACCTCGCATTGCTTCTTCTTTGCTCTGTTCCTCACTTCAATTTAAACTATGTGTCTCTTTCGATTTAATTAGTTATAACAAATTGTTATTTAGCTCACTCAAAACAAAATGAATGCTTATTGTGTGTGTATGCTTGTTGTTTAAGTTTTTTCAAGGGTTTCATATTGCGTCCGTGCCTGTGTATTGCTTTTGTGACTAAATTACACTAAACACTGAGGTTTTGTGAAATCACTCGAACATTCTCTGCAATCCCTGCTTTAGCCTCTGGGGTGTTGGTGTAATGAAAAATGCTAACAATGCACCCTCTTATACGCCCTTTTGAAATTTGAACACATCCTGAATGATTGAAAGAAATTTGAAAAGTACGAATTTGTGTCGTCTCAATTGTCATCAAATGGCTGTCTTATCATTTTGTCATTTCAAATAAATTTTAATCATAGAATGTGGTCAATAATAGAGTGTGTTAGTGCAATATTTTCAAATGGGTGTTAATGTAACATATAAGGGGATGTCAATATGATGCCTTCAAACATAAGGTAATAGTGTAAATAGAAGAAATACAGTGTTATGTGTAATTTGAAAGGTTCAGGGATGCAGATATAATTTACTCTTGCTTTATTTTTTAGTTTTGTGTGTGCAGATGGGCAAATATCAATATTGCATGGATTGCATATATTTTGTGTGTTATTTGTATTTGTATATATTATATATTATATATATATATATATACTATATTATATATTGTTATTATATTATACTAATATGTGTTATCTGTTGTAGATTTATGGTCTGTATTTTGTCTGCAGTGTACATGTTTAATGGTAACTTACCTGGTGAAGAGCGAGCAGTAGTGGACCGGTTATGCCACCTTATGCAGTTAGGTACAAGATTCTGTGGGTGAGTGCTAATAGTAATTGCAGAAAATGAAAATTTCACCTTTGAGTGTGTATGAATTATGTGTAGTCTCAGGTCTGGAATGGAGTAGTTTGTAATTAATGTGCTTTACATTTTGGTTTCTTGATGTTGAACCAATGTTTTGTGTAGGAATGTGAGTGAGCGGAAAATATTTGCATACAAAATGAACAACGATGCCTTAAATCAGGTACTGGGCATTGCTTTTTTAGATTCACATTTTTTAAAAGTTTTTTTCTGTATATGTTGTTTCATTGTTCCTGAGGTTCTAGATCCATTTTGTAATTCAGGCTGCCTTTTCAAGGAAAAGGAAGAACAGAGAGGAGCCAGGGTCATGTGGGAAAAACAAAGAAATTTGTGATGAATTGAATAAAGTGTGGATTTTCCAAACGTTACAAAAGTTTTTAGATTCAAATGATGAAGGTAAGAATAATGTCGAATACACATGAATTGCTTTTGTGTTGTTTGTCTGTCTTATTCAGTAAATTTGATTATGGGCTGTGTTTGTCTTCTGAAGAAAAGAAAAGCAGTTTTTAATTTTTTACAGTACATTAGTCTTTTTCTGTAGCTTCTCTTTCAGTAGATGGTTCTTTCTGAAAAATTACATTAATGAGTTGAAAAATTATTTTCGGGTAAATTTAGATGTTCTTAATTTTGTGATAAAACAGAATTGTAGTAGGAAAGTAAATGATGATTCAGTTTACAATATTTCCTTGGAGAAATTGCATACCCACTTCTTACTATGAGATTAAAAATCAAGCAAAAACATAGGGATGTCACTTTTTTGTGAATCCACAACGGGATCCATTTACTAATGATTTTATGAGTAAATTTTGGACACTTATTTCACTGAATAACTTTTTATATTATATGAATTTATGATCATCTACATAAAATTTTACGTAAATCAAACATTGGTACACATGTCATCCTATAGCTTTGTTTGTACTTTACAAAGTATTAAGTACGGTATCTGTTAAAGTGAAGTTCATTGATGAAATATTAATTAATTCTTAAACAGTATGATTTTTTGTTGACTTGATTTCCTCAATAAGAACTTCTAATTTAGTGATTGAATTGATGGAAATCAATGTCCACAAAAAGTGTTAAATGGAGACCTTACTTATGGTCCAAATTCACATGTGTATGTAATATTTTTCATGTTCAATTTACGAGGAATAACTTGGCATACCTTGGAACACACCTTTGAGAATCTTAGATATTACATTATCTTGTTTTTAAATATAGTAGGTAGAAACAATATTTTTGATATTATAGGGTTTGGTATTATAGGGAATCATCTTGTGTGTATATCCAATTAAATAAAGCTATAAATAGATTCATCCTATTTGTATTTAAACACACGGTTTCAGTCCAATGTACCTCTATTTTTTCTTTGATTTCAACATGGTATTAGAGATAGGCTAAAGGAATATTAGAAAAAATGTCCCTCATCAGGGGGGCAATGTCCTCGGTGAGCTCTATCTGTTTGTTGCTCCTCTTCTTTTGAAAGATTGTTTTTCATATATTTTACCTTTTCAGTGCATTTTTGGTGACCATCGTGAATGGCTTTTTGGGTGAATACCACCACTTTCTGTAAATGACTTTTTCAGTCATGATTAACATCATCAGGGTTCTTTGGGGATTTGTGGCCAGTTGTTTAATACCACCTTTTGTTTCTTCGCTTTTCTAATGAAGAACTATCTCGCTGTCCAAGGTTGTCAATATCGAGTGTTTATGTAAACTCGTGGGAGCCCTGTAAACTCGACTTGTAAACTTGTAAGAGTTTACTTCACATAAAAAATTAGTATATATAATCACAAATTTAACATTTTAATAATATAAATATATAATATATAATAATCACAACAATGCAGAAAGTGTAACCTGCAGGGAAGCTAAGAGCTTTAGACCCGTAGATTGTAGTCACACACTCGCAATCTCGATTCGCACTTTCGCAGGTTCGAGTGCAGTCGTTGCCGCTGCTCGCTTGACGTTGCAGGCTCGTAGCACGAAATCTGATCCGGTGGTAGCTCGCTCACCGTCGCCTTACCGCTCACCGTTCCCCATGAAAGAGCTCGTTTTGTTGTCTGATAAGCCACTCGCCATTTGCCGTTCTCTTATCTCGTTGTGAAAGTGTTTATCACTTTATCAGAGCTTTGTGGAATCATCAATCGTGTTTGTGGAATTGTGTTCTCACCGTTTGGAAATGGGAGAAAAAAACCCTAAATTGATAAATCATTTGCTTTTTCCCCTGAATAAAATGGCGCCATTTTGGGCCCTGGTGAACTTGTGAGTACACTCGCAATTTCACCCGATTTACTAATTTTGCTCGAGTTTATCTGATTTTACTCAAAAAATGAGCTTACTCACTTGACTCGAAAGGGACTACTAGACTCGTAAAATCATATGGAACTACGATTTTACGAGTCATATCGCGATTTCGATAACCATGTCACTGTCTATTATGCTATTGTTCTTTTTCATTATGCTTTCCAACCACTGCCTTCTGCTCATTAGTCATTTTTCGACAAACAACTTTTTGGTTGTCTATCCAACATTGTCCCTATAAGTGGTATTGAGGGCTTAGCTTTCACGTTTTCTTTTAACTACCTTAATTGTGGTCATTGTTTTTTCACTGTGTCATTGCAAGTCACAGGTGGCCGCCGCCGTCCTTCCGACTTAGTTCAGACCACTCCACACCTACCCAACGTTGTCGTCTGCAAATATTAGTTTGAAGCTTCCAAATATTGATTTTAAGAAAGTAGGAATCTGCTCAGCTTGCCATGAATATTTAACTATCTGACGATGTTATTTTTTCAAATATTGTTTATGGTGGAACTCAATTTTGGTTTATTAATTTTTCTTTCTACTGGCTTCTTGTAACAAGTTGAATGCTTAGTAAGTTCTAGCTTGAGGGGAATTGTTGAGAATCTTAGAGCATCTCCAACAGAAGATTAGGTTTTTTTATCTTAACTCACTTTTTTGTGGACTTCACAATGTACTATCATCCTGAAGATCTATTCCATTTTTTTTCCAATAGAAGATCACATTTTGTGATCTTAGAACACTTTTGGTGGATCTCACAATGTCATTTAGAATACTTTTGATTGAGGAAAGAGACAATAAAAAATTATTATTTTTTGAATAGTGGGTTGGTCTTGTTTCTTGTAGAAAAATAAGATCTCCACTTAAAAATCAACTCTTTTTTTCCAAGGGTTGATCTTGCCAAGATTAAATCTTGGCTTCAAGATCAACCTTCAAGGATACCACTGGAGATGTTCTTAGATAGTTAGATATCATCTTGGTATTATCTTGTTTTAAAATATAGTAGGTAGAAACAATATCTTTGATATTATAGGGATGAAATAAAATTATAAATAGATTCATGTGTATTCAAACATAGTCTCAGATCATTATAACTCAATCTTTTCTTTGATTTCAACAACACCCTTAGGTTTTTAAATTGTTTGATTTGGATTTGGTATGTATTTCTGCTAGTTGGCTTGTATATTTAATTTTCAAATTATTTTGGCTAGTTCAATGTGTTACTTTATGCATTGTATATTATTATGAAAAGCATTGTATCAATGTGTTGCTTTACGCATTTGTGAGCTGGATTTTTTTATGCAGTGTACAATTTTGAAACTAGACTGACTTGTGAAGAATGTGGATTAGTGCGTGACTTCTGCGAAAAAAGGGGTTTCATATATACTCTTCATTGGTGAGTGCTTAGTTGAGCATGCGTAGAATTCCTTTCTATGGGTTTGTTTAGGCAAGTTTTTCTAAAAGCACTTCAGTGTGTTAATATGAAGAATATACAAAGCAAAAAGTCCAAAAAACATTTTCATAGATTTTTTTAGAAGATATATGACTTTTTTCAAGCTAATTTTAGTTAATATGTAAAAATTGTCATATAGCTTTTCTAAAAAATGTGAGATTTTTTAGAAATTAGCTTGTAAAAATCCCACATCATCTAGGAATTATATTCACAAATGTTAAATATAAGTTTGTATTTAATGTTAGTTGCTAGTTGAGCTTCATTTTATTGTTCATTTATGATTGTATGCCAGAGGTAGGTGACGGTTGAAGCTCAGTGGAAGAAACTAGATTTTCAACTTTGTGCTTTTCTATGGCAATTAGTGGAACCTAAAATATTAAGGAACCTTAGAGCATTCAAATACCTGTTATTCTTTTTGGAAGAAAGCTCAAGATATCTACTCTAATGACATTGAACGCTTATTTGATCGTGTTTAGAAGCTAGTCTCCTTGAAGCAAATGATTCATATATGGTATTTTATGTTTCCGATGCTCAAGCCGCTGCAGAAGAGCTGAAACCTATCCTAGAAGTTGCCTTTATAGAAGAAATAAGGAAACGACTTGATAATCTCTATATGGTTATGATTCTTCGTGGTATAAACCTGTCATTCAATCACATCCGTGATCAAGTTCTGACAGGATAAGATATTCCTACCATGGAGAGCCTAACTACTCGACTTCTCCGTGTTCCTATCCTAAATAATGAGGGCACCTCTCCTGAAAGTAATGTGCAATTTTGTATATTGATGTCTTCTAGAGGGAGATTGGGAAGTGGAAATTATCTGCAGAAGAGTATCAAGGATACTAAAAGTACTTGAGGTTGAACTCTAACAGCCTTCCTGAACCCTGTTTTGGATCTAATGTCTCAACGACATACATTTCTTAATCTGTGGAAAGTCAAAATCTATAGATTGTTGACTTTGGTGCTTCAGATGGTAATAACTCTTTGTTTTTATCTTTGTTACCTTCCAAATTTCCCCACCTTGTCACTTTAGCCAATGGATCAAAAGTTTCTGTTCAAGGAGTGGGTTCAATATTTGTTTCTCCTTTCTTAAATTTAATTTCTGTTTTATACATTTCTTCTTGTCCCAATTTACTTTCTGAGTTAGTTAACTAAATCGTTAAATTGTTCAGTCACATTTAATTTTGACTCATTTCATTCAGGAATGTGGTAGTGGTTGATAGCTTGATGGAGGACATGAATCAAGGGGTCTTTATTACCTGGAATCTAGTCCTTCAGTGTCTTGCCTTGCATCTATCTCTCCTAAATTGTTGCATGGTTGTTTTGGACACTCAAGTTTAGCCAAAATAAAGATAATGACTCCTAGTGTTAAGAAAATCCAAACTTTAGAATGTGAAGCTTGTCAACTAGGCAAACATGTTAGATTTTCTTTCACTAGTCAAGATGAGCCAATATGTAATTCAACATTCTCTACTATTTATTTAGATGTTTGGGGACCTAGTTGGTTTCCTTCTTTTGGATTTAAATATTTTGTAACTTTCATTGATGAATATTCCTGTTGTATGTGACTTTATTTAATAAAAGAAAGGTATGAACTTTTGTCCATATTTGTGTCCTTTCATGAAATAAAAATTCAGTTTGGAAAATCAATTAAAATTTTTAGAAGTTGCAATGCAAAGGAATATTTTTTCTCTAAACTCTTTTTTTTTTGTCTTCTCAAGTAATCTTATAACAATCCACTTGTTCCCATACTCCTCAACAAAATGGAATTGTAAAAAGAAATAATTGCCACTTTGTTGAAACTGCTCTCTCTTTAGTGCTTAATGCAAATGTTCGATTACATCATTGAGGAGATGAAATTCTTTTTGCTTGTTATCTTATCAATAGAATGTTCTCTTCCGATAATTAAATTCCTCATGCAATCGTTTTTCCCACACTGAATCTTTGTATCTTATATCACCACGTGTATTTGGGTGTACGTGTTTTGTTCATGATTTGTCTCCAGGTATTGATAAGTTGTCAGCTAAATCCATCAAGTGTATTTTCCTCGAATACTCTTGTCTTAAAAAAGGTTACAAATGTTATTCTCCTAATACCAAGAGTTATTACAT
This sequence comes from Psophocarpus tetragonolobus, assembly GCA_037954015.1. NCBI lineage: Eukaryota > Viridiplantae > Streptophyta > Magnoliopsida > Fabales > Fabaceae > Psophocarpus > Psophocarpus tetragonolobus. The sequence continues at coordinate 32,724,104 of CM075694.1, forward strand.
GTCTGCTTATGTCATCTTCTTTGAGGATACTCTCTTTTACTTCTACTCCTTCTCCATTTCCATCTAAGAGGTACTGTCCACTACTACCTCTCGTCCTAAAATTGTCATCTTTCTTGCTTGACATCTCTTCTCAATCTGATCATGTAAATATTCCTCTAACTTCAAATATCATTGACACCGATCCTTTACCCTTTTGTACTATTCAAGACATGACACTTGCAACTAGTTCCATCGTACTTGATGACTCTCTTGACTCATGTCCCTCTCTATCTGCTTCTTGTACAACAACTCCTAGTTCTTCTTCTATGGCTGATGACAACTCAAGTTGGCCTATTGTTCTCCGAGAAGTTATTCACTTCTCTCGAAACCCACACCCTGTCTATAATTTTTTGAGTTATCATCATTTGTTTTCTTCTGATTGTCCCTTTATTAATTCGTTGTAGTCTATCACCATTCTCAAAAATGTTTGTGAAACACTTGATCATTAGGATGGTGACAAGCCATGATTGATGAAATATAGATCCTTAATCATAAAGGTACATGGAAGTTTATTCATCTTCCTTTTGGGAAGAAAATTTTTTATTGCAGATAGATCTATGCTATATTAAAGTTGGTCCTAATGGTGAAATTGATTGCCCTAAAGCTCGTCTTGTAGCCAAAGGTTACACTCAAATCTATGGACTTGATTATGGAGATACTTTCTCACCAGTGCCAAGATCATTACCATTTGTCTTCTTCTTACCATGGTGGCTATTCGCCAATGACCCTTGTATCAGATGGATGTTAAAAATGCATTCCTTCATGGTGAGTTCGATGAGGAGATTTACATGAGGTAACCTCCTGGTTTTGTTGCTCAGGGCGAGTCTGGTTGAGTGTGTAAACTTTGACGGGTCTCTCTATGATCTTAAATAGTCTCCAAGGGTTTGGTTTGGAAAATTTGGTATGGTTTTCCGAAGTTTTGGATTAAAAAGGAGTGAAGCTGCTCACCCGTCTTCTACTATTATAAATTTTTTGAAAAATGTTTATTTAGTTGTTTATGTGGATGACATTGTTATTTCAAGGAATGATAAAGTCACAATATCTCAACTAAAGCAACATTTATGCAATCACTTTCAAACAAAAGATCTTGGTCATTATAAATATTTTCTTAGAATAGAAGTAGCTCAATCAAAAGAAGGCATTGTAGTTTCCTTGGGGAAGTATGCTTTGGATTTTTTGAAGGAAATCAAAATGTCAAATTGTAAGTCTGTTAACAGTCTTATAGACCCTTACAAGAAGTTAGTGGCTAATATAGGAGACTTATACTCAAATCTAGAGAGGTATAAAGGGCAGATTGGTAAGCTCATATATCTTACTACTACTAACCATATATTTCCTTTGCAGATGGAGTTGTGAGTTGTTCATAAATTCACCTTGTATTGATAATTGGAATGCATTGTGTATTCTTAGATACATAAAGAAGGCTCCAGGTCAAGGTATGTTGTATGAGGATAAAGGAAATAGCCAAATTCTTGGATATTGTGATGCTGATTGGGCAAAATCCTATAGTCGTCGCTCTACTATTGGTTATTGTGTGTACTTTGGTGGTAACCTTATCTCATGGAAGAGCAAGAAATAGAATATTGTTTCTCGATCTAGTGCAAAAGTTGAATATAGATATATGGCTCTAGCTACATGTGAGTTGGTGTGGATTAAGCAACTCATATAAGAATTGAAGTTCTGTGAAATTTCTCCAATACAACTTTATTGTGATAATCAGGAAACTCTCTATATTTCATTTCATGAAAGAACTAAGCACATTGAAATTGATTCTTACTTTGCAAGAGAAAAAGTGTTGTTCAAGGAAATTAGGACTAAGTTTGTTAGCTCATATGATTAGCTTGCAGATCTATTAACCAAACCCTTGAAGGGTCCTTGGATTCAATACTTGATTTCTAACCTAGGAACATATGATTTATATGCTCTAGTTTGAGGGGGAGTGTTAAATATAGGTTTGTATTTAATGTTAGTTGAGCTTCATTTTATCTTTCATTTATGTTGTATGTCAGAGGTAGGTGTGGTTGAAGCTCACCTTTCTGATTTCTTTTGTATTCTGATTTATCTCTATTAATAAGATGTTCAGAGCTGAGCGTAAATTAATTTGCTCAAATTTTTCCTATATTCAAGTATGGTTTTGGAATGGATGTGTTTGATTTGTTTTCACATTTTGTTTTCTTGATATTGAACCTATATTTTTTTGTAGGGATGGGATTAAACGGAGAGTATCTATTCACAAAACCAAAACGGAGGCTGACAACACTATCTTGATAGAGAATCTTCCTCATGTCACATGTTCATCAGATCATGTATTGGAACACCACTCTTTTGGCATCCTGTTTTGATAAAGCTTGCTATACTTGATTTATTGTGTTTTACAATTTACAGTATAGTCTTGTATTTTGAGACTATATACTTCCCCTCTTTTTTGATTCAGGTTGACATGCTGAAGCAATCTCAAAACAAAGATGAGTCAGAGCCACCTCAAGATCAAAATTTCATTGTTTCTGAAACCAAAAGGGTTCGGATTTCCCAGATATTGGAGGATTTTTTAGCATCAGCAGACGAAGGTTTCATTCATTTACAATGCCTATGATTTGTTTGTTTTTATTATCGGTTTATTGCTTACTTTATGCAGAAATATGACGTGGGCTTCACATAGTAGTCAAAAGCATGCAATCATGTTGCGATTGTAGGGTGGTGGAGTGGAGCAGCCCCTTGCCCCTCCTAAGAGGCATGTTGAGGTGTGCTTGGCTCTTGCCACCATCGTAGCGCCTTTAGCGGCGGAGATCATGCAAAATCACGGTGATTTGTGTTTTTTGCAGCCATTACTCCATGTGCACTGTCACCGGTCAATGCTCGACGACTTCTGTCGTTTCAAACAAGGTTTGACAAACGACTCGATGAGCTTTGTCTTCCTGCACTAGTATACTACCTCGTTCTTGTATACTGCTACCGCTATCCCACTATAGCGTTTTTTATGGGTGACTGCTGCACGCCGCTATCTGCTGTTGACTATTATGGGGCTTCGTTTGTTTTTTTTAAGAAAAACTTATTTTCTGGTTCATTGGTCCTTTTCTAAATGAATCCCATTAATTTGTTATTCTCCATGGATTGGGTATCTAATAATTTTGGCTAGTTGAGAAATTTTGAATTCTTTTGTCTAGTTTATTGATGGGATATATACGGGGCCTATATATAAATTTGTTCACAGCTTTTAAGTTATGTGGCTTGTAATTGTGTTCATTGAGGATGTGAATTTTGACTGCAGTTTACAATTTTGAAGATGAACTGTGCACCAGAGATCGTGCTCTAGTGGAGAAGTTATCCCAAAAAATGGGTCTTAGTTGTATATTTTCTGGGTAAGTTCTAACTTCCAAGTGCAGGACATATCAAATTTTCATTTTAAATTTTTAAGAGTTATAGTCATTTGCCTGGATTGTAACTGTTGCTATTGTATTTGTTTTCTTTCTTAAACTTCATTTTGTACAGTCGTGGGATCAGAAAGAAAACATCGGTTCACAAAACCAAAAAGGAGGCTGTCACAGCTAAGGTGTTAGGTAGTCTTACTCATGTCACATTTCCTGAAGAGTCAAATCAGGTAGTGAGAGCTTGGCTTAAAGTCTTTTAGTATTGTTGTATAGACATGTTTCATTCTATGTCTACTTCATTATGATTCATGTTGGCATGCTGGTGAAAACGCAGAGTGAGAAGGAGACGGAGCAACCTCAGCATCAAAATCCCGTTGTTGATGAATCAGCAAGGATTCTGATTTCTCAGACATTAGAAAGATTTTTAGAGTCAAAGGATGAAGGTTTTTTTGACTAAGAATACCCATGGAGTTTGTTTTCTGTTGTTTATCTGTTTCACCTAAAAATATGATATGGGCTACTTTTTTTGTTGAGAGAAACAGTTAGTACGATTCAGTGCTCTTTTTCTGAACTGTCCTGGTGAATTGGGTGTGCATTTTGGCTTTTTGTTAAATTTGAATCTTTCAAGAAAGGGCTCATAGATATTGAAAATCTTCAATTGATGATTATATAGCTGATATCATTTTGTTTGGCATATGCATATTGTATTTGTTATACATTCACTGAATAATAATTTTATTGCAGTGTACAATTTTGAAGCTAACTTGTCTCCTGAAGAATGTGTTGCAGTGCATCAATTATCCCAGAAAATGGGGTTTATAGTTGAAAATTCTGGGTAAATGCTATCTTCCAAGCTTATAAAAAAAAATGCTACCTTCCAAATATAGCTTATAAAAGTTTCATACGAAGTTTTCTTTTTCATTTTGTAAGAATTCATTTACATTTTTACTAATAAGTGTTTTATTGAGTTTTACATATTTTCTTGATAATGAACCTACGTTTTGTGTACGAGTAGGATTAAACAAAAAGTATCTGTGCACAAAATTGAAAAGAAGATTGACACCATTACCAAGTTGGAAAATCTTCCTTGTTTCACATTTTCTGAAGAGTCAAAGCAGGTGTTGGGAGGTTTATTAATGCATTATCCACCTGGTGATGAAGAGCATCGGGGAGAGACAATTGGAGCATATAGTGACACTAGTTACAGAATGGAACAAAAGGAAGATGAATTTTTCAGCAGGCCTTGTATGAGCAAAGTTGAAATTACCCAGAAATTCGAGGATCTTTCTGCCAGAATGGAGAAACCCTATGACTTAAAACTGGTACAATTTTTCCCCCAGTTTTACACTGCATAGACCTTGTATATGTATTTGGTTGGTTGGATTCCATCATATTATTACTCATCTTCTGTATATGTAACACGTCATGTTAATGGATGGGTAATTTGCTTTTCTTTTCTATCATGCAGATTAGTGAGGAGAGGTCCAAGCTTCCTATTGCATCCTTCAAGAATGTCATTACATCAACTGTTCAATCTCACCAGGTTAATTTAATTTTTGACACAGATTTTCTTTGGCCATGCATCTTCTTGGTAGCTTGGTTGCATATTGCAACACAACATATTAATAGTTTCATGTTAAATATTTCAAACGTTTTTTGGGTCAAAATTTAGGTTTAAGCCCATTGAAGTATAGTGATCTAGTTGGATTTTAAATATTTGAATTTTTTTGGTCTTATTATCCTTTTCAACTTTTTTCAAAGCAGGTAGTGATCATATGTGGTGAGACTGGTTGCGGAAAGACCACTCAGGTATTTGTGTTATCTTTATTATTATGGTTTGGTATTTGTGTTATCTTTATTATTATGGTTTGGTATTTGTGTTATCTTTATTATTATGGTTTGTACCTCGTAAAAAGTAGAATTACATTATGTAAACATGCTCACGATTCTAAATAATGGTTTTGCAATATTTTCTATGATTGGGGAATTGAAGATACCTTGTGACATAAATTTCCATGAACTTCTCCTTTTGTCAATTTATAGATATATGATATATCTTATTAAAGGTGTGTTTGGCAAAATTAGTTGAATAGCTAGCTCAAAGTTGAAAAACTAGTTGTAAGTATTTGGTAAAACTAGCTGATCAACTGCTGAAAGTTGTAACATGACAAATAAGGCATAATTAATCATTAGATCAACAATAAGATATTTAAAATAATGATAACGTATTTTATTATTATAAATTAATTACATTTTAAATTATAAATTATTATAATCATATAGTTAAATTATAAATTTCTATAATAACATATTTAAATTATAATCACATAATTAAATTATAAATTTATGTAATTACATATTTAAATAATAAGTTACTATAATTAATATTTAAATTATAATTCTATAATTATATAAATTTTAAATTGCATATTTAAATTATATTTTTCTCTAATTATATATTTATATTATAAATTATTATAATTACATTAATGAAGGAGAGAGAAATGAAGGAGAGAGAGGATGTCTAATGTGATGAGAGAGAATTAGTGGAGGACAATGCATTAATTATTGAAGGGTAAACATGTAAAAATAAACCAACTAGTAACTGGAAATAGGGGATCTTTTGGAAAATCTATTTGGAGTAGCTTTTTTAAAAAAGCTAGTAGCTCCTAAATTTTTGTTATCATTTCAGTTAGCTGAAATGACAAACCAAACACACTCTAAACATACTCTCTTTTAAGGGAGAAGAAAAATCTATACAGTGGCTATTAGGAGCCCAATATTTGAGAAAAGAAAAAGATGATTTTTATAGATTGAATGAACTTGAACATAAGGAGAAAGAAATCTTTTCCTTCAAGGGTTTCCCCTTATTAAAATTGTTATATGTCTTTCTCCTCCTTATTCTGCCTGTTAATTTGATTCCCTTGAAATAGCTACATATGTTCCTAACTAACAGTCCTCCCCTTGAGGGAGTCATGATTAACATTGTAATTGATGTCAATTTTTTGGGGGAGTGTATAAAATAAAAAAACACAATTTTTGTTCCTTACTAAGGAGTTTGCTATTCTAAAGGATTTTGTTTAGTGTTCATCAATAGACAATAAGACATGTTAACTTATTCTGAACATTGCAATCTAATTTATTGGTTTAATGTAAAACCAAGTTGGTTTGCTTTTTAGCTGATGTGAGTATATGATCACTTCACTGGTTACATAAACCAAGTTGGATAAGATTTTGCGGTTTTTTCTTCTGCAGTACCTCGCCGTGACATGAGCGTGAAAGAGGAGTCCGTTTTTTTAATAACTTTTATAAGGGCTAAAATAATTTATTTTGGCCCCATTTATTATTATGGTTGACGATAATTGCTAAAATACCCATTCAATCCTGTTCTTCTCAGTGAGAGCAAAAATCCATTCAAACACAGTCATAGTGACTGCCATTCTCAAGCATGTGAAACCCACGCGCTGTCTTCCTGATGTTGGAAGTTTGTCCTACCACCATCATTCTCTTGGCATCTTTTGAATTGTTTTTAGCCCTGGTTTTCCTCTAGTTGTGAAGTTGAAGAGTTGTCGTGCAACCCTACCTTTTCTTTCTCGTAGCTGTGACCTTTTATTAAAACTTGAATAGAGCTTGAAAATGTCAGCCACAACCCCATCCAACACTAGTTCTATTTCCTTTGTCTCTATATTGTGCATTCAACATTGTTTATCTGATGAAGAGTATATGAGGTTGAAATCTAATAGTCTAGTCCATTCTCATAGTTAGACCCACTTCTTGTCAGTGCCAAGTCCTTTCTCATAGTTAGACCCACTTCTTGTCAGTCCTTTCCTTTCTCTCCTGTAGCCACAATCACTATTATTCATCTCTTTCTTGCCATGGATGTCATTCGTCATTGCCTTCTCTTTCTTGATTATAGTTTCCTAGGTTTGTTTCTAAGGGGGGATTTGGTTCCATGTGCAAACTTTAGCGTTCTTTATGGGCTCAAACAATCTTTGAGAGTTTGGTTTGAAAAATTTAGTCATGTACGAAGTTTCAGAATGAAATAGACTTTTATGGACTCAAACAATCTCCAAGAGTTTGGTTCGGAAAATTTAGTCATGTACAAATTTCAAAATGAAATGGAGCGAGGTAGATCAATATGTCTTTTATTGTCATACTTAAATGTATTTATCTGGTTGTCTATGTAGATGACATAGTTATAACTTGGAATGGTGTTGCTAAAATCTCTCTAGCTAAAAGAGCATTTATTTTGTCATATTCAGACCAAGGATCTTGGGTTTCTTCAACACTTTCTTGGTATTGAGGGAGCTCAATCAAATGAAGGAATTGCTGTTTCACAAGGAAAATGTGTTCTTAACATTTTGCTGGAGACACGTATGTTGAATTTCAAACATGTTGATAGTCCTGTGGACTCAAATAAGAAATTAATGTCAGATCATAGTGAGCCATTCTTAGATCAGAAAGATGTAGAAGATTGGTTGGAACACTTGTTTTTCTCACAATTACGAGACTTGAATTTCTTTTGTAGTAAGTGTTCTGTGTCAGTTCATGTAAATTCCTCATATCGATCATTGGAATGTTGTGACCTGTAAGAAACAAAATATGTTTGCTCGGTCTAGTGCAAAGGCAAGGTACAAAGCTATGGCTACAATCACTTGTGAATTAACGTGAGTCAGACAATTTATTAAAGAATTAAAGTTCTGTGAAGTTTTGTTAATGAAGTTATATTGTAATAATCAAGCAGCTCTTCATACTGCTTTTAATCTAGTAGTGTTTCATGAAAGAACTAAACATATAGAAAATGACTGTCACTTTGTAAGGGAGAAACTACTGTCCAAAGAAACAAGTATAGAATTTGTCAGCTCTAGTGGTCAACTTGTAGACATTTTGACAAAGTTCTTAAGAGGTTCTCAGATTCAGTTTATATGTTCCAAGCTTAGAGTATATTTATAATATGCTCTAGCTTGAAGGTGAATGTTAGATATATAAACTATATGTATAGTTATTTATGTTTTGTTTTGCTTTATTACTTGTTCCTCACTGTGTGTAAAACAAGATTTCTTTTTATGGGGGCTTCTGATATAGATGCATTTAAAGATTGGGTGGCTTTGCTTCATTTGTATTTTCTTTGCTCTCATGTCCACTGTTTTGTTTTCTTTTCAATTTGTTTTAAAGTGGTATCTCTTGTCCTTTTAATCATTTGCTCTGTCTTAGTGAATTTTTGTCCTTTTAGAGAAAAGGTGAAACTTAATATTGGTCTAATATATTATGGAATATCAAGTTAGAGAAAATAGTGCTCGTCCTAGCAAAGAATTAATTTAAGATGCATATTTTTTTGGTAATTTTATCTTTTCCCTAATCATTATAATTATGAACTGTTTTAATATCTGGCTTATTGTTTGATAATCTAAGTAGGGCAGATGCCTGTAAATAGTGGCCATGTTGTGTTGTAACTGTGTCAGATATATATCCTTGTCCAATACTAAATGGGAATTAAATTGCATTTTTAAACTTTGTATACCTATACTGATTAAAATTAAAATACAATAATAATTGGTAAATTATGTTTTATTGTATCTACAATGAGTTATGCTCATTTTTAAAAGACAAATTTTGTCGTTGTTTAACATTTTTATTGTGTTAACTTTTTTACATTAATTTTATGTTATAGCTTGTTTTGTGTCCTGTGATTTTTAAAATGTCGTATTCTGGTGTTTGTGTCATATCATATCTATATCCTTCGTTGTATTAGTGTTTCCTTGTTGATTATTGAAGATTTTGAGTATAAATTGTTCCAATTTTCTTCTCTAGTATTTTAGCCAATGCAATGAGAAGGGCAAATTCTTTTATATGAATAAAATTTATAAATAAATACTTGAGTATATAAATTATATGATAATTAAAATTTGAAATAAATAAATATTTTTGAACATATTGATTATATTTTAGATTTATGATAACCAATTTATATATTGATACAAGGTTATTTTTAACCATAGATAATTTCTTTAAAATATTGAAATTTAATTTAGAAATAAAGATTAAAAGTATAGATTGAAATAATTAAGTGGTGGAGAAAATCCGAAAAATGCTTTTGGTGAAAAAAAGACTCTTTAAAACTACTAAAAACACTTCCTATGCTTTGAAAATATTTTTCTTTCTTTGTTTAACTGGCCTCTTTAACTTATCATTAAATATGATTCAGGTCCCACAATATATTTTGGATCACATGTGGAGTAAGGGCGAGGCCTGCAAAATAGTTTGCACTCATCCTCAACGTATATCTGCAATATTAGGTTTGCAACCTTAATTTTCTCTAGGTATAATTAATTTGCAGGTCCTTAATTTTTACCAAATTCGTAATTGGAACTCAAACTGTTTGTTTCTGTGATTGAGTAATCAAATTTTTATTTTTCATTCAATTGGGTCTTTTTGTTTAATTTTTAGTATGAAGAATTGATTATGGACATTAGGCAGTAAGATGGGGAACTGTTATTTCTATCGTGTGAGTTAATTGTCAAAATTTTTGCATAGTTTCAACTAGGGGTGTTTATGGTGCAGTTGAGTCATAATCTTTTCTAGTGTGGTTTGGTTTGATTCAGTTTAGATTAATTATAAAGTACGGTTTGAATTGATTCGATTTTGTGGTTTAAAATTTGTATTATTATTTCCAAAATTTTATAAAAATTTTCTAACTTCCAACAAATTTATATAAAAATAGTAACCATTAAAGTTAAACTATAAACAATCAATTCAGCTAAATATTACATTTTACTAGTAGTCGTTAAATTGTATCCAATGAAATTAAATCAAATAATTTTTCTAAAATATTTATCATCAACTAATACGTATTAATTAAGAATCCTGATTAAAGATTAAGTCAAAATTATAGAAACTTAGAAAATAATGAGTGATTGTGTATATCTTCTTGTGGATTTCAACTTCTCAAATCTCAAACTGTAAACCGAACCGAACTGCACGGTTTGGAAATTACAGAAACTAAACCACCCGAAACTAGATTGGTTTTTTGCTCGGTTTTCAATTCGGCTTGTTTTGGTTTTGAACACCGCTGGTTTCAACCACTGTACAACCAAGTCATTATAAGAGGCTTGAGAAAGAAGACTTGGGTTGAATTAACATATTGGGGTTGAAACTATGTGAAAATCTCCCACAATTAACTCAGTTGTGCTTATAACACAATATAGAAATATTAGTTTTGCACGTTTAATTAGGTGTTTGAAGTTAATTTTCCATAACAATAATTAAACAGAAGGACCCAATTGAACAAAACATAACAATAATTAAATAGAAGGACCCAATTGAACAAAAAATAGATGTTTGGGTACTCAATTGCAAAAAGAAAATAGTTCAGGTACCAATCAGAAATTTGGCAAGGGTTTAGGTACGTACAAATTAATTATACATTTTCTCAATTTTTCCCTGCTTTATTATATGATTAAAATTAATATAAAATATCTTTCTCTCTTGATCTGTCTAGTTTCCGAGAGAATCTCTCGTGAGAGAGGGGAGGCTACTGGAAACACTGTTGGATACAAGGTACTTTTATTTGTGTGTCCTTTTGTTTAGGATTTGATTCATGTTGTAAGTGAAAAGACACGTATTTGAACCTCGGACATTATCATGATTGGACCAGTGTTTTGCATCAATGTGATGCGCACACATTTTTTTTATTGAACTTTTGAATTAAGAATTTGTCATTAATAAACTAAAGTAGTATAACTTTCCCCCCATGGTTGTGTGCTTGTTATGGTTGTTGATTATAACTGATTTGCAATTCAAACATGATTTCTGCTATTCTAAAACATGTTTGTCTCTAATTTAACCTTGAGGAAAAATCATTTCTAAACTTCATATAATCAGTTTGGATACAACAGGATTTCCTTGCTCTTTTAAATGCAATGCTAAATGCTGTACATAAGAGGTTTAAGAAAAAAATAACCTTCACTGTCAGCTATGCAGTTTTGAGACTAATTATTATTTGTTTAGTAATTTCATTCTTAAAAGTCATTTTACTTTTGGTTTGTTGGAACATTTTATTTTACCTTATAGGACAAAATTCAATTCTTTTAAACTGAATTTTGAAATATCATTCCCTAAACCTATCAATTCCTTCAGCATTTATTACTTTAAGGTGAATTAAAATTTGGCCCTTACACTAACACTTTTTTGGTTTGGTTCCTACATAAAAGGTTCTATATTTTTGTCCTTACATGTAGGCATCTTTATAAATTAGTTTGCCATTTGTCAATTATTATAATCGTGTAATTGTGTTAGGCTATTTTTCTTATAGGAGACTAAATAAAAATAGTTTAAGATGTACAAACAAAAGGAATTGTTTTCGTGTAGGTACTAAAATGAAGTTCATATTTATCCTATGTAACACCAATTTATCATTGGCAAATGACAAGGACCAACTCTTTTAAAATCACTTAATTAAATCTAAACTAGAGAGTGATCTCTTACCCCTTTTCTTATATTTTTTTTTTTTGGTGTGTCAATAATTATTTGTTGTACAGATCTTGTACCGTTTTTGTTCTTGAAAATTCAGTACTCAATGTTAGCAATGATTACCTTCTTTCTTGGTATAGCACCATAGCTTCACAAGCATATCCCATGGCTTATACTTCACATCTCATATTTTAAATGACAATGCAGGTACGGTTTGAAAGACGAGGTGGAAGGCATTCATCAATCATGCTGTGTACTACTGAAGTTTTCTTGAAGGTGTTGGTTTCTACAGGTTCTCATTTTCCAAAGACACAGCCAGTGAAGGGTGACATTTCTGGCATTAGTCACATAATTATGGTACTTCATTAACTTACCTTCTTATCATTTATTAGGGCAACAATATGGTGCTTAATCTTTGGTAAATACTTCTTGTTTTTGCTTCTTATTAGGGTGGCCACAAAAATAATTGTTTTAATATGAATAATTCATTGGATGTATTAATTAATTGAAGCTTCAAATCTGGCCAGGTAAACCAGCTAGTGTCTTGGACATTATTTTTGTTGATTTTTGAATAAATTAGGATAGATGTCTTTTCTGAGGAAGTTATTACAAAAGAGTCAGACAGTATCATTGTCATCATTGCCATTATTATCGTTGCAGTTTGAATACAGACATTTAATTTTATCATTACTGTACTTTAGGATGAATTTCAAAGGGATGATATGATAGAACTTTGATATTGCTAAAGAGCTGCTAATTAATAAAGTTCAATATATTGGTATCATAGGATGGTGGCATATGCATACCTTTACCTCTGACCATTCTTATTAGAAACTTATGATTCATGATTCAAGTTCCACAATTTGATACAATTCAGCTACCTACCAAGTACCAATTTGTATCATAAGATGAATCTTAAATGACATTGTATTTTACAATACATGAATTAATTTGTGCAATTTTGTATCATTGATACGAATCATATTGGTGCAATTTTGTATCATTGATAGGAATCATATAAATCAACATTTTGTTATTGTTTCTTTGCTTTATTTTTATTTCACCAATTCTCATGAAAAAGTTGAAAAGTCACAAACTTAAAGTTGTTAAACGGAAAGGAATTGAGAAAACAATTATCCAAGTTGATTATTTCACTACTTTATTTGTCACACACATTCAGTGTATGCAGTCTATTTGGCTATTTCATTGCTTTGTTTTTATTCTTGAAAATAATGGCTTTTCAAACTAAGATATAAATAATAATTTTGTTATATGAGACTTATGGTTAAGGTTTACATATAATCTATATGATAGATTTGAAGTAATTTTTCATTTTTTCTGAATCATACTACAATTTGCTGAATTGTATTAGATTGTTTTATTAGCTACCTTCTTTTTCTCTTCCCCCTGTCTGTTATACTTTTGGTGTATTTCATTTCCTATAATGCATTCTATATTTTTTGTTATCCATGATGCGAGTTGCTAGTTTTCGTTTATATGAAGCATATTTTTAAGTTTATATTTAATGTGACCACTGACCACCTTGCATCTCTATTTGGTCGCAAAGCTATCCTCCATTAATCAGATGCTCTCATTTATACTTATTTTCTGGGTCAAGTGCTAATGTAGTAAACTAGTACAAACTACCAACTTAAACAAAATAGAACTTTTAACATAATTAAGTCCCTAAAACGAGTAGAAATCCAAATTTCTAACTTTTAACTATTATGTGGATTGAAATCAAAGTTTCATATAGTCCTAGATTTTCTGTCTTTTGATGCCTACTATACAGATGACAGTCATAACTAAAGGAATAGACATGTAGATATTGATATTATTCTATACAAAAATTGTTAATGATTCTCATAAAAAACTTAGTGAAGTGAAATTCAGTTGTCTGCTAACTACAAGATAACCTTCATTTGTTGTTCAGGATGATATTCATGAAAGGGACAGTTACTCAGACCTCATGTTGGCAGTCCTCAGGTAAACGGTCTAAAAGGACTTTTTAGTGTTTCACTTTGTAGTGTATTTCCATTAAATATCAAAAAACATTTCCTGCAGCATAATTGGTTGTAGTTGTAGATTATTGAATGTGGAGATTCTAATTAGCAATGGATTAAATTTTATGATAGTTACAGACGTTAATGCTTTCTTCTACCATACTTTGAAATATCTCTACTTTCGTTTCGAAACTACTTTGAAATATCTCTACTTTCGTTTAATAACTAGTTTTGAAATATCTATACTTATTCTGAGCATTTCATCTTTTGTTCTTTCCTCTGCCAAATCTGTTTATTTATAAGAAAATGTTACAGAACGGATATGGCTTGTGACATTAAAAAAAACCTTGTTCTCTTGGAAAAAATGCAGTATTTGTAGGACTTGCTTGTTTATGGTTGTTATATTTAATATTTTGATAACATATCATAGAAACACACTAACACATTCCTTTAAATGCTCTCTTTAATTGGTTAAAATTTATTGAAAATTAAAAATAAGTCATTATATATCATGTGGGTCCTACCAAATTTTGTCATTTTCAATAAATTTCAACCAATAATAGAGGGTGTGTTTTGAAAAAGTGTGCTTGAGATTGAGTTTCTTACCTTCAGTACAAATAACAAACAATTTCATATTAATCTTCAAATTAGTCATCTATGTCAGTTCCTTCATTCAAGAATAGTAGTTGCAGATGATAATGCTAGTGTCACAATTTCATATATTACAACTTAAAAATAGTAGTCATCCTACTACTTGTTATCTTTCTGTGGTGTTTTTGAAATCAGCTGCTCTGTGCCTCTATGAGACTGACTACTATTTCAATAAATTCAGTATATTAATCTCCATTTTCTTTCTTCTTCCCTTTTATCATAAATTGCACAATTTCATCAGAGTCAAAGTTATGCCATCCACAATGACCTGTTTGTCACTACTCTGCCAAACTCCCTGAAATTCACAATTCTGTTTTATTCTCACTTTTCTTTTTTCTAATTAATCGTCTCTCGTACAAATATACAATGGCGACTCTCCACTATGTTGTTCCTTCTGGTGTGTTCAGCTGTCTTCCATTTGTATTATTCATTGTCTTCGATTCAAAAAATGCTATACATGTTACCAGTGTGTTTCATACAGTTTCTGGCCACTTACCATTTCTCCCCCCTTCTGTGTCATGATCTCATTACTTTTTCCAGCTCCTTTTATCACTGTTCACTGCCAGCCACCAGCTTTATCAGTGACTTTTCATGCTCTGACAGACAGAAGCCACTGTTCTAAATATTTATTCCAAGATCCTCCTAACCTCGTGGGCACAGCCCAAACATAGTTGAGAGACACATGCAGGTTTATTTTTTAACCTTATTTTTCCTGACATATATAAGTGCCAGTCACCATTCACCACTGGTTGGTACAAGTGGTGGCCACCCTCGTATTGATCTCAGCGTTGCCAAGCTTGCAACACCCTCCGTGTCCTATGTTTGTCCTTGGTTTGTGGTTTCTAAATTCATGCCTGGTTGTTCAAGGTTTTTTCCTCTGATTGGATATTTTTTCTCTACTCAAACCTGTACTCTTTTGTTTGAATCTTGATGAACAGTGAAATTAGAGGCATCAGCCTTTCTCTATTTTGGACACTTTTCGTTAGGTGTCCACTTAAGCTTTATATTTAAAGCTTAACGAGATTAGGCAGCTGATACTTCTTTAAGGCATGGGTACTTGAGCTGACACCTCCATATGAAAGAATGCTAGTATTGTAAAATAATATTATAAATGAATATGTTAAAACAATTTTTTAAAAATAAATTATTTAAAACTTATGTTTTAAAAGGGTTAAATATGTTTTTGCTACCTAAATTAGTCCCTAAAAAATTGACGTGACAAGTAATTGAAATGCTAATGTCGTTGCCATGTCCTCAAACAATAATTGAATTAGGACAAGGAATTAATTTCACCTATTTCCAAAATTGAGAGGACCAAAACCAATGAAAATTTAAGGTGTTGAAACTAAATTAGGTGCATTTTTTAAATATCAAAAATATATTTTAACTCTTTTTAAAACATTAAAACAAGTTACTTCAACTATAGTATAAAATATTAGAAAATACTGTCTCATTATCCTTTTGGCTCATTATCATAGGAAGGTGAATGCCCAATTATATATAAATATTGATTTTTTGGACATCATAGGAGACTTTTCATGCCAATGTAATGAACACTTTGATAGTTGTTGGATGTCATAAGGCTATTCATTGTCCATGCTTCATGCCCTAAGTGTAACTTAATATTGTTAAAGATTATATATTATTTTCATATTTATGTTTAGATAATAAATTGATCTTTATTCATTGTTAGAGATCCTATGTAATTAATATTGACCCTATTTGATTATATTGGCTCATTATATAGATAAAGACATTGTGTGGTCATCCAACATTCACATTGACACACATTTACATGGTATCAGAGCCAAAACTAGATCTTAGGAATTTGAGTGTCTTGAGTGCTTAAATTGTTTGCTAGTGGCCTATGACAGTCCAACATGCACATTGACACACATTTACAACCACTGATGGATCCACTATTTGACAATCCACTGTCATATCTCTTATTTACAAGTGAACATGACCCGTTGTCATTGCAAACTTTTGTTTGTTGTCGCTAAGCCATGTTTATTCGGAACAACTACGCTATTGGAACCACCCTTCGTTTTTATTTTTATTAGATTTACCACATCTTTAACAAGCCTGGTTCATATCGCATATCTTCCAGCTTGAGGGAAAATTTTAAATATTATGTATGATTTCCTTATTTATGGTTAGATAGTAATTAGAGATTTACTCCTTATTACCTACTACTAGATTGATTTTTACTCATTATTAGAGAGATCCTATGTAATCAATGTTGACTGTATTTGATCATATTGGGTCATTATGAATAAAGATATTGTGTGGTCATCCAACACACACATTGACACATTTACAAATATTGCTTGCGAGATATGGATATGGTACTAAACAATCATAAGCCAAGTGTTGTATGCTGGTGTTGTGAAGCATTTATTTAGTTACGTTTCTTTTTATTTAAATTTGTTTCCTTCTCTCATTGAAGCGTTATATTACAGAATGCAAATTATTCTTTATCTTTGTTTAAAAAAATTTTGGTCCTTGATCTAGTATGAAAGCCTCTGTCAATACATTGTCAGGAGTTTGATATGTACGTCCCCCATACTTGTAATTAAGTTAATTTTTAGCAATTTAAAGTGCTCCCTAGCTTTGGTCATGGTTCAGGACCAAATAGCTCTTGCACAAGGGGGCTTGTTAGTTGTTAAAGATATAAAATCATTTTGGCCTTCTTCCTTAATTCTAAAGCTTTTAGGTGAATTTGTCCTTGATAGGTTGTATATAAATATCATCCTGGTTTTTAGACTAACCTTTGAGTTTTTGAACTTGTATGCAGAGGGATGCTCCCTTTTAATCCACACCTACGTCTGGTCTGTTCAATGTTCTTATATTTATTTAATTTTTTCTGTTTCATTTTCATCCGGTCAATTATTATTTAATTCATAACTTCATATGCATGTCATTTTGAATTTTTACCAATCTTATCTTTCCCTCCTGTTGCTGTGATATTACAGGTACTAATGAGTGCTTGTGTTGATGTTGCAAGATTTTCTCAATATTTTGGTGTCTGCCCAATTATCTACGTTCCAGGGCTCACATATCAGGTACTATACAGTATTTTGTGAATTAATTACCAAGTTATTACATTTGATTGCAATATCCACTTGCTCTGTTGTCAGGTCAAAACTTACTACTTGGATGATGTATATTCTACTATAAAATCAGGAGCAGATAAGCATGAGCTTAGTCTGGAAGAAAAGCTTAAACTAGATGAAGCAATCAATTTGGCTTGGTCCAATGATGAGTGGTGCCCACTATTTGAGCTTGTTTCTTCAAAAGCTAGCCCAAAGGTCTTTGATTATCAAGATTCATTAACTGGCCTCAATCCATTAATGGTGTTTGCTGGAAAAGGTAAGGTGGATAATATGTGCTTGCTCCTATCTTTAGGGGCAAACTGCCATTTAAGGGCCAAAGATGGAACTACTGCATTGGAGATTGCTGAGAAGGAAAAACAGCAAGTAGCTGTTGAAATGCTGAAGAAGCACATAGATAATGAATTTTCCAACAAAGAAGGGAAGAATTTACTTGATAAATATCCTGCAATGGTCAACCCTAAAGTTGTTGATGTTGTTCTGATAGAGCTACTGATAAGAAAAATATGTATTGATTCAAAATATGGAAGCATCATTGTTTTCCTTCCTGGTTGGGATGAGATAATTAGAACACATGAAAGATTGCTTGCATCCAATTTTTTCACTAATAGATCAAAGTTTAGGGTCATAGCTCTGCATTCAATGGTTGTATCCATTGTGCAAAATGTAGTTTTTATGCGCCCACCCAATGGTTGCCGCAAAATTTTTCTCTCTACTAATATTGCAGAAACTGCTGTCCCTCTTGATGATATATTTTATATTATAGACACTGGTCTTGTGAAAGAAAAAAATTATGATCCTTACAATAATGAGTTTTCTCTCCAATCATCTTGGATTTCAAAAGCAAGTGCTAAGCTAAGACAGGGATGTGCTGGTCGCTGTCATCGCGGAATTTGTTATCGTCTATATTCAAAAGCTCAAGCAGCTTCCTTGCCAGATTTTCAGGTTCCAGAAATTAAGAGGATGCCTATTGAAAAGCTCTGCTTGCAGGTATTCATCTTCCGTAATTGATAACTCAAAAGTTGGTGATTCTTATATTCCATTGTGAAAGGATAAAATTTTGTATAATCTCCCCAAAATGTAATGAGATAAATATAAAAAAAGAATGAGAAAAAGATATGATTTTTATGCTACATCATTAGGTTATCCCATTGGATTGGGTTCTTTTAGCCGAAGGAGTTTGGTTGAATGAACAGAGTATGCTATAAATAGATTGGAGGAAATGACTAATGGAAGTCAGTTTCAGCATGAAGAAAGATATAGGGAGAGATCCTAAGGACATGGTTAGAGAGTGATGCCTGAATTTAATTTTTACAGAAATTTCACTGGGAGCT